>VBSM01001265.1:29804864-29862203 GCA_008086735.1 Cheirogaleus medius
ATTTCTTTCTATTTTTAGTAGAGATGGGGTCTCTCTCTTGCTCAGGCTAGTTTCAAACTCCTGACCTTGAACAATCCTCCCGCCTCGGCCTCCCAGAGTGCTAAGATTACAGGCATGAGCCACCGTGCCTGGTCCTTTGTCATTGACTTTCAGCAATTTGATTAAGAATTAAGAATAAAGAAGGCCTGAACCCTATTTGTACCTTGGTATGATTTACTTTGTGTTTATTTTATATAGCTTGTGTTTATATATATATATTTATTTATTTATATATATATTTTTATATATTTATTTTATATATTTATTTATATATTTATTTATTTATTTATTTATTTATATATATATTTATTATTTGTGTTTATATATATATAGCTTTGTGTTTATTTTATATAGCTTGGGGTTTGTTGAACTTCTTGGATCTGTGTATTTATAGTTTTTGTCAAATATGAAAATCTTTTCTGCCATTATTCCTTCTGCCTTCTCCCTTTAGGACTCCAATTACGCACATATTATACCATTTGTTACTGTCCCATTGGTTACAGAGGCTCTGAACTCAGTCTTCCCTCCTTGCACCTCCCCAGCTGCCCCTGTATTTCAGTTTGGATAGCTTTTATTGCTCTGTTTTCAAGTTCACTGATTTTTTTTCTGCAGTGTGCAATGTGTCATTAGGCCCATTCAGTGAATTTTTCATTTTATGCATTGTATTTGTCAACTTTGGAATTTTCACTTCACTCTTTTTTTTTTTTTCTACAAGGTCTCAGTGTAATATTGGAACTCACATCACACCTCACTCTTTTTAATATCTATCACTTCCTTTTTCATTATGTTCATGCTATCATTTAAATACTTGAGCATATTTATAATAACTGCTCTAAAGTTCTTTCTTGCTAATTCCATTATTTCTTTAATAGCTATATCTGTTTCTATTGGCTGATTCTTCTGCTTATGGGTCATACTTTCTTGCTTCTTGTAACTAGTAAATTTTTGGATGCTAAGCATTGTAAGTGTTATATTGTCACATGGCTGTGTATCATTGTCTTTCAACATAAGTAACTTTGAATTCTGGAACAGAAAAAAGATATTAGTGAAAAAACTGGTAAAATCCAGACTCTGTAATTTAGTTAATAACATTGTACCGAGGTTAATTTCTTAGTTTGACAAATGCACCATAGTTATGACACTAAGGTAAGCTAGGTAAAGGTTGTATAGGAATTCTTGTACTATCTTTGTAACTTTTCTGTAAATCTAAAGTTATTCCCAAATCCAAAGGTTATGTTTTTTAATTCCTCCTTTTCTCTTACTATTTATCTTAAGACATTATTTGTTATGTTTTCCCCTTGCATTTTTATCTAATTCAGTCTTCATTCCTAAAACGATTTTTTTCTGTCATTTCCAATTCTTTTGTTCTGTCATCTCATTTTCAAGTTTTCCAATTCTAATTTATGTTGTTCTTTAATCTGTTTAACAAGTGTCTCTAGCATGCATGTTTTCATTGTCTGCAAGTATGTTATAATACTGCTTATTCATTTTCCTCACAGAATTTTTGATCTTGATACTTTTCTGTAGTTTATGTTGCCTTGAGTTTGGGGTTTTTTTTTTAAATTTTGTTCAAATATTAATAGCTTTTATACTCTCTCAGAGCTCCCTCTTAGGTTGTTTTCATGTGGCGCCAAAAATGGCAGTCTGCATTCTAATATAAAAAAATTTATACTTTAAAAGCTTTCTTTTTAAGATGTCCTAGTTCTTTTCTTCTCCACTTTTATCTGAACCTCTCTTTCTTTAGTTTCTTTTGTCCCTCTCTCATTCAACTCTGACTCCTCTCCTAGAAGGAGGAAGAATTCCCTCGTGGGGGCCCTATCTTTAAATGGCACACCACAGGCTGCTCAGTTTCAAGAGTTCATATTCAAAGAGGTGAGAGTACCCAGACCCTTTAGGCCTTTCCACAGCCCTTTGTTCTTCTCTGTTATTGAAGTGGACAAACTCCTTCCAGTTTTAGCTGCTGCTCTCAGATTGACCCTCCATGTTTTCCATCATGCCTGATGTTTTCTCACAATGCCTCAGAGTGATCAGATGTGCTGTTGCTTTCTGCTGGTTTCTCCCACACCGATGCTCATAATACATCGTTGTCAGCGCTTATATTTTGTCCCCTAGTTTTGTTGTAAAAGTTGTCCCCAGGTTTTTAGTTTTCTTAACTAGTTGTCCTGTCTTTTATATGGTGATTCAAGAAGATTCATAAACTATGCTGCCTGCTCCTACCATCTTCCCAGAATTCCAATACTATGTATCACTTTTTAAATCACAGCAGGGGGTGGGAATATTATGAAGTAACTTTATTTCCTTTTGAAATTTAACCAGAGTGATAGGAACTTGGAAGAAATTAAGTGTTCGAGACAAAAAAAGGATACCCAACACATTTGCACTAGTAATGCATATAGCATTTTGGATACTTTTTTGCTAAATTAGTTATCATGTGTTTCCTGTGTTCAGCACATAATCTTCACAGTTACCATTTAATGGTTGCAGCATATTCCATAGATTAGATGTACCAAAATTTACTCAGCCTGTTCCTTATTGTTGGACATGTGGGCGGTTTCCATTTTCCTGCTGCCTCAGATGATGCTGTCATAAATACCTTTGTGGCCTTGGCTTTTTGTTTGTGTTGAATTATTTTCTTATGATAGAATCCCAAGAGTAGGATTACTGGGTCAGAGGTAGGAACATCTCCCTGGATCTGGCAATCTATAATCTGAAAATATGTTTTGAGAATTATTTTTCTTATTATAGGGGAAAGGTTAAGGCTCAGTCATTCATGGTAAGGATGAGATGAGGGAAATAGGCCTGTTTCCCGGGATCATTGCTAACCTATCCTTTCTTCCAGACACCAGTCTTTCCTATTTGTTTCATTCAACTTTTATCTTTCCTTCATGTAACCAACATTTATTAGGAGCCTACTGCTATGTGTCCAGCACTGTGCTTTCTCTCTGCCACACAGGAGTGAACCCCAGAAGAATGTGTGGTGTTCTGATCAAGGACTGATCCAACACACAAGATGTAAAGGGACCCAATCCAGTCCAGATGTGCACTGGCCTATTCTCCCTGAAGAGCATGGAGGGTGCTGTAGCCTGTCCTCACCAGGGTGTTCCCTCACCCCTCCCGACATGTCCAAGAGACTGTTCGTGAAACCTTAGAACTTTTGTCTGCAAAGACCTGGTATTAGCAATCCATCCCCCTCCATAGGCAGGTCTAGTCCCAATCGAGAGCAGGCTTGAGTACAAAAGGGAGAACCTAAGCAATCTCAACTGTACCAGCTGATCTAGTTGCCCAGAAATAATCTTGTTACCTTTGTCTCAAAAGCTGGTACGCTAGAAATAACTCCCATCCTTTCCTAGTCACAACTTGCCAGCTATAGTTATTCAGTCCATGCACTTGACTTTCACCTCAATTTCCCTCAGTCTGTCTTTCCAATGTCCCCCTGAAAACTGAGTCTTGTCCTTAACCCAGGTCCTTTTGGCTGGGGTCCTGGTTCTGGTTCTGAGTCCCTGCCTACCCTGGCCAGCATCCTCCCACATGAAAGTTGCACCTGCCCCAAAACTCCCAGCCCATTTGAGTTTGGGCATCCAATCGCCTGAGTACCAAAAACCAAGATGCCATGCCTGTCTTGACTTTATGCTCCAAAGCTGCACCCTAACATTTGATGGGGCCTTGCAATCACAACCCCTGCCCCCACCTGGCTAGAATTCACCTCACCTTTATAGCCGCCAAGACCTGTTGACTCCTGGGACCAGTCCATGTTGCTGCGGAACCTGCACAACTTGTGTCCAAGCCTGCTGAATTAATAATCATAATGTTTTAAAAGTGAGGAATCCAAGAGCCAGAGAGTAAATGTGACTTTGTGAAGGCAAATAGCAAGTTTATATTCCATTAAGGCTAGATCCCAAGGTTCATCCCTCCTAGGAAGAAACTAATAGACAGAATATCAGAGAAGAAATTTAGGAATAGATTCCAAAGCCGAAGTCCAATTACAAATCCAGAGATGCCAGGGTGGAGAAGGAGAGAAGGACCCAGGATTTGAGAAAAAGATAGGTTCTGCTTTTCAAGACTAGGATGTGAAGTCAGAAAAGTATAAGCAGAAGGACTGATTTAATGTGGAGCCCTAGACCATCAGGCTGGACCTAGTCAAATGCCTCTTGCATCTCCAGAATGTCCCACAGATCTGGAGCAGAGCTGGGCTCCTAGGTGCAAGTCAGGGGGTCACATACATAGGCCAAGGGAAGAGAAATGGTGGAAAATTGAGGAAGGACATAGAGGCCAGGAACTAGGCTGCATCTGACACACATAGACGATCAGGGAGCCCATGTGTCAGTTGAAACCTCTCTGCATTGTGTGAGTTATGTAACAATTGCTGAAAATACACAACACCATGGCCTATGGGAGTCTAAAGCTTTCTCCAAAATTTTTGTAAATATCCAGGACACATATGTTCTTATGTTCTGGTCTCTCAGGGATAATGTTCTTTGAATACAGTCTTTGTTCTACACTACATTGATCCAAGCACAAAATTCAGCCCATTCATGGGGGGAAAAAAAACAAACTTGTAACATACTTTATATGAGTTTAGTAGATTTTGCTGTTGGAGGGCAGGTGTCACATGAAGGGAGTTTCCTCATTCACTGTACAATAAACAACCCCCAAATCCTCCTTCCTCACTGCACATTCCTGCTCTCTCCAGTCCTTGTCAGCCACCCTCGTATGATGATTTTCTCTGTTGGCCCCACACCACACCCACCCTCACCCCACCATCCCTGCCTTCACATACTGCTCTGGTTCCTCTATCTTCCTTCTGTCTTCCCTCTGCTTTTTCCTGTCCCTTCAATCTTTCCAAAGTCAGACATAAATTCTTTTCATTATTTCATGTAGAGAGGCTTTGGGAAGGAGGAGGTGTTATGTTAATACCTCTACTGCTTCTTTATCAAACTCTTTTTTCAGACAAAGACATTTCCCTTTCATGCAGGGATTCTAGCACCAGATATTAAGGTAATTCAAAAAAATTTCCACCTCAGTACACATGTATAAACAAAAAGTATACATAATTATTTTGATGCATAGTTCATGCTAGACCAAGCACTATGATTGTCCTATTTGAAATGGACTAATGGCAAAGTTTAGAACATCCTGTCTCATTCGGGAGTGTGCCCTTTGCCATAACAGCTCAGCTGAATCCCAGAACTGAGCCTGGGTAAATTTGATTTGTCTTGTGCCCTTCAAAGGTATTTTACAAGCTGCTGCTACAGGAAAGACACCAAAAGTGGGGAGCTACTTTTATTAGATAAGTTAAAAAGAACGTTGTACAACTTTGGCACAACTTTGACAACCAGAAAGTTTCAAGGTTTTTCAAATCTGTGTGGAATCTTAAGGTGTTCTCAGGTTGCAACCTTTGGGCTGAAATGTGATATCAATCCAGTTGCGAAAATTGGCATGGGCAAAAGTGCAATGGGCATTTCATGTGGTCAAACCAGGTGACCAGGTGAGCAATGAAGCTTCAAGATATGTGGCTTATTCCAGTTACTACCTAATGTGTAAAACAACAACCAGTTTATTATTCTCAAGGGTTATATGGGTCAGGAATTCTGAAAGGACTTGACAAGGACATCTTGTATTTGCTCCATGACATCTAGAGCCTCAGCTGGGAAGTCTCAAGGCTGAGGGTTACTGAATGGTTGAGTCCTGGAATTATCTGAAGGCTCTTTCACTCATGTGTCTGGTATTTGATGCTGGAACATCTACAGATGGCCGGGGCTTTTCATAGCATAGTAGTTAAGCTCTGTGGTAAGGAGCCTCTGAAATGGTCCCAGTGATCCCTACCTGCTGGTATTCACAGCCTTGTGTAATCCCATCCCCTTGATTAACTTGCCTCTAACCAATAGAATTTGGCAACATTAAAGGGATATTTCTTCCACAAAAGATTTTCTCTCTCTCTCTCTCTCTCTCTCTCTCTCTCTCTTTGATGAAGCAAGCTGCCATGTAGAAGCAGCTCACATGGTAAGGAATTGAGTGTTGCCCTGACCAATAGCCAGTGAGAAACTGAGGGCTTCAGTCCAACAACCCTCAAAGAAATGAATCCTGCCAAAAACCACATAAACAACCTTATGAAGTAGATCCTTCTCCATTCGAACCTTCAGATGAGACTCCAGCCCTAATCAAAACCTTGATTATGGGCTTGTGAAAGATACTGAAGCAGAGGATCCAACTAAGCCATGGTTGAATTCCTGAATCAAAGACACAGTGAGATGGATAATAATATGTAGTGTTTTTAAACTGCTAAGTTTTGGGGTGATTTGTTACATAGCGATAGACACCTAATACAAGTTCCAAGAGCGAGCATCCTACAAGAACCAGGCAAAAACTATATCATCTTTTATGACCTAGGCTCAGAAATTACAATCACATAGCATTACTTCCCCCAAATTCACAAGCCTTCCCAGATTCAAGGAGCTGGAATATAGACTCCATCTCTCACAAGGAGGAGAATATAAATGTCACAGTGTCGTCACAGGAAGAACATGTAGGAGGGGAGATACTGCTGTGACCATCTTTGGAGAACACAACCTGCTGCGTGGCTCTTTGGCCTTTTCCGATGGCACAGCCTGATCTGCTTGTGTGTAAATTTTAAGAAAATTTTATATTGTTTTGCTATTTTGAAATTGAGGTTTTGTTTGAGCTTGTCCTGAAACATCTCCTCTGTTTTTAAGAAATTCTCAAATAATTTCTCAGCATGTCACAAGATAAATGGGAGTCCCCCCGCCCTGCAACCAGGGAGACCTCAGAACCATAATTTCCAAGAATGTGACTATCTGAAGTGCAAGATCCTCTCCACTTAAGAATGACTCCTAATAAGTTACAACATTGCCCTGGCTACATGTTCTGAAACATTCCAGTATTGCCCCACACTCCATGCCAGTTGAGGAGAAAAAGAACGCTGAGTGAGGAGAATGTGGTAAGGGGAACAGATGGACACCCAGGCCAGGCAGACCCCAGGAATGTTTTGAGCACCCCATAGACTCACAGAACTTCTGAGCAAGAAGGCATCTCAGAGACCAATCAATTCAACTTACACTAGTAATGATAGTACCTACATTTAGTGAGAACTGACTGTAATAGTATGTTGAGTAAATATTAGTATCCTGATATAACTCAAATATGTTGGACTTCACCAGTTTATAAACCTATGCTTCTATTTAATGCCCTGAAAACTGTAGCTTGAGCACCACCCTACTTGACTTCAAGAAATCCAGGCTTTTATCCAGATCCCCTGGGGAGTGTTTACATGGTTCACCCATTTCCTCTGTACTTTCTACCTCAGCAGCTGCCTGGCCCCACATGGGGGACTCCTGTATCTGAACACCTGCTTCCCTCGGGTTACAACTTTCCTAAGCCCCCTGCTCTGCCTCAGCATGGGCTGTACAGATCCCTCCACCATTTTCCCATTTGGATAGCACAGACTAAGCTGAGACTTTTTTTTCTTTCCTGTGACAGGTCTTGCTCTGTCTCCCAGGGCTAGAGTGCAGTGGCATCATCATAGCTCGCTGCAACCTGAAACTCCTGGGCTCAAGTGATTCTCCTGCCTCAGCCTCCTGAGTAACTGGGACTACAGGCATGTGCCACCATACCTGGCTATTTTTTCTATTTTTGGTAGTGATGGGGTCTCACTCTTGCTCAGGCTGGTCTCAACCTCCTGGCCTCAAGTGATCCTCCCACCTTGGCCTCCCAGAGTGCTAGAATTACAGGCATGAGCCACCACACCTGGCCTAGGCTGAGACTTTCAATAAAACATTCTAAAGGCTTAGAGAGAAGAGATGAGAATTACAACAAAGAGAAACTTAAAACCCAATACTTGTGCTCAGACTCCCCAGGCTTCAGGTTTGACTTCTCTGTTCCTCTCTGCTGCTGCCATGGAGCAAAGGCCAGCCTGCCTCCCCACAGTGAGAATATTCTTGATGCCCCAGATCCTCGAGGTTCAGATAAAGGAGATGGTTATTTCCCCATCCTCCAATCTAAGGCCTATGTCCTTAGTCTTTATTTCCTGCCTTAGGATTGATCTTTTTCCAGGAAGCTTGAGAATTGATGTGGAATTGATGATTTCCAGATCATGGAAAACTCTAACATCTAAACCATACCAGAGCAAGCATTCTGACCACAGAAAGCCCAGTTAAGTTATTTTCTTCATTCCCTCCGCTAACATGAGTCTACAACCAGAGTTATGCAGTCTTCTAGTCATCTTCAGTGTCTCAGCTCCTAAGCTTCCATGATTCACTAGTTGCAGAATGGCTCATCCATTAGAAAATTTCTAAGAGTAAGCAATAATAAACAGACAGATGGCAGTCTAAATACACACATAGGAAATAAACAAATTCCCCAAATAAAACTATTTGGAGAGATCAATCCTGCCTAATATAATGCCAACATTTTGCACAAGTTTGCCAAACATTTTAAGTTCTTGGAGCCAGAGTAGAAGACTTTTCCTATTCCAGAGTAAGATTTTTTTTCTCTACATTTGCACAAGGCCCATAGGAGGCCATTTCCTAGACATGTCCTCTTTCTGGAGGCACAAAACTGTGTACAAATTATAAATGCCAGTTCTTTTTCAGTCTCTACTTACTGAGAGATCCAAAAAAGATTTTTGGATCCTGGGATGAAGCTCAATCTCAGCCAAGGTCACCTTGTTATACCCACTTTACAAGCAGAGGAAACTGAGGTTCTGTGAGATCCAATAGTTTGCCTGAATTACACAATTAGAGAGTGGGAAAGCTGAAGTTTAGAACACTAGCTGCCCTGAATGCTCTGGCCACACTTGATCTGAAAGGAAATGTTGTATATCACAAAAACATGCTGTGTGAAGACCAGCCAAGCACGCAACAAATCGGTGCCATACAGCTTGGGATTACAAGAGGACAAACAATAGAGCAGCCTTCAAAATGAACTTCCGTTTCCAGGATGAGAAGGAAACATAGGGATATAAGCTCTCAGGAGACACCTGCGGTGAGCAGGGAGCCATGCCAAAGAAAAGGCATAAAGAAGAGCCCAAAAAGAGAGGACTCAAAGGAGGACACTGCATTCATTATTCCATCCCACAAACTTTCACCAAGTGTGTGCTTTGTGCTTGGCTTTGTGCTAAGCAGCAGGCATGTGACAATGAATAAGACAGAGGTTCCTGCCCTCTTGGGCCCCACACTCTGGTAGAAGGGACAAACAAGTAAACACAGAAATTGCATTCCTCTGATTCAAATGAAAAGGACATCCTGATTAAAATATCTATGACAACTCTGAGAGCATTTGTGCCCAACAACAGTAGGGGCTCAAGCTGGTTGTCATTTCCTTTGTTGTACCAACTCTGTACCACCTGGAGTAGAATCCCTGGGGCCAGCCCTAGCTGGGCACGCAACAGATCTCTGGAGCAGCTCACCTCCCTCAGAATCACTTTACCCTGGAATGTTTCAGCCTTTGAGGTACAATGTGTGACTATGACCATTGTCAACAGGCAATGACACAAAGCACCTGTCGTCTTTGGCAAAGACCAGCTGAGCAAATGCTTAACTCAGAAGAAGGCTCTTACAGTTTTTTTGAAAACAAATTACATCAGTGCTTAACCCAAGAGTCTCCCAACCAGGCTAAAGAGTATTTTCTTTTGTGAGTGTGTGTGTAACAGTGTGCTCCTGCCTTACATGGCCTTAAGGAATTCAGCATAGAGTGGAGTGGCACAAAAGTCTTCCTATCTCAGTGTTTCTCGATGCTATCAAGCAGAGCCCTTGGAAAACTCGCTTGGTAGGGAGACAGACATTCTGAGAAGTCTCAGCTTGCATGGAGCCCTGTGCTGTGCTGAGGGGCACACAGAAGGTCAGCCAAGGTCATGGGCTCCTAGGGAAATAGACATTTACTGAGTGGCTTCCATGAGCCCGATGCTGGGTGAGAGATGTCACCTGCCTTATCTCATTTGATTGTAACCTATATGTGCTCAGTCCCACATCGTTACTCTGCACCCACCGCAAGGCCAGCACTTGACAAAGCCACCTTCATATTACTTAATAATATAGATTTTACCACAGACTCCATTGGACACAGAAGGGACAATTATAGACCTCTAGTAAATCTTAATCTTTAAGAGATCTATTGTATAACATGGTGACTATAGTTAATAACAATGCCTTAGATTGTTGAGTATCACTAAAAGAGTTGATTTTAAGTGTTCACCTCACAAAAAATAGGTATATGAAATAATGCATATGTTAATTAGCTCGATTGAGCCATTCCACAATGTGTACATATTTCTAAACATCATATACAATAAATATATACAATTTTTATTTGTCAAATAAATAAATTAGAAAAAAATCTTAACATCTCCATCATCTTCTCCTTTCTCTCTTTCCCCAGTCTCTCTAACTTCCCTGTAGCAGAGTTTCTCCCCCCAAAACCCTGATCTCCTTCTCTGCCTCTCTTTCTCTCTCTGGCTCCCCATGTGAACAGCATCTTTAAAATCCCCTCCACATCCCTCCCTGTCACTCGCCTACCCAAGTACAAACAAGCAAAAGCCTAATAGTCAAAAGGCAAGAATATCCAATTACTCCTGAAACAAGACCCTTGTGAGCCTCAATTTGTCTCATTCATTCACTTAACAAATAGTTGTCAAGTGCCCAGCACTGTTTTGCATGCAGGAGACTAGCAGTGAACATGATGGACAAAAAATCTGCCCTCGTGTAGCTTCCACAATCCTTATAACAATCCATTTTTACATATAAGAAAACTGAGGCTCAGGCTCAATTTTACCCACACAGTCAGACACATGGAGCCCAGGGGCAAAATCCAGCCCAGAAAAAGCAGCTGGCAGGACCCAATCAGGGCTTCAGGGGCCGAGTTAGCGCCCTGGGATTTGTGGTGAGACTGGGTGCCTAGAGAACTAGGGAAAGGGACTCATGTGTCCTGTTACAAGAGCAGCCCTCAGTAACAAATAAGTCTGGATTCAAGTTCCAGCTCAGCCACTTACTTAGACTAGTTGCTGAATTCTAAGTCTTAGTTTGTTCGTCTAAAAAAATGGAGATAAAAATTAAACATTCCTTAAAGACTGTGGTTATATATATACATATATATATGCACACTCATTAAATCCTCACAACTACCCTATATGTGCTAAGCATCACATATGTATATTGTATCTAGCATAGAGTAAGTGCTATAAATATTATTTATTTATTCATTTATATTTGCCATTATTACCAGGTAGAAAATTTGATCTACTTGATAGTAGAACCCCATAATTTGTCAGCCCAGCGCTCTTCTTCTTGTGGAAGCAGACCTTCTCACAATCACCTCTCCACCCATTCCCGACCTCCTGACCAACCAACTCTATCCATGAGGCTTTCACGGAAGCCACATTTGAGTACAATATGACCTCTCCCCCATGCACTTGAACCAAGCTCAACTAATCAGAATTCTTTCCCAGAAAATTTGCAACCAGAACAGAAAAGAGGTCAATTTCCAGATAGCCAAAGCTGTCACTACTAACAGCCATGTTTTCAGCCACATGACCTCAGGAACAGAGAAGATCAGTCTGCAATAAGAACAAAGAATGAAACTGGTACACAGAGAGAAGTACAGATGGATATGGGGAGCTATGCCAGCATTTGAGGGCTGGTTCCCCTTCATTCCTGAGGGCCAACTGCAGTCTTATCCATGAGTTTCAGGAGACAATTCTGTAAGTAAATTCCTTGCTTTTTTCAAGCTGGTTTGATTTGGGATGCTGCTCCTTGCCATTAATGAGTCCTAGCCAACAACAGGTCTAATCCAGCATACTTGACCTTTATATCCATATATCCATATATCAAGGTCATACAGGCCTCTGAGGGCACTTCTCTGAAGAGAAATCTGATTTCCACTTAATAGTCAGGATCAATTATCCCAAAGCCAGTTTAGTAGCCCCTTCTTTTCCTGTTCATTCACTGGTATGAGGACCCCAAAGTGGCCAAGTGCTGTCTTCACCTCCAGGTTAATGATACCATTGCTGTACTCCCTGGTAGCACCATTCCTCCCTTGGTAAATAAGACTTCTAGACCAGCAGAGCCTAAAGTTGTAGAGATAGGAAGGAAAGAATTCATAGGGGATCACTAAATGTAATAGTCAGAAGAAACTGTCTCATTTCCACTCCTTGATTCCTGGATCCAGAAAAAAATGGTTATGGGAGAAATAACAACATATATTGGTCACTAATTTAAAACATATGCTACATCCTGGAGCACATTGCCCCAGTTCTGCAAGGTGTTTCCACTCAGCTGGCACTGTAACTATGTCTGCAAAAGGTCATTCCACCATTTTATCAGGCCAGCTGCTTCAAGGCGATGGGGAATATTGCAAGACCAGTGAATTCCATGAGCATGAGCCCATTGCCACACTTCATTTGCTGTGAGTTCCCTGGTCAGAAGCAATGCTCTGTGAAATGCCATGTGAATAACACATTCTTTAAATCCTTGGATGGTGGTTTTGGTAGAAGCATTATGAATAGGGAAGGCAAATTTGTATCTAGAAGTATCTGTTCTGGTGAGAACAAAATTCTGTCCCTTCCATGGTGGTAGTGATCCTTTATAATCAACCTTCCACCGGGTGGCCAGCTGGTGCTCCCAGAGAATGGTGCCATAACAAATGTTCAGTGTTGGTCTCTACTGTCAGCAGGTTGGACATTCAGCAGTGGCGATTGGAAGTTCATGTTGCTGAACCCCTAAATAGCCCTATGGGCCACTTTGTTTGGCTTCCATAGAGCTAAGACAGGGGTGGCTGGAGAAAGAGGTCAGCAGATGTTCACAGAACAGGTAATCTCATCCACCTGTTAATTAAGATCTTCTGATGAGATTACTGTTTGGTGAGCATTCACATGGGACACAATATCTTCACATTCTGTTCAAATTCTGAAAGTTCCCCCCACAGACCTCTTTCTCAGACCTCCTGGTCACAAGTTTTCAAATCATGATCCTTTTAAGTCTTGACCATTCAGCCAAACCATTAGCCACTACCCCTGAGTCAATATAGATTGATATTGCCCACTGGGAAGATTTTCCTTGATCCCTATCTTTCAAAGTCATCCCATGATGGGACTGTGGTGCTACAACCATCCACTCTGGGGTAGTGTCAGCATATCATACAAAAACACCTTTAAACAAGGCCTGACATCTTTCATACTCAGCCAGCTTGGGGAGTATAGGGAACTCCCCAAGAGGCTGCAGATGCAGGTTGAGAGGGAAGATGCAATGTGGTAGGAGCATGGGTCATAGGCACCTGTGCCATTTGCTTAAGCAACATACTTGTGCCTTTAGGATTTGCTTGAGCCTGATCTCATATATGCCACTTCCATTTTTGGATGAAATGCTACTGTGAGTGGCCAACTTTATGGCTTGGAGTGTCAGGCAACACCCAATTCACGAAGGGCAACTTAGGTTGCATGGTAACTAGGTGACTCATGGTCCAGCATTCACTGTCGTTCTTCAAGATGTATCTTGTCATAAGGTAGAGATTATTATTATTATTCATACTTAGAGATGAAAAGACAAAACCACAAAGATATTCATTCACTATTAAGGGGAAGAACCTAGCATCCACTATGCTTTATTACTATAAAGGCTTTATACTATGATTGCTCAGGTTTGGATCAGGCACTCACATTTAATCTAAATGGTAAGGACATACCAACTCATCCAGAAACTACGAGAGAATTGGTTATCACAAAAATGTATGCCATTTCCCGAAGATGTGAAGGAAGTACCTGATAGAGTAATCGGTATTGATTACACAAACCTTATCTTTGTCAAGCTTTATCTGTATTTCCCTATAGTAGGGATACAGATAAATAAACATGTAATTACAACACAGCGTGATTCAAAGTACAAAGATAAGAATCAAGTCCTGTAACAGCACATAAGAGGTATGGGAATCAAGAGAAGTTTTCTTAGTGGAAATGATATTTGAACTGAGGTGTGAAGGATCAAGAGGAGTTAGGCAAACAAAGTTAGGGAGAGGGTGAGGGCAAGAGAAGAACCTACAGGTGGGAATAACAAGTGCCAAGCTCTGCCATGGAGACAGCACAGTGGGTTTATTCAGTAAGTCTGAACCTAGAGTACAAAGAAGGCAAGGGCAGGAGATGAGGCTGGATAGCCAAGCATGGACCAGATCATGATTTATAAACTTATAAACTTTGTTAAGGAATTTGTATTTTATCCCAAGGATAATAGAGTCATTGAAGAGTTTTAAGCAGGGAGATAACATGACAGTTTTACATGTCATGTAAGAAGTAGTACTAAAGCTCCAGAGAGAAAGCTGGAGAATGGGAGGCTACTGCAATAGTTGAGAGGGAAGACAGTGGCTAAACCAGCATTGTAGCAAAGTGGCCGGAGAGAAGTGGATAAATTGGAGGCACAATGGATAAGACTGTTTGGCATATGTAAAAGGGAGAAATTAAAGGATTACACTCCGAAATTGAGCAATTATGTGTGCATTATGGTGTCACTCTCTGCAAATAGGCAACACAGGTTTAGGGAATAAAATGTTATGAGACACACAAGTGGCAATGTCTAAAAGGCCACAGGAGGGTATGAGAAAAAAATTTAGACTGAGCTTCAGATATCGAAGCCATTCGGCATATGGTGATAATTACAACTCAGGAAGAATGTGTGGAGTGAGAAGAGGAAAATGAGCTGTTAATGGTGAGATTCCAACAAGAAATTCAACAGAAATTGAGGGAGAAAGGGAGAAAAATACAAAAATACTTCAGCTGAAGGTCTGGGGGAAAAAAATCTCACAAAATGGGAATTCACTTTTGAGCATAGGTATGTAGGCTTATGTATCTAAATTAATACCGATAATCATAATACTAATATTTATTTGACATTTAATGTGTACCAGACACAGTCCTAAATGCTTTACATGTATTATCTCCTTAATTCTCACAAAAATATCCTCATGTTATAGATGAGAAAAGCAAGGCTCAGAGATTTAGTAACCTGCTCCAAGGCATAGAGCCATTAGGTGGCAGAGTTGGGATTTGAACCCATTGCTCTTCATTCTAGAACCTGTCAGGCAATTCTGCCTCCCAGGAGAAACAAATTAGCATATGTTTTGTAAGTTCCATTGTAAACTCACAAAATTAATACTTTGTTGCTGTAGAAATCCTAACCCTGGAGCTGGGTCTTTTCAACAGAGGATTATTTTTATATACATTTTTAGATATGCTACCAAGTATGATAAGGCTGCTGAAAATGTTATCCTGCCCCAATTTCAACTTCTCCTGGATCTCCAAGTGATTTACAACTTAAAATGAAACCAAAAAAATGAACCAAATAACGTGATGCTTCTTTTTTTAATTTTATTTATTTATTTTATTTCAGCATATTATGGGGATAAAAATATTATGGTTATGTACATTGCCCTTGCCCTCCCCTTCAAGGCTTCTTATTTAAAGATAATGTCTTCAATAGAACCTACTTTCAAACAACTGAAAGAAGGAAACTTTACTACACAAAAACTGAAGGCTTCCATATGCTGAAGCCCAGAAACATCATTTTCAACATCCTTTGTGTCTCATAGTTAAATAATTAATCATAAGCAAAAAGTTGTGTGCAGTTTTTAAAATTTTGAAGTAGAAGATTAAACTGTATCAATGAAATATTATTTTTCTGATATTTCCAAGTACAAAAGGCAGGCTGTAAAATGTAGTTTGGATGCTAAAATATTGACATTTTCCAGGTGTTCTAGTGGTTTATGGAAATTGAAAACTTGAAGTAAGTATTGTCCTGGTTTTTCTAAACTATGTGGCAATGTCACTTCTCTGGCCTCACGGGAACGGACTCTGGAAGGATTTTTGTAATAGAAAACTAATATATATTTGTATGTGCAGAGAGGAAATATTGAAGAAAGAAGCGTAGCACTGAGGACTGTGTTTCTTCCAGGGATGGGAGTAGAGATGGAGCTGCTTGGAAATGAGAGAACGACATGCTTCAATTGTTTGAATATAGTTTCAAGACATGTATCAATGATGATTGTGTCCTGCTGGGAATAACAAAAAACAATAACAACAAACAGTGGTTTAAACCACTGGTTCACCATCTGGACTACACATTGGAATCAGCTGGGGAGTTTTAAAAATTATTAAGGTTTATGTCCCACCACCAGAAATTCCTATTCCATTGGTGGCATACAGGGTGATCTAAGCCCTGGGAACTTTAAAGCTCCACAGGTGATTCTAAATGAGCAGCTAAGTTTGAACGCCAGTTTACCAGTTTAAAGATGTAAAGGCTGGTTTGTTGTTTTTTTTTTTCTTGACATAACACAAAATCCAGAAGTGGGTGGGCCAGCATAGTTGCTAAAGGATGTCTTCAAGGAATCAGGATCTTTCCATCCTTCCGCACCATCGTTCTTAGCTTTCAGCTTCCCTTCTCTTGGTCACAAGATGGCTGCCGCTACTGGATCACATCTAAGCTCCAGGCAGGAAGGCAGAAGGGCAAAAGGGCTTCTCATAAATCTTTGCCTTTTTCTTCAGAAATGGAAGCCCACCTCAGAGATGTCTGCTAACTTCCCAAACTATTTTCCATGGTCATCTCAGGTTGTAATGAAATCTGGGAATTTGTGTAAATGTTGTTTGTGGCCTCTAATAGTAGAAAAGGTCAAAGGAGAAGGCAGTGGGAATGGTTATTGAGTGAGCCAATCTATAGTATCTGCCAAGCATGAATGTTCTACTTTTGTAATTTTTTAAAAAAATTTAAATATAGTGGCGTAAAGATTATAAGGAAACAATATACCTGGGAGCAGTTTCATGATAACCCAGCCTATCTACCACTCTACTTCCTGCTTATATTCCCATGCCCAAGCCCCAGATTTCTCTGCTACTTTTTCTGATGCTATATTTATTGGTTAATACAGCAGCCTTTTCAAGTCCCAGAGTTTCATCCCCGTAGAAAAGAAGTAACCATTAGCTTAAGCCTGGAGAGTAGAATGGCCACGAAATCCTCCCCAAAGTTCTGGCCTCATTTTGCCTGATAGTCTCCAAAATAAATTTAATTTTTCTGCTGACCTAAAGTTCACATTAAACTATTCACTGCCAAGGGTTTGAATTACTGCAAATATGTCCCTTGGGTTTATCCCAGTTGAATTAATAATAGGAGCCCCACCACAATCTCTTGTTTGGCAATTACTCTAATTCCAACCTCCCTCCTGAATTTAAGACTCATGGTTTCCAACATCCTGCTGAACGAGGACACCTTGTTGTCCCACAGGCAGATCAAACTCAGTGTATCATGGCGATCTCCAAATCATGGAGTTCCCTCTCCAAACTCCTGTGTTCCTCATGTCAGTGAATGGTGCAACCATAGATCAAGCCATTTGAACTACAAATCTCAGAACTGTACTCAAATTCTCTTTTTCTTTAATTTCATAGATACAATCAGCAAAATCCTGTCAATTCTACCACAAAGATGCTCTCTAATCTGTCCTTCTCCTTTAATTCAAGCCCAACTCATCTTCTACCCGGGTGGTTAGCAAGAATGACTACGATGTCCCTGACAGGAGCCAACCTTGCACCTTTGAGAAATAGAAACAGAAGCCTCTGGGCTTGGAGTATAAAGAACAAGGAAGAGAGTGTCAGGAGGTGAGGTCAGAGAGACAGACTGGATCCACATCCTGGAGGGCAGTGTGAGCCATACTAAGGAGTGAGTTGTTTCGTTGTGGTGTTGTTTTAATAATGGTGATGGTAAGCTATTGCACGACTCATAAATGATGCAATAAACTCAAACTAGTTCACCTTCCACACTGGCCTCATATGACTTTTGTAAAACACAGATCAAATTGTACTTATAAACACATAATACCCACTGTCCTCATCTCATCATGTGAAAAATATCAGAAAAATTTCAATAAAAGGGATCCTACAATATACCGACCAGTATTCCTCAAAATTGTCCAGTTATAAAAAAAAAAAAAAGTCTGAGAAACTGTCACAGCCAAGAGAAGCTAAAGGAGACATGACAATTAAATGTAATATGGTATTCCAGACGGGATCCTGGAAGAGAAAAACAACATTAGGCAAAAACTAGGGAAATCTGAATAACCCATGGACTTCAGTTAATAATAGTGTGTTAATATACATTCATTAATTATAACAAATGCACCATGCTAATGTAAGATGTTAATAATAGGAGAAACTGTGGGGGCTATACTATCTGCTCAGTTTTTATACCTACCCAAAACTTCTCCAAATATAAAGTGTATTAATTTAAAAAATAAACTCTACAGTGATTCCCCAGTTCCTAAAGGATAAAGACTAGACAGCATGTGCTTAGTGCATTTTCCCAAGCCAATTTCTTATTCTCCATGTACCCCCAAATTTCACCCAAGCCACACTGGACATTTCACTTTTCCCTGGACATTCTAGGCTTTTTTATGTATGTCTGAGCCTTTGAATATGCTGTTACCTCTGCCTGGAATGTCACACTCTGCCCTTCTCAGCTTAGCTAATAATTCAATTATTCAGCTCAGGTGCTTCCCCAACTCCCCCACTTGACTGCTCCTGTGAAAAACCCATAGCTCTTGAAACACGCATTCTCTGCCTACAACAAACTCTAGAAGAGCAAGCTTCCCAGATCAACCACTTCTCCTTCACTCCCAAGGTTCAAGCAGCTTGCCAAATCATCTCCATCTTTTAAATTTTTCAGACAGAAGTCAGACGGAAGTCCAGTATGAACCCACACACTCCCACAATTGCAAGGAATACAGATTAAGCTCTCAGGGTTGTCCTGTTCAATCCCTTGTCTTTGGCCTGAGATGATAGGAGAAGCACTCAGCCCTATTTCTTCGGCTAGGTGGAGATAAAATTTGCTGCAAAACTTCTCCAAAGAAATCCTGTTTACAAATCCTCTTTTCCATACATTTTATGTCTTTAATATAGGAGAGAAGTTTAATGAATTGTGTTATCAGTTTCAGATATCTGCTTTGAATACCCACACACTGATGTGTCTTGGCACTTGCTTTGATCTGATATCCAGCATATTGTGTTAGACATGTCTTCATGCTTCAGTGTCCCTTCCCACTCCCTTCTTTGTGCCTTCCTATGCTACAGAGGCTGGGGAGTTTAAAACTATTGTTCCCTTGCAATCTAGGATACTAGATTCAATTAAGTCCCTTGCATGATATTTGGAAGGTATAAGTGGAATGGAGCCCATCTCTGTGTTGCTGTATTCTCTTGGAAATCAAGTCATGGGCACCTGAGATGGACAGCTGACCTGAGCTTTTCGGTGACTGCTCACCAGATTCCTGGATGTTCAGAGGCAACTGTGGGGACCATGGCAGAGTCAACAGAAGAGTCTTCAGCTTCCAAAGGAAGCCGGGCAGAGAGGTTCATGAAGATCACCTTAAAAGTCTGCTGGCTTCTGCTTTCTTGGCTGTTTCCCCTTCCTCCCTCTGTCAGTGTCTCTGTGGTCAGACCCTGTGGCTACCTGATGACCATAGAAATAGGGAAGGGGGATGGGACCCTCACCCGGAGCAAACCTCTTCTGGCACACACTGCCTGAGTGGGAGCTGTCTGAAGACAGAGCCCATCAATTTTACTGTGTTAGCTCCAAGAATGGCAGAAGAACTCAGGCTGTGATGAGAGCCGCAGCTGCCTGAACATCTCTTGGCTGCTGCTCCCAGCTCCAAGGAATCCCCCAGAGAGAGAGAATTTCCATCCTTTGAATGTAACCAAGGACCCCGGACACATGGCATGCTCTCCTGCACCATTACCTAAAACCCAGAGCCTTGTTCCATCACTATGAGTATGCTTATTTTGTGAACTCTTTCAGATTCCAAGCCTCTAAAGGGCCAGGGCCTTGCCCAATTTTTCTTTTTAATTCCGTACTATTCTGACCAAAGATCTGACATATAATAGGTGTTCAATATACATTAGGAAGAATGGATTAACTCTATAATTTGAAAACAAATGACTGTGATGTCAGAACCTAAGTAATTCAAACAGACAGTTTGTTAGAGAGAATTATATCCATATAATCGAATTATAATCAGTCATAGAAAGGTAGCAAAACTAGATAATGAAAAATCAAGTTGTACGTGATGTTTTTTATAAAAGAAAAAAGTTATCAAAATGTGTATTAATAGTAATATTTGGTATAACGTATATTGTCAGTCTACATTTTATTTTCCTGTAATGTGTGACAATTTTACATTTTAGTTTAAAAAAACCAAAAAGGAATAGAAAGAACACTGGGAACTCAAGTGGCTCATCAGTGAATCATGCCTCATTTCCTTCTTTTAAATATATGGTTATTATGTTGATGATTCACAGAATTCAATTTAATTCAACAAACATTTACCGAGAGCCGATCACGTGCAAGGTATTGGACCAGTGTCAGACTGCTAGAGGTGGAAATGCCAGAGGCAGAGTAACTTAATTTCATTAAGGCAATAGACAAAGCATTTCATGATCCATTGATGGATGGTGGGGGAGGGGAGTGGTATAAAAGTATGGTGAGATGGTTTTGCAGCTGACAGAACAGCCATACAGAGGGTTGACAAAAGCAAACTGAGTGTCCACTGGCAGGAAGCTCCCATGAGAGTCACAGGCACACCTTTCATACCATGCCCTGGTCAATATTTCAATATGTGACTCAAATGAATAAGAAGGTAGGCACAACGTTTAGAGTAATAGCTAATAAGCAAGATGCATGAAATTCAAGAAGGATCATTGTAAAGTTCTCTGTTTAGTTTCAAAAAAATCAACAGCACAAATTTGTAGGGATTCCTGGCTTAGCAGCAGTTCATGTAAAAAAAACAACTGGGTTTTTAATTGACCACAGATTCATCATGAGGCATTAGTGGAATGTGACTGATAAAAACATAGGCTAAGGCAATTCTTAACCACAGCCATAAATTTAGTGTCCAGATAAGAGGATGGCAGTTCAATCCTGTTCTAGTTGGACCACACTGGAGTTCTATTTTCACTTGTAGGCATCTATTTCACTGTCGGAACATGGTACCCTTGACACGTTTTTGTGAAGTAATGTTTTCTCATACTCCTTTTCCATCCTGTGTTCTAGCATATTCTAAAAAGCAGTATGCTAAAAAGGGACAAATGAGCTCTACCCTTCTTAGGTAGCATGATTACAAAGCAGTAATGTCATGTGAACCAAATTCCTTAAGATTTCAATCATGCCCGGTTTTTGTTAACTTATTCTTTTATTGCAGTCTCCTCTCCCTGGGAACTTGGGCTTAAATATGGGGGTAATGAAATGACCAGAAATCTGACCTACAGCCACTGTGTGTATTCCAAAGGATTTCTCCCTCCTATTACTCATAACACAACCCTTTGTCCTTGAAACAGGCTGCTCTGCCTAGATTCCTATGCTGCATGCAAAAACTCCAAGAGACCAGCCTTGCCAACCTCCTAGAGAGGTTTGTCTGAAAACTGGGATCCCTTAAATTCAAAGTCATCAGAGTTAACTTGTACAAGTTCCCCTTTCCCCCTACTTTGCCAAGGATCCATACTAACTTGATTTCCCCTTCTCCCCCAGCCCTAGTGAGAATTGAGAATGAGGAAAAGTATAAGAAACAGGAGGAAAGAAGAAAGAAAGAGGAGGGGAAGAGATTAATCCTGATCTCAAAGGCAGGTCCTTTTGTATTGCTCCAGCAAATCATGGCTCTCTCCTTTCTTCCCTCTTTGTCCTCCAACCCTCTTCAATGCATAGACCTGCCCAGGGGCTAGGAAAACGCCAGGCTTACAGGCCCACTCCCTCCAAAGGGGCTGACCCTAAAACAAGAGCCAGTCTGGAGGGGTCACCTCCCAGCCTAGGCAAGATACCCAAGCCCCAAACGAGGATAAGGTCTAGTGGGGGTCTTCACCCCACCCTCTTCATCCCTGCCTAATAAAGTCCTAGGGAACTGTGGTCACTAATGCCCTTGGACTGGAAGGATGGGGGCAATATCTACAAGTCAAGCTCTGTGCTAAATACTTTGAATGCTTTATCTCATTTAATATTCACAGTAAATCCCGTGCTGTGGTGTGCCCGTTAAGATGTCTTCCACTACAAGGAGCAGAAAGCTCAACTCAAAATGGCATAAAAGGCAAAGGAGATTATTGGTTCACACACTTGAAACAAAAGAAGTAGAACAGGCTTCAGGAGTTCGACAACTTTATGAAGAAGTTCCAGTTTTCCATCTCTCCACTCCGCCATCCACAGTGAGCACTTCCAATGAGGGCTTTCTCCTGTTTTAGTCCTAGGGTAGCTTTCCTTTGCTACTGGGACCTCATATATCTCCCCTTCTTACCTAGCAGAAGAGAAGAAATTTGTTTTTCTGTAAGCAACCAGTGAACTTATGCAAACTCATTGGCCTGAATTAGGCCAGCACCCACCGCTGGGCCTACAATAATGGCCTGAAAATGGAACTGCATTAGGCCTCAGCCTTCAGGAGTAGAGAGGTCTATTGCGGAGAGACATGGAGACCCTAGCAAAAGTCACAGTAGTTACCAAGAGAAGAACAGGTGCTGCTGCCACCCCCAGGGCTCTCTTAGGTACATATTATCCCAATTTTGCAGAGGAGAAACCAAAGCTCAGAGAGGCTATACTATATAACGGTGGAGCCAGGATTCTCACCCTCCTCTACGCCAGGAACCAAACTAAAGAAAAGCCAGACTTAGTCATCCCTTCACCTTCAGCCTAAAGCATGTAGGGGGGAAAAGATAGCACAGGTTTCATAAGGCTGGGAACGTCTCAGCTCCTGTGTTAGCACCCAAGAGCCACTGAATCAACCCACCCCACAAAGCTGAA
The DNA here is from genome assembly GCA_008086735.1 of Cheirogaleus medius. NCBI lineage: Eukaryota > Metazoa > Chordata > Mammalia > Primates > Cheirogaleidae > Cheirogaleus > Cheirogaleus medius. The sequence continues at coordinate 29,827,706 of VBSM01001265.1, forward strand.
GGCAGGTTTGAATCCCCACGTCACCTGGTACCAAGCTTAGCTCAGCAAATATTTGTAAACGGAAGAGAAGAGCCTACAAGTATATTACCTATGACGTTGAGTTCTAGAGCACTGCATTCCAAGTCCATTCTGGGTTAAATCAGTGATGTGGGCTAGCCTAGGAACCTTGCCACAACACATAACATTGCTTCTCCTGGGGAATGTCTCCCAAATTCCAAAGGACAGATTTGCAAATAGACTTCTGGAGTACAGCCCCATCCACTGCTGGGAACTGCCTTTGTTTGACTTGTTTATTCTGGAGAACTGCTCTGGACTTTCACCGGGCAGCTGCCTGGCAGGAGGTGACCTGGCTTTAGCCAACAAAGGGTGGGGCTAGCAGGAGAAAAAGCTGATAGCTCTGATCAGGGCTAACTGGGCACCAAGCTATACCACAGCAAGGCGGAAGGAAGGCATTACAGAGGGCCATAGTACAGCTGGTCTCTGACTAGGAACCTCATTTGAGGAGCATGAATCTCTCCATCCCACTTCCACTTGGTAGAAGAAGGAGAGACAAGGTTGATTCACTTGACTTTTGCAATTTTTGAGGGCCATTGAGTATAAATTTCTCTATAAGTAGCTGGTGTTTTGTTTTCCTATTGGGGTCTCTCATAAGGCAGCATCGGGTTTGAGTGTCATGGCCTGCCATGGCCACAATGACCTTGAAGATTTCTGCAGTCTATTTTAAGTGATTTTACTGTTTATGAACCTGGCAAACTTATCCATTTTCTGACAATATTTATAGTCTGATGTAAGTGTGAACTAGATAATGACCTTTCAAGTCATGGCACAATGTTCTGTTTAAAGCTTTAATTTCTTCCTCAGAGCATCTGCAAGGTCCTTTCAGCCTTCTGCATGGCCCCTTGGAGATTTCCCAAGTTTCTTACCACTTGTGTGTGTGCGTGGGGGTGGGGGGTAGTTTGTGAATGATGGGCAGAACCTTCACACATCTTGGGTCATGCAAGAGTCTAAGCCTACAGAGACCACTCCTTTTGCTCCTGAAGCTCTTACAGCCCCTGAGATACAAAATGCTGACCAACTCATCTGAGGCATTTCTTTCTCTCTGGACATTTTGGGATCGTCCTCAAAACACACATGTGAGCACATGACCAGCTTCCCCCAGTGAGTAGTTACTAGGATTTGGCTAACATTTCAAGCCTGACATAGCTAAAACAATACCATATCTGCAGCTTAAATTTAAGTGACTCACCAGAAGAGCTATTTTAAACAGAATTTGTAGTGACTAAGATTACATTTGTTCTAGGAAAAACAGATTGAAGGGACAAAAGGCTAATGTAATATTTTTGAAACGCTCTTTTTAAGCTCATAGAAGTCCTGCTGTATTTTCTTGACAGCATCCTAGTTACCAGGCACAACAGGAGGGGCAAGAACTGTATCTAAAACACTCAAGAAACAACCATGTCTTGACACCAACCAGCAGGAGTGTATGTTTACCAGAAGACAGTTTTGCAGAAATAATGATGGTCTTTTTCATCTAGTCATCAGGGAGCCTAATTAATACCCTTGCAAAATATGTGTCAGACTAGAGCTCTGGTAGCCTTGTGAAGGTGAAGGACAGAGTTTATCAGTCGCCTGTCCTACCTTATGGTCATCTTCAGTTCTCTTGGAAATTATTATACTCTCTTCCCTACCCTAGAATACAGAAGCAGACTGGGATTTCTAGCTCTGACTTTTGGACTGAGACATAGTTTCTAGGGGGAGCAACGGATCAACAGATACAGGGAACGAGGGGGCTCCCATGCTACTCAAACAAGCACACAGGTAAGCACCAACCTCATTATTCTTCTGAGAAGTTGCTTCCCTTCCTGGGGCAGGGGGTTGGGGGAAAACAGAACCTTTAAGGCCTGAGAACTGTCAAGAGAATCTCCAGGAGGGGAAAGGAAGCTGAAACCACTATCTCAACCCACTTCTCCTGCATTTTCCTTCCTGCTTAGGGTCTCCTACTTCATTTCCCATTGCCATCATCATGTTGACCCCCCTAACCCCCACCCCGGGAGATACTGATATTTCTTTAGTGTTACACAAACTCTTTCCCTGAACTCTTCTGCACATAGCTGAGACAGAATGAAACTTTTCCAAAGCCTTTACAAAATTGTAAGGAAGAACAACAGGGCCATAAACAAGAAAATACATGAAGCATAAACATGGTCAAACTTATGCAATACATTAATAATGGTAATATTTAGGGAATGAGACATGAAGGGAGGAATTTTGTACATCATAGCCTTATTTGATCATTTTCAAGAATTGTATTTACTTTATAAGTAATACACGTATGTTTTGACAGTATTAGTTATGCAGCATTTGTTTGGGCCCTGCCATAGCATTGTCGCTCTCCCATGGTTCACTCCACCCACAGACTTTCCACCTGATTAACTCTTTCTTTCTGCTCCTTTCTATCCCCATCCCTGCCCAACAGGTCTCACAGACCTACTGGGGAGAACAATGGGTGATAAGTTTGATCGTTCATTCAACAGATGTGCTACCATGTGCCAGCTAGAATGCCAGACACTGAGTAGTAAGCCATCTCTTACCTTCAGTGTTTCTCAGTGCCACTCAAATGCCTTTTCTCTTTCATAGGAGAAAAGATCAAGGGCCATTTCTCTAATACTTCATTCCACGTCCATCTAAAAAGTCCTAGACCTTACTTTTTTTTTTTTTAAGAGGCACTTAGAGTTATATGAAAACCCACTTAATAGGCTCATTAATTTCTGTCAACAAAAAGATCTTGGTTGAAAGAATTTTCAAACCCAACAATGACAACAATGGAAAGGAACTCATCTACATACCAATAGATCTTCCCAAAGACTACAAAGAGGAAAATCCCGCTTTCTGACTTGGAGCAGCAACAAGCTACTAATATGGTCAAGGCAAGGCAGTCTGTGTCCAGTAAGATGACTAAGGGCCCTTATCAAGCCCATCTAAGCTTGTGATTATTAACTCTCCCAGTGCTCTTTACCTGTTCCTCAAGGAGCCACTGTTTTCCTCCTCCCTCTCACCATCCAACCTGAGCTCAAGTCTTCTCACCTGGGAGGGATTCAAACTGGGCTAGCCTTCACTTTCCTGGGGACCCCTCCTCCTTAATCTGCCTCAGTTTTCTCAAGGAAGACAAAACATTTGGAGATGCCACAAATGAACCTCATCCCAAGGTTTCCAGCCACCTCTACTGAGAAGAGCACTTCTGAAGGGCACTTCCAAGGAACACTACCTAGTGACACACCCATGGGACAAGAGTCTGTGCTGGGTGAATTTGCTTGCCATTGTGACTTTTGTGACATTATCAGCCTAAGAGGAAAAGACGTCCAAACCTATAAGCCTCCTGGGCTTTGCTCTGGAGTCTCATTAGCTAGAACCCTGTGTGCACTCCCTTGCAAGGGTGTCTGGGGTCAGGGCATCTGCCCTTCCCTCCCAAGTCCCAGCAAGCTTATACTGAAGGATGGGGCAGGCAGGACTTAACTGGCCTGAAAGAGAGAAGCTACCCATGTGGCCCAACAATTTATCCTAGGAAATGACAGGCCAGCTGGTCCACAACTATATAAACAGATACGCTAAAACCCCCACATTCCTCAAGACGGGTGGCTACAATAAACCAATATATAACCATCCTAGAAATCATTTCAAGAATTTGTTCATAAGGAAACAGCAGGTGGCAGCAAAGTTTTACATTTTTTACCCTTTGGACTGGAATGAAAACAAAGTGTCACGGAATAATCTCCTCATCTCTGAGTCAGCCAGCTGGCCCAGAAACGGGCACACTGCCATCTTGTCATTTGGAAAGTATAGAGTCTTCTCTAGTGGGCTCTATGCATTTTGACAAAAGGACCCAGGAAAAAAGCTCCCTGCTCCCCACCCCCAAGCCAGAGGTCTGCTTGGTTCTGCAGGCCAGGCAGGCAAGTGACCACCACAGAGTGACCAGATCACAAAGGCTGTGGCCATGAGTCTCTTATCATTTTCCCAATATCAAGGTATTTTTCATTCACAATGGGAAGGCCCTCAAAGAAACCTGAGTATGATTAAGTGGAAGTATGTCTAAGAATTGAGTATACACCTCACAGCATTTTCACCTTTTATTGTGATGAAATCCATGGCAGAAATTTGGGGCAGAGAAAGATGGAGGGCAGGGAAGAGAAGTTAATACCATTTGGTTTCCAGTGCACCTAGAGAGTTACACACCTCTGAAAGCTACATCACCACCCACAGCTGCTGTAACTCTGGACCCACTAGCAGGCAGTGCCAAGACCACTGTCTGGTTTGGCCTCACATACCTTCCTTGACTTAATATTGTGCTTGGCTCCCAACTTCCAAGTTGTGGCTGGAAATTTTCCATTGCCACAGTGTGGCACTGGAGTTTAGAACCAAGATTTTGCTGAATCATTTTGCAGAGCAAATCCAGTTTTGCCTTTAAGAAGTGATTGGTCAGTTTAGTTTATCCTAAAATGGTGCTTCAGAACTTTCCAAGACACACTTTAGTTCAGACTGCTTAATTTCCATCCAGGAGGAAACTCTCTTATTGTTTAAAGTTGGAGGGATGGAGGGAGGTGTGGGTAGGGATGGAGGATTTTGTGTTGTTATTATTTTAAAAGGTACAAAACTTGTTAAGGAAAAAGACAAAACTGAAGTTTTCGTTTCCAAGATCCTAAGCAGACCATACAAACATATGTATTTGTGGGTTTTCTTTCTGCAAGTAGAGTTGACAGAAAAGTGAGTAGTTTTGGCCTTTTATAAGTTATGTAACTAAATCCACAGCAGTACAACTCCTGGTAATCAAAAAGAACATTCCTGAAAGGTGCAGTGGAAGTAGGAGTTCATTTATTTACGTGACATGGGACTTCAGCCCAAACATGTAATTTTTTTCTTTTCTGCAGAAAATATGATTTTGTTCTGACAACTTAAGAACAAACTTCCCAGTTCTCTACATGGAAAGGGTCCTTTAGAATTATCTACTAATGAAAACATTCTATAATTCCTTTGAATGTAATAAACAATATCTTTTGGGGCAACTTGCAGCAAATGTTCCAGAATTCATATCAGCATTTAATTCCTCCTCTGTGTGTATGTTCTACACTCCCCAATATGATGTTAAATCATTTGATGCAGAGAATTGACAGCACCAGGAAAATATTTGGATTGACTATCTTGAGTTGCCGTTATTGGCTTTAATTATGACCTACTGGCTCTTGGGTCCTGAAGCAGCCAGAAAATGAAACATGTGTGCCAAAATATTCATTAGAATTCCCTTTTCAGTCATTGTTCAGAAAGAACAAGTTTCCTTCTGGCTCCCATCTACAGTGTTTTAAGTGGAGTCATTTAATATGCCAGATTTTTTTTTAAAGGATTAGTCAGTAAACAAGATTATGTGCATACCTTGTATTTTGCATTAAAAAACATCTTGAAAAGGTCAAATGTCCCTTTGCTGTCATTCTATTACCCCAAAGAAAGAATTATTTTTGCAGCCATGGAGTTAACTGGTACTCTCTACTTCTCCACCCAGCCTTCCTCATCCAAGCCCTGCTGTCTTGAACCGACTTGATCCTATAAGCTCTGGAACTGGAAGTACTGATGAAGCACAGCTTGAGTCTCCAGAGGAACTAATCAGAAAAGATGGTTTAATTTCTTCTGTTCTTCAATGTTCATTTCTCCCTGAATATAAGATCTTAGAATATTGGAGTTGGAGGGGAGGAATCTTAGAGATCATTGATCCCATGTCCTCATTTTAAAGATTATTAATCTAAGGTATAATGGTACATCCAGTGCTTCAGCTTTGTGTTCTGGTATGGGGAAAAGCAAGTGCCTTTTTTTTTTTAATCAAGGCATTCATAGTTGTTACTGTTAAAAAGTGTTGCCATTTAATGAGCATTATACTACAATGCCAGGCAGAGGTTGATGCTTTCGTACACATTGTATCACTCATCCTCACAACAAACCTGTAAGGTAAATATTATCCCCATTTTATAGCTAATGAAACTGAGACTCAGGTTAAGTGATTTGCCCACAATTACAGGGCTAGGAAGAAGGAAAGTCTGTGTGCAAATTCCAGGTTGTCTAACTTCAAAGCCTATGTCCTTTACCCTTCCCCACATGCTGCCTGCCAAATGAACAAAGGCCAAAGTGTAAATCAGTCGGAATCTCTTAGGCTCTCACATCATCTTAAATTTTCAAATAACTGAGTGAAGAAAGAGTCCTCCACAGTAATAAAGTGGAGAGAGATGCCTTTGTTCAGGCAGTTCCCACTTACCAGAATTCACTGAGGGATCAACAGGGACCGTGTAGATGCAACTATTTCCTATTATCTACTTGTCATGTTAAACATGACGGTTTACTCTGAAAGCTTTTGAAAGACTTTCCAGTTTTTAATAAAAGTTGGCTGATTTGGTGTTGACAATTTGTCTTTCATTTAATAGAAAATTGGGGCAATTTGAGTCAGATGTTTATTTTGGGGAAAAAATAATTTAGAGGGTTTTTTTTAAGTGTTCAAGGTCATACAGGGCTGGGAGAGCAGATGTGGTATGAATTAGGGAAGTTTATCTGATAGTTTGTCTACAGTGGCACAAATGGGGTTATTGCCTGGAAATGCTTGGGTTTTCCATTGAAACATGGTTTGGGAAAGAAATTTTGACCTTTTAGAAAAACTAATGAAGTTAAGATAAAGTTGGAATGTTATGTGTTAAATGAATGAACATGAGGTGGAGACATTCAGGGGAAACATCTAAGTTTGTTAACCTAGATGCCAGTGATAACCGTAAACTGGAAATTTACTTTCTCTCAGAGAGAAACATCATATACCTGGGTTAGTTATAAATAACCTGCCTTGTTGCTGCTCCCATAGTTCCTCTCTGAAAATGAGGTTGCTCAAACTCATCTGTAAGCAGGTTCATGCTTGGTCAGGGAGACTTAAGGAACATCATGTCCATGCTGGGTTGTTTCAGTGTGAGATCACCTCGTCCACTGATACTCCCCTTATCTAAGCAAATGTCATCTCTCATCTGGACCACTGCAATTGCAGAATATCCAGCATCTGGAACAGGGCCCAGTGCTGAGTAGATTGTTGACCTTAATTATTGTTATTGAATGAATAAATGAAATCCTGTTTGCTCTGAATCAGTGACCCTGTCCCACGACCCAGCCTTCATCCATTGTCTCCAGGACTGAAGCTCTACCCTGTTTTCACCAATTCCTTTGACAAAGGTGTATTAGTTTCTGAGGACCACCATAACCAAATAACTCAGACTAGGTGGCTTAAACAACAGAAATTTATTTTCTCACAGTTCTGGAGGCTGGAAGTCCCAGAACAAGGTATCAGCAGGTTTGGTTTCTTCCAAGGCCTCTCTCCTGGGCTTGCAGATGGCTGCCTTTCCCTGTGTCCTCACATGTCTTCTTAGAAAGACACCAGCCATGTTAGATCAGGGCCCACACGTATGACTTTATTTTACCTTAATTTCCTTTTTAAAGGCCCAGTCTCCAGAAATGGTCTCATTCTGAGGTACTGGGGGTTAGGAGTTTAACACATGACTTTGGTGGGGGTGGGAGGCCAATGCAGCCCATAATAAGGAGTAACTCCAGCTCTCTCTCTCTCTCTCTGTGCCTACGGTTGCACCTCTCTTCTTTTGCGCATAGTTTGTTCCTAGAATGCGCACTGCTGTGCTCCCTGCCATTCTTGGTGCCCTGTTGCTTCCAGCTGTTCCTCCTTGACACCAACAGCCTGCAGCGCAACCACCTGTTGTCTGTTACCTCACCCAGGCTGGCCTTTTTCCCATCACCTACATGGGCCTGTCTTCTCTCCAAACACCTGCCCCGCCGGCTGCAGTTAACCCTTCTATTTCTGGCTGTTTTACTGGATAGAAGCCTACATCTAAAACAAACAAACGAATAAATAAATTTTTGTTCTTAGTTTGTTATGGCCTCAGGGGTGCATTTTTGAAATAGTTGTAGAGTGACAGACAATGTGTGGGCTGAACAAAGTGGCCTCACAAAGAAAAATTTTACTCACAATCACACGATGACATTATGCCCCACCCACAGAAAACCTAGTTTAATTGATTTGGGATAAGGCTTGGTATCAGTGTTTTTTTAAAGCTTCCCCACGTGATTTTAATAGGCAGAAGAGGTTAAGGATCACTGCTCTAACTGGTGGAATAAACCCATTAAATTGAGACAATAGGTTACCAATTAGGCTAGAACATGAAAGGAAGACAAGGTTGGGAGATTCTGTCCCATGTGTGACTTGTGCATAGAGTGGAATATGCCTCTCCAGAGTTCAGTTCCACACAAACACAGAGGTGGGTGACTCTCCCTCCAGCCCTACCACTCCTTTGGTGCTAAGTGCCCTGCCCTTTGGTCTAAGAAGTTGGATGTAGCTCATTAGTGTCCTATGCCATGTGGGGCAGTCTGCATGGGGTTCAGCAATGACTCTGGGCACAAGCAAGTATCACTTCTGTTGGGCCATCTGAGCATGACCTGCAGGATGCTATTGGTGAAAGACTCCACCCCCAGCAGTGGTAAAAAGAACAGCTAACATAGCTCTTTCGCTCAGGCTACAGAAGGACTCGCTTAGATGGCAGGAGATGACCTCCAGACATTTGATTGGCCTTACACATTCGCTGGGACTGATCTGTAGTCTCTCCACGCAGAAGTCCTCCTCTCTGTGGGCCTCTTCCCCAAGGCCTCCCTCCAACCTCCCAGGTTCCTGCTGTCACCAGCCCAGAGAACTAGGGTGCAGAGGGCTTAGTCCAGCTCTCCCTCTAGCCTCTTTCCAGTGTGAGTAAAGCCCAATCCCTAGAGCTTCCGGGCCTTCCCTTTTGATTCTCAAGAGCCTTTTCTTTTCTCAACAAAACCTGCTTCTCTGCAAATAAAAGGCTTTGGCTTTCAAAACTATTGTTTTTGATGTGGGCTTTGAGAGGCTATTTTAAAAGTCAGAAAACTGAACATTGACTGTTTCATTCTGTTTCTTTCTCTTTGCATTCCAGCTGTACCAGTTCTAATTCTCCTCAAGGCAATGCCTTTGACTTACTAGGGAAAAGGTCAAGTGGAAAAAGTGTAGCAAAGCACAAAAATAATATTTCAAGATACTCTTTCTCCATGTAAGAAATACTGCACCATTGACCACTCCACTCCCCCACCCACCAAGCCTTGACAAGTGAGCCAGCCAGGATGTTCTGGCTGAGTCTACACAGGCAGAGTGAAGCGGAGAATCAAGATTTATCTTGATAATAAAAGTTATAAATCCCCGTTATTTTCTTTTCTTTTCTTTTTTTTGAGACAGAGTCTCACTTTGTTGCTCGGGCTAGAGTGCCATGGCGTCAGCCTAGCTCATAGCAACCTCAAACTCCTGGGCTCAAGCAATCCTCCTGCCTCAGCCTCCCAAGTAGCTGGGACTACAGGCATGCGCCACCATGCCCGGCTAATATATATATATATATATATATATATATATATATATATATATGTTTTTAGTTGGCCAATTAATTTCTTTCTATTTATAGTAGAGACAGGGTCTCGCTCTTGCTCAGGCTTGTTTCGAACTCCTGACCTTGAGCTATCTGCCCACCTCGGCCTCCCAGAGTGCTAGGATTACAGGCGTGAGCCATCGTGCCTGGCTTAAATCCCCATTATTAAAACATTGTTTTCTTCAACAAGTCAATGACATGAAAACCAGTGGGGGGGAGGTTGCTCTAGATTAAAGAAAGGGAGATAGAATTATTTTGTTTGGAGTTTGTTTTGAACCAACCACCATCAAAATGCATTTTTCAGACAATCAGGCAAATCTGATTATGGACTGAGTATGAGATGATACCACAGAATGATTGTTAATGTTAAGTGTGACAATAGCATTTTGGTTATGTAAGAGAACATTTTTTTCATTTTTTTAAACCAGATGCACAGTGAAGTATGTGTGAGTGAAATAATAGGATGTCTGGGCAAAAGAAAGAAAGAAGAAAAAAGGAAGGAAGAAAGGAAGGAAGAAAAATAGGAAAGAAAGAAAAGAAAAAAACCAGATACTGTGACAAAAATTATAAACAACAAAGAAAAAGGGATAGGTGAATCAAGTGTGGCAAAATGATAATTGTTGGATTTTAATGATGGGCATATAGGGATTCATTATATTTATTATATTTTTTGTGTAAGTTTAAAAGTTTAATAATTTTTTAAATTGTTAAACTGGTACAAGAAAAGATAGCCTGAGCAATGGAAGAGAATAAAAGGACCAAAAACACATTCAAATATTTATTGTTTAAGAATTTATTATATTACTGATTTGCAGACAGATAAATTCCCCAACATATAAACAAAAAAACAGTAGAGATGTTCCACTAGAAGCTGGAGTTCCCCTTGTCTCCCCAGGAAACCTCAGAAGTAACTCAGGAGAACTCTGCGTCTCTGCAGAACACAGCTTGAAAACCTCTGGAGCAAGGCCAGCCTGGTGGTTCACACCTGTAATCCTAGCACTCTGGGAGGCAGAAGGATCCCTTGAACTCAGGAGTTTGAGACCAGCCTGGACAAGAGTGAGACTCCCATCTCTACTAAAAATAGAAAAAAATTAGCTGGGCATGGTGTCCTGTACCTGTCAACCCAGCTACTCGGGAGGCTGAAGCAGGAGGATCACTTGAGCCCAGGAGTTTGAGATTGCTGTGAGCTAGGCTGATGCCTGGGCAACAGAGCAGGACTCTGTCTCAAAAAAAGAAAAGAAAAAGAACACCTCTGAAGCATATGATGATGAAAGGCTCTCAAATCCTGCAAAAAATGTACATCACTCAGTGTACATATAAATAAAGTTAAGGCCTGGCATCGTGGCTCGTGTGGCATGGTGGCTCATGTGATCCTAGCACTTTGAGAGGCGAGGCAAGGCAGGAGGATTGCTTGAGATCAAGTGTTTGAGACCAGCCTGAGAAAGAGCAAGACCCTGTCTCTACAAAAAATAGAAAAATTAGCCAGGTGTGATGGTGTATGCCTGTAGTCCCAGCTACTCAGGAAGCTGAGGCAGTAGGATCACTTGAGCCCAAGAGTTTGAAGTTACAGTAAGTTGTGATGATGCCACTGCACTCTAGCTGGAGCGAGAGAATGAGACACTGTCTCAAAACAATAAAATAAAATAAAGTTAAATCCCTACCTCACATCATATACCAAAATAAATTCCATTTGTATTAAAATGTTTATTTATTTATTTAGAGACAGTCTCACTCTGTTACCCAGAGCTGGAGTGCAGTGATGCAACTTTAGACTCCTGGGCTCAAACGATCCTCCCACCTTAGTCTCCCAAGCAGCTCGGACTACAGACTGGCACCACCACAACTAATTTTTAAATTTTTTTGTAGAGATAGAGGCCTCACTATATTGCCCAGGCTGATCTTGAGCTCCTGGTCTCAGGTGATCTTTCCACTGGGGACTGAACTCTGATCTTTTCTTTACCCCCACCAAAAAAATAAAATTTTTCCTTTCTAAGGAGGCCTGGCGAGTCATGTCTACAAATGATAAAATCTCAGTAAACAGGTTTTTATGATATTGTTTACTTCCCAACCTGATTCCAATATAGCATCATATGAACAATAGAAGACCCTTAAACATTACTCTCAGCTGACTCTGGTCTTTTGGACAAAACCTAACTTTCAGCCAATTGTCAATGAAATAATCCCTAAACCCACCTAATACCTGTAAGCCCCCACTTTGAGATGTCCCACCTTTAGGCCAAACCAATATATGACGTCCATGTATTGATTTATGATTCTACCTGTAATTTCTGTCTCCCTGAAAATGTATAAAAATCAAACTGTAACTCGACGACAGCAAGTCCACTTGCTCAAGGCTTCTTGGGCATGGCTCCGGGCCATGGTCCTGAAATTTGGCTCAGAATAAACCTCCTTAAATTATTTTATAGAGTTTGTCTTCTTTTGCATTGACACCACATTAGCCTCCCAAAGTGCTGGAATTTGCAGGCATGAGCCACTATGTCTCACCTGCATTGAAAAGTTTAAGGGAAAAAACAAAATTATAAAAGTATTAGAAAAAAATAGGTGAATACTCTAAAATATTGAGGCAGAGAGGACTTTGTAAGCAAGCTAATAAAGACAGAAATTATAAAGGAAAAGATTGATTATATAAATATTTAAGTTTTATGTGGCAAAAAACAAGCCACACTCCTCACAAAAAGCAAAGAAGGAATGTGTGTCTGTATGTGACAACTCTTTAACATTCTCAGTAAGGACTATTCCAAATCAGTAGGAAAACGATAAATACTCCAGTAAAATAAATAAATCAAGAACTCAAAAAACCAGTGTATATATAAGGAAATATAGAGACATGAAAAGTACTTAATTTCACTAATGATCAAAGGAATATTATAAGTTAAAGTAATAATGAGAAGAGCTGATGCTATTAAATTAAGTTTAGCCTAAAGCTACCTCCTTATATATTTTAAGTTTGGCCTAAAGGTTTCTCCGTAAATAGTAAACTGTAACCTAACTGGATGTGTAAACAGACTGTAACAAATAGCCAAATCTTGTTACCTTGTAACAAGTAGCCAAATCTCAGCCAATCACAGCAGCCATACTTCAACCACTCACAGGTGGCCAACTCTTCAAACAAGGTAAACCAGCTGTAACTAATCTGGCTGTTTCTGTACTTCACTGTTCTTTTTCTGTTTATAAATCTCCGACCTCAACCACGTGGCAGCGCCAGAGTCACCCTGAACCTGTTCTCGTTTGGGAGCTGCCAGATTTAAGAATCATTCTTTATTCAATTAAACTCTATTAAAGTTAATTTGTTTAACGTTTTTCTTTTGACAATGCTGACTCCTCTTTCTAGTGTTATGGCAGACTAGATAAGCTGAAAATCCTGCTAGCATAAAACATGTAGAAATGCTAAGTAAAATATACTTAACATCTTTTTAAATGTATAGTTGAACCCCCATGAAAATTCAAAATTACAAAAAATTTAATAAATCATTAAATATGTTTTAAATTATTAAAGTTATAAAATACAGTGGGTTTTTGCATTTTTGTGCTTTTTTGAGTTCTTAATTTATTTTATTGGAGTATTTATCTTTTTCCTATTGATTTGAAATACTCCTTACTGAGAATATTGAAGTGTTATCACTTTAAGAGACTAAACTGGGGGGGGCAAGGGCAATATACGTAACCTTAACATTTGTACCCCCATAACATGCTGAAAAAAATAAATTAAAAAAAATATATAAAAGCAGTTGCTTGGGCTTTGGTTAGGGGTTTCCTCTTCTTGGTAACAGAGACTTGTTTAGGGACAGAAGAAAGGGAACAGAGACACTCAAGTAAATCCAAGACCCTCAAAAGGTTACACCCCACATCTCCAGCACAGATGCACTGGTGCATGGTTCATGAACATCAAATCAAGAAATTAATATTAACAAAGGTCCCAGGCTGGTAATAACCCTGGGGCAATTGGAAGAAGCAATGGAGAAGTCGGGAGGGACTCACCTCAACCCACTCCACACAGAATCACTATAGATTAGGCTTTAATAAGATGAGCTCAGGACCCCAAATTACAGGAAATAGGAGGAAACAACTCGTGATGAACAAAAGTCAGCTGATAAACGTAATGGAGTTATTAGGATGAAACATTAAATATGTTTTAAATTACTACAGATATAAGATACAGTCTTAAAAACATGAGAAATGAATAAAACTTTTTAAAAAGTCATAAGAAATACCATTTTTATCTATCAGATGACAAAATACTAGAAAAGAAGGATAATGCTCAGTGTTGCTACGGATATAGGAAATTGACATTTTTATACTGTTAGTAGAAGTGAAAGTTGATTCTTCCAGAGGGCAATTTGGCAATGTGTATCAAATTGTTTAACAAAAAAATTATTGACCCAATAATTTTACTTCTAAGAATTTATCCTAAAAAATAGTCATAAAATTACTCAAAGGTGAATACACAAAGATGTTTATGGGAGTATTTCTTTTTTTAAAAAAAAACAGAGTCTTACTCTGTTACTCAGGCTAGAGTGCCGTGGCATCAGCCTAGCTCACAGCAGCCTTAAACTCCTGGGCTCAAGTGATCCTTCTGCCTCAGCCTCCCAAGTAGCTGGGACTACAGGCACATACCACCATGCCCAGCTAATTTTGTCTATATATTTTTAGTTGGCCAATTAATTTCTTTCTATTTTTAGTAGAGACCGGTCTCACTCTTCCTCAGGCTGGTTTCGACCTCCTGACCTTGAATGATCCGCCCACCTCAGCCTCCCAGAGTGCTAGGATTACAGGCTTGAGCCACCATGCCCCGCCTATGGGAGCATTTTTAATGGTAAAAGCCTAGGGAGGGAAACCTTCATGTCCAACAGCAGAGAAATAGTTAAATTATGATATTCTCATAGGATAAAATACTGTGCAGGAAATGAAAATAATGTTGTATAGATACATTTATTGACATTAAAAGCTGCCCAAAATATACTGATGAGTGTGTGGCGGGGAGCAAGTCATAGGCAACATGATCTCACTTCTTTTTAATTGTGTGGCCTATTAGGGAAAGTTCAAATGACCCATAAATGATGATATGCCAAAATTCAAAAGTAATCAGTAATGGAAATTAAAACAATATTACTTTTATACCTGTCAGGATGACAAACATCAGAAAAGAGGATCCATGCCATATTTGTTAGGATTCTCCAAAGAAATAGAATGAACAAGACATGTATAGGTTTATTTTATTTTTTTTATTATGAGAGTTGGCTCATACAATCATGGATGCTGAGAAGTCCCAAGATATGCTGTCTGGAAGCTGGAGAAACAAGAAAGCCTGAGAACCAGGTGAGCTGATGGTGTAACTCCCAGTCTGGGGGAAGGGGCGCTGGTGTAAGTTTGAGGGCTCTAGAACCAGGAGGTCTGATGTCCAAAGGCAGGAGAAGGGGCCAGGCACGGTGGCTCACGCCTGTAATCCTAGCTCTCTGGGAGGCCGAGGCGGGCAGATCGCTCGAGCTCAGGAGTTCGAAACCAGCCTGAGCAAGAGCGAGATCCTGTCTCTACTATAAATAGAAAGCAATTAATTGGCCAACTAAAAATATATAGAAAAAATGAGCCGGGCATGATGGCACATGCCTGTAGTCCCAGCTACTCAGGAGGCTGAGGCAGGAGGATTGCTTGAGCCCATGAGTTTGAGGTTGCTGTGAGCTAGGCTGACACCACGGCACTCACTCTAGCCTGGGGAACAGAGTGAGACTCTGTCTCAAAAAACAAACAAACAAACAAAAAAACGCAAAGGCAGGAGAAGACGAAAGTCCCAGCTCAAGAAGAGAGAGAGAGAAATCACCCTTCCTCGGCCTTTTTGCTCTGCTCTCACCAGATTAGATGATGTCTGCTTACATTGGTGAGGGTGGATCTTCGTTACTCAATCTAGTGATTCAAATGCTAATCTCTTCTGGAAACACCTTCACAGACGCACCCAGAAATAATGTTCTACCAGCTATCTGGGCATCCCTTAGCCCAGTCAAGTTGACACATAAAATTAACCATCACACATGCCACTATTGGCAAAGACATGAGGAGGTGAGAACACTCATTCACTGCTGGTGGAAATAAACACTGGCACAGGCATTCTGGAAAGCAATCTCACACAATTAAGCATAATCTGTATGTAGGAGCCTTTTGACTAAAATATGCCATTTCTGGATATTTATCCCCAAGAAATTCTCATAAGAAGGCTCACACCTATAACCCCAGCACTTTGGGAAGCTGAGGCAGGAGGATCACTTGTGGCCAGGAGTTTGAGACCAGCCTGGGCAACATGGCAAGATCCCCATTTCTACTAAATAAATAAATAGAAGAAACAATCCATTTGTATAATTTTTTAAGTGTTGAGTAAGAAAATTAGGAAACAAAAATTTTAACACAATATATGTTAAAAACATGTAGTTGTGAAACAATACAACAGATTTTACAAGAATGTGTGTATATATATATATACACACACAATAAGTTCAGATATCAAACATATTAAGGTAGGTTCCTAAAAAGGAGGTGTGAAGGGGTATGGGAATTAAAAGAGAAAAAATAAAATAGTTAAAACAAGAGAACCCTTGCACAGAATGGTAATGACAATTTGCCTTAAACTGAGGAGTGTGTTTAATTTAGCTCTCTGCACTTGAATTTAATTTTTAAAACTGTGTGTATGTGTACATTAATATTAATAAAATATTAATAGTGGTTACCTCTAGTAGTTTGGTGAATCTTTTCTTTTTTTTCTATGTTGAATAAATATTGTGTAATAAGTAAATGCATTTTTTTATGTTTCAAAAATGTATTTTAATACTCAGAACTACTTTTCTGATGTTGGATAAATATATAATAACTTACTAGATTCAGCTTCCTGTGTGGCCACAGTCATTTTATTGTTTTTCCAGAATGATCCAAAATAGCTCTGGAACAAGACCAGTGGGACCACCAGATAGTATCTAGCCTCACCCTTCTTCCCATGCAAATGAAGACCGAGCCTCCCACCGGCTTTGGCAGAAACCTCTGTGGGATGCAGGACAACAAGGCGCTCAACTTCTGGGCTGGGGAAAGGAGGGGCAGCATTTATAACTCTGTCTCACTGAGTCAGCTCAGAACATCCTCTGAAAAGCTGCTTTGAGTAAGCAGTTGCCAAGACAAAAGATCCCACCTCAAGGGTGGAAACTCTATTTGCAGTTTTGTAGACACAGGTGTTCTTCCAGGCAACTTCAGACCTACAGTGTGGGACTGTTGGCCAGAAATAGTTCAGAAAGCCTTTTCCCTCAGAAGCCAGCTCTTGAGGCCTTAAGTGTATGTTGTAACTATATTTGGCAATTCAAACCAAAGAGGTCAGTGGCTTAGCTCGGGGTGGGGGAAAGGCTGATTTATAATCCCTGCTTCAAACCAGGACCAAGAATTTAAAACTCACTTCATGTATTTACTTTTCACTCACTGAGCTTACTGCTGAAGCAGCTCTCCTTCCCAGTCCTACCAGCCCACATGTAAGTCTTTCAGAACCACAGGTGTAAATCACCTATGGAAGCCATCCCTGTTTTAGAGGACATTTGGGGACATCTGGCTTGAGAACCAAAATGTTAAAATTATACCACTTGACTTCTCATGTCTTCATAGCATCAAAATAGCCTGTAGCACTTGGGTGCAAATCCAGGTTCCATCGCTTATTACTCACTGTGTGACCTTAGCTAAGTTACTTTATGTCTCTGAGAGGTTCAGTTTCCTTATCTACAAACAGAGATAATAACACCTACTTCACAAGGCTGTTGTAAGAATTAAATGAGATAAGGCATATAAAGTGGCTAGGAGAGTATCTGACACCAAACAAATGCTAAAAAAAGAATCAGTTTCCATTTCTCCCCATCACTACCCTTCACCCTTAGCTGTTCAGCCAAGGTGTTGGGTTTTCAAGAAATTGCCTGATACCCTGTCTTTGATTACAAATAGACGGTACCATTCCCACAGCCAGCAACAGTAGCTAAAGATAAAAGCTGTGAGTATTCCTCAGCTGTGGACAGGTCGAATCAGCTCACAAATGACTCATCGCTGCTGTGATAAACGATGTGTTCTTGGCATCAAGAGGCCCTATCCTGATACGCTTCAGCACCTTACAGAGAAGGGGTTTGATGGTGACCTTCAGTTAATCCTCAACTTGTAAGCAGTCTGGTCTTAGGAAGGTCTCTGTCTCCTCACACATGTCTCCAGTCACAGGACTTCCAGCAGGAAGGACTCCAACTGAGCAGCTGCCTCTTTCTTCTCAGAGCTGAACCGTCTCCTTCTCTTGCCTTGGATTCCCTGAAGTCATAAGACTCCCTCAGCACAAGGCGAGATGCCCGCTCACTGCTTACAACAGCCCTAAGCCAGTGCCCAACCTGCCTTTGGCAGCTTTGTTTGCTGGCTGAAGCTCTGCCAGGGTGGTTTGGCTGGAAGGCTCTGTGGTTATGGGACAAACCTTGGCTCAAGGAATAGGGGAATGTTTAATCTTGAGCCACTGTCTGCGAGTCTGCAGTGTTTGCTACTCTCTTGAGTTTCTTTAGCCCCTTCAGACCTCCCAGAACCCACTCACTGGTACAGAAATTCCATGACTAGTACTTTTAGTCAGTCTTTCATTCATACATGCCCTGTACCTTTTCAGTGTCTGGTTCAGAGTTCCCTCTAAGTGAACATTTGTTAAAAGGTCCTTGAGGAGAAGATAGTCTGTTGCTTCATTTGTAACCTCTTCAATTCTGGTGAACCTCACAAACTTGTTAAGATCAAATAGAACAATGACCTGTATGAGGATTGACACTGTCAACAGCCAGGGGCCCAAAATTGAAACTTTGTATGATTTTAAGGAAATTCCATGTGCTAGAGACTACTTTCTTCTAAATTGAAACAACTTCAGAATTAGGTTCTCTCTGGACTCCAAACTATCTCTTTCAGTGTATACACAGGCTTCTTCCCTCTGAGGGGGGCCTGTGATATGCAATTGAGGCAAAAGCCTCAGGAGGAGGTAGGCCACACACACACACACACCCCAAACAATTCTATTCTCCAAACTCACCTTCAGGTTTTCTTCACCAGGAAGTTTTCTGAGATCACCTAGAAACACAGGCATTTCAGCCACGTTTTTAAGTAGAAAGGCCAGGGAAACTGTCTGGAAAGGACAAGCAGCTGGTCTCCATCTTAAGTCTTTAGGATATTGGATGAAACAAATGGAGCAGGGAAATCAAAATCAGGGGTGCCTCCTGCATAGGCAGCTATACCCCCCTCGCCTCCCCTTCTGTTCAAATTATCTCCATGCCCCCTACCCTTCTAGTCAATCAATGGGGGCTTAATGTCAGCATCTATCACCGGAACTGGGGTCTACCTTCTAAGATGGTAAGGCATACAAAGAAAGCAAGGAGGAGGAAGGAAGGAGGGAGAGAAAGGAAGGCTGTAAAGAAGTGGAGAAAAAAATGAAAAAGGCTCGGGAAGGAGGAAGGAAGAGGTGAGTGGCAAGGGGAGGCGGAACAATGAAGGTCTCTGGCCGTCCGAGGCGCACGGTTCCGGCGGCACGTCCTTCCCGCCCGCCTCCGGCCAGCAGCTGCACGCTGCGCAGCGTGTGGGCGCTGAGTCACTGTCCCAGAACTGGGAGCCGCGGTGCAGGTCTGGGGGGAGGGGACCGTCCTGGATGGCATCTGCAAACTGTTTTTTTTCTTTCCTCTTTCATTAAGGCTATGTGCTGACTCCCACGTAGAACTTATTAAACCGCACGTACTGCCTGACGGCTCTTGGGGCCCATCCACGGCGGCAGGCAGGGGGCGCCACAGTCTCGCTTCTGAGTCCGCCGGCTGGCTGGGCGCTCCGGCCCGGGGACGACCGGGCTTGTTGGCTGCCGGTTTCCCGTAGATGTCCGAACATTTTGCTTGGGCAGCTTCTAACTTTCACACCCGCGGTAGGCAGAGAAAACGCCTCACTTAAAAGGCCTCGGAGACCACCCCAACTCTCCGAGGCGCGCTTTCGCGCAGAGTTCCATGAACAACTCTATAAATCTGGGACTCCGTTGCGCAACCCGCAGCGTCCAGGCTCGCTTCCCCACCAGGGCTCACCCTACTCCGCCCCGCCTGGCCGCCACGCGAGGCGGTGACCTCGGGCGTCTCCGCGAAGTCCTGATTCGCACCCAGGACACGCGCTCTGAGCGCCCCACACGGAGAACAGAGCTCGTGACAGCTCAGCCCGAGCAGAGAGGCGCCAGCACGCGACAGCGCCGCCGACCCACTTTCCCAAGCCGGGTGGCGGGACCCCAAGGCTCCTGGGCGGGACAGGACCGGGGGTACCCTCCCTCCCTGGACGCGAGAACCGAGAATGAATCAGCATTGAGGCGGTTTATTGGTTTGCTGTTCGCATATCATCACCCATTTTATGTAAATAGATTATACAGAGACACGGTGTTTCCTTCTTCCCCAGGAGATAATCAGTCTATCACGCGCGGGGCGCGCGCGCGCACACATACACACACACACACACGCTCCACGCAACAAGCGACGTTACACCTCGCTGAGACATTCATGTCTTAAAATAGGGGGAGGACAATACAATTGCTTTAAAATGCCCTTGATACAATATATAACGTACAAAAATATCTCTATATTTGAAGTTACAAAAAAAATCTTGACAGCAACAAACTTAAATATTGATAGTTACCTCTGTATGTACAACACACATTGCACTTTTCCTCTCTAGGTTTTGGAAAGTTCAAGTAATAGTGAGGCTTGCGCCCTGGTGGGGTGACACCCCCTGAGAAATCAGTTTGTGGGCGGGCACGGCAGTGGCTCAGACCCCTGCCCCTGAGGTCTCAGCATTTAATCCTCAGTTTCTCCTCTCTGTAAGCCTGGCAAACACTCCCTCGGATTCTTCTGCCCTCCTGGGGCACCCAAGCCTAATGAGGGCGAAGGGAGCACTGCCTCGAGGAGGGGCCCCTGCAAAGCCAGAGCTCGCCGCCGGACAGTGCCTCCCACACTCGGGGTCCCTGCAGGGCTGTCACTGCCCGGTTCCCATACGGCTCGGGAAGCCCTCCGTCTTGGCAGGCGCCAGCCGGATCTTTCAAGACTATTTGCTGTTGCCACAGGCGCCTATATCCTACGGAGAGTGGCGAGGTGCACCCCAAAGACTGAAGCCCCGCGTGCTTGTGGCTGGGAAGACGGAGTCCGATCCTGGCGGGCCTCTGGCAGGGAGCGTCTGCGCCGGCGGCCGTAGCCCTGGGGGCTGATCTTGCTCCTGGGGGCGACGCCGTCCTTGTCCTTGTCTGTGAACTGGTAGATCTGGTGTGCCAGCTTCTGCACTGTGCACGTTCCGAAGCGGCAGCCAAAGCTTCGGAGGCCCTGGAAGTTGTTCATGCTCTGGCGGTAGCGCTTGACTCGGATGCGGGCTGCGTCAGGACTGCTGCGGAGGAGAAGGAAGGCAACTTGAGACCCCCATCAAGCAGGGCTTTGGCCCCAGCCATCAGGAACCAGAGCCATTCTAGGATCAGAGGGAGCTGGAAACTGCTCGCGCCATCCTAGCTGCCATCCAGTCCTAACGATCCCCAGGACCAGGACAGTGGAGAAGAGTTCCCTCCGGCACACCTCTCCCCCACCCCGGGCTGTACGGAGCATAATTACCTGTCCTGGGGGCTTCGAGAGGCACCCTTCATGTCCTGGGGCCGAATAAGAGTCTGGGCAGGCCCAGCCTTCACGTCAGCAAGCCCGGTGGGGTAGCTGCTGGACACTCGCAGTTCCCTCTTTCCACGACTTAGAGCCCATTTATTCCACCTGGAAAACACAAGCAGAGTCGATTCGCTTGCATCCAGGCGACATGCCAGCCCGCTGCTGCTCCCATTCACTTCTAACCCCTCGGGACCAACGGTTAGTTCCCCTTGCCTGCCAGGTACTCACTTCTTTCGGAACTCCGACGCCACATCTAGCCTCGCGGTGTCCGCGCCTAGGAAGGCGAGTGAGCCCAGGTACATTAGGGCGACGGAAATCAGCTTCATCCCAGCGGCGATGCACAGACCTTGGAAAAGGAGAGACAGGAGCCGAGCGTGAGCACCCGGGCCAGCTGCACCGCCGGGCGGGGCAGGGAAGGCGGGCTGGGGCCTCAGTGCGGGCGGGCTTAGCCTGCGCTCTGCCTGTCTCAGACGCTTATCTCGCCAGGGCGCAGAGAGGCGCCAGAGGCGTTTGCACCCGCCAGGCGGGTGACAGGCCCCTAGGGGAGGCAGCTGCACAGCGCCAGGCTCCCAGAGGTTCCCTGCTCAACTTCTTGGAACTTGGCTGGCGGAGCAGAGGGTACTGGGTCTCTGGAGCTCCATCTGTGTGCATGAGCTGGGCCTGGGATGTGGGATGTACCCCTCAGAGGATCCCCCAAAGTGAGTTGTTCCCTTAACCCAGCGCTCCCAATTTCCGGCCTTGGCAACCCACCTCCCACCCCCTTCAACTTGCCGAGCCTGCAGCACCTACCTGCTGAGACAGTGATCTGCTAAGTACTTGAGGGAGAAAGTCTGAGACGTCCCTCTGGCAGTGGCAAAACCCCAAAGTCCAAGTCCTGCTGCGGTGAGAAGCCAGAAGAGGCAAGGCTACAGCTGCTCCATCTAGTATCACCAAGAAACCACTGAGGGGCTAGTGCTGGTTCCTGCTCTTTATAAGAGCTCCGGGAGGCGGGGGCGGGGCCTGGGCTGCCTCGCCGCCTCCCTTTCTAGGGCGCGCGCGCTTCTGCACTTGGGCGCGCGCATTGCTTGCCTGTGCGGGTGGAGATGGGGGTAGGGATGGAGGTGGGAGTAGAGGTGACGGTGGGGGGTCCCTCGTGCCCAGAGGGCTCAGAGATGGGCTCCAGGAGGTTGTGTAAGAACTGCCACAGCCCTAACTCTCTGGGCACAGGGTTCTTCAGACAGTAAGCAGGGGCGAAGGAGGGCCAGTACAACCTCTTGGGGTCCTTACCCAGGACCTATGCAGCCCAGAGTGCGGGGCCTCCTGGCAAAGAATAGCAAAAGCTCGCAGTGGGGGACCGCGCGGATGGCCGGAGCCCCGGACCCGGGAGCTGTGACTTCAAGTGGACCGCGCCCCCTGCCGGCTTGGCGTCTGACCTGGCCGCGACCCCAGACTCCCGCGGAGCCGCAGAGGCAGGGTACAGTGCAGAGCCGAGACCCCGGGGTTTCGGGATGGGCTAGTAAGATTTCGCAATAGGGGTAAGGCCCAGAAAGGCTGAATTGAAAATCAGGATTTGGTGGGGGGAATTATCTTAATTGTCAGAATTTACATGCCTATTTAGAAATACAGGAATAACCAAAATTAGGAAGAAATTTTTTCATTTCCCCCCTTTGCAATCCAATTATGCCTTATAAGGTTATAACCTGAGAGTTTGCCTGGCTGTCTTCATTCATCCATTGTAAACGTGAGGATTGATTGCCAGGGAGTACACTAATGCTTCACGTATGATAATCGCTTTGCAGTTTACGAAGCACAACCACATCCCAGTCTCCTTTGATCTTCACTCCAACCCTTGAGTTAGGTGAGGAAGGTAACATAACTGCTCACTTCACCAAGTAGAGAATCGAAGTTCAGAGAGGGGAAGGATCTTGCCCAAAGTCACACTACAAGGAGGAAACAGTAGAGTCCTGACTCGGCCAGACAAGCAGGCACAGCAGATTGGGGTGCGGCGTGGATTCTTCTAGGCTGGGGTCACCATCTCCTGAAGGGGGAGAGGAGAGTCCCAGCCCCCGCCCAAGGATTTGCGCCTGTTCACGATGAATCACTCCAAACATGTTTGTCTCCTATTTGTGCTCTTCCATCACCGCTTCTTGACTTCACTTTCTTCTCTTCTGAGGGCCAAACTGGGGAGGAAAGGCTCAGCGCTGCGGGGCTGCCTACTTCTTGCAAGAGGCTTTCTGGTGTCCTATCGCCTACTTCCCCACACGAATGTCCTGAAGCCCAGGGACTAGACTGAGAGGCCACGGGTGCGAGACCACTGATTAGATTGGCTTCTAGTTCTCACTCCCTGGCAATTCGCCGTGTGAACGTGCAAAAGTCACGTTCTTTCTCTAGTGTGCCGGTCTAGAACTTGCCCCCAGCAGAACTTGCCCTCAGCTTTCTACCTGCTCTGCCATAACGATTCTGAGATCCAGTGCAAAGACGGCTGGGCGCTGGGGCGCGCGGACCTTGCCCACAGCTCGGTCTGGGCCGCACACTGCCGGCTCAGCCGCCTGCTCCCTCTCAGTACGGAACAGTGGATATTGCACCTGGGGAAGAAATGGCCGCGCCGAAGTTATTTATTCTGACGACTCTTCCCGGAGGGAGTCACCGGAGCGGACCTCAGTTCCAGCTGAGCGCGGGGGACAGATTCCTGGCCCTGGCTCTGGTAAGGGCTTGGGACGCTGAGGGTCAGAGGGGTGCAGCGTGGCGAACTGGCCTGGCTCGGGCCGCCCGGCTGGCCGCAGGGCAGTCACTGCAGTATACTGGGTCAGGTGGCTAGTCTGTCTGCACTGCAGACAGCATGTATTACCGTGCGCCTGCTGTTTCCAGAAGCCTCTCTAGCCTATTGTCTTTCATGCTCGACTCGCGTTTCCCATCTCTTCCGTTCACTTCATCCCTACAGGTACAGGACGGGTTGTCTGTTAAGTCTCAATGAGGATGCGACCGACTTGTCGCCAGCTTCCAGCTGGGTCCGCGCCAGGACAGGTTTTACTTTCATTTCCCCGGCGCGCGCCTTAGACTGCGGGGGAGGTCAAGGACAGCTGGGCGTGGGCACGCAGCCAGGGAAGATCTCGTGGTCTGGACTCGTTCCTTCCAGTCTCCGCCAGTCCTGAGGGGTTCAGTCTGCAGAGAATTCTGCGGCTGTACCTCGTTGCCTCCTCGCTGTATCTTTCAGCAAAGTCCAGGATTCCTCGGGGGAAACAGCTGTCGCTTCGGGAACAGGATCGCGAGGCGTGCTCTTGGCTCGAACTTCTTTCTGAACTGCAGGAGGCTTCAACAAGGAAAGCAAACCAAGGAGTGGAGGGAGATTCAGTGGCTCGGCTCTGCCAGCCTCCAGTGCCTATGCCAGATGTGTCGCGGCTGTGCCAGGGTCCCACCTGACAGCGTTGGCACGCGCCTTATCAGTCTGGGTGCACTTTGTCGCTCTGGCACTTAGAGGTCTGTCGCTTTAGAACTAAGCTAATTCTTTCTTAAAGTTAAGTCCTGACTGGATTGGCAGCGCAGAGGATTTTGCTAGAAAATCCTATCTTGGAAAGTGTGTGTGTGTGTGTGTGTACGTGAGCGCGCGGGTGAGCAGCAGGAGCCAGAGTGCTCCCCAACGCTTTGTGAGGTTTAAGTTGAAAAAAGATAAAGAATTTGCCAAATCTAGGCATCTATTTTTTTCTCATGAAATCTCGAGTTTGTTTACTTAATCATTGTTAAAGACAAAAAAAAAAATCACTAGAATGCATTTTCGGTTCAATGGTCCTATCTAGAAGGAAACACCACAGCAGGAGTTCTGATCCTGGTGATTTGTTAACATGCGCTTCATCCATTCAAGTCGCAGTGATTGTAGATTCACATTGAACACGGATAGTACAAGGAAGGAAGGAAGGAAGGAAGGAAGGAAGTGAAGGAAGAAACATCTTTAAAATCTCCCTGGCAAGAAAAGAGAAAGAAAAAGAAAAAAAGAAAAGAAATCCTGGTTAATAAAGATCTACTTTTTTTGTACCCAGGAATTTAAGAAGTCAGATTATAAACAAACCCCCATTGTAATAAATGTATATATTCTCATATCATATGTACAGATATAAGTACACATATGCTAAACGCTTGTTGCATAACAGTGTCTGAACTTCTTCACATTACAGTTGAATGATTTTTAGGCCCTAAATCCAAGCCTTACTCTTAGTAATGTTTGGAGTTTTAAAAAATGTGTGATGGTGGTTTTCAGCTAATGCTACAGTCACAGTTCCTAAAGCCAGGGCAACCACATTCAGGTCTTTCAGAAAAGCAATGAGAAATAATAAATAATATTAATGATATAAGAATAACTAAAATGCAAGTAGTAAGTGCATTGCATAATTATCTCAGATGCCTCTTTTTTCAAACAGGAAATTTTACAATGCATTTATTATTTATATCGTTCAAAATGCCTGTTAAGCTGAGGGCTTGTTTACAAAGTTTGCTTGCAAACAATGTTCAAGATGCATCCTGGAGTCATAACACACAGTGGTTTAGAGAAAGGATACAATCAGCCTTGAGGATTTGGTCACTTGCAGGGAGAAGTAAAACAGGATACAAAGCCCAGGGTAGTTTTTTGGGATCCTGACTTCTCTAAGGAGCTAATACAAATATAGATACTTTCCAGAAAAATGAACATGTAAATAAACCGATTGAAGCATAAAATAGGCATACAGTTTCAGGAGGTTCACCAAGATTAAAACCCTGATACAGAATAAAAAGTACTGTTTCTATATTTTTAATTTCTGTCTGGTTTGGAGTAGTGGGGGCAGGAAGGACAGTTAACCTCTCTATTTAGGGAATAACATTTTCCGGAGTGTCAGCATAAAGAAAAGTAATACTTTGCTGCTTCATTTTTGTTCACCTACACAAAACAGACAGAAACAGTCAGTCCTTATACATGATAAAGCCAGAATGCAAACCTTCCTGAAGCTTAAAGAAGGTAAATTGCTGCAGGACAAATGCAAGAGAAGACAGAGAAAGTGGTAAACATAAAAGAAGCTTGTTATATTAACAGCTATAACAGAACAGGATGAAATGACTTCAAGAGAAATTTACTACTGATGGCACAATGCATGGCATTAATGAATGGGTGATTAAAGGGGTGATTAGACCTTTTGAAGTCATCCCTAGCCAAAGAGAATGGTGATAAAGAGAGCAACCATCATGCTACCTGCCTCCAAGTGGGGATTCTGTACTATTTGATTAGAAGCACCACTGAAATGAAGCAATTCTTATATATGGGATTGCATGATTTGAAAGTTTATTTATTCCTTCAACAACTATTTACTGATCATGTATTATGTCCTCAGCACTAAGTTCTAAACATACAATAATCATCAGTGCAATCATTGTTTTTGCCCTCAGCAAGCTTACAGTCTAGTGGGGTGGCTAGACATAAACAAATCCTCATGGGAATAAACACATGATTATAAACTGTGGTAAGTGTTGTGAAGGAAAAGCAAGACTAGGGGGAATCTAATGTTCCAAATGGAGGAAACAACATCTGCAAAGCCTTAGAGATGCGGAAGAACTTGGCACATTAGAGCAATGAAAAGAGGCCAGTTTGGTTGGAATATATTGAGTGAAAGAGAAGAGTGGCATGGAATGAGATTAAAGAGGTCATCAAGGTCAGAGTAAATAGACACTTTGAGACATGTTGAAGATTTTGCATTTTATTCCTGGTGACATGGGAAGCTATTGGTTTGAAGACAAGAGAGACATGATTTGATATATTTATACATTTATTTAAGGGATCATTTTGGCTATTACATGTGGTGTTGATGGATGAGAGAGAAGCAAGAAGGGAAGCAGTGCAGTGGTGGAAACTTGGAGAGATTGGAGAGGGTCTAGTCCTCCCAAAATCTCTCTTAAACCTCCCCACACCACACACATACACACAATCCCTTCACCCTAAATTGCACCAACAGAGCCAGGTTGACCAACATGTACCCGTGAACCTGGGTCAGTTACAAAGGGCCTGCACTCAGAAGGGTCCACTGGTTTGATGATCTACTGAAGCTGTCTTGAAATTCTTAATAATTTTTGAACAGGAGGTACTACATTTTCATTTTGCACTGGACTCCACAAATTATATAGCCAGTCCTGCTCACCAAACATGCAATCTAAGTAAAAACGCCCTTACAAACTCTCACAGTACCTATTTATACTGTAGCCGCTAATGTCAGAGATACTTCAAGTGAGTGTTAAGATTCAACCATAAGATTTCATCACTCATGTGAAAGCAGGACACTTTCCACCAAGCCATCTCTGAAGCCTCTTCCCTGTACCCCAAACACACACTCAAGGTAGAAATAGTGTGTTTGCTATAAAAGTTTAATTTTAAGACGGGTTCAATAGCTTGCTTACTGTCCTTAAGTTTTACCTATATAGAAAGCCTGGAACTACCAATGTAGCTGGGATACCAGTTAGGAATGTATTGCAATAATCAAAGTAGGAGGTGATAATGGCTCAGACTAGTGGGGTGGCAGTGAGGGTGAGAAAAGTGGACATATTTGAGAGGTAGGAACAACAGGACTGAGTGATGAATGCTGGCCTAAGAGTCAACTGTCAAGGATAACAATCATTAAGTTCCTTGGTTAGGCAACTGAGTGGCTGAAGATGTAGCAATGAATCAGGGAATTTTCCACCACAGCTGCTTTGTCTCCTTTGTTGTGGGCTGGCAGAGACAATGTGAAGAGGTCCTTGCCCTGCCTGTCGATGTTTGGTCAAGTCTAACTCTCATACTGCCTCCTTGAACTATAGTGGCTAACCACGGCAAGCACTTGAAATGACTGTACACGTCAACCACTTACCCCACAATAGCCCACTAGGGGCAACCGCTGATAAGCCTTGCTCACTGGTAACCAGTTTCATTTTGTCTTCTAAAGCAAAAAAGATAGGTATCTGTTAGGTGCCTAGGTACACATCATTACTGTGTTACATACCCTTCCTCGCTTCCTGCTCCTGCCAGGCTCCAGAAAAACAAATCTGGCCTTTCTTTACTCCCTCTCTCTTTGGTGAAAGGTGAAGGTGGTTGTTATCTTAGGAGATGGTCTGCCCTTCAGCCAACCTCAGTAATCAGGCTGCCTCATCAGGGCTTATCAATTTCAGCAGGCTGGCAGCTGTTGGCTGAGAAGCAAAGCACAGCTTCAGTGTGTGCAAAATATGTTCTTTTGTATATACAAACATGCAGTGCCTTTCTACATATACCTGGGATATGTCAAAATCATTATATGACAATATGCCCCTTTGCAAATGAACTGGCAGTCTACTTATGACCTTAACAGATGGAATATGCCTAAAAGCAGAAAGTATTTGATTTCAGGCTTAAAAACAACTAAACTTTGATTTTAAAAAAAGTTAAAATAATTTAAACCAACACTTGCAAGTGAAATAAAAATCAACACATTTAAAAAATATCATAAAATGGGACCCCTACCACTACAAAATTAACTCAAAATGGATCAAAGGCCTAAATATTAATAGAAGAGCTAAAACTATACAACTCTTAGAGGAAAACATGAGTAAATCTTCATGACCTTGAATTTGGAAATGGATTCTTAGATATGACATTAAAAGCATGGGAAACAAACTAAAAAATTAGATTCCATCAAAATTAAAAAACTTTTGTGAGGCCAAGGACATTGTCAAGAAAATGAAAAGACAACCTATAGAGTGAGAAAATATCTGCAAATCACAGATCTGATAAGGACTAGTATCTAGAATCAAGAACTCTTACAACTCACCAACAAAAAGACAAATAATTCAAAGATAGGCAAAGAACAAAAAACAACAGTGATCTAGCATCTCTTATATTGTCCTGAATAGAGCTTGAGCCCATCCTTCAAAGTGAGGTATCACAAGAATGGAAAAATAAGTACCACATGTACTTGCCATAAAATCGGTACTTACTGATCAACACTAAGGTGCTCACATGGTAGTAATATTCATTGGGTGTCAGTCAGGTGGGGAGTGGGGGTGGGTAAACTCACAACTAATGGATGCGGTGCACACTGTATGGGGGAAGGGCACACTTCTAGCCCTGGCTTGGGTGAGGAAAAGTCATTATTTGTAACCAAAATGTTTGTACGCCCATACTATCCTGAAATAAAAATAAAAAATAAAAATGGGCAAAGGACTTGAAAAGACATTTCTCCAAAGAAGATTTAGAAGTGGCCAATAAACACATGAAAATATGCTCAATATCATTAATCATTAGAGAAATACAAATTAGGACTGCAATGAAATACCACTAAAGTATCTATCTGTTTTGTTAAATAAAAACAACAGGAAAACAAGTGTTG
This sequence comes from Cheirogaleus medius, assembly GCA_008086735.1. Classification (NCBI taxonomy): domain Eukaryota; kingdom Metazoa; phylum Chordata; class Mammalia; order Primates; family Cheirogaleidae; genus Cheirogaleus; species Cheirogaleus medius. Next base: position 29,857,229 of record VBSM01001265.1, read on the forward strand.
ACCTAGATGTAGAGAAATTGGAACTCTTGCACATTGCAAGAATGTAAAATCATGCGGCCACTGTAGAAAACAGTTTGGCGGCTCCTCAAAAAGTTAAACATAGAATTACCATATAATCCACTTATTCTACTCCTAGGAATATACCCCAAAGAATTGAAAACTGGTACTCAAACAAATACTTGTACATGTATGTCCATAGCAGCACCATTCACAATGCCGAAAGGTAGAAACAATCCAAATGTCCATCAATAGCTAAACAAAATATGGTATACACATACAACGAAATATTATTCAGCCATAAAAAAGAATGAAGTACTGATACTTCAACTTGATACTACAAATTGTACTGAGGCCACATGTATGAAAGTTGAAAACAATATACTAAATGAAAAAACCCAGACACAAAAAGCCACATATTGTATGATTCCATTTTTCTGAGATATCCATAATAGGCAAGTCCACAGGGACAGAAAGCAAATTGGTGGTTGCCAGTGGCTGGGGAAGGGAGGAAAGGGAATGACTGCTTAATGGTTGTTGGGTTCTTTTTGGGTGACGAAAATGTTTTGTAACTAGATAGACGTGGTAGTTGTACAACATTGTGAATGTACTTAATGCTATTTAAAATACATTCTAAAATGGTTAATTTTATGATATGTAAATTCTATTCCAATTTAAAAAAAAAGTAAAATCAGGAATATGACAGCTGCCTTCAAAATCCAAAGGGCTGTGTCATACAAAGGTGGATTTTATTTTTTCCGGATAGTTCCAGAGAGCAGAATTAGGGGAATTTACAGGACAACTCTGACATAATAAGGAAGAACTTTCTAACAATAGGGCTGTTTAATCCAGCCTCCCAAGGAAGTAAGATTACTCTTTACTGAAAGTGATCAAGTTGGATGATGAGTTCTCAGGGAAGTTACAGAGAGATTTCTACATGGGGTATGGTTGAGGTGGGTTTTTTGGTTTAATTATTTTAGAGATCAATCTATCTTCCCTCCAGCCCTGCAATTTTTAAGCTGTTTCAGTTTGACCATTATCAATTTACAGAGGTCCTAAAGTCAAAGTATTCCTTTAGTTTCAGTTCTTCCAGTGCAGCCCAACCCTTTCAATCTGTAGATGAAGAGTGTGGCACAGAAAGGCGAAATAGTCAATTACAGTATAATACATCTTCAGGAGCTGAGATGGCAACTCTCTGGACTCTCAGTTCAGAGTTGGAGCCATTGTAACTTCTTGCTGGTAGTTGGGGGGAAATTGCTCACTTACTCATTAAAAATATTGGTTAAGCACCTACTACATTCTAGACACTTTGCTAAGAGCTCTTAATAATGTGAAGGATCAAACCCTCAATTAATGGTGAGCAGTGATAAAGCAACCACGAAGATAACTTCCAAACCATGGAGATTTCCAAATCTCTGCTTTACCACGCGTACATATTCTACTATTAAAACTTCATTTGTGTTAAAGAATGATACAGTAAGCTCATCTGAATGTCGCACCAGCCAAATTCGAAACGATCAACGGGAGGTTCAACAAAAAAGCAAGCGATTTAGATAATCCCGAGACTGGATGATGAGATCCACTAATTCATTTTATTTCGTGTTTGAGCAGGGAAGTTGGAAGTTACCACCTGCTCCGGCTGCAACAGCCCAGGCACCGCTGCAAGGGAAGCAAGGCGAGGCGGGCGGGGCTCCCCAGGGAGAGACCAGCCCAGTTCAGGAGGATCCCGGGGATGCCGCGTTCCTCGGTGGAATCTGGTTCCCCCAGGCTCCGGGGGAAGCCCAGGCCGACCGCCCCCGGCCCACCCAGCATTGAAACCCGAGGCGCCTTTGAGGATTGCGCAAAAGCCTCTCCCTCCCCCGCCTGCTTGGTGGCATGTTTCTAAAATTCCCATCTGCACAACATAAACAGGAAACGTGCAGCAAAAGCCCTGGCGGTGCAAATTCCTTGCTTCCAGCCGAGAGCGGGAGAACCTCATCTTTGGTGGTGGTGGTGAGCTGCCGAAGCAGCAAACTTTCTAAGTGACCCCTCAACTCTCCTTGTCCATTCTCTTAAACCCAAAAGGAAAGAATAGAGAAGGCGGAAACAAGGACCCCTGCTTTAGGAAAAATAGGGAGAGGGAGAGAGGCCGTGAAGGGGCAGCCAGGCCTCAAAGTGAACCACCTCCAGCGGCTGCGGTGGTGGCGCGTGGCGGGAACACGCCCGGCCGCTCACCCCACAAGCCCCGCAAGTCCTACCTCCCGCCCAGAGTGGGGGTGGGCTCGCCGCCCCGGCTCCGGGCCACTGAACCAGCGCGGGTGGGGGTGGGGAGGAGCGGGCTCAAGACGCCGCGCAGGCGCATAGCGCGCCTCGGTTGTCAAACATGGCTGAAGTGCCGCCGCTGCCGCTACTGCTGCTGCACGGAAAATGCTGAGCCCTCCGGGGCCGAGTGGGCGGCGGCGGCGAGGGCGGCGACGGGGACCCGCTTCCCGGGCGCGGCGGTGGCGGTCATGGCCCGGCTGGCCGACTACTTCATCGTGGTAGGCTACGACCACGAGAAGCCAGGTAAGGGTGTGGGGCGGGCGCCGCCCCCGTCCCCCCGCCCCCGCCCCCCGGCCACTGTCCAGTGGGCTCCGCGGGGCCGGGCGTCGAGGCCGGGAGGCGGGGAGGGCCCGGCCGGGCCGGGCCGCCGAGGAGCCGGCGATCCGCGTCCGGCCTTCTTGGCGGGGCTGAGCCTCGTGGTGGGCGTGAGGGACCAGCACGACGGGAGGTAGAGAGAAAAGGCCGCGTCTGCCCAGGCCCTGGGCGGACCAGCTGGGCCACCGAGGGCGAGTCTGGGTGCCGCGACCCTGTCTCTGGAGACGGCCGGGTACCAGGGGCAGTGCCCTGCGTTTGGGCCCAGGACCGCAGGGCTGGGAGGGCGGGAGCCAACTGTGCTAAGTTCCTCGGGGATAAACTTCTGCCCTGCATCCTGAGTGAGTAACGAGTGACGCAGGGGGCTGTCCTCTCCGAAAGGAAGTGCTGAGAGTCCAGTGCTACCTCACCCTTGCTCTGTTGGGGGCCTAGTGACCGCCCCAGTGAATGCGCCGTACCGGGGAAGGGGAAAGGATTCTTTGTACTTTTAAAACATTTCTAGGAAATGCTCCCTGTTCTTTCAGGACAAATGTGACAGACATTTCAGAAAGACAGTAATGTCTTTTAAGTAAGGACAGCCAGCTGACCGCTGAAGATGATCTTTTTCACTTTAATGTGTGTTTTAATTGTGTTTTTTTTTCATTCGTTACAAAATTTTCTCCGTGAGGAACAGTTTGGCAAACGGATTGCATTTTACACTCTAATTGGTGAACTTCCACAATTTAAGAATTCTGGGTTTAGACACATTTATTTTTGTGTTTGTATTCTTCTGTATTACTATATAGCTAAGCATAATGTAGCAAATTGATCTGGGGAAGCACTTCTTAAAAAATTTAGCAATAAGAATTCTCAGAGAACAAGAGGAAGCACTTCTATTTCAGGGTAATTCTAGTCTCACATTTGCAAGGAATTTTAGATATCAGCTCTACAGCCCACTTCATTTTTCAGAGAAGATGCTGAGATTGTGTTTCGTTGATGGTAATAGCCATTGGTAGCATCAGAATACCATTGTTCTACCCACTCTTGGTCTATTGCCTTTCATTATTCCTCTCCTAAGAACTTTCTCTCCGTTAGTGGTAACCTTTCATATTCTTTTATCCCTCACCACTCATGACCTGATTGAGGTCAGTTGTTAAGAGAAGGGGTGGGGCTATATTTAAAGTATCTTCTGGCAGCAGGATTTTGTATTATTTCCTAGTAATTTTGCATAGTCTGATGTCTCTTTCCTACCAAGATGAAGTGTGCTGAATCACAGTTGTTTTTTGTTTTTTTTTAACTTTGTTTAGTTTTTGTTTTTTTAAGACAGGATCTCTTTCTGTCACCTAGACCAGAGTGTAGTGGCATTATCATACCTCACTGCACCCTCAAACTCCTGGGCTCAAGTGATTCTCCTGCATCAGCCTCCAGAGTAGCTGGGACTACAGGCATGCACCACCTAATTTTTCTTTTTCTTTCTTTCTTTTTTTTTTTGGTAGAGACGGGGTCTTTTGCTCTTGCTCAGGCTGGTTCTCAAACTCCTGGCCTCAAGCAGTCCTCCCACCTCAGCTTCCGAAGTGTTAGTATTACAGACATGAGCTGCTGGGCCGTGCCCCTTGTTTAGTTTTTAAGGACATTGTCCCTCTTCCCACACTTCTGAACAATTTAAAAATAGTAACAAACTTGCAGAAAATTTGCAAGTATGGTACAAAGAATTCCTCCCCTCCAACAACAATTTGAGAGGAAGCTGCTGACCTGATGCCCTATCACCCCAGAATGTTTTAGTGTGCATTTTTTACAAACAAGAATATTCCTCTACATATTCACAGTACAATCATCAAAATAGGAAATTAACACTGATACAGTACTCCATCTAGTTCTCAGACTGGTTCAAGTTTTGTTGATTGTGCTATTCATCTCTTTATTGGCAAAAGGATCCAGTTCAGAAGTATGTGTTGCATTCATTTGTTATATTTCTGTTAGTCTCCTTCAGTTTGGAATAGTTCCTTCATCTTCTTTCATGACCTTGACACTTTTGACAATTACAGGTCAGTTATTTTGCAGAATGCCCCTTAATTTGGGATTTGTCTGTTTCCTCATGATTAGATACATACAGGTTATGTACTTGGGCAGGGAATATCACAGAATTGATGATCATTGCATCCTGTCAGGTGGTGTACGAGATTACTTTGTCTCATTATTGGTGATTTTCACTTTGATTATTTGATATAAGCAATGTCTGCCAGGCTTCTCTACTATAAAGTTAATACTTAATAGTTAATTGTTTTTGTGAGGAGTACTTTGAAACTATGTAAACATCTTGTTCATCATGTTCCTCATTTATTCATTGACCTCTACATAGATTCATGGTTTTCTGTTTTTTTTTTTT
>VBSM01001265.1:29862303-29872567 GCA_008086735.1 Cheirogaleus medius
CTACCCATACAATAAGCCCTAGCAGGATTTCTAAGCATTTGTGCAATATAAGCCTACCCTGAAAATAAGACCTAGTGATGGGCGTGTCTATGAATCGTATCTGCACAACCCATTCACTTCGTTTCTGAGCGGTAAAGAAAGACAAACAACCCTTCTCCTCTGCCCCATGAGAGCTCTATTGCTCAACATGAGAGACTGAGGCTAATGGTTCTAAAGGAAATAGAATCGCAAGAAATTCAGGATGGAATTCGGGGTTTGGAGAGTTATGATGATGTTCCAGAAGAAGACGACTTAACTATATTTGAATAAATGTAGATTGTTGTACCGTACTTAAAAAAAATAACACATCCCCTGAAAATAAGCCCTAGGGTGTCTTCTTGAGGAAAAATAAATATAAGACCCTGTCTTATTTTCGGGGAAACATGGTAATCCCATTAATGCGGGTTCCATCCCCATGACCTAATCACCTCCCAAAGGCCCCACCTCCTAATATCGTTACCTTGGGCGTTAGGATTTTAATGATGAATTTTGAGGGGGGACACAAACATTCAGACCGTAGCTCTATTTATTTCGATACTCAAATTGTTCCTCATTTGGCCAATGAGAGCTGTTCAAGCTGGCTTCTGTGTTCTTACGACATGTCCCCATTATTCTTTGAGAATGTCTTTTTACTTTTTGGCACTAGAAGCATGAGAAGGTGTTCCCGGCTTGTCTTGTACTTTCCCTGTATTGGCCCTGGAATCAGCCCTTTCTATAGGGAGCCCTGGTTCCTTTTAGTGGAGAATGAGATTTAGAAGCTAAGATCTCAGTGCTTATATATTTGTTGCTGGTGGGTTGTTACTACTCCCAGACCCTCTTAATGGTTGGAGCTGGGGAATATATGTATGTATATACATACCCATTGATGTCTATATTTCTTTCTTTTTTTTGAGACAGAGTCTCACTCTGTTCCCTGGGCTAGAGTGCCGTGACGTCAGCCTAGCTCACAGCAACCTCAAAGTCCTGGGCTCGAGTGATCCTTCTGCCTCAGCCTTCCGAGTAGCTGGGACTACAGGCATGCGCCACCATGCCCGGCTAATTTTTTTTTTTCTATATATTTTTAGTTGGCCGATTAATTTCTTTCTATTTTTAGTAGAGATGGAGTCTCGCTCTTGCTCAGGCTGGTTTCGAACTCCTGACCTTGAGCGACCCGCCCACCTCGGCCTCCCAGAGTGCTAGGATTACAGGCGTGAGCCACCGCGCCCGGCCTATATTTATTTCTTATCTATATGTGTTGAAAACTATGAATTCACACGCTGATACCTCCTATTTAAGTCAAATAATCCAGGGTCCATTCTCATTTTCTCCCTTTTCATATTGTTGTGTTATCTGACAGTGAGAAATCTGGTTTCTATTATCCTTAATGTATTTACTCATTTGTTCAGTCTCCCACCTTCACCACCACTCACTTCTCTCCCTGCTGGGGCTTAGCTTCTTCATTCCATCTCTCCCATCCCCCTACCCCTGTCAGGATCTAAGAGTCCATACCAGGATGCCTCAATACTGGGAAACTGTCCTCAACTTGCTCTGGCTTTGACTCCCCATACTGATCTCCCCACTGTCTACAGACACATTTCTCACCACACTCAGGCTCTGATTGGAAGACATCCTCCTCACTCTGTTTGGCACCCTAGTACCCTCTGCCAGTTTACTCCTTCTGCCTTGACTCTCAGGTTCTGACTCAACACATTTGGCCATTTCCCTACCAAATGGATTCCCTCCTTAGCTCACTAGGGTTTCCACAAGCCTCACCTCCACTCCAGGGCTACTGTGAGAACTGCCCTTCCAACAGCAAGGAAAGGGAAGACTATTTTTTTTAAGTAACAAAATCCGAAAGCTTATATAAATTGTAGAATGTCAATAGTGAAATATATAATTTTTTAAACTTGGGATAATTTTTGTTTAGTCTTGTTTATTGAAGTATAATTTACATGCTGTAAAATTTACTCTTTTAAGTGAACCTTTAAATGAGTTTTGACAAATATATGCATTAGGATAGCCACTACAGCAATCAAGTTATAGATATATACCAGGTGTGGTGGCTAACACCTGTAGTCCTAGCACTCTGGGAGGTGAAGGTGGGAGGATTGCTTGAGGTCAGGAGTTTGTGACCAACCTAAGCAAGACCCCATCTCTACAAAAATTAGAAAAATTAACTGGGTGTGGTGGTGTGTGTCTGTCGTTCCAGCTTCTCAGGAGGCTGAAGCAGGAGGATTATTTGAGCCCAGGAGTTTGAGGCTCAAGCCATCTTTAAGCCTCAAACTTGTTCATATATATTTGCATTCAATTCCCTCTTGAGCTTCTGGCAATCACTGATCTGTTTTCTGTCTGTTTTTGTCCTTTCTAGAATGTCATATAAATAGAATTATACAGTTTTTAATGTCTGGCTTTTTTCATGTAGAATCATGCAGTTGAGATTTATCCATGTTGTATTTATTGGCAATTGTTCCTTTTTATTCCTGAGTATAATACAATTTGTTTATCCATTCACCAGTTGGTGGACATTTGAATTTCCAGTTTTTGGCTATTATGAACAAAGTTGTTCTGAACATTTGCGTACAGATCTTTGAATGTTCATATGTTCATATGTTTTCATTTCTCTTGTAAGTACTTAGGAGAAGAATTGCTGGGTCATGATAAGTGTCTGTTTAATATGAAACTGCCAAACTGTTTCCAAATTGGCTGTGCCATTTTATGTTCTCAGCAGCAATGTATGACAGTTCCAGTTAATCTTTTATTTATTTTTAGAAATCTTGTTCCCCTCAGTTTTATTGAAGTATAATTGACAAATAAAAATTGCATATATTCATGTTGTACAGCGTGATGTTTTGATATATGTGTACATTGTGGAATAATCACCACAATCAAGCTAATTAACATACATATCACCTAACATAATTACCTTTTTTTGATGTGTGTGGTGAGGACATTTTAGATCTCTCTTAGGAGATTTCAAGTATACAATACAATATTTTTATTTAAAAATTAAAAATTAAGCTATTCCAGTGGATATGCAGTGGTATCTCATTGTGGTTTCAATTTGCATTGTCCTGACGACTAATGATGTTAAACACCTTTTCATGTGCATATTACCATATGTATATTTTTTGTAATGTAATCAAACTTTTGTCTTTCTAAAATTGAATTGTTTGACTTATTATTGAATTGTTCTTTTCTAATTCTACATACAAGTCTTTATCACGTGTTATGCAAGTATTTTCTTCCAGTCTGTAGCATGTCTTTTCATTTTCTTAACAGTGTCTTTTGAAGAGCAGATATTTTAATTTGGACCACTTTTTAGATGTTTGTTCACTTAGTTGTCTGAATGTTCATATCTTGATTTGTATTATTTCAGTAGTCCTTTTTATGTAAAACTCTCTGTAAAAACTTATTGGAAAAAAATTCACTAAATCTATGTTCTTGTTAAATTACAAATGAAGAAGAAATCTAATTGATTCTGCAAACCTTTATTACATATTATATCGCTTTTTTTCAGGAGTTAATATGGTTTTGTTACCTAAATCTCTGTAAAAGCTAGTCACATTATGGTAAAATGTTACTGAAATGTCTGTGTAATACCAGAGTGTTCTGGAATTATTCAACGAATACACTCTTTTTGTTCCAAAAGTGTTTTTGCAATTAACAGTACTTTCAGTTGAGTCTTTAAATATTTCTACTTTAAAATTAGATTAAAAGAAAAAAAGGCCTTGTCTTTTGAAAAATTGTTTTTACAAGCTGGAAAAAAGAGTTAATACGTGTTGTTTGAATAGTATAGAAAGAAGGGTGCCTGGCACATAGTGGGTATTTAATAAAGATATAGTGAACGAACACACAGTTGTTTAAAATGTGGGGGAAAAAGCTATAAAGAGGAAGGTTGAAGGTGGATGTGGTTATGAAAGGGTAATGGGGGGATTTTTGTGGTGATAGAACTGTTTTATATTTTGACTGGGTGGTAGATATATGAATCTACATATGTGATAAAATTGCATAGAACTAAATAGACACACAACCACAAGTAAGTACAAGTAAAACTGGGGAAATCTAAGTAAGATTGGTAAATTGTATAACATCCTGGTGGTAATCTTGTAATATAATTTTGCAAGATGTCACCATTGGTGGAAACTGGGTAAAGGGTATATGGTTTCTCCATTAATTCTTATAACTGTGTATAAATCTACAACTATCTCAGAATAAAAAGTTTAACTTAAAAAAGCTGTAAGGAAGATAGAAGATACCCTTAATATTAAAAATCATTAATGATATGGGGAAAGCTTATTCTATAAAATTTCAGAAAAACATAATCATCAATGGCCGAATTATTACATCTTGTGGGTATGTTAACTTCATCATTCACTTTATTATTGGACATTTGGCTTATTTCCAATTTTGTGTTCTTATAATGCTGCTATCATGCTAAGGAGAACATAGATTTGAAAATCACTGATTTTTATGACAGTTTGATTTTGATAATTTGAAATTAAGACTTTATTTTCCTGACTTTGCCTATGTACTGTGGCAAAATAGTTAGGAAATTTCATTAGTTTCTAATAGATGAAATTATTAAGCCAACTATATTTTTCTTGTTTTTACTTTTTTTAACAGAGATTTGGCCAAGAAAAATTGACAATGACCACCTGTGTTAATTTCCTTCTATGCCTTTATTTTTTTCCTTTTTATTTACTTCTGTCCATTAATACATTTAGAATTAATCCATTTTATCTTGATGATTGTTAATCTGGAGTCAAATATGATAATCATTTGAGGTTCTTGTATTTTTTCATATTAATCTGTGTAAGTATATTAGGGAAAACATTGAAATGTTTCTTAGATATCTAATCAGTTTTACTTAAGCAGTATAAGTGAGGTAAGGTAAAATGTAAATTTATGTATAATAACTAAAATATCACATTTGGAGACATTTTAAAAATTGATAATTGATTATTATTAAACCACTATAATTAATACATAGCCTGAGTTTTCTCTCCCACTCCCATTCTATATTGAAGTAGTTGGAATTTCCCAGTTGCTGTTTGTTGCCAACTGTCAAGAACCATTTGGGATTCATTAATTTGACAAATATTTATTGCCTTCCAGACATTGTGCTAAGTGCTAGGCTAGAATAAATAAGTAAAGAGTAAAACTAGGTCCGGCCTGGTGGCTCACGCCTGTAATCCTAGCACTCTGGGAGGCCGAGGTGGGTGGATTGTTTGAGCTCAGGAGTTCAAGACCAGCCTGAGCAAGAGCGAGACCCCATCTCTACTAAAAATAGAAAGAAATTAGCTGGACAACTAAAAAATATATATATAAAAAATGAGCTGGGCATGGTGGCCCATGCCTGTAGTCTCAGCTACTCGGAAGGCTGAGGCAGTAGGATTGCTTGAGCCCAGGAGTTTGAGGTTGCTGTGAGCTAGGCTGATGCCACGGCACTCTAGCCCAGGCAACAGAGCAAGACTCTGTCTCAAAAAAAAAAAAAAAAAAAGAGTTAAACTCTATCCCTAGCTTAGTCATTAATGGAGACAATCTTGAAATAAGTAATGATAAGTGAAGTGGGTGAACCCACTTTATTGAGGGAAAGACAAGGCTTCTTATGAGAGGTGATGTTTAAACCAAGTTGTATGGGATACATACATCCTATAGGATAGAGGAGATTACAGGCAGAGAGAAAAATGTGTGTGTGTGAACGTCTTGTTACAGGAATGGAGAGAAGTGTAAATTGAGGTAGGCTTTGATGCTAGAGTGGGTTGGGGTCAGACTGTGAAAAGCTCTGTATATCAGGTTATAGAATTAGCCTTGACTCTGAGATAGTGGGTCTGTTGAAAAATCTTGGTTCTTGAAAAGCAACAAACAATGTAGAAATGTGATTGAAATGGCAGTGAACTGGAGGGAGAAAGACTAATATGAGAAAACTCAAGAGCTTTTACTGTGGAAATGGAAAGTATGGATCCTAGAGAAATTTGGAAGCTCAAATTAGTAAAATTTAATAATGAGTGAATGTGAGGGGTAAAGTAGAAAGAGTAGACTGGGTAATTGGGTGAATGATGATGATGCTATGAATGCAAATAGGAAATTCAGGAGAAGGAATGAATTTTGATGAGAGAAGGAAAATGCTGAGTGTAGTTTTAGACATGTTAAATTAAAGGTGATGATAATCAAGGTAGAGATGCCATTTAGGTGTTTTAGATATATGGGTCAGAAGGTAAGGAGAGAAGTGAAGATTAGAGATTTAATTTGGCAATTATCAATAGCCAGCTGTTTGTCAAATATGAAAAGAATGCTATTGCTCAGGAAATGGGTGTGGAGTGAAAAGAAGAGTGGCCTCAGAATTATACTCAGAAAAAGAATCAACATTCAAAAGGTAGATAAAGTAGCAGCAGCAGCAAGAATATGGACTAGGAGTAGTCAGAGGTCTTGTAAGGAGAACCAAGATAGTATGATATGGTATCAAGGAAACTGTGGTGTAGAGAATTTTGAGGAGGAGGAAGAAATGATGAATAAATGATAGATGCTCTGAAGAAGTCATATATAATGAGAACTAAAAATAGACTCATGGATTTGATAATTAGGATAATGACTTTAGAACATTAGAGTTGTGAGGGGCCAAAGTCAGTTTGATGAATGTATATCCCAAGTCATATGCTGTATAAACCTTACGTAGTCCAGTTTATTTCATTTCTTTTTAGAAGCTCATTATGACCTGTAATTCGTGGCTTGTGGGAAATGGAAAGTGGAGTCAGAGGCATCTACAAAATTGCAAACCTGAAGGTTTGGGGTACTTGTGATGCCGTGACTTAAGTAGGAAGATTGAAAATGATTGTCTTTTAAAATTACTTATTTGTCTTTGTGGACTTGGAAGAGAATGGGGTTTATTTTGGAAGTCTCCATCCAAATGGAGACTTCCAAACATGGGATAGGTAGGGAGGCAGTACAAAGACTTAAGAGTCATTAGAGGAGATAGAGCTATGACATTGTGTATGGGCCTTCAGGAAGTAGGCATAGAGAAAGAAAAGAGGACCAAGGACCATGCTTTAGGAAACACCATTGCTAAGAGGATGGAAAAGGAAAGCAATCACAGAAAAAGGGTTTGGAGATTTTGCGTGAGACACTATTTTCTCCCCAATAGCAATTTTTCTCCTCAATGGTGATAGAAGCCCTGATTTTGGCTAGTTATGTGGACATGCAGAAGAGAGACTGTTTTCAAGTTTCTAATAGGTATAAATATATGAATGAGTTCTAGCCATTTGGATGAAAGTAGAAATGATGACTGCAGTATTCCGAAAGTATTCTTAAAGGATGAGGGTATGCCTTCCTAGCTTTTCTTTTTCCTGAGACTGGCATTCTAATATTAGTATAAAGGCTGGTGCTCCAGCAGCCATCTTGGACCAAGTAGATAAGGGCCCAAATCCTAGGGATATCAGCAAAAATCCAGAAAGAACCTAAGTCCCTAATGACTTACAGTGGGATTGTTATAGTGGACATGGATAGCTGCCCTCTGAATTTATTTATTTTTAGCATGAGAGACTATAATCCTGTATGTTTAAACTGCTAGAAATCTGAGTTTTTGTTTCATGTAGCTAATCTAAATCCAGATAACACAGAGAGGAGATCAGAATTGAAAGTCATAGAAAGGGAATGTTTCTGTCACGTGTGGCAGATAGAGATCAGTGAGATGAGGAGTTAATGAAGAGCTTTGCATTTCATAAAATGTTAGACTTGAAAGTTAACTGTACAAGTCATCTGTTTCTATCTAATTTATGGATAAGGAGGAACCAGCGAACCCTCCAACACCCAATCCCCAGTTGTTACTTGTGAATAATTACACAGCTATAGAGTGGCAAACCATGGCCTAGATGTTTTCTCACACCCGTACTCTAGTATATCATGCTATCTTTTGAGAATTTCTATCAAGGATAGCTTTACCTTGAATTGTTTCAGCTGGAATGTTGTGTTGTGAATCAAATTGCAGAACTTTAGCAGGATAAAAGATAGGAAGTGGAGGCAGCAGATTAAGACCATTTGTTTGAGTAATCTGATTTGAGAGGTAAGAATATTTGATTGGAAAAATTTGAAAGCTTTTTCTTTAGAGTAAAAAGCCTATGTTTTGTATCCCAGAGTTGTCTGGCTTATTGGGGCTCAATAAACCATGTTTGTTGAATTGCAGAAATAGTAAGGTCCACAGAGAGTTTTAAAAAGTATATGGAATAGATGTGAGCATCAATGAAGGCAGAATAATGGAAATTAGTGGAATGAGAGCAATTGATGCTGAAGTGGGTGGGGACAGATCTAGGAATAAAGTTTCTTAGGGCTGGGGGGTCTGAAGCACATGTATTCAGAATGCAGGTACATCAGTCCAGCCCTGATTCCTCCCCTCTAAAGAGTGTGTACTTTGGAAAATAAAATTGCCATTCCATTGGTCTTGGAGATATAGATTGAATATCTGTAAATCTGAAATCCACAATGCTCTGAAATCTGAAACTTTTTGAGCACTAACATGGCACTCAAAGGAAATGCTCATTGGAGCATTTTGAATTTAGGATTTTTGGATTAGGATGCTCAATCAGCTAAGAATAATGCGAATATTCCAAAATCTAAAAAAAATCTGAAAAGTGAAACTCTCCTGGTCCCAAGCATTTCAGATAAGGGATGCTAAACCTATAGTCTATAATGATATACATTAAAAATGTCACTAATCAGCTGTGAAGACATTGTGGGATGTGATAAGTCATGTAGTCATATAACAGAACTGGAAATCTACATATGAATTTAGCACTGATGGACAGGGTGGTATTAGGAAAAGACAGTGGTGATGTGTGCTAAGAAATTTCAGGGTAAGCTTTTAAATTTTAGGGCCTACTATCTAAATAGTGAATTCTAAGAAACCTAACCTCTTGAAATAACTTTTTGAGCAGCAATTTTTTCCCAGTTGTAGATTAATTTATATATTATAGGCCCCAATATGATGAAGATCATTTTTATTAAAAGCTATTATAACAGTGAAATCGTTGATCAAAATCGTTGTGTTGCTGAAATAGTATTTCTTAATATAAAAACATTTGTCATGGTCAAAACTGAGATCATTAAATATTGTAAGATTTAATGCCTTGTTATTGCTTAGCTCTAGCAATGTATTGGGTTATAAAATTATTTATGAAGGGTTATTCATTTAAAATTCTTAGTGTGAAGAAAAATACAACTTTTATAAGTTCATAATTATTTTGTTTTTTCCTATTATCCATGTCTTCATCATAGAATTTTTCAGAAAATTTTTTTTCTGTTGTATCTGTAAGTTTCCATTGTTTTCCTGAAAAAATAAATGAAAAAATAATTTTGCATAGGGATATAGTTCATATAACTGCTTAAATTTAAATAAATTTCAGACAGGTTAGATTTTTTGTTGTGTACATTTCTGCAGATACTGATTTTTCTGGAGTGTAGAAACAAAAAGATTGTTAACTAAGAAGAGAAAAGGAAAACTGTTGTGTTTTAAGAGAAAATTAACACTATTATAGGGAAATATCAGAGAAGTAACCTCACTTTTTCTTTTTCTTTCTTTTAGAGACAGTCTTGCTCTGTTGTCCAGACTGGAGTGCAGTGGTGTGATCATAGTTCACTACAGCCCCAAACTTCTGGGCGTGAGTGATCCTCCCAGCTTACCCTCCTTAATAGCTAGAACCACAGGAGCACACTACCACACCTGGCTAGTTTTTAAATTTTTTGTAGAAATGGGTTATTGCTATGTTGCCCAGGCTGGTTTCAAACTCCTCGCCTCAGTTGATCCTGCAGCCTTGGCCTCCCAAAGTGCCGGGATTATCAGAGTGAGCCATCTAGCCTGGCCTATTCTCACTTTTTAAAATGTCTTAACAACAGTACTTAGTGATGTATTGTGAAACAGCTACAGATTAGCTCTCCAACTCTTTATATTTCTTGGGGCTGCCATAACAAATTATTACAAAGTTGGTGGCTTAAAACGACAGACACAGCCAGGCGTTGTGGTTCACACCTATAATGCTAGCACTTTGGGGGGCTGAGGTGGAAGGATTGCTTGAGGTCAGTAGTTCAAGACCAGCCAGAGCAACATAACAAGATGACATCTCTACAAAAAAGAAAAAATAAAAAAACTAGCCAGGCATGGTTGAGCAATGGTGTAGTCCTAGCTACTTGGGAGGCTGAAGCAGTGGGAGGATTGCTTGAGCCCAGGAGTTTGAGGTTGCAGTGAGCTATGATGACA
>VBSM01001265.1:29872688-29891628 GCA_008086735.1 Cheirogaleus medius
CCAAAAACAAACAAAAAAAAAAACCAAATGAAAAACAAATAAATAAATAAATAAAATCCAGACACTATTCTCTCACAATTCTGGAGGCTAGAAGTCTGAAATTAAGGTCCCAGCAAGGCCACACTTCCTCTAAAAGCTCTAGGGAAGAATCCTTCCTTGCCCTCTTCCAGCTTCTGGTGGCCCCAGGTGTTCTTTGATTTGTGACAACATAACTCTCGTCTCTTCCTCTCTCTTCACCTGGCCTCCTTCTCTATTATTCTTTGTCTAAATCTCCCTCTCCTTTCTCCTATAGACACCAGTCATTGGATTTGGGGTCCACCTAAATCCAGGGCAATTTCATCTCAAGATCCTTAACTAATTATATCTGCAAAGACCTTATTTCCAGATAAGGTCACAGATTCTGGTGGATATGAATTTTTGGAGGATACTGTTCAACCCACTACGAACACAGTGGTTCATGCAGTTTTTATAATAATAGCTGTTTTGTAAATAATAGGAAATTTAGATAGAGCAGTCTAAATAGACTAAATTTTTAAAAAATAATTTTGTGATAGATGCATAAATTCCAAAGCCAAATACATATTTAAGAAAATCATTCCCACAGCATTACAAATTTAAAGTGTCCACTCTAAATACTCAGGTGAATAACATGCTGTAAAAAATTCAGAATTTCTTGTAAGACAGATATACATATAGCTTTGTACATAGATTTCTTTTTCTTTTTTGTTTAAGAGATGGGGTTTTTATCTGTTGCCCAGGCTGGAGATGTACAGTGGTGTGATCATAGCTCACTGCAGCCTTAAACTCCAGGGCTCCAGTGATCCTACTGCCTCAGCCTCCCAAGTACCCGACTACAGGTGTGTGCCACCACACCTGGCTAATTTTTAAAAATTTTTTGTGGAGACAGGATCTGTGTGTTGCCCAGGTTGATTTCTAACTCTTAGGCTCTAGCGATCCTCCCGCCTTGACCTCCCCAACTGTTGGTATTATAGGCATGAGCCACTGTGCTGCCCAGCCTTGCACATGGTCTTCAAAAAGGTTTATATTTGTGTATGTTCTTTGTTTTAACTTTAACTTTCTAGTGCCACCCTTTCTCTCCATATCATTTTGCTGGTATAGGGATCTAGTGTTACAGCCTACATTTATTTCTTTAGGCACTTGCTTTACAGACAGACTATCAGATCAAATCTTCATTCATTAAAAATAAAATTGAGTGTTTTCACAGTAACTCATTCACTCTTCATAGTAACACAGCGACTTATCCTTGAAGGTGAATAAAGGTTTAATAATTTGCCTATGTTCATACAGATCATAAATGGAACTAAATGGGATTAAATGGGACTTGAACCTAATTTTCTGACTTTAAATCAAAACTTTTTTCTATAAATACATTGTAGAGACTGAGGGGAGGAAAGGAGTGAGGGAAGGGAATATGGAAGGGATTTTCAGGTGAGGGAACAGTAAGTAGTGGCAAAAGCACTGAAGTGATAAACAATGAGTAGATCCTTAATTTGATTAGAATATTGGGACCAGAAGAGGGGAACTGATAAGTAATAAATGAAAATTATATTAGAGCAGTTAAAACAGATTTTTTTCAACTATTTTCATAGGCCAGTCATTCTTCATTGTGTTTTTCTTGTCCTTCTGCACTTCCTCTTTGTATTTGAAATTCTTGATATTTTGGTAGCTAGCCATGAAAAAATCAATACAAATAAAACAAAACCTGTTACACAGGATGAAGCTTCAAAAGTGTTTCTACAGACCTTTGGTAGTCAGGAACATGAACCTACTTTTGAAAATATTTTTCTACTGCAAAGCATGGATGCTGTTTTTTGGTATAACAGTAAGTTCGGACTCCTAATTATGGTAAAAAACATTTTTTTCCCCTTATCAGCAAGGTCCTTTGTAGAAAGTAAAAGAGTATACAAATTGACCACTGTTAAAAGATCATAAGTTATAATCTCAGAAAAAAGTGCTTCTTTTCAAGCTTCTTGAATTTAATGCTTTGATTTTGACTGATCAAACCTTGAGAGAATTTTCAAGTTTTGAAACCTAAAGTATGTTGTAATCTCTACTACTATGAATACTATGTAAATTCAGAGACAGCAGTGAGACATCACGTTGTTTTCCACACTCTTAAATGTTGACTTAAGAAGTTACTTTGTGGACCTTCACTGGTACATATAATTAAAAATGGATAGAGCGTATAGAATTTTATTTTGTGTTAAAATGTTATTTTGAAACAGTGAAGTGTTAAAGTATTACCCCAAGAACCAATTTTTGTTTTACCCTTTCTAGTGTATTGATTTTTTTGTTTTGAGATTCTGTTGCAGCCTTGGAACTGAAGAAGATTGGAAGCCTTTTTTTTTTTTTTTAATGAAAGAGTACTAAACTATACAATAAAAGTTAATGAAAAGTCACATAGTAAAAAGTAATTTTTAATTTTGTAAGGTATATATTTTACCTTAGAAATGAACAACATGGAAATTAAAACAATGTTCGGTACACCCAACAAATAAATTAAAATATTTTAGTTTTAAATTGTGTAAGTATTAAATCATGGGGAGGTGGGCATCCTACTCATCAAGATGCCCCAACAGAGAATAAAATATCTTTTTTGGTCTTGGAATCGAAGATATTACCACTAAAGATTTTAAAAGCCTGTTGTGCTTTTATAACTACAAGCACAAATGGGGCAACACCTTGGGAAAAGTGCTTTCATAGGAAGCAGGTTAATTGCCTTACATTTTAGACTGATGGTCTGGGGTGTCTGTCTCTCCTCCCCACCCCTTCTCTACAAACTATGTTTTGTTTTACTCACATCTTGACTTTACCTCCTCGTAGACTTGGTTTCTGACTGATCCTTTCTGTATGGCTCTTGAATTCTGTGTCCATGTGATTTAGAAATTCTGCTCATCTATTTTTCTACCCAGTTTTGACTCATAACTGCAATGGTTCTGTCTGCACATTCCTGGCACATGTTCCTGCACATTCATCTGCATGTTGCTTCGACTGACCTGTCTATTAGAAACTGTTTTACTTACTATAGTAAAACGTACTTGTTATAAACACTTTAAACATCACAGAAACTTGCTGACTCTTGACCATAGTACCTATATCTTCAGACCTTTTCACAGTGAATTTGGTTCTAGGTACCTGTACAGAAACTTCTTAGTTCTCTTGATAAAATGAAACTCCAGGTCTCCAAGATTGGCAATGAAAAGAAACTTCCACATGGGAAGGATTGGCTTGAATTCAAAGCTCCAGTTTTTCTATTTCTCCAGTGATCTCATGGAGTGCCACTTTCTTAACATCCTGGCCCAACTGACTCCTGCCACCAAATCATTTATCCCTTCATTTGGTGAGGCACAGCTGCAACATTGAAGTGAAACTTTTCTAAAGGCTAAAAACAAAAAGGCAATGAAACCAGAGAGTAACTTTAAAGTTAGTCGTCTGGTTTGCAAGGTAAAGTTTACTCCTTTTCAGTCTGTGGTCTCCTAAAGGGATACCATCCTGCCTAGTTTCTGGTCCACCATCATATGATGAAGGTCATCTTTCCTATCAACATGTCTCCTTAAGTCTAGGCCCTTAAGGGGGGCGCCACAGTCCATTCCTGTCAGGTCTATCTAAGGTCCACTTTCTTGGTTCTAGTTTTCTGCCCAAAGATCTGTCTCTTTTATGGATGATTGATACCAGGACTGTGCTTCAGGAGATATTCCATTTCTTACCCAGGGCCTTAAACTATAGCACCAACTGGTCTGCCATATTGGAATTCAGCATGAGAAGAAGAGATATACACATACACAGTATGGAAAGGGACATCTTTGTTTTTGTACCTGTTTGTCATCCATGGTCCCGGCATTGACAAAACTTAGATGTTACCTAGAAACATGGTCATAACATTCATGTACAAATCAAAGCACAGCTAAATAAGCATCAGATTTTTCTGTTTCTTTTAAAAGAAAAATAAATTCTGTGGAAGTATGCACCCATTTATTTTTAACTGATATATTTCCTGTTTGATTTTAATCTGGACAAATAATGATACCATTTTTATTACTCAATAAGCATGAATGTTGAAGCAGTTTTTAAAAAACAGTAGTTTTAGTCCGAAAACATCTAGATCCTAAACTGATTTAATTTGTACAATTAAGTTGAAGTAATGATTTCTGAAAGCTGTCCTATCCCTTCATTTTATTCCTTTATGTATAATGGGTCTGTTTTTTTCTGCTAATGATTAAACAGAATAATTAGTTACCAAAGCATCAGATTCAAAAACCAAACCAAAACAGTCTTTTCTTCTACCTACATATTACACAGAAGCTCACTGTAGAGATTGTTTATTTTTAATGAATAATTTTAAAGAAATGGTATGGTGAAATCACCATGTTTGCCACAGGTTGTTTGTACTTATGGGTCATGAGATTTGAAGTTTTTGAAGAAATTGTTGCAAGACTTGAGGAAATTGTGTGATCAGCTGATAATTGGCAAATGAGTAAACCTGTAGTGAACTACTTGTCATTCTCCTAAGGAATCAAGATTGCTCTTATTGATTTTGCAATTGCTACTCCCTTGTTATTCTCTGTCTTTTTGATCATAGCCACTCCAATGGGTATGAAGTGATATACTGCTGACATTTTAACATATCTTTCCAGAGATTTTTGTGTTTATCCATATATATATGTATCATTAGTACTATTTTACCTGTTAAAAAAACAAGTTCATATCTTCTCTTTATATAATTTTTTCAAAACTTAACTGTATATTATTGGTGGTTTTCATATTCTGTGTACATTTGACCCTTGAACAACATGGGTTTGAACTGCATGGGTCCACTTACATGTGAATTTTCTTCTGTTTCTGCCACCCCTGAGACAGTAAGACCAACTTGTCCTCTTCTTACTTCCCAAACTACTCAACATGAAGATGATAAGGATGAAGATCTTTATATGCTGATCTACTTCCACTTAATGAATAGTAAATATATTTTCTCTTTCTTATGATTTTCTTAACATTTTCTTTTCTCTAGCTTTATTATAAGAATATGGTATATAATGCATATAACATACAAAATATATGTTAATCTACTGTTATTGGTAAATTTTCTGGTCAACAGTAGGCTATTGGGGAGTCAAAAGTTACATATGGATTTTTGACTGAGGGGTCTGTGCCCCCGCACTGTTCAAGGGTCAACTTTGTATATATAAAATATAATATTTTTATTAGCTAAAAAATGTAATAATTTTAATATACAATTTAATGTAATAATAACTTTATCAATGAATCTCTTATGATTAGACAATTTGGTTGTTTCCACATTTTTGCAGTTATAAATAGTGCTGTGAGAATTGTTCTAGCTAAATTTTTGCATTCATCTTTAATTTCTTGGGCTAAGTAGATAAAAGGAGAGGCAGTAAAGTTTAGTAGTAGTAAGGTTAAAAGTGTGGGATGGAGCCAGATAGATTCTGGGTTTGATTCCTGGTTTTGCCTCTTTGTAGTTCTGGCTTTAGAAAAGTTACTTAATTTTTCTTTCTCAGTTTCTGCATCTATTAAATGGAATAATAGTAAATAGTAGTATTTGTTAATACCTCATAGAGTTGTTATGAAGATTAAATGAGTTATTCTATGTAAGGTGCTTAAAACAGTATCTGGCACACAGTTATAGTATAAGTTTTAATCCCTAGAAGTGGAACTGCTAAGTCAAAGGATATGTATGTTTATATGGACATTTGTTAATTTTCTGCTTAGTGTCTCTTCCTTTGAGAACCATGTTTTCTATTCACTGTGGTCCCAGGGAAAGTTTTGGTCCTAGTTACCCTACCCTCTACTTTAATCTGGGCCAATTAGAGCCTGGGTTTTTTCTTTTGGAACAAACAAGAAAGCCTTTTTCTGTTAGGATGACTAAGGTAAGATACCATGACTAAGTTGAGGCTGCCAATGTGTGTTTTCCTTGCTTTGTTTAGAGAGTCTGTCTGAATATCGAACATAAACTAAGGCAAGGATAGCTAAAAAATGAGGAGAGAGGGACTTGGAAATATCATCTAAACTTCTGGTTCCAGGTGTTTCTTTTTATTTATTTTTTAATTATTATGGGTACATAATCGTATATTTTTATAGGGTACATGTGATGTTTTGATACAGGCATATAGTGTGAATTAATTAAATAAGGGTAATTGGGGTATCTATCACCTCAGGCATTTAACATTTCTTTGTGGTAGGAACATTCCAATTCCACTCTTTTTTTTTTTTTTTTTTTTTTTTTTTTGAGACAGAGTCTCACTTTGTTGCCCAGGCTAGAGTGAGTGCCAAGGCGTCAGCCTAGCTCACAGCAACCTCACACTCCTGGGCTCAAGCAATCCTTCTGACTCAGCCTCCCGAGTAGCTGGGACTACAGGCATGTGCCACCATGCCTGACTAATTTTTTCTATATATTTTTAGTTGGCCAATTAATTTCTTTCTATTTTTAGTAGAGACAGGGTCTCGCTCTTGCTCAGGCTGGTTTTGAACTCCTAACCTTGAGCAATCTGCCTGCCTCAGTCTCCCAGAGTGGTAGGATTACAGGCGTTAGCCACCGCGCCCAGCCTCCACTCTTTTATTAATAGTTATTTTAAAGTATACCCTAACTTATTTTTGATTATAGTGTTCCAGCTGTTTTTGAAAGCCAAAAGAACATTTTTGATAGTTTTGAAGTGTATTACTAAAATGTTTTTCAGAAATGTATGTTGATTTATACTCTCATTAGCAATATAGAAGTATATACCCCTTTCCTTCAGGGGGATTTTAGTTAGGAAAAAAATCACTTAACGAGAGTTATTGCTTAAGCAACAACAAAGGAAACTGCTTCATAAAGATGAAGATTCTGAGGTGCTGGTTTAGAGAGATTAGACCTTATACCTAATTCAAAGTATGTCTCTGAAACATTACAAATTGCTGCTTGTCTTTGGCCTTTATTGTGTCTGGAGAATATTTGAAACCAGAAATCTGAACTCTGAAAATTTCAAGGTCTTTCTTTTTGTATTTGTCTAATTTGTACAAACTGAAAGAGTTCCTTGAGGGCATGCTCCAAATGTATCCCAGTATTCTGGGAGAAACCCTTGAAACTGAAAAAAAGTCTTTTCAGCAGAGATACAATTATTATTTTAGCAAAATACTTTACATAATGGGAGGTAAGCAATTATTTAATGATTATTTTTTGAGTGGATAGTTGAAGGGATTTGTTTTCAATGATGTCCCTCTCAGACTGAATTAGGAGAAAGAATTTGTATCTTCCCTGGAAAGGCCTATTTTCCACTGATGAGATCATTGTGTAAATCTCATTTTTCCCTTGATCCATTGTAACTTTTTGGATACTTTATTAATTTACAAGGTTAACTAGTACCATGATTTGAAGAAAACAGTTAAGTTGTTTGGGAAATTGGCATCTCGGTTTATTTTCTTCTTCAAGCAAATATTTTATACTTATACTTAGTTTAAAATAGAGATTTAAGAACTTGAAGTGGAAGATACTTGTTTAAAGAAATATCTAGTTTTGGGGCAAGTTTTTATGTGAAAAAAATCTGTTTATAGGTAATGACATATGGTTGTAGGTACAAATATGTCCTTCATTTTTCCCATCTTAAGCTAACTGAAATAACATTCAGAAAGAGAAAGCAAATGTCAGAACAAACTTGGAAAATAATAGTATGAAAATTAATTTGCAGTGGAAAGTAGCAGTTGTGACTGGAGTGAATTTCACAAATGCTTTATATAATTGTCCCACGCGATCTTCTGGGGAATTTGAAAAGAATGTTACTTGTTTTCCTTTTGAGACAAATGTTTTACCGCATAATTTTAGCCTGAGTAAACCAAAATCCATACCAGATTAGAGTTAATAAAACTCACTTTTTTAAAAGAGGGAAAGAAATGAGAGGGAACAACAGAATAAAGATTCATTTAGGACAATGAAAAACTGAAGATTTTTGAAAGTACAAATTAACTGTATTATCAAAAAACTGCATTACTCCTCTTCTTCCTCTCCACCTCAAATTCCCTTTTATTGCTACTATTCAGTATGTGTGTTTGAGGAGTTTGGTTCTAGAAGAATGAAGAAAATTCAAAGAGAGTATAGCACCTGATAAAGTTATCACAATATGAATAAGGAGATTTTATGATAATAGTTTCTGGCCTTTTTAAAATTATGCTAAAGATGGAACACATAATTCCTATTAATAATGGCTATTATATGCCAGATTTTGTCTAATTTAATTAATTTCCCACAACAACCTGATGAGGTATGTGAAATTACTGAGACTTGGAGACATTAAGTAATTTGCTTAAGGTTATACAGCTGGTACTGGGGAGGTCAGTAATTGAATCAATTTTTTTTTTTTTTTAAGTTAGAGGCTCATGCTCTTATACTGTGCACAAAGCCTCTGTTGAAATTGGAGAATCTCCAGATAAGTATATTATTTAGTTAGTTGTTTATTTGAGAAATTTTATTGACTGTTATGTGCGAGGCATGATTCAAGTCAGATATTGAATGTGCCCTCTTATCAGTTAGATTAAATAGAAGTAGAGCAGTTAGGAAAAAGCTAGGCTTTTCTTTAAAGAAGAGTTAGCAGCCTTTTATAAGTGGAGTGCCAAATCACTTTCTTTTAGCCATTCAGTCAAGTATCTTTTGAATAATGGGAGGATGGTATTGGCTTTGTTCTTAAGGAATTTAAGAACTAGCGAGGCTTAATCACCTTCATTAGCAGAGAAATGAAAAATTCTTTTAAAATGCTTACATCCATATTAGTATTGAATCTGCTAAATTTGTAACAATCACGGTTTTGGACAGCTGTAATACACTAGCAAGGATATGTAGGTAGGGGCCAAGAGGTGAAACTGCCTACAGAAAAAAAATCACCTAAATATCTCGTAAGAATTGAAAATTCAGCATGTTCAAGCAAATATGCGCTTTCAAACTTCTTCCACTTGGCCATTCATTCAAATCAGAAATTTGCCACACTCTTCCCTTTCTTTCTCACTTTTACTTTAAAATGTTTTATTTTTCTTCTTAAATTTTTCTCACATTTCTTTTTTTCTGATTTCTTCGTAGTCATTAACATAGTTCAGGCCCTTATCAGTTCTTACTTGGATTACTATAAAGAGCACTGTTGGGATAGAGGTTTGGCTGACAGTGATAGAGACCTAGCATAAGCATCTTAAACAATAAAGATATTATCTCTCTTGCGTTAAAGTCTGGATATAGACAGTTTGGAGTTTGTATAGACATCTGGACCCAGGCTGCTTCCAGCTTTATACTTAGTATCTTAGCTCTGTCATATCTATATAGGAGAATGAAGGAAGTAGGGAAGAAGGGATTACTCATTTCCTTTTAAAGGCGCACATCATTTCAGCGTCTCCTAGTCCTTTTCAAATTCAGTGCTCTATACTTGGCTGAGAGGTCTCTAATTGTACAAGTAGTGTCCTCTCCTGCTCTGTACTTCTGCACTGAGGGTCTATAAGAGGTAGTATAGCTGATTGGTTGGTCATAAGTAGCCTAAATTCTTGTGTCAGACAACCTGAGTTTGAGTTTTTGCTTAACTACTCACTGTAGCGTGACTGGACAAATCGCTGAACTACTAAGCTCAGTTTATCCTCTGTAAGCCTGGGATAATAGTAACAGTAGTACCTGCTTCATGAAATTGTTATGAGGATTAAATGAACTCTTAAGCAAGGTCTTCTGCTTAGCAGAAAAAGCACTCAAAAAATGGCAGCTATTATTTTTACATATGTGCATATATATGTTCTTCATATACACATAATATTTAGGCATGCTTCACAAAATTTCAGCTGGGGTGTGATTTTCATTGACTTCTCTAGATGTTTGTATATTAATTGACATATTTAAAAAATAGATACCCTGTGTAGTTTTTTCCCTCCTGGCTGACTTTTGTACTTGACTATGAGCTTTTAAAGACAGGAGCTGTGTCCTGCTCATTTTTATATTGCTGGCACCTAGTAAAATACCAGGCACATAAAAGATAATATAAATATGTGTTGAATGAATATTGAATGAATGATTACTAAAGTGGGATGGCAGCCTAGATACCATCCTTCTCCCACTGCCGTTTTCTTTTCAAGCATGTATCTTCCTATATCATTTTCCCTAAAAAAGAGAAGTTTTAGTATAAATAATTGGCATCTTTATTATGACCACTGTATTAATTATTCACAACTTTTTTTCCCTGATGAGAAGCTGAGTTTAATTTCCGTGAAGTATTTTGATTATTAGAGAAGAAGGAGGGCCGGATGTAGTGGCTCACGCCAGTAATGCTAACATTCTGGGAGGCCGAGGCAGGAGGATTGCTCAAGGTCAGGAGTTTGAGACCAGCCTGAGCAAGAACAAGACCCTGTCTCTACTAAAAAATAGAAAGAAATTATCTGGACAACTAAAAATATATAGAAAAAATTAGCTGGGCATGGTGGCACATGCTTGTAGTCCCAGCTACTCAGGCTGAGGCAGAAGGATTGCTTAAGCCCAGGAATGTGAGGTTGCTGTGAGCTAGGCTGACGCCATGGCACTCTAGCCCGGGCAATAGGAAGAGACTCTGTCTCCAAAAAAAATAAAATAAAAAAAATTAGAGAAGAAGGTGACTAAGTGTCCCTGTACAAGTTAACAGTGGGAGTGGGAAAAAGATTATGTTGCTGACCATTCTTCCTCCATTATAAGGAATACTCAGGAGATATAAAGAGGGCAGTTTGGCAGTGGAACTATCTTGGACTTTGACTATGTAAAACTTTGAGATCTCCAAGCTGCCTGCTGTTGACAAATGTCCCTTAGTAGGCCTTACCTAAGATGGGAGCACATTAATATAAGCACCTTGAATCATCTTGTAGTTCTTATGTTTTTACATTAACTTTATAAATAATACTTTTGTAGTTATCAGATTGTTTTAAGACCTGTTTGGATATTTTTCTCAAATAATGCTTGAATTATATGATTTTTGGATATTATATACATTTTTGCTTTTTAAGAGTATAACTTAGACTGTTCAAGAATTCCCTCACTTTTCCTATAAGGATTTTGAAATATGTTTAATGTTTTCCAGAGGTTTTTATTTCAGCCAGAATAAATTTTCCATTTGATATGCTATATTCTTCTATGTAAATGGAGTTGAATATTCTCTAATACGGTCAATGGTTTATATTCTTAAGTACACCATAGAGGTTTTGTATAAACCCTTCACTTTATAAATGAGGAGTCTAACATTTAATAAGGTACTTATTCAACTTAAGAAATTACTAGTAAGGGTCTCCTGCTTATTTAAAGGTCATAGTTTATTCTAGTACAAGCTACTGCATTTCTCTTGATACTAGTAATTAATATTGCTGTAGTTTGAATTAATCATAGTTATTATTAATGTTTTAAGAATATCATAATTCGTTCTCTTGATCATTCATACATGGAATTGAGGGCAACCCTTCTAAACAGTAAAGTGTAGTTTCTTTCAGGATTGTGTTAGGATAATTCATGTAAATTAAAAAAAAAACTGTGTATTTGCTATATGTGATACTTCTAGCTTCATTAATTTTCTTTTGGGGATAAAAATGAACAATTATTTTATAAAATATGAATGATAATGTGCTTCTTTTCCTTTGTCCTTAAATGTTGATTTATTATGCTGATATTTTTAATTTAAAGGATAATAGAAGATTCTTAAATGACTTATTAATTGGCCTTCAACAGTTAAAGAAAGAAAGAAAGTATAAAGAGACAGGATATTTTAAGATTGTAAATGTATATTGCATATAATTCCTGTTTTTGAAACAGGAAAATAGTGAAACTTCTTAAGGTTAAGTGTTGTATCAAAAAATGAGAAAGCGTCGATTAATTTTAAAGAATGTCATTACTTTTTACGTAAATTTTTCCATCTTATATGGTAGTAAAATTATAGATTCCTTAAGGATCCCTTTATCCTCATGTAAAGAATCTGAGACCTCTGGCATCATAACTCTTCACAGAATATTGGTTGAGCAAGCATCAACCAATTCCATTTGCACAGGTGAATTTAGCAGTTGAAGTCAGTAGGTATAGGATATTTCATTAATCAAGGACTTAAAAAAATCAAGGGTACTTGGTTAAAAGTTTTCAGTTTTCAGTATATGTGTGTGTGTACATGTGTACATGTATATAGTTATATTTTAGTTGACTGACAGTTTAGTTGTCTTTTAGAAATTATGACTCATAAAGGAATTTATAGTTACATAGAAAGCATAATCAACAGGTCACTACACTCTTTTCTACCCCCTGCATCAGGGAGCAGCTCCCAAGAGGCTTATAGTTTATTTTATAAATATAAGATATATTTGGAAAGATAATTATAAAATTGCCAGATGAGTGCTATAGAAAGTAAGACTAGAGTTCAGAAGGCTGAGGGTGACAGAAAGGGGCTCATGGAAATAGTTGATTTTGAGTTGAATCTTGAAGGATTGGGTGAACTTTTTTTCCTACTTTTGATTACAAAAATTTTCAAACCTGCAGCCAAGTTGAAAGAATTCATACTGAACACCTGTATACTTACTACCTACATTGTACAATTAACATTTTACTATATCTGTTTTATCACATATTAAACCATCTGTTCATTCCTCTATCCATTAATCTATCTTTTTTTGACACATTTCTTAGTAGATTATTGATACCAGTATCTTCCCCCAAACTAATTTGGCATGCATATCATTAACTATAATGCAATTTTTTGACATTTATTTCTTTTGATATAAAATTTACATATAATAAAATACACAGATCTTAAGTTTACATTCCTAGAATTTTACATATCTTTGTAACCCAACCCTCTATCAAGATAGAGTAAATTACTATTATCTCAAAATGTTTGCTTATGCCCCTTCACAGTCAGTTCCTGCCCCCATCCTCCTGGAGGCAGTCACTGTTCTGATTTTTTTGTCTGCTATAGATTAATTTTGCTTATTCTGAAACATCATATAAATGGAATAATATAGCATATATTCCTTTATGTAAGGCCTCTTTAAGCATGTTTTTGAGATGAATCCACATTATTATGTCTATCAGAAGTTTGTTGTTTTTTTTTGCTGAATGGTATTCCATTGTGTGAGTAAACAACAGTTTGCTTATTCAGTCGATTGATGGACACCTGGACTGTTTCCAGTGTTTGGCTATAATGAATAAAATTGCTATGAATATTATTATGAGTGTTTTTGTGAAAGTATTTTTTTCATTTCTCTTGGGTAAATGCCTAGCAGTTGAATTTCTGCATTATAGGTGGGTGTATGTTTAGTTGTATAAGAAACTGCTACATCTTTTCCCAAAATGATTATATACCATTTTACGTCCCCACCAACAATGTATAAGGTTATAGTTACTCTATAATTTTGTCAGTATTTGGCATTGTCAGTCTTTTTTATTTTAACCATTCTGAGATTGTACCTTTTTTTTTTTTTTAAGAATGGAGTCTTGCTCTGTTGCCCAGACTGAAGTACAGTGGTTTGATCATAGCTCACTGCAACCTTGAACTCCTAGCCTCAAGTGATCCTCCTCTCTCAGCCTCCCCAGTAGCTGGGATTGAAGGCGTGCATCCCTGTGCCCAGCTAATTTTTAAAATTATTTTAGCGGCGGGGTCTCACTGTGTTGCACAGGCTGATCTCAAACTCCTGGGCTCAAGCAGTCCTCCCACCTCTGTCTCCCCAGTAGTTGGGATTACAGGCATGAGCCATTTTACACCTTGGCTCTCATTGTGCTTTTAATTTCTAGATCTCTCTGATGATTAATGAAGTTGATCATTTTTTTCTTGTGCTTTTTGTTGAAGTGTCTTGTTCAGATCATTTGCCTATTTTAAAATTGGATTGTCAGTGTATTACTGAGTTGTTATTTTATATGTAGTAGTGTTCAAATATTGGCATTTTTTTCCTAGCAATTATGCCTTTAATGGACATAAACTCAATTACTTATGAAAGATGAATTATTGAAATAAAAATAATGGAAACTTTAAACTTTATTAATACATTGTGGGTGGTAGAGCAAATTAATAAAAAAAATACCATTGTGGCCTTTTAAAATTTTGATATACTTTCTAAAGTTGATCTATAAATAACTTTTTTGCTATCAGGCAGGAGAACCCAGATTATCCAAACCAGAGGAGAATGATGTAGGTAAATTTCTTAAAATAACCATAAATTATTAAATAACTATTTGAATATATGGAATGAATTTAATATGTTTCAGGCATTAGGCTAAAAACAGGTAGTAAATGGTAATGAGATCACTTGTCTTTGGATTTGAAATTGTTATTAAAAGGCATCAATAGAAACTACTATGTATTTTTTCCTTTTGTATTTCATGTTAAAAGTAGGTCTGCATATTCGTTCCAAATATAATAATCTTAGAATACAAGAAATAATTTATTATTTTATAAAATAGATTTATTTTTATTGTCCTTTTAATAGTTATGTTTTAGGATCTCATTTTTACCGTGTTGTGGAAAAAATCATTTCATTAAGATGAAAGATATTTTCAGAGTATTTGATATTATTAGTTCTGCAAAAAATATAAAGGGTGAGAGATTCCCTAGAGTTAAGGTATTGTGGCTACAACATATTAATAAATTTTTGAAAAGCAAATTTAACAGATATTTACATCTAGAAATAAGATTTTTTTTCTTTTTTTTAGTTACGTTCTAAGGACAAGGCTTTGATGTCGAGTGAGAGAAAAGAAATTCATGCAAATTAATAGTATTACTAGCTAACATTTTTTCAGTGCTTTCTGTGTACAAAATACTTTATAAACATCTCAATCCTTGTAGCTTTACTGAGGTGGAGATACTTTCATTATTTCCATTTTACACGTGGGAGTTGGAGGCTTTAGGTAACTTGCTCAGAATTTTGCATCTTACAATAAAGAATCTGCGATTTACTTGCCAGAGTTCCAACTCTACAATCTATATACTCTTTAACACCTGACCATATGGTTTCATATCAGTGAAATCAAACGTTCCTTGTTTGAATTTAAATAGAGTTGGTTGCAAGAAAAAAAGCTTCTCAAGTTCAATCAAAAGGGGTACATAATACAAGTACAACAAAGATGTCATAGAAATCCAAGGACTAGATTCACAGGAACTAGAACTAGCCCCATATGTGGGCACATAGTTTTTGTCTTGCTTATTTCTATATGCCTTCTCTGGTCCCTGCCTCCCTTTTTTTCTGCTGGCCTTCGTTCTGTTCCTTTGCTCATTAGTAACTTCCAATTCCTTTGTGATTTCTATTTGCTGTCCTACTGTAACAGTGTGGCTTTTCTAGCCCCTCTGCTTCATTGTTTACCATTTTTTGAGATAAATCTTCTTGGCCCTCAAAAACTAATCTTTTTGAGGCAAGACTACTAAGTGACTAGGCTTTCCCTGTGGTGCCTATTCTGTCCAGTCATCTCTGAACAGGGGCGAAGGTACATGATCCAAAACATGCCCACTGACCCTTAGCATGGCTATAACATTTTCATCTAGAAGTCGTGTATGAGTCAGCAGATTTCATAAGATTTACTGATAACTAACTGACCTAGTTTAGGTGAAATTATAAAAGAAAAAGATGGTCATGTTAAATTTTTTACCAGATAAGCATTTTCTAAGGTGCATTCCACAGAACAGTTATAGGCAATGTCCTGTGAACAGTGGTAACTTTGGCTAAATAATTAAGAGAAATTGCTTAATATATTTACTTCTTGAAGATTCACAGTGTGGACTGACATATTAAAAATTCTGAGTTGTCCTGCAGTATGTAAGTTTGATGAGTTCTTTTTAATATAACATTTCCTACACTTATTTGGTCCTAGGACTTTTTTTACTGTATGATATCTCACTGAACAGTGTTTGGGAAGCATTGCATTTGAGTATGGAGGAGGATTTTTGGGGGGCAGGGAGGTAGGACTAGTGTTATAAAATCCTACTGGTGATTCTGCTTGGCCATCATTTACAGTATGGGATGATTGTTAAAAACATAGGCTTTGGCATCACATAGATAGGGTTTGAATTTCGGCTGTATTATTTATTAGATGTGACCTTGTTGGATAAGAACTTAACCTTACTGGGCCTTAGTTTGCTAATTTGTAATATTTCCTGTTAGGTGCTTAGCTCAGTACCTGACATGGTAAATAATTAATAAATGGTGGTCATTAAAATTACCTGTGTTTCTACTAGAAAATGTTTGGGTGTTCCATTTAGGGTAATTATTCTTCTATAATATGAAACTATTATCTTATATCTGAATAGTTTTGTCTGGTTTAATTCATGTGTCAGACTTCATTTTAGGATAAATATGGGGTCAAAGGAGAATCTCAATTCAGAGAAAAGATTTTGATGGGAGAGAGGCTATCAAATTTTCTGTACCGAAGAGTAGAAATTATGGGTGGTAATGTGAGATGATGTTACTGTTTGAAATCTGCTGTGTAGGAGAGTATGTGTAGGGGGTGACAGTGTGTGACTGACTATGCTCTGGAGAGGGAAGGCCACATTTTAAAGTCTGAATTTACCTAAGGATATTTTGGTTTATAATCCAAATGTGTATGGGCATGCATAGTTCTCTCAGTATGAGCTACACCCATAACCCATTTCTGAAAAATGCAGCTGGGAGGGCTTGTATCAGTTGTTATGCTTCTTGCCATGAGTCCACCACAGTTTGCCACAATTACTTGGACCAGGCATTGGCATCAGTGATGTATAAGTAGGCCAGTGGCTAATAAATTGGCCTGGCCCAAGAAGTCTGTCCAGCAGCTATGCATTACAAAATGATGAATGAAATCAGTCTTATCCTCCTTCTTAGGGAATTTGAGATGGCAGAGAATGCAGTAAGCAGAAGCTGTGACAGTAGGAGCCATGTAGTAGACAGCACAGTCATTATGGAGAATAAAACATACCTATAGTCGTAGTGGAGGCAGAATTGGTCAGGTGAATTTTGACAGTGATCAACTAGAGTTCCTATTGGGATACCAGTTTTATTTTATCCTGACCAGTGTTCTAGTTATCAATGAAACCTGATTATGGAGACTTTTCTTATGCCTTCATATGTCCCCACATATTCTTGCACTCAATTTTCTTTGTAAAGTAACTCAAGTGAGCCTGCATATAGTTCTGGCAATTGGAAAGAGCCCATCTTGCATTATACCTAGTGTAAGTAAAGCACTACACATTATTATTCACTTAGTTGAATGTGAATGAGGTTGACCAATTCAACAGATGGGAGGAACAGGGACTTTGCTTGTGGCATTATTGACCAGGGAACATGACTGAAGTTGTGCTGCTTTCCTGTTTTAACATAGTTTCCTCAATAATGGGGTGAGGAGGCCTGGGTTTATGGTTCTGCCTCTTATTAGCTATGCATGAGCTTAGATAAATCTCTTAATTTTGAGGGCCACAGTTTTTTTTCTGTAATTCAAATTAGTCTAACTGCTTTTTTTGGTCCAGAACAGAAGCTTTTAGCAAAATGGATCACTGTTAACAAGCATTTAGAAATGGTCAGAGATGGCAGTAAGTCTGAAAAATCAGAGGAAATTTATGGTCAATCTAAAGAAACATTAAAATATTGATGCAGCTGAACTAAGTAAGCCTAACCAAATTCAGTATTACTCTACCACTTTTGTTAATAAAGGAATGACTGGAATGACTGGAATGTATCTTCACAGAGATATCAGTAACTTATTTACTTTTGCTACCATGTATTTCTATTTTTTCTCCTTTATCTATATTTCAAATATTTATAATCATTTCCTCCAAAGAATTTGACTAACAGGTAGATTTGTTTCTCTTTATTTTTAAAAGCATTTAAAAACATTATTTTTAATTGACAAAAGTTGTATGTATTTATTGTGTACAACATGTTTTGAAATATGTATATATTTTGGAATGGCTATGTCTAGCTAATTAACATATGCATTAACTCATCTTTTGTGGTGAGAACAATTAAAATCTACAGTCTCAGCAATTTTTAAGAATATAGCACATTATTTTTAACTGTAATCACCATGATGTACAATAGATCTCTTGAGCTTTTGGGAGATGTTTTATTTTATTTATTTTTTTTTAAAAATTCTTTTTTATTTTAATAGATTTAGGGGGTCCAAGTTGAAATCCATTACATGTATGGATGTATAGTGGTGGAGTCTGGGCTTTTGGTGTACCTATCACCTGAGTAGTGTACATTATACCCCATAGGTACCCCCTCCCCACTTGTGAGTCTCCAGTGTTCATTATACCCCATAGGTACCCCCTCCCCACTTGTGAGTCTCCAGTGTTCATTATACCACTCTGTGTGCCCTTGTGGAGGCATAGTTTAGCTCCTACTTATAAGTAAGACCATGCAGTATTTATATTTGTGTTCCTGAGTTACTTTACTTAGGATAATGGCCTCCAGTTCCATCCAACTTGGTGCAAAAGCCATTATTTTATTCTTTCTTATCATTAAGTAGTACTCCATGGTGGATATATATATCACATTTTCTTCATCCACTTGTCACTTGATAGGCACTTAGGTTGATTCCATATCTTTGTGATTGTGAATTGTGCTGTGATAAACATATAAATACAGGTATTTTTTGATACAATGATTTCTTTTCCTTGGTCTAGATACCCAGTAGTGGGATTGTAGGATCAAATGGTAGATCTACTTTTAGTTCTTTGAGAAATCTCCATATTGATCTCCATAGAGGTTGTACTAATTTACATTTCCATCAACAGTATGTAAGTGTTCCCTTTTCACTGCATCTGTGCCAGCCTCTTGTTTCCTGACTTTTTAATTATAGCCATTCTAATTGGAGTAAGAT
Source organism: Cheirogaleus medius (assembly GCA_008086735.1). Lineage (NCBI taxonomy): Eukaryota > Metazoa > Chordata > Mammalia > Primates > Cheirogaleidae > Cheirogaleus > Cheirogaleus medius. The sequence continues at coordinate 29,891,497 of VBSM01001265.1, forward strand.
GGTATCTCATTGTGGTTTTAATCTGCATTTCCCTGATGATTAGTGATGTTGAGAATATTTTCATGTTTTTTGGCGATTTGTGTATCTTCTTTTGTAAAATGCCTGTTTATGTCATTTTTTTTTTTTTTTTTT
>VBSM01001265.1:29915463-29972416 GCA_008086735.1 Cheirogaleus medius
CTCTGTGACTGATTTATTTAATTGGAAGGTGTTATCTTCAATCTCTGCGATTCTGTCTTCTGTTTTATCTGCCCTGTTCTTGAGGCTTTCCACTGTGTTTTGTAGTTCCCTGCTTTGATTCTTCATTTCTAGGAGTTCTTTTAGAGTTTTCTTCATTGTTTCAATATCTTTAGTGAATTTTTGTTCCATGTCCTGGAGTCTTTTTGCATTTTCTTTGTGTTGGTTATCCAGTTCTTCTTGCAAGTTGTTGAATTTTCTTACGATCCATGCTTGAAATCCTTCTTCTGTCATTTTAGTGGTCTAATTTTGGTTGCTGTCCGTTTCTAAGGGGCTGGGGTTCCTCTTTGGTGGTGTGCTTTCCATTTGGGTCTTCATATTTCCAAAGTTCCTTCACTGATTTCTTCCCATCTGGATCAGTTGTTGCTTCTTACTTTTAGGTTTTTGTTCAGATAATGACACGCCCTGTTTAGTCTCTGACCCTGTAGGTGGTGTTTGTGAGTGAGATCTGGTCATTGATAGTTATTAAGGTTGTATGAAGAACTACATAAATATCAGAAAGATTGTTGATGTGGAAGTATCTTTTCAATTTTCAAAAAAGGGAAAAAGTTCACTTACATAGGCTTGCTATTAGTGTTGGTCAAAGTCTCTATTGGCTTTTGAAAAATACTTTATGTTTGCTTGAAAAATGAAGTATAATTAATTTGTATTCTTAAGAAACAATAAAATATAAATTAGTTGTCAATTATTGAATACTCACAAATGTTGGCAAGGAGCTAAGAACTTAGTAGTATCTTAGTTTAATTTTTGTAAGTACTAATAAGGAAGGTATTTGTGGTTGAGACTACCAGTGTTCATTCATGTCTGTTTCTCTTTCCTTAGCTCACAGAAATGGCTCACCTTTTTAGCCATTCTTGTACATAAGAAGGGCCATGTAACTAATTTTAGGCAATGAAATATGAGCAAATTGATGTGTCACATCAGGGCTGAGGCATGTAAGAGATACTGTACCACCCATATTCCTTTTTTTGTTTTTTTTAACCAAGCTGTAGCCAATCTGATTTTCTTTTTGTCCAGCCAACACACCAGGCTTGTTTCTGTTATTCCGTATATTTTGGATGCACATGTCCTTTTCATCATGGAGATGGAGGATGATTCTTTTGAGAAGATGACATTTAAGTTTGACTTGAATGTTAGAAATAATTTCAAATTAGGGAGTTTGAGTCCAAAGAATTTTTGATCCCACCATTTAATAGGGTAGAAGTTGGCCGGGCTCACTGGCTCATGCCTGTAATCCTAGAACTCTGGGAGGCTGAGGCGGGTGGGTCGTTTGAGCTCAGGAGTTCGAGACTAGTCTGAGCAAGAGTGAGACCCCATCTCTACTAAAAAAGTAGAAAGAAATTAGCTGGACAACTAAAAATACATAAAAAAAATTAGCCGGGCATGGTGCCACATGCCTGTAGTTCCAGCTACTCAGGAGGCTGAGGCAGGATTATCACTTGAGCCTAGGAGTTTGAGGTTGCTGTCAGCTAGGCTGATGCCACGGCACTCTAGCCTGGGCAACCGAGTGAGACTCTGTCTCAAAAAAAAAAAAAAAAATAGGGTAGAGGTAACACAAATAAAATCTAACAGTTATAACTGCACATGGAAATTTTTTTTCCTTTTTAAAATTTTTTTAAAATTTATTTCTTTTTGTATAATTTTCTTTTTATTTCCCACAGATCATAACATCAGAGGAAAATGTTTTTGTTGATTAAAATGTGGTAGAGACAATATCCTCTTGACAAAATTTAGATCTGTAAAATTTAACGTTAGGAAGATAGACTCGGTTAGGAAAAGGAAACTCAATATGGCAGAAATTGAGACTCCCCCCTAGATTTTACTACAATGAAAGCTAACATTTTTAAAATTTGATATGGATAGAAAGCAAAATTAAATTATTATAGAAGGTACATGGTGAGGAATTGTTCTAGCAGTTCAGCAAAATGAACGTTTTTTTAAAAAAGAAGTGATGTAATTATGCATACAGAAAATCAAGTTAGGATATTGACTTAATGGAATAGGCTCAGATAAAAAAACATCTTTGGTGTCAGGGTAAAACATTTACAGGATCAGAATGAGGGGTAAAAGCAACTACCTCAACCAGCATCTTAAATAAAACAGTGAAAATCTTCTGCATACCTGCTTTTAACAGTTTAATACCTATGTTTTCTAAATCTCATCTCATGAATACCCATGGGAGAATCTAAGGGATATATAAATGAAAAAAATAGTTGTTTGTATTGAGGTACTAGAATTGTAATTTTAAATCTGGATCTTTGATAAGTAATATTGATGTATCAGTATTAAATCATTATGTTTGTTGGGTCCTTTGGGAAGAAGATGCTGAAGTGGATTAGAAGTGCAAGAGATGATGATTGAGGAATGCCTGTGAAAGATTAATGAAAACTGAATGGTGTCAGGAGAGTCTCCCTACTATCATGCAGATATGACAAAGTCTCAGCCAACCCAATGGGGAGTTTTAGAGTGAAGCTTGCTTATTGGAGGAGTCCCATGTTAGACAGAGATGGCCAGGCCCTAATACCCCATGCTTATTCACTGGTTGGGGGATACTTGGGAAGACTTTGGTTTTGACTGGAAAGCTGGTGCAGAACCTGAAGGCTCTAACAGCTAATTACTTTCCCTTCAGCAGAATGTGAGATTTTTTCTTGAAGGGAGATCTGAGTGGCTCATCTCTTTGGCTGACATACTTATCAATACTTTCTTTTTGGAGAATTACCATAGGTTGTTCAAAATAATACGTAATTTATGTAAAATTTTTGTCTAGGGGATATACCAAGCAGTTAAGAAAAAAATGAATTAAATGGATACTTTTTAGCTTAGAGATCGTAAAAATAAGTGGTATAAAATAAGATTAAGATATATGGATTACTCACAATAAGAGCACCTGGCAGTAGAAAGATTTTGGAGGAGGGGGAGTTGGCTACATAGTTCTTATGCTTTAAGACAGGGATAGAATTCTTCCTATACAATTGTGATGATGATTAGTAATGCTTTTTATATGTGAAGAAATCTTGAAAATATGGTTAAAAACTGAGAACTGATAGAAATGAGAGGGTAACTACTTTCTAAGGAAAAATTAAAGAGCTCAATTTATATATCTGTATGAAACTTTGAAGAGAAGACATGGTAGAATAAATTGAAAGACGTGACAATCAGTACTAAAAGTAGGTCTTCATGTGTGGCCAATTAACTAACTTCTTTGGCTGAAAATATTTCAGTATTTTATATCATAGACTACACTCCTGATTCCAGGCTCCCCAGATGGCGAATTTGTACTGTCAGTCTCCCTGGGGCTGGAGAGAGAGTGAATAAGATAGCATAAATTCTTCACTGCCTACCAGAGAAAACAACTTCTGCTTCCAAGTACAAAGGAGATACCTTGTCTGAAGGACTTAATATTGTTATAGAAGTAACAGAATTTAGTTTGAGGAAACTTAAAAGTAAGCTTGATATATAGGAAATAAACTTTTCCTAAATGAAAGCATCTTTTCCCCCATAATAAAAGTAGTAGATGCTCACTTTACAAATTCTAAAGAATTCAGAAAAAAACAAACATATGAACAACATGGCTGAGTGCTGTGGCTCACGTCTGTAATCCCAGCACTTTGGGAGGCTGAGGCAGGAGGATCGCTTGAAGCCAAGGGTTTGAGACCGGCCTGGACATCATAGTGAGACCCTGTCTGTACAAAAACTAAAAAAAATTATCTGGGTATGGTGGTGTGTGCCTATAGTCCTAGCTACTTGGGAGGCTGAGCCAGAAGGATTGCTTGAGTCTGGGAATTGTAGGTTTCATTGAGCTATGATTATACTGCTGCACTCCAGCCGGGGTGAAAAAGTGAGACCATGTCTCAAAAAACAAACAAAAAAAGAGATAGATATATGAACAAGAAATCCTACCACTTAGACATAATTCTGTTAACATTTTGGTATGTGTACTTCCTGACTTTTTAAAAATACATGTGTACCACATGCAAAAAACATACTTTGTTTCTTAAATATTGGGTCATACTATAATGTTTTTTTGTGACACCCCCCCCCATTTACTATGTTTTGGACATCTTTCCATGCTAATAAATAAAGATATATCCTATTTTAATAGCTGTATACTATCATTTAAAAAATGAATAATCTCTATTATGACTGGACTGTGATTGATACATGAATATACCATAATTTATTTAACCAATTGCCAATGTCAGATGTCCAAATGACATGAAGGTCATTTAAATTTTTTTCAATATTATCAAAAGTGTTATGGCAAATAGGCTTATATCTCTCTCCTGACTGCTTGTTTCTGCTGGGTAAAATTTTAGTAATGAGTAATGGATTAAAAGGCATGAACATTTTTAAACCTTCTGAAACATATTACTAATTGATCCCTATAAATTTTGCCAATATTACTTCTAATAGCAGGGTACATGAGTCATTCCTTTCTTTCCCCCTTCCCTTCCTCCTCTCCTCCCTTCCTCCCTTCCTTTCTCCCTCTCTCTCCCCCCACATCAGCTCTGAGCATTACCAGTTTAACTTTTGCCAACCTAATAGATAATAAATGGTATCATTTTAATTTTCTACAAATGTTTGAGTCTAGAGTGATGAAATGTTCTTGGGAAGAAGTAGAAATAATTTCCCTTGGGGATAGTTAGAAGTAAACTGCACATAATGTTATTTTAAGAACTTTCATGGTAGAATGGATGAATTGAAGTCTGCTTTTGATCGACTTAAATAAATGAAAACACAAAACAATTCTTTTTCTCTTTTTTAAAAATGATAGTGTCATCTAGAACTCCTGTAGAGATAATAAAAGAAATAAAAATAGAACTCTTATTAGGAAATAAATTTCTATTTATAATAGCACAAATACAACTTCTATGACTAGTCTTTAGGGACAGAGAGTACTCCTTGTCTAGGATTTAGATGTTTACTATTTTCTTAAGAACATTCTTATACCACTTAGACAACTGCTTTTTTGATAGGAAATTGGGCTTTCGAAATGCTGTATGTAGTAAAAAGATATTTTTCATTTATTTGGCATAATTTCAAATTCCATTTGGGCCTTTTTTAATAGAAGTAGAAAAGCTTTTATCTTTGTTAATTCAAACTGTTGAGTATTATCAATAATATTCTCAAGTTGGTATCTTTTAAGATATGCTCCTGATTTGGGTTCATTTGGAAGATTGCCAGTGATTTGTTTTATATATAGTGGGAAGCCATTGACATGTTTTAAATGTGGGTATGACATAATCAAATTTGCATGTTAGAATGATTATTTTGGTAGCAGTATACAGGGGGATACATAGGAAATAGGGATACCAAGTCAGGCAAGAAATTATGAAGGCCTAAGGGAGTGGTGGTAGAAAGGAGAGGGTGAACTAACATGAGAATTTAGCAGTAGTAGTAGTGGGTCTTGGTAACAGATTTGTTGTATGCGCTGTAAATGTTAATGAACAAAGAGAAATGTAAAATGATTGGAGGTTATCATTCCTCTCAGATTATTATAAAATATATTAATACCTCTCTAGGGCTTAGAGTCTTTTCCCTCATATTATCAGGAAGCAGCAGCACATTTTGGCCGTTGGTAGAGGCATCTCACTGTTTCTGACTTGTGGCAGTGAGCATTTTGTGATTTTATAGCAGTGATACTTTAGGACTAATAAATAGAAAAAACTAAAGTTATTAACTTGCTTTTTATTTTCTTAAGTATGTAATCACAGATTTACTTCTTATTTTCTTCCATATTATATATTAGTAATTGTTTTATAATATTTAGCTAGTTGTATGTGTTTGGTTTTATTTTTTAACCAAAAGACTTAGTAAATAAATAGAAGAATATAAAGTAAAAGTCTCCGTTCCCAAAAAAAGTCTCCTTGTCCACCCTCAGTCCTACTTCCTCTAAGTAAGACCTCTTTTCAGTCTGTTTTGTTCTGTTGGTGTACACTTTACAGAGGAATGATCATATTGAGCAACTTTAGACATCATCTGTTGGTTCTCCAATATGAAAGATGGGGAATTTAGGATACATAATAATTATCTTTTCCTTCCACCTCTTGGTATTTGTTTGCTATGTTAATATGTAATATTGTTAGTCTAGAGGATACTTTATTACTTTAATATCATTAAGCTTCTATTTCTTGAATTATCAAATATATAGTGTCTGTTGACTATCTTTTATGAAAGATAAGGATATTGTTATACTTTCTATCTTTAGCTCCTGTGTTATTTATTGTGATTTAAAAAAATATTCATTTAGACATTAATTTATTTATGTAATTTAAATCTTTGCATTTTCCTGAGTGTGTTGTCTTTTTTATCTCTTACTACTTTTTAATCCTTGTACAAGTTCTTATTCTGAGTTCTCTCATTATTCTTCTATAATCCTTAAATTGTTGAACTCTAGTTGAACACTATGTATGAAGGATTAGAACAATCTATGATGGGAAAATCACTCAGCTCCATTAGAGGGGATTGGAGAATCATGGTTATGGTCTCCAAACAGTTGAAAAACTGTCATATTAATGAAGGAATAGATGTATTCTTTCTTATTCCAGGTGACATCAGTTGTTAAGAGTACTTGGAGAAGATTTTGACTCAGTATAAGGAAAAACAAAGTTTTTAAATGATTTAGGTCTTTCAACAATGAAATAATCTATCAGCTTTCTCTTAGTATCATTTTTTCTTTTCTTTTATGTTTTAGAATTAAGTCCTGCTGGAGAAGATTACATAATTACTTGCATTTTCCTGCTTAAAGATTTTGAGTAAGATATTATGGAAGGATGGGAAAGGACCACCTTTCGTCTTGGGGCACAGGGTATTGGGAAACATTCCTAAAAGGAGATGACACTTGAACTATCTTGTGAAATGTATAAGAGTTAATCTGGTGATGGGAGAAATGGGAGTGAGATTATCCACAGAAGGGACAATATATTCACAGGCAGATAAACGAATTTGAATGAACCTGACTTATTTGGGGAGCTATAAACAGGTTGTTGAAACTAGAGTGCTCCTAAGGATGTGGATGAGTGTCAGGGAAGGTCACATTATTAGAAATTCCACCATCATCCTGAACATGATGAGAAGTCAGTTAACTGGAGTAACATGCTGTACAAATTCTGGTACACTGGGGAAAAGATTTGAAGTTGACAGCAGTGAAGTCAGAGAAGTTATAAAGGTATTGTAGTAGTCCATGCAAGAAATGATAAGGATTCATTGTAGTAGGGTTGGGAGAATGTTGCAGTTAAAATCATAAGAGGTACATGGTTGTTACTGATTTAGAGATTTTCCTTTATGGAAGTCCAGATGAGCACACAAATAGGGTCCTACAAGGTGACATTTACCTTAGTCTGGAGTCTAGTTTCCAATAATGCAGGCTCAGGAAATTGCATTATTGATAGATTAAAACTCAGTATGTCTCTTGGAGAATACCAGTTTTTAAAATGACAGTGAGAAACATAACTTTCAGAATGAGAGTGCCTAATAGTCTTCCTGACTAGTGTATTCTTTTCCTACAGCCTACGTTGTTTTCTGAACATGATTTAAATTCTACTTTTTGGATGTACTTTGATTTGGAGCTGAACCACCTGGAGAGTGAGAGTAGGTGTATACTTGAATTTTGCTGGTGTAGATTGTGGGAGAGGTGGAATGGTTCTGAGCTAGCAGTTTGTGTGGCAGCTTCTTAATTTAGTAGTGGCTTTCTAATTCTGCAGCTTCTACAGCAACTTGTTTGCCAGCTTCCTACCATGATGGTGCCAACTGAGGCAGAGTGATTCTGTAGGCTAGGAGTTGTTTCTAGGAGCTCAATCACTCTAGACCCTGCCTCTGCACTTTTTTCAGTGATTTTTGTGATTATCTGATCCTTGTGTTATCCCCAACCCTCCTCCCCTGCCTATTTTTTGCTGAACACATTATCTGCCATGTGAGTTACGTTTAACTCATGCTAGTTTCGAGCCCGGGGCTTCATGAAGCTTATGTAACTCACACGTATCTTTACCTCGGGAGCCACGTGAACTATTCTTCAAGTTGCATATAGGTCATGCACAGAAAACAATGAAAAAAACCCCAAATTTTTCATTAAATTAGAAAGAATCATTTTGTTTTCAAAGTTTTTATTCTATTTTTATAATAAAACACTGTGGCCCTAAAGAAAAAAATTTTTTTTCTAGAGTGCCAATCAGTGTGTTAAACCACTTGAGGTAGATTCTGATCCTGGACCAATATAGTAATTGGTGTTAAAACTGTTGTGGGCAACAAATACTCAAGGAATATAGAAAGGTCACTGGCAACCAGTCCATGGCACCTAGTGGTTTATCATCTTTGGTCACCTGGAATGAAGTACCTGTTGAAGGCAAAGCTTTGGTAGAATGAGTGGTGATGTGTTTCAGGAGAAAAAGGAGTATAAGGATTATGGGAGGATTGGCTGTTTTTAACTCCACTGCAGAGTTTAAAGCAGTGGTTCTTAACCTGGGGTGATTTTGTTCTCTGGGGGATATTTAGAAATGTCTGGTGATATTTTTGGTTATTATAACCGGAGGAGGAGGGTGCTACTGGCATCTAGTGAGTAGAGACCAGGAATGCTGCTATAGGATTGCCCCCTCCCTACTACCACAACAAAGTGTTATCTGGCCCAAAATGTCAATAGTGCTGAATTTGAAGTGGGAGGATCGCTTGAGCTCAGGAATTTGAGACCAGTTTGAGCAAGAGCGAGACCCTGTCTCTACAAAAAATTAGCCAGGTGTGGTGTTGTGTGCCTGTAGTCCCAGTCCAAGGAGGCTGATACAGGAGGATTGCTTGAGCCCAGGAGTTTGAGGTTGCAGTGAGCTATGACGATGCCACTGCATTCTAGCCAGGGTGACAGAGTGAGACTCTGTCTCAAAAAATAAAATAAAATAAAAATCCAGCATAGTAGTACCCTGTCACCGTATTGTCTCCATGGCTAGGTCATATTTTTAGCTCTGTGCCATAATTTAGTCTATAGGGATTTTGTTCATTTCACCATCCCACAGTATATTACCCTGCTCCCCTGCAATGATGACATCATACTGAATGACAGGACTTTGTCATAGAGAAATAGCAGGCACCTTAGATCCTTTGTAAAGATACAACTGATGGTAGGACATGGATCCCATCAAAAATTTAAGGACCTGATGCCCTAGTGAAGTTTCTGAGGTTATAGTATTTTAGGATGTATTGGGATGTCCTTTCTGAAGTAGAAGATAAGCTACTGCATCTTATATTCCCTACCACCAAAAAGAAGTACCATAACTGGTGGGCCTCTTTGGGTTTGAAGTCAACATATACTACATTTCAGTGGACTGTTCCAACCTCTTTACTGGATAATACATAAAGCTGCCATTAGGTTGCTATATGGAATTTGTGGCAGGCCTTGACAGGAGAATCACAGTGAGGGCCCCTTCACTTTGGAGCTAACTATATCTTCTTTGAAAAAATTACTTAGTTGCTCTTATTCTGATAGAGAACAAATGCCTAAATACTGGATACCAGTGACAGGAGCTACCTCTGCAGGGCTTGTGTAGCAGCATTACATCAGGTATACCTGGGTTTGGGCAAAATGCAAGTATTGAAAACACATGTACATTAAATAAGCAAGAAGGTCTTTTTGTATTGCTATTCCTCTCACAACTCACATCCATAGCTTCATTTCTGGGGAGTTTGCTGCATTCTTTGTTAACAAATGGTTTTGCAAAATATGTTGGCACTTGTCAAACTAAGGGCAGACGCTGGTAGAAACTGATAGTTGCCTCCTAATATCTGTTCTTTTATCCTTATTTAGAAATAAAACTTTTTTTTTGAATCAGTGCAATTGTCACTTAACTAAGAGACTCCCTTGTGGTTGGATGTGGTCACGTGAATAGGTTTTGGCCAGTGATATGCAGGTGAAATTTTTTTTTCCAGAAATTCTCCTTAAACCACTTCGGTACCGTGCTCACGGGCTGCAAAACCTTGCCCACAGCCGGCACTCATCGTCCTCACGATAGTTTATGCTGTGCATTGACGACGAATCCGTTTTGCTCTTGTGTGATGAGGAAAGCTTTAAGCAATGAAAGCTTGTTTTACTTTACAGGCAGCTTTACTTGTATGTAAATCAGAATAGGTAACATATACATATATGTTTTCATTACGTTATTTTTAAATGTTCACAATTTTATTTTGATAAATGAAAAATTAGAAAAATCATATCATGGCTGTCGGCTAAAGCTGCTGTGCGCATGGAGCTCTAGCAGACAAATTAAACCATGAGAAAGAGGGCCAAAAACTAGATAGTGGAGTGATGAACCTGTAGAAGCTGGCTTCCTGAGACTGTAGATCTGCCATAAGTCCTGCACACTCACTTCTAGACTTGTTTTATATGAAAGGAAATACACTTTTTTCTTATTTAAGCTATAATACTAAATATTAATATTTTTGAGTTTTTTGTCATATGCAGTTAAATGTAATTTTAACTGAGACACCGAATGCCTGGATGAATAAAATGCCACTCTCTGAAATAGCAAATGGAGGAGAAGAAGGTATAGGTTTTTTAGAAATGTTGGGGCATCCCAGTTTGGTCGTGATTAATTTGCTGTGTTTATGGAAATGCTCAATAAGGAGTATAGATTGCATTGGGAGCTTGAGAAATACTCTGTTGTATCTGTTAGGAAAAGGCAATGCTTGCTTTCAGGAAAGTGAAACATCAAGGAAAACAGCCGGTAATAAAGTATATTATAACCAGGCTTATAACTTGCTTAGCCATACAATCTGTAATTGTTTTTGCAGGATAGGAAGTTTTATTTTTGAGAAGAGTTGAGCAGAAAACGTAAGGATTGTATTATCTGTGCTGTAGATGCTCTGAGGTGAATTTTTGAATTGGAGATAGGAAGTTAGGGATGGGAAAAAATAGGAATTTGTGGAGGGGAGAGCATTATAAGCAGAAGATATGTTTAAATTCTATCTGTGAAGAAGAAATTCGTAATCTATATTTCTTTAAAGGAAAAGGCCTAATTGGTTTGCAACACAAAGGTTGCTGGAGATCCTTTACAACAGGGATATTTTGCCTCTTTTTTATTGATTTAGGATTAGGGAGTCCATAGTCAGGGAAATTTTGAATGAGTTTTAATGAGAAATTCATGTGTATGATGTCTGTTACATTATGCAACGGATATGAATCTCTTGTTTAAGGAAGATAAACATGATGGCCTTTGCTGTTGTTCAATCAATAATTTTTCTCTCTAGTTTAAAAAAGTTGTATTTTAAAATTCTTATGCTAAAACTAAGTGCTTGTCTATAATAATATTATCTTCACTTGGAGGAAAACTTAAATATGATTTAAATGTAGTGAAAGTGATACAGCAAGTCACAGAGAATTGCTTTAAATTTTCAATTCCCTTTGTATTCTAAAAGGATTGATATAGATACTACCAATATATTAATGTTTTTAAAGCTGTTTCTAAGAGAATTTTCTGAAATTCTATTGAGGGAATATTTTTTTTCTGCTGAATTATCAACAGGGGCTAAATATTCTGTGGTGTAATGGTGCAATACATTTCTGTAATACCTTGATAGGCAAAGATCTATTATGATACTGCAGAAATTCCCCCAAAACAGCTTCTTCTTTTTTTCCCCGCTTTCCTTCTGTCCCTCTACCCGTGTTCTTTCTGCTCTACTATTTTTCATCCTCCTTCGTTGTAAACTTATTGATTTCTCAGTATTATACAATAAGCATGTCTTTGTAATGTTCAATTTGGTTTAAGGTAACTTTAACCAGTCCAGAAAGAGGTCTCTTACTCTACATCATACAAAATAACAGTGTTTAGGAAGTAGCCTGGGGTTCTTTGCCAGTGGACAAGTTATTGAGGGTTAGTTTAAATTAGTATAGTTTAAACTGGTATAGTTTTCCTGGCAGGGTAATCTAGAGATTTTAGTGTTTTTCAGGTCGGCTATCATCGTTTTTTGCCATCTAGTGGTAGATTTATGTATTTCACATTTTCTGGTGGTTTACCATGCATAGAATTTTAGAGCTAGAAGGGGACCTAAAATCACTTAGCCTCCCACTTATAAAGTGGGTTAGAGAAGTTAGATTTGCTTAAGGTCAGTTAGAGACAGAGCTAAGACAAGCCTCAGATTTCCTAATTACCAATGTAGTGTTCTTTTCAAAACATGACACGGTGTGTATGTGTATCTTTGAGGACTTTCTTAGATTAGTTTGAAGGTATTAACTGTGGGAAGGTATTTATATTTTGAGTTATTTCTATTTATTCATAATTACTGTTAATATCCTTAATTAGTAGCATTTTGATAAATAGAAACACCCTTTCACTCAGAAGATAAGAAGGGAAATGGATATTGTATACCTTTGAGAAGACACAGTAGTTGCCTTTAAGTAGTTAAAGGACTGCTTGTGAGAAAGTGTTGACCTTGTTTTAAGCTTGTTATAGTGAGAACAACAAATATATTTATTTGTCTTTGGGCTTGCCTTTGTATGGTCTAGTTTCTTTCAGTAGAATAAATATGGGAGAGAAGGCCCTAGAGATAGACTTATCTGTTAGGGTCATACCTACATTAAGTTCTGTGTTGAAAAAGAGAGTTAATTTTGGCAGTTCCTCCCCTCTCCCACCACCAGCCACACACACACCATGGTATATCAACTAAAGCTTGCAAAATCAGGCAAGCAGTAAGCCTCAGGGATGGACAAGTTTTAAGTGATCCCAAAAGTTGTTGGAATAAGAATAGACGATGCTGCCCTGGGAAGAGGATTAGAGCCATTTGACTTCAGAACACCAGCTATTGGACTGGAGAAGCATTTACGGACTAGCTTTGGACTTGGATTTGCACTTGTGGTCTGCCACTTATTTATACTGTGTGACTTTGGAAACATTACCTGATGTATAAGTTTATTTCTTTATGTGTAAAATGGAGATTAATATTTCAAGTTCATAGATTGTTAGGATTAAATGCCTAATACATAGTAACTGCACAGTACATGTTGGTTGGATCTGGATCTGAGGGTGACTGACCTGAGCAAAAATGAAACGCCAGTCCTAGAGAGACTTGGATTTGAACAAAATTTCAACATGCAAAAGAACTTTCTAATAATTTGGCAAGTAGTGATTTCATTTTCACGTGGAGGCATTAAAACAGAAGATGAACACAACTGTTTGGGGATATTGTAGAAGGTTTTCAAACATTGAAAGTATACAGACGTTGACTTGTTATAATTTTTTTAAATCATCAGATATAATTTATAAAACTCATAAGGACAATGCTGGTTTATTTTATTAGTATGTACCCACATTTTCACTCTTAATGTTTCTTCCTTCCTGATGCTCCAGTATTGCTTCTTTTGTAATTTCCTTTCTGTTTGAACACCTTCCTTCAGCCAGTCTTTAAGGTTAGTTTTTCTTTGAGAATGGGTTTTACCTTCATTCCGGGAGGATAGTTTTGCTGGAAATAGAATTCATAGTTGACAGTTCTTTCTTTCAGCTTTTAAAAAATGTGCCTCTTTCTTCTGGCCTCCATAGTTTCTGATGAGAAATTTGCTGTTATTTGAATTGGCATTATCTTATAGGTAAATGTTTCTCGCCTGCTTCTTTCAAGATTTTTTTCTTTGTTTTTAATTTTCAGGTGTTTAATAATGATGTGTCTTGGTGTAGATTTCTTTGACTTTATCCTATGAGATTCACCCAACTTTTTGAATATATAGTTTTGTGCTCTGCCAAATTTGGGAATGTTTCAGTGATTATTTCTTTCAATACTCTTTCAGTTCCACTCTCTTCTTTTTTCTGGAATTCCAGTGATGTGAATAGTGGATCTTTTGTTATGGTCCCAGGGGTCCTCATGGGTCTCCAAGGTTCAGTTCTTTAAATTTAAGTTTATTTTCTCTGTGTTGTTTAGATTGGATACATTTTACTGATGTCTCTTTATGTTTACCAATTCTGTCTTTATGCCATTTTCACTCTACTATTGAAGCCATCCAGTGAGATTTTAATTTTTTTTTTAGTTTTATAATTTCAATTTGGTTTATAACTTATTTTTCTTTGCTAATATTTTCCACTTTCTACTTATTTCAAGAGAACTTGCAATTGATTATTGATGCATTTTTATGACAGCTGCTTTAAAATCCTTGCAGATAATTTCTACATCTTATTCATGTCTGTGTTGGCATCAGTTGATTGTCTTTTTTCATTCAAATGGTGATTTTCTTGGTTCATGGTATGATGGGTGCTTTTGTATTATATCCTGGACAGTTTGGCTATTATGTTAGTCTGTATTTAGATTTAGTGTGTAGACCATAGTCTAATTTTGTGGACTGCCAGTCCAATAGCAGTTTAATTTTCAGAGCCTTTGCAGTACTGTTTTGGTTTTCTTGGTTTATCTGATGCCTCCAGAGCACCCACTAATCCATGCTGGTGCTGCCTCAGATGGCAGAAGGCATCCCCCAAGCTGGGCCATCTCATGTCTCTTGATGGTGAAGGAGAATCTCAGGCCCATAGAGACAAAGGAGTTTTGCTGGACCAGACTACCTTTTGCGGCATGATTTTAATTTTTGGTGCTATTTCACTGCACTGATGTCTATAGAGAGTACATGGGGGATTCTCACCTATGGAGACAAAGAGGCTCCCTGGGCCAGGCTGCTCGTTGCAATGGATTCCTTCTTGCTGGTGTCCCCTGGCCACCCCAGTCATTTCTGTGTTTTAGAGGGAATTTTCAAACCCATAGGAACAGAGTGTCTGGCTGGATCATGTGGTAAATTGGGGTACCTCTTGCTGGTGCTGGCCAGACACCGTGGTATTTCTTGGTTGGGGAGGAGAGTCTTGGACCTATGGGGACAGAGGCTTCCCAGACCATGTTGCTTGTTGTGATGGGGTCTCTTTTGATGCTGCTGCCTAGGCACATTGATATCTTTCTTTGAGGGAAGGGAGTATCAAGCCAGGAGTGAAGGAAAGTGCTTCCCCAGACTGCTTATTATCAGTGTGACTCTCCATCTACCCCTGTTCATGGTTCTGGGCTTGCCTTGTGTTGTTGGTGGAACTTCTGTTTGATTTGGGGATGGAGTGAGCCTATCTGGGCTGCCTACTGTTTCAAGTTTAGGGGTTGGGACATTCCACACCTGGGTTGTTTTCTTCTGTGGTAGAGACACATAAGATGTCCTGCCATTGTGGTGTTCTTCAATTCCTGGGGTTCCAAACCAGTTCACTTTCTTCTTACCACCTTTCCGAGTTTTTCTTTGGTTGCCTCTTATGTTATTTATAGGTTTATACTTACACTTAGTGGGGAAGAGCAAGATGAAATGAGTCTATACCATCTTGTCTGGACTAGAGACTCATTTTTAAAAAATACCTTTAATGAGATTTAATTCACATACCATAAAATTCATCCTTTTGAAATATAAAATGCTGTGGTTTTGGTGTATTCAGATAGTCATGCAACCATCACCACTATTTATTTAAAACATTTTATCACCCTGAAAAGAAACCCTGTACTCATTAACAGTCACTTCCCATTTTCCTTTCTTCTAAGCCCTTGGCAACCACTAATCTACTTTTTGTCTCTTCAAATTTGCGTTTTCTGGGCATTTCATATAAATAGACTCATACAATATGTGGCCTTTTGTGTATGGCTACTTTCACCTTGCATAAAGTTTTCAAGGATCATCTATGAAATGTAGCATATATTGGTACTTCATTCCTTTTTATTTCTGAATAATATTTCATTGTACAGATTTAGTCAGCTTTGTTTTTGAAGGATACTTTCTCTGAATATAAATGTTGAGTTGACTTTTTTTTCTTTCAGTATTTTAAAGGTGTGGCTCCACTGTCTTCTGGCTTGCATTGTTTATAATGAGAAGTCTGCTGTTATTGTTATTTTTGTTACTCTGCATATAATGCATCTTTTTTTCTCCAGCTGTTTTTAAGATGTTTCTCTTTATATCTAAGTAATTTGATTTTGATGCACCTTTGTGGGTTTTCTCTGTATTCTTTGTGTTTGTGATTTGATGAGCTTCTTTGATCCATGGTTTTATAGTTTTCATCAAATTTGGCCATTATTACTTCAGTTATCTCCACACTCCCTCCCACCCCCAGGTTCCTGTTACATGCATATTAGGCCACTAGAATTTGTTACACAGCTCTGTTCATTTTTTTTTTTCAATCTGTTTGTCTCTCTTTTATTTTAGAGAGTTTCTATTGCTATAATTTCATTAACCATTTTTCCTATAGCATATTTTTCATGTCTCTATTCCTGAAAATATACACCATAGTTATGATAATTTTAAATATTTATTAATTTATCACCTGTGTCAATTTGGAGTCTGTCTCGATTGATTTTTTTCATCATTATAGTTCATACTTTTCTGCTTTTCATGCCTAGTAGTTTTGTTTGGATGTTAGATGATGTGAATTTTACTCTGTTGAGTGCTGGATATTTTTGTATTCCTATAAATATTCTTGAACTTTTTATAGGATGTAATTAGATCACTTGGAAATAGTTTGATTTTTTTTTTTTTTTTTTGAGGCTTGTTTTTCAGCTTTGTTAGGTAGGGCTGCAGCAGTGTTTTATCTAGGGCTAATTTTTCCACATTACTGACGCAATACCCTCTGAGGTCTCTACCTGATGCCCAACAAATTATGTAAGATTTTCTTTTTTTACTCTTGGCTGTTGGGAACAAAAACTGTTCCTGATCCTGTATGAGCTCTGAGGATCATTCTTTGTGTTCCTTTCATGTGGTTTATTCCTCAGCCTCAGGTGGTTTTCTTATAACACTTATGTACTATTCATTACTCAGCTGAAGAGCCGGGGGACCTTCTGTAGATATCTGAACTTCTGTCTCCCTGTTTATCTCTCTTCTTTTTGATACTCTGCTCTGTGAACTTGAACCTCTTTGGCTTTCCTGGATTCCCAACTCAATTGCTTCAGCTCCACCTGGACTCTACCGTGATTTCCCCTCTTTACACTGCAGTCTGGAAACTTCAACCAAGGAGTAAACTGAGGCAATTGTAGGGCTCACATAATTTGTTTCTTTTCTCTCAGAGTTCACTATCCTCAAATGCCTAATGTCAAGTGTCTGAAAACCCCTGTTTCATATATTTTGTCCATTTTTCTTTAGTTGTTGCTGGTTGGAGGGTAAATTCAGACCTTGTCACTCTGTCTTGGGTGAGGTGGAAGTCCCTAAAGTAATTAATTATTTTGGACTATGATGTAGCTAGTGGGAGAATCATTGAATGATTTTGATCAAGGGAGTTAGTGTGAAGAACATTGATTTTGCAGAGCTTATTTCTATGCTGTCAGAAACTTGAATAAGACTTAGAAGTAAAACAGGAAGCAGAGAGATGATGAAGCTACTGCTATTATCCAGATGAAAGATGATGAGACTTTTAACTATTAAATGCTGAGGGTGGGAGCACATTTGGTGGATATTTGGAGGATATATTTGATAAGACTTTTTAAAAATAATTTTGATAGCCACCCATGTAGTTTTTACAGTATGTTAGACTGCCAACCATTCTTTCTTCATTGCTATTAAAGAAGACATTTTGATTCAGTGATACAATCTGAAGAACTTCATCAAAATGCTAGATCATATATTTAATTTCAATTTGTACTCCTTTCTCATTCTTTTTCCCCTCCCTCCCTCCCTCCCTTCCTTCCTTTTCTTTCTTTTCTTTCTTTTCTTTCTTTCTCTGTTGCCCCAGGTAGAGTGCAGTTGCATCATCATAGCTCACTGCCACATCAAACTCCTGGGCTCAAGCGATCTTCCTGCCTCAGCCTCCTGAGTAGCTGGGACTACAGGCACGTGCCATGACAACCTGGCTAATTTTTCTATCTTTTAGTAGAAATGGGGTCTTGCTCTTGCTCAGGCTGGTCTTGAACTCCTGAGCTTAAGCAATCCTCCTGCCTTGGCCTCCCAGAGTGCTAGGATTATATGCGTGAACCACTGTGCCTAGCCTCTCAGTTTTTCTTAATTTTGACATTTATTCCCTAAATTGCTGGATTTATATATTATCAATGAGTTGTGAGTTTATAGGGACTAAAGTTATATAGCTGCTGTTGATTTATTATTTTTAGTGGCATATTTTGTTCTTTATGTGTTCTAGTCAACTTTAAGACACATTTTTTTTTTACTTCTATAAAGGCCCATGGGCTCTTTGCTAAGTTTAAGTCTGGAAAAAAATAGTTTGTGTGTTCCAAATAAACCTTTTGAATAGTAGGATATTGTACTGGAAAATCAGAAAATCACATTACATTCCTACCTAAATTTTTGAATAACCACAAAAGGGCTTGTTTCGGTTGAAGTAAACAGACTTCTCTCATTAAATGCTAAATGGATCAAATATGAAAGCCTTTTGTAAAATGATTTCCTGCATACTTTCTATTCATTGAATGCACAGTTTTTATTGTCCTTATCCTTTGAAAGCTGGTCTATACTGGCACAATTAGATCTGCTTATTTTGGTAAGCTTTGGTGTTCTAGATATATTGACATTATAACACAAGACTTCTAGTGAACAAGATAATAACACTTAAAAAATTTTCATTTGCTCAAAAGCAGATATTCTAAGTCAAGGATGGGAAACTTGGGAGTTGCATTGAATATGACCCTCATCTTAATTTTGTCTTCAAACAGGTAAAATTAAATTTCTTTTGATCAGCTTCTACCCTATTAAAATGAATAAGTCGATTATATGTACCGAAAAGCCAGAAGTCTGAGTTCTTAGCATTGTTCTTTTACTTTAGCCATTTCCTCTGAGGTGATATTCCCAATGAATGAGAGAAGAACAGTTGCTAAGCACAATGCTGAAGTTCCAAGCAGACTATTTTGGGATAGAATGGAATAGAAAGACTGATGCCAATGTTTTGACCAAGACTTTTTCCCTGAGGAGATTTTTTTTTTTCTTGAGACAAAGTCTCCCTCTGCCACCCTGGCTGGAGTGCAGTGGTGCAATCATAGCTCACTGTAGCTTCAAACTCCTTGGCTGAATTGATCCTCCTGCCTCCCTCTCAAGTAGCTAGGACTTCAGGTGCATGCCACCATACTCAGTTAATTTTTAAAAATTTTTTTTGTAGAGACAAGGTCTTGCTAAGTTGATCAGTCTTGAACTTCTGGCCTCAAGCAATCCTTCCACTTTCACCTCCCAAAGTGTTGGGATTACAGGTGTAAGCCACCATGCCTGGTCTCCCTGAGGAAATTTTGACTTCGGTTGTAAAACCAAAAAGTTGTAATCAGAATTATGCTAGTATTGGTGACTTTTTTTGGAAAATATTTTCTGGAGGACCTCCTTGAGCATATTTTAGTGTAACATAATTAAATCATTTCCATTTTTTTCCTATTAATATTTTGTTTTTATTTTACTGGAATCATTTTTACTGAGAGTTTGTCAGTACCCATCAGACTGTTAATTTAAAATGGTTGCATTTTATGGCATTTGTACTCTCACTAAAAGAAGTAAATTAATGAAAAACAGTAATATAAATACACTGGGTAACAGACATAGGATCTGAAAAGTGTGCTGAGCTGATGAAAGAAATTTAGCAGGTCTATAACTTGAGTCTGAAACACCTTTTGTATAGTTACAGGACAGCATTAAACATGTTTTTAAAAAGGTATTTTCGTGTTTCATTCAAAATTAACTCCAGTAGCTGAGCACAGTGGCTCATGCCTGTAATCACACCACTTTGAGAGGTAGAGGTAGGAGGATTGCTAGAATCTAGGAGTTCCAGACCAGCCTGGGTAACAAGTGAGACTCTGTCTCTATTTAAAAAAAAAAAAAAAATTAGCCGGGCATGGTGGTATGTGTCTGTATTCCCAGCTACTTGGAAGGCTGAGCCAGGAGGATTGCGTGAGCCTAGGAGTTCAAGGTTATAGTGAGGTATGATCATGCCACTGTACTGCAGCACTCCAACCTGGGCTACATTGTGAGACTCTGTCTCTAAAAAAAATTAACTTCAATAAATCTAAAGAATCCTGTGGTCACCAGAAGACCTAATGTAACACTATGCTTCATTATTAGTAACATGGTTATCTAGAGCAATAATAGTTCTCTTCTGTAATTAGACCAGCTCAATAATCTCGTGTTCAGCTCTGAGAACTACTCTGACAAACTGGCACACCCTTATACTAGTTTATATTTTATATGCATATTAACTTATATTTTTCCTCACAAGAACTCTAAGAGGTAGGTAATAGTATCTCCATTTTATATATGGGGGAAAATGAAGCACAGAGAAGTAATATAATTTTCCCAGGATTATTTGTCAAGTAAACGGTAGAGCTGGATTAGAATATAGGTAGCCTGGATCCTGAGTCCATGTTCTTAACCCTGTAGAATAAAAAAACAACCTATTAGAATTTGTGGCACAAATTGAAATGTTTAGAGTTGAAAAAGAAAAAATTGAGGGTTGGGAAAGGCACGGAGGAGGAGACAGGGAATAAGGTTTTAGGTAGCTGTATTTAGATATTTGAAGGACTATCATGGAGAAATGGAACTAAGTTACCCTGTATAGTTCCAAGAAGGAGGACTGTGACCGACAAGTGGATAGTATAACAAAATAGATTTTCTTTCTCAAGTTTTTCTTTTATGTCAGTGCCATCAAATGTCTATTAATATAATATATTTATTACCAAATGTTTTAGTCATCTAGAGCTGCTGTAACAAAGTACAGGTTAAACATCTCTAATCCAAAAATCTGAAATCCGAAATGTTCCCAAATCTGAAACTTTTTGAGTGCTGACATGATGCCACAGTGGAAGATTCCACACCTGACCTCATGTAACGGGTCACAGTCAAAATGCAGGTGTACAATACACAGTTTATTCAATGTCTCCAAGGGAAAAAGACCATCCCAGCCCCCTTCAGCTGCAGTATGTCTTTCCCACACACGCCTAGATTTCCCCACACAAGCATATCCACAAAGGATAATGAAATGGCACATATGCAGGACAAGTGTGCCAATGACAGGATGCCCGTGATCCCTCACATAGGGCCAAGACCTGTATGCATTACTCACTGTGTTTTTTTGCTTATTCTTTGTTCTTTGGTATAAAGATATTGTTGATAATGTCAAGCCTGCAGATACCCCATGGGTGGAAGCGATCAGAAAAAGGGGAAATGTATGCTTATAGCACAGAAAGTCAAGCTGTTGGAGTCACTGGACAGCAGTGCGAGGGTGAAACATCTTATAGAAGAGTATGGTATTAGAATGAACACCATATATGACCTGAAGAACCAGAAAGATAAACCATTGAAATTCTGTGCTGAAAGTAACAAACAGAAATTAATGAAAAATAGAAACACTGTATAAAGCTAAAAATGAAGATCTTGATCACATACTGAAAGATGGATCAGCATTGCAGTGAACACGTGCCATTAATAGTATACTGATAATGAAACAAGCAGAAGTCTATCACGATAAACTGAAAATTGAAGGGAACTGTGAATATTCAACAGACTGGTTGCAGAAATTTAAGAACATATATTGTTACAGCCTTACCAGGTTCATTGCCCACTGCTTGAGAGGAAGCTAGTACACTAAACAGCAGGGGTTACAGAAAGAGTTTAATATCGCAGTCACCATGTAAGGAGATAGGAGGAAATTCTCAAATCCATCTCCCCAAGGATTTGGAAGAAAGGGTTTTTAAAGATAGTTTGGCAGGCAAAGGGCTAGGCAATTGGGTCTGCTGATCAGCTGGATTCAGGGTAGAATCATAGGGGTGTAGAAATTGTCTTCTTGTGCTGAGTCAGTTTCTGGGTGGGGGTTGCAAAACCAGTTGAGTCAGTTCCTTGGTATGGGCCATTTGTCTGAGTGGGTCAGCCAGTCTACTGGAATGCAGGGCCTGAAAGATATCCAAAAAACTAGCCTTAGGTTTCACAAGGGTGATGCTATCTGTGGTTCAATGAAGAAAGCTAAGAATCTTTATGACCATCATCTATATGACTCCTGAGTAGTAAGCAATTATAGGAAAGCAAGCTAGGGAACAATGGTTTTATTTTATATATATATGTGTGTGTGTGTCTATGCCTATACCTTTGCAGAGTTCAGGTCCCTACCACGGTTCCCACTGTGTGGCCCTTTATTAATTTTATAAAGGGCAGTTTCACTGTGGCATTAAATTTTTAAATATTTGTGGTGATAAAACATCTGCTGATCATGAAGCAGTGGAGAAATTCATTGACAAGTTTGCCAAGGTCATCAGTGATGAAAATCTGCCACCAGAACAAGTCTATAATGCTGGCAAAACATTACTGTTTTGCTATTGCCCTGGAAAGACACGGACTACAGCTGATGAGATAGCCTCTACAATAATTAAGGATGCCAAGGACAGAATAACTGTTCTAGGATGTGCTAACATAGCAGGCATGCATAAGTGTAAACTTGTTCTGATAGGCAAAAGCTTGCATCCTCATTGTTTTCAAGGAATGAATTTCTTACCTGTCTATCATTATGCTAACAAAAAGGCATAGATCACCAGGGACATCTTTTCTGACTGGTTTCCCTAACATTTTGTACCAGCAGCTTGTGCTCACCGCAAGGAAGCTGGACTGGATGATGATTGCAAGATTTTGTTATTCCTTGATGACTGTTCTGCTCATCCTCCAGCTGAAATTCTCATCAAAAATAATGTTTATGCCATGTATTTTCCCCCAAATGTAACTTCATTAATTCAGCCATATGACCAGGATATCCTTAGATTAATGAAGAGTAAATATAAAAAAATTTTATTTAATGACATGCTGACAACAGGAACAGAGGTGTGGGTGTGGAAGCTTTTCAGAAGGAGTTTAGTGTGAAGGATACCATATGTACTGTTGCCAGTGCTTGGAACACAGTGACTAAAGAAACTGCTGCGCATGTCTAGTATAACCTGTGGCCTGCAACTGTGTTGAGTGATGATGTCGAACAAGGTGGTGACTTTGAAGGATTCCATATATCAAGTAAGAAAAAAATCATGTCTGACCTCCTTACATATGCAAAGAATATACCTTCAGAGTTTGTCAGCAAACTGGAAGAAGTAGATATTGAGGAAGTTTTTAACATTGATACTGAGCATCCAGTTGTTTATTCATTGAGCAATGGTGAAACAGCCTGAATGGTTCTAAATCAAAGTGATCATGGTAATAGTGACAGTGAAGATGATGTTGTTAATGATGCAGAACAAGTGTCTATACTGCTTAGTTACCCTGAACGCATCATCTTTTTAATATCTTAGTAGCATGTCATATTTGGTTTACTGTTAAATACTTATCTGTCAATAAATGTAAGAAAGTGATTGCATATTGGTAGCATATAAATTCAGAATCAGGAATAATCGTGATGCTGAATAGCAACAAATTGTTCACATGAGTGGCCGAGAGACTTTTGCTTTCTTATGGTTCAATATGCACAATCTTTGTTTTATGCACAAAATTATTTAAAATATTGTATAAAATTGCCTTCAGGCTATGTGTATAAGATATATATGAAACATAAATGAATTTCAAGTTTAGACTTGGGTCTTATCCCCAAGATGTCTTATTATGTATATGCAGATACTCCTAAATCTGAAAAAATCTGAAATTTGAAATACTTTTGGTCCCAAGCATTTCGCATAAGGGATACTCAGCTTGAACTACAAATTGGGTGGCTTAACACAACAGAAATTTATTCTTTCAGAGTTATAGAGGCTAGAAGACCAAAATTAAGGTGTCAACAAGGTTGGTTCCTTCTGGAGGGCTCTGAGGGAGTCTGTTCCATGCCTGTCTCCTAGCCTTTGGTTGTAGCTGGTAATCCTTGTCATTTCTTGACTTACAGTTGCATCACTCTGATTTTTACTTTTGTCTTCACATGGCTTTTCCCCTATGTGTTTTTCTGTCTTTTAGGTATGTGCCTAGTGGTGGTATAGCTATGTCATATGGTATGTGTATGATAAATGTTTTTAAAAAGTAAATTCCTGGCCGGCGCAGTGGTTCATGCCTGTAATCCTAGCACTCTGGGAGGGCGAGGCGGGAGTTAAAGACCAGCCTAAGCAACATAGTGAGACCCTGTCTCTACAAAAAATAGAAAAATTAGGCAGGCATGCTGATGCACACCTATAGTCCAGCTACTTGGGCAGCTGAGGCAGGAGAATCAATTGAGCCTATGAGTTTGAGGTTATAGTGAGCTATGGTGATGCCATTGCACTCTATCCAGGTTACAGAGCAAGACACTCTCTCCGAAAAAAAATAAAAAAAAATAAAAAGTAAATTCTTTATAGTTTAAAAAATTATAAAGAAAGTATAACATACATACTGAAAAGGTACCATATCATAAACGTTCAATTTGATGAATTTTCACTCAGTGAGCATATGTCTGTAACCAGTATACAGATCTAGAAATAGAACATTAACCAGCATCTTAGAAGCTTCCTCATGACCCTTCCCAGTTACTAGCCTCCACTTTAGAGAGTGCTCTGCCTTTAGCTAAGTATTTTCTCCAGTGGAGACCATTAATTTTTCTTCACCTAACATGGAATGGGGTTAGTCACAACCTCTATTGTCTTTCTCTTGTGTAAGGTTTTAGGATGTCATCATTTAAATTTGTTGTACAGAAGGCAAGAAACTCTTTTCTGCTCAACCAGCTTTAAGAAATGATCCCATAGTTAAGAGGGAGTTTTATTTTTCTCAAATTTCTGCCTCAAGTGATTCTCCTGTTTTGGCCTTCCAAAGTCCTGGGATTATAGAGGTGAACCACCATGCCTGGTCTGGTTTTATTTTTTTACCTAATTGAAGTATTAATTAGTTTATTCAACTGTCATTTATTGGGCCTTTACCATGTACAAAACACTATTTCAGGTCTTTGAAGATTTAGTCTGTTTCTAAGAATAAAAATCATTCTGGGTTTTGCTTGGATAATATATTTTTAAAATAAACTCTCTATTTTTAATTAATGTTGGATATAGAGAAAAAGGTACAAATGCAGTACAGGGGGTTCTTGTATACCTTTCACCTAATGTTAACATCTTTTTTTTTTTTCAAATTTAGAACTTCTCTTGAACCTTCTTAGTAGTTGTTCTGAGTCCAATAGTTGAAGTTTTTGGTTTAGTCTTATCTACTAGAATTCATTCTTTGACTTTAAAGTAGGATTGACACATGTGACACTGGGGACCCTGCAGCACTGGATCCCTTACTCCCTCCTGGCAAGGCAAACATCTCAGTAAGCCCTAGACTTAAAATCACCAGGAAAAGAGCAGTTTATTCCTCATCTCCTATTACGATATAATTTCCATTTCTATCATCAGAAATACATCTTTTCTCCCATCCCAGAGGTGTCAAGTAATACATGTCCTACCTTCTGATTCTATTTCTCTTCCTTTTCCTTAGAGCTGCTTTTAGGATAATAAGCTTTCTAATGTTCTATAGTTTCTTATGATTTACCTAGCTTTTTTTTTAAAGTCCTGTTTGGGATTATGTGGGCTCCTCCATCTATGTAACTTCTTCAGATCTGCTTGCTGTTCATTCTCCCTTTAGGGAGAACTCTAATTTGCTACTTAACCATAACATTTCTAACTTCACATGGTATATTTTTCATTTTTAGAAGTTTTACCTTTCAATCACACCAGTTTAGTCCCTTTTGATATTCTATTCATTAGTCATACTTTTTCTTTAAACATGAGTAAAACATTTTATATTTTGTATTTTATACCTCTAACATCTCAGTCTTTGCCAGTCTGATTCTGTTGCCCATTGTTCCTAATGACTTTTGCTCACGGTGGTTTCTTTCCTTGTGTTCTTCATGTTATAGTTGTAAGCTCATGTTCCTTGACATTTTATCTGAAAGAATTCCTTGAGGCCTGGGTTTAAAGAATAATACTTAAGAGAGGACTGCATTTTCTTTTGCCAGATGCCTGGAGACACTACCAGTCTGAGACTACCTTAAACTAAATTATCAGCTTGAAGATTTTCCAGGCCACATGGGCAGGTAGTATAAATTCTAGTTCCAGATAGTACTGAGGGCCAGCTATGCTTATATATTATTAAGGAAGCTTTATGTCCCCACATTCTACCTTCCCTTGCATCCAAAACCTAAGTTGTGGGATTGGTTCACCAGTGAAATGACTGTGAAGGGCCCAGATTTAAGTAGGAGGGGTCTCTGATCTGATTTCCCACTTTCTAGAAGCTTTGGCTTTGTTGCCTACTCCCATATGTAGCCCACTAAAGCAGTAGTTGTAGGCCACACACAAATCCCACATAAAAGCAGAATAATAAAAAGATAAGTAACAAGAATGTTTATGAAGTGGCTCCTACATAAAGTCCCAGCTGTGGGAGCCATGAACAGACCCCATGGCCTTCAGTGGCCTCAAGGTCATTCACTGGCCCCTTCTCTTTTGTACTAGAATCATTGGTTTAAGGCAAGGATGGGAGAAAGTCATGAGGACATGTTCAACTGGATCCAAGCAGAGGCAGTATGGCATGGCAGAAGGCTGAGCTGCTCTTCTTGTCAAGCCCTATGGGCAGTCTAAGAGCCCTCTAGCCTTCTCTGAGCCAGCCTAGCTTAAGGTCAGCTGTGATCCTTCCCCTTGAACAGGAAAGAACCAGGAAAACAGTCAAAGCCCAAGACTGTCCCCGTAGATCCATGTATCCCTGGGGCAGTGGCAGAGCAGAGAACAGTTCCTTATTACTCTTTGCTCAAAGGAGATGTCTCTTGTCCTTGCCTGCATTTTGGCACCTCTTTGGACTCAAGAAGATCTCCAGCTTCCTTCTGCATCTCAGCTCCTTGAACTTCTCAGCTAGGGCCAACTGGCACTGCTCAGATTTCTTCCGAAAGTATGGCTGATGACCCTACTGGGCCTGAGCCTGCTGCTCCTGCTTCAGGGCCAGGCACAGCTCCTGCTGCCACTTTTGTGCCTGTTGTGCCATTTCTTGCTGCTCCATTCACTGAAGCAGCTGTTACAGTTTCTTATGCTCCTCCCTTGAATGGTGCTTATTCAACTGCTTTTTCACAAGCTCTTTCTCTTTGGCTCGGATGTCATCCAAGGATTGATATGTTTTGTCAAATACCTCAGGATTATATTCCCCTGACAGATCGTAAAGGTGGGGGTCCCAGGCCACCTTTTTATAGATGGGAACAACCTGATATAAAAATGGTACTGGGATCTTGGCTGACATTTTGAGAGGCCTGTGCTTGCCTGCAACACAGGTACTTTGGACAGGTGGTATAGAACCTTGTTTCTTAGTGCTGTTTCCAGCTACCAATTGTTTGTATGTCTTAGTGTTCACTTGGCTCTGCAATTCCAACAGCTACTCAAATGACATCTTAGATGTGCCCCTCTGCAGGTTGTGGAACACTGCCCCCAGGGATCTAGGTCCTGCTGTCCTGAGCCCCATGGGTACATCAGGCCACAGCCCTGGCTGGGGTACTTGCTCCTGGCATCAGCTCTCGTAGTGCTCGTGGGACGAATCCTAATGTTAACATCTTATATAACCATGATACATTTGTCAAAACTGAGAAATTAATATTAGTATGTTATTAAATGGACTAATCAACTAAACTACAGACTTTATTTGGATTTCACCAGTTTTCTTTTAAAGTCCTTTTGTAGTCTGGGATCCAATTCAAGATTGGATTATATATAGTCTTCATGTCTTCTTAGTCTCCTTGATCTGTGACAATCTGAGTCTTTCCTTTTTTGATGACTTTGATAGTTTTGAAGGATACTGGTCAGGCATATTTTAGACTATCCCCCAGTTTGTGTTTGTCTGATGCTTTCTCATTATTAGACTGGGTTTATTATTTTGGGGGATGATTACCACAGAGGTGATAGGCCCTTTTTATTGTATCATATTAGAGGGTACATAGTAGATGTTAGATGTGATGATCTTAATTTTGATCCCTTGGTTAAAGTGGTGTCTGCTAGGTTTTTTTAATGTGATGCTACTATTTTTCCCTTTCTATGGTTTTTTATTTGGAAGCCCAAATTCAGTGCCTGGCCTCAAAGGTTCAAAGAACAGGCTGTCTTGTAAGCAGCTAATGCAGCTGGTGACTTTAAGTTGAAGCCAGTGCTCATTTACCATTTTGTAAATCCCAGGACCCTTAAAGATTATGCTAAATCTGCTCTGTCTGTGCTCTATAAATGGAACAACAAAGCCTAGATGACAGCACATCTCTTTATAGCCTGGTTTACTAAATATTTTAAGCCCATTGTTGAGAACTGCTTAGAAAAGATTCCTTTTAAAATATTACTGCTCATATACAATGCACCTGGCCTCCTAAGAACTTGAGGGAGGTGTACAAGGAAATTAATGTTGTTTTCATGCCTGCTAACACAACATCCATTCTGTAGCCCATGTATCAAGGAGTAATTTTGACTTTCAAGTCTTATTATTGAAGAAATACATTTCAGAATCCTATATCTGCCATTGACAGCAATTCCTCTGATGGATGGATCTGGGCAGAGTAAATTGAAAACCCCCTGAAAGGATTTATTATTCTAAATGCCATTATGAACATTTGTAATTCAGTGGAGGAGGTCAAAATGAGAAGAAGCTGATTCCAACTTTTGTGGATGACTTTGCATTTTGTGTGTGTGTATATATATTTTCTTTTTCTTTTCTTTTCTTTTTTTTTTTTTTAAGAGACAAGATCTCACTCTGTTGCCCAGGCTGGATGGTGGTGGCAGGATCATAACTCTCTATAACCTCGAACTCCTTCTAGGCTCAAGTAATCCTCCTATCTCAGCCTCCTGATTAGCTGGGACTACAGGTGTGTGCCACCACACCTAGCTACGTTTTTAATGTTTTGTAGAGATGGGGTCTTGCTATGTTGCCCAGGCTGGTCTCAATCTTCTGGTTTCAAGCGATCCTCCTGCCCCAGCCTCCCAAAGTGCTGGGATTACAAGTGTGAGCCACTCAATGGAGTAAGTAATTGAAGATGTGGTGGAAATAGCAAGGGAACTAGAATTAGAAGTGGAGCCTTAAAATATGATTGAATTGCTGTAGTCTCATAATAAAACCTTTAATGGATGAGGAGTTGTTTCATATGGATGAGCAAAGAAAGTGGTTTCCTGAAATGGAATCTACTCCTGGTAAAGATGGTGTGAACATTGTTGAAATGACAACAAAGGATTTACAATATTACATCAACTTAGTTGATAAAACAGCAGTAGGGTTTGAGAGGATTGACTTCAGTTTTGAAAGAAGTTCTGGTGTAAGTGGAATGCTATCAAAAGGTATTGCATGCCACAGAGAAATTTTTTTTTGTTTGTTTGTGAAAGAAGAGTCAGTCGTTGTGGCAAACTTCAGTGTTTTCTTATTTTCACAGCCATCAGCAGCCACCACCCTTATCAGTCATCAGCCATCAGTATCAAGGCAAGTCTGTTCATCAGCAAAAAGATTACCAGTTTGCTGAAGGCTCAGATGATCATTAGCATTTTTTAGCAAGAAAGCATTTTTAAATTAAGGCATGTACATTTTTTAGACACTAATTAACACTAATTACTTTTATAATTAGTAAAAATTAATATGAGAAAATATTTCCAGAGCCTAAAATACATAAAGTATGGCTTTCAGAACTGAATAAACAATGTAGGGACACCTGGTTGAATGTGGTGGGATAATAACATGAATTTATCTCTGTTTAAAAAGAAGAAAAGTATAAACTTAAAACAATTTTTATCAGCATTAATGAATTTATTAAAGTAAACATTTTACTCCATATGGACTATATGCCAGGAATTCAGTATGCTAGGTGCTTGGGGATGCAAAGATAGTTACTGAAAGAAAGAAAGCTTGCTGTCATTTCTTTCAGAAAGTTTTCTGTGGTCTTCTATGCTAAGGCTAGTTTAGTTTCTCTTCTATCATTGAATTTATCATGACATACTGAAATTATCAGTTCATTTGTTTGTTTCCCCAAATAGATTATGAGTTCCTTTAGGTTAAGGGCTGTGTCTTTTTCATTTATATATCTTTGGTACCTAGCAATTTCTTGAATTAGCTCTGCTCGATATGTCAGAAGTGATGATGCTTGAGGTAGGTTTTGGAGAATGAGTGCCTATGATAAAAAATTAGTTAAATTTACTCTTAATGAAATTCTTCATTCCCTTATAATGAGAGATAGATAAGGAACTATTGTACTGCAGCAATTATTAATTTCAATGGAGCATATTTTATTCATCTTTTTCAAGTGGATTTTGATCTGGGCTAAGTTTTAGAACATAGTTGTGAGTTGGTCAGTAAAGTGAATTTAACTTTCCACTTACTTTTTAAAGGTAAAAATTTGGCCATAAAGTGATTGCACTGTAGTTGAGTGGCAAGGGAGAAGTTGAATTCATAGGGATGAGGTTGAGAGATCATAGTGGATGATTTTTTAAAAAACTATATTAACAAATTGAATCAGTTATTAAAGCTTCCATGAATTAGATACACAATACAAATAATCAGAATGTTGTTGCCTTCATTTCAAATGAGCTGGAATAACATGTATAATATACAAGACATGAAGCTGTTTCAAAAGTATAGCAAAAAGTAGTTTAGATCCAACATGTACTTTCCATCCCCAGTCTATTCACAGATTATATCCCCAAAGTTCAATTATGAATTGATCCATTCTTTGGTGTCACAAGATAATTTTATAACAAAAGTAATGTAGACCTGTGGTTTTCAACCCAGTGGACATTTGGCAACATCTAGAGACATTTTTGGTTGTAATAACTTGGTGGCGGTAGGGGGAGTGATGGGGGTAATTACTGGCATCTACTGGATTGAAGCTAGGGATGCTGCTAAACATCCCACAATACACAGGACAACCCACATTCCCCCAAAGAATTATCTAGCTCCAAATGTCGGTAGTGCTGATGTTGGAAATCCCTGCCTAAACAATGGTCAAGTTTCCAGACCAGCCTAAAAAAATCTTTATTTAACCCATAACAGTATATATAACCCATAACTGAGGCTTAGTGCTAACAGTGCTATTTCATTTGTCACTTAAATTTACTTTGTCTCCACAGAAAGAAAAGCTCTTCTTAAATTTCAATTTGGGAGACTGAGATTATTTTCCAAGAAGAAAAGGCAGTTACTCCTATGATGTGGTAGAGATTTGAATGCCCCTGTTTAGCTTGCTTGCTTGCTTGCTTTTCTTTCTTTTCCTTCTTTCCCTTCTTTCTTTCTTTTCTTTCTTGTCTCACTCTATTGCCTGGGCTAGAGTGCCATGGCGTCAGCCTAGCTCACAGCAACCTCAAACTCCTGGGCTTAAGTGGTCCTTCTGCCTCAGCCTCCCGATTAGCTGGGACTACAGGCATGTGCCACCATGCCCAGCTAATTTTTTCTCTATATATTTTTAGTCGTCCAGCTAATTTCTTTCTATTTTTAGTAGAGATAGGGTCTCACTCTTGCTCAGGCTGGTCTTGAACTCCTGAGCTCAAACGATCCACCTGCCTTGGCCTCCCAGAGTGCTAGGATTACAGGTGTGAGCCACCATGCCCAGCCCCTCTGTTTAGTTTTCTTAGCTTTTCATAGTTATCAGTCAATCTTGTAAGTCTGTAGAATAGAGATTGCCTGTTATTTCAGTGCAGTTATCCTGCAGTATCTGCAGGGAATTGGTTCTAGGACGCTTGTAGATACTAAAATCTGGGGCTGCTCAAGTTCCTTATATGAAGTGATGTAGTATTTGCATATAACCTGTGCACATCCTCCTGTATACTTTAAGTTAACTCTGGTTGCTTATAATGCCTAATATAATATAAATGTTATGTAAATAGTTGTTATACTATATTTTAAAATTTTTTATTATTATAGTTATTTTTAATTTTTTTCCTGAATATTTTTGACCCATGATTGGTTGAATCTGTGGATACCGAACACATGGATGCAGAGGTCTGATTGTATGTATTATGTTTGAATGATGAATACTTTTTGTTTTTTAAACTTAAACTGGATGCAGTTGCTCACGCCTGTAATCCCAGCACTTTAGTGGGCTGAGGTGAGAGGATCGCTTGAAGCCAGGAGTTTGAGACCAGCCTGGTCAACGCAGCAAGACCTTGTCTCTACAAAAAATAAAAAAATTAGCCAGGCATGGTGGTTGGTGCACGCCTATAGTCTCAGCTATTTGGGAGGCTGAGGTGGGAGGATCGCTTGTATTAATACCTGGGAGTTCAGGTTACGGTAAGCTATGATCCCACCACTGCAATACAGCCTGGGCAATAGAGCAAGACCCTGTCTCTAAAAACAAAATAAAACAAAATACAAAACAACAACAACAACAACAACAAACCAACTTGATAATGTTTAATCAATATACAGTTTATTCAACAAATATTCATTTTGAAATAAGTGATAGTATAAGTATTTATATTTTTCAGTATCTCATAACTGATTCACTTTGATTTGATTAACAGGGTCAGGAGAAGGCCTGGGGAAAATAATCCAGAGATTTCCACAGAAGGACTGGGATGATACACCTTTTCCACAGGGAATTGAGTTGGTAAGTGGATATTGTGTTATTGTACTTTAATAGTGATATTTTTTTGTCTTTGTAATATTTATGTTACATTTACTGTTAAATAACTTGGTGATATAATTGTTAGATATTACAGAATCAGAAATAATTTTCTTCCTTTCTAGACCCCCCACGTATAGTAACCTTTGAACATACTGATTCTAGAATGTCTATTTTGCCGGGTTTTTCCCCCCATTTAAACTTCTCCCTAATAATAAAAATGAAATTAATGGTTTTTATGTATTCAGAAGCTGAAAAGTTCCTCTGATTCTTTAGTAAAACTCTTAGCCCAGTAGCTTTACTGATACACATGTTTGTTTTATTTTTTTGTGAAATTTTCCAGGTTATTGTTTTAGTAAAAACAAAACAAACACAGACAAAAAAACAAAAAAAGTTTTGTTTAATGGTGTCATGGTTTGAATTTGGTCTTGAAACCACCAATCTGAATTCTTTTCTTTTTAGCTAAAAGGTCTGAAGGTTACCTTATACAATAACTGCTGTTTTGTTGTTGTTGTTGTTGTTGTTGTTCAGCCATTTTAAAGGAATTTTATGGTTGGACATAATTTATGCTGTCCAGGATATTCTATCTTGTGGCAGATCCATGGTGATAAAATAAGGAACTGGCAAGATGATCATTGAAGTATTTTGTAATATAACTGTAAAGTTTGGTTCTCCAAATATATTGGAATGTGTGTGTCTATGTCTATTTATACCATGTTTATGATTATGTACACACATACACACATATAAAGCAGTGTTCTTCAAAGCAGTTCTTAAGAGAGAACATTTGGTATAATATGATAGTTAAGAGTACAGGCGTTGAAGCAGAATGCTTGGGTTGAAATCCCAGATGCATGGTATGACTTTTGACACATTACTCAATTTCTTTGAGCAGCAGAGCCTTCATCTATAAAATGAGGGTAATGGTGATACTAATCTCAGAGAGTTGTGGTAAAGATAAAAAGGAAAAAAAATACACATAAAATGCTTAGAACAATGTCTTCCATAAATTCGGTAGAGCTGGTTGTTTATTAGTATTGTCGTTGCTGTTTATTTGGTGTGTCTCACCACCCCGTCCCCCATAGGAACAATTATTCATTCTCTTGTTAGCATAAATTAGAAATATCTATTAGGAATAAAACTGACTTTGAAAATTGTAAATTTTCTCATCTTTGCTAATACTGTCCAATTGTGTTTCACTGAAGATAAAAGATACATTGCTGAGTGTTTCGTTTTGATGGTTATAACTCAGCTGTGTAAAGAAAGCTGTGGGTTCAGTTGGCCCGCAGAGAGGTAAATCTTGAATTTTGGCGTTAAAAATGGGGAAGGAATGTGAGTATCGAAGGAAAGTGGCCTTTTGGAGAGCCCCTTGCATTCTTTTCTCTTCTTCCCCACATGCCTGCAAATATTGGTAATTGGCTTTACAACGTGAATGACCAGACATTTGTACTATAAAAGCTTTTAAACCCTGTTTCAGTGTCCCTTTTATTGATGACAGAAGGGAAAATGTTGGTGCTGGGACCTACTAGAACTTTTTGTGGGTTCCTACCTCCCTTCACATCAAATGTGGAGGGATATAAATTGCATCAATTTGATAATATGAACGGGGGAGGAGAGAGAGAGAGATTGACATAGCTATTTGGCTAGGACTGAGAAAGGATAATTTTTCTGTTTTGAAAGCCGAGAAAATATATACTATGATACCTCTTTTGTTTTTCCAGTAGTGAGGGAGAGACACATTGATTTTACTACTTAGTAAATGGATTGTTTTTCTTTATATGACAGACACTGCCATGTTCAAGTGCTGTTAATGTCTCTCTAATAACAAGTGGAGTCATGTGCTGCTGGATTAGTGAAATGGAAGTGCTAAGAGGTAGATAGAACTTTTTCTCCCTAAGATTTTCCTAGATGACTTAGTGGCTGATTGGGGTGGGGAACCTGCGGCCTAAAGGCCACATGTGGTCCTCCAGATCCCCAAGTGCGGCCCCTCGGCCAAATCCAAACTTCATAGAACAAATCCCTTTATTAAAAGGTTTTGTTCTGGCTGGGCACCATGGCTCTGGCTCACGCCTTGGGAGGCTGAGGCATGGGCATTGCTTGAACTTAGGAGTTTGAGAGCAGGGGCAAGACCTCGTCTCTACTAAAATTAGAAAAGTTATCTGGGCATGGTGGCATTTGCCTATAGAGGCTGAGGCAGGAGGATCGCTTGAGCCCATGAGTTTGAGGCTGCAGTGAACTATGATGATGCCACTGTACTCTAGCCTGGGTGACAGAGCCAAAAAAAAAAAAAAAAAAAAAAAGGATTTGTTCTGTAAAATTTGGATTCAGTCAAAAGGCCACATTCAAGGATCCAGGAGGCCACATGTGGCCCTTAGGCCGCAGGTTCCCCACCCCTGTGCAACGATCTATTGGATTAAGTTGGAAATTCTCTTTTTCCTTTTCCTTTTTCCATAATAGCAATTTTGATTCTTTAATGTCTTTTGTGCTCCGTCAAGTACAAAATAAATTTATGTATCTTATATCTATCAACAGAAAACATAAACAGAATAGATTACTGTTGTTATTGTCTTTTTATTATTTACTATCTTACGCTGTTTTGCATATATTAGAGTTGTGCAAATATTCTCTGTATGAACAGCAATAACTTGAATAATTGTGATATACCGTGTGATCTTGAGTAACTCCTGTGGCTTCAAGACCAAAAATAGACATAATAAAATTTTAGTCTTATTGAAAGTGATCTGGCTCAGCCTCTAAGTGGTTAGTTGATTCCAGAGTGGTAGTGACTCTTTTCCGATGATTCATTGGAAAAAACTCTTACCCCTTTTGAGGTGGTGGAACAACTTTTAGCATATAACTTTAATGTCAATATCTAACAGCTATATAGGATTGATAGACCATGATGAACTCATAAATTAGATGATTGGTGGTAGTGTATGTATTTACAAATAAGTAAAGAGAGGCTTAGTGAATTTAAATAATTTCACTGAGATCTAACAGCTAGGATGTAGCAGAGCTAGGATTCAACCCAGGTATTTTCACTCTTAGATTCAGCCAAAATCTGAGAGCATTCTGGAAATGATGCTTTAAGCTATGGTTAGCACTTGTATGTTAGTGTAAATGCAGGATCTGAAAACAGAATTCTATAATTTGGAAGAACTAAGATTAAGAAATGTTACGAGAATGCTGCATTATTGAATAGAGACCAACTTTATCGTTTATCTGAGGACATACATGGGTCAAAGCATAGTATTATATTGAAATTATTTTCTGTTGCCACCTGTCCTTCCCAGGCAGCACATATTTGATGCATTTAAATTCCACATGAAAGATACATGTATTCAGCCTTACAACTTGTGGAAAAGGATTTTAGGCATTCATTCACTAATAAATCAAATTCCAAATTTAATGTTTTGCTGAATTCTTTCCATTTTTATGTAAAGAAATTGCCTTCTTTTTCTTCTATTGCAAAATGGTGGACTTTAATTTGGATGGATTTTAAAAATAAAAATATGGAAGCAAGCTAAACCAAACATGTAATGACTACTTTTCCAATTCTGGGATATTTTTATCTTTTTCTTGTGCTTTTTAGGCATACATGAAAACCACAGACAGTCATATAAATAAAGTTGCAGTTAATTTTAGTGACAGTATTTCAAAGAAAATTAAATTGTTTTTCAGAGGCATTCTATGGTTAACAATCTATTTCCGATTATGGGAACAAATGTTTTTATTGGCTAGGTTATGAACATCAGCAAAATAGTATTGTTTTGACCCTAGCTCCTTTTTAAGATACCCTGTCTCAGCACTGCATCTTTTTATATCATAATTCAGAAAATATGCCACAATCTTCACTAGGGCCTACCTGCACTAAGGCATTTATAGAACTATCTACTTTTCTTAGAAGACTAAAGTACTGTGATGAATAAATTTTATGGCTTGAAAAAGAGAAACATTTAGTTAGAATTTCTAAATTTAAGGTTCTTAAGAAATTAGTTTAGTTATTTAAATTATATACTAGTAATTTGACTACTTGCCATATGAATTCAGTCTTCTCTAAATTTAGGTTGGGGAGAAAAAAAGCTTGTATTCAACATTCTGCAGGTGTAACATAGGAAAAGTAGCTATAGTATAGGATGCTATTTGAGGGCAGGGAAGTAAGTGTAAGTACCATGTAATGCTTTGCTTCTTAATTAATTACTTTTTTTTTTTTTTTTTTGAGGCAGGGTCTTGCTCTGTCACCCAGGCTAGAGTGCAGTAGCATCATCATAACTCACTGCAACCTCAACTCCTGGGCTCAGGAGATCCTCCTGCCTCAGCCTCTCTAAAGCTGGGACTTTGGGCATGCACCACCATGCCTGGCTTGTTTTCTTAGCTGTTCACAATGCGATGAACACAACAAATGGGATAGCAACCATCCATCTGACCAAGATATCAATACTGTTTGCTTAGGGAACCAAGTGTAGAAAGGATGGAAGAGAACTTTCTCCCTTCTTTGTAGAAGACTATGCTTGAAAGGAGAAAGAGAAAAGTAGTGATCATATTGAATGACAGAATCAGAGTTCACAAAGATTTTTAAAGGCAGAGGTTATGGGCTCTTTAAGAAAATGAAGTGTAATAGGTAAAAATTTAAGTTTATGCATATGGATATAAATAGCCAGCTGTATAAGTAATTATTTAGAATAAAGATAGATCATATGCCAGCCAGAGAGATTTGAGAAATACAAAAAGACAGCTATAAAAAAATTAAAAAGATGCCTATGATAGATACTAAAGATAGCATCTGAAACCTGTGTCCTGAGGTAGGGTGCTAGGTGATGAATTTGGTTTCAAAGATGGTCCACAGCTTGGTATAAAGGATGTGTGGAAAGACTTGATTTTGCATAGGGTTGTAACTAAAATATGAAGACATGGCTTTTAAAACATACTAAGGACAGAAGAAAGGATTTTTAAAGTTATGTTTATAATAAAGCAAGTGGATATAAATGGGGTTTAAGCTGGAAAGGGGTGGTTCGAGCTCATATTTTTGTTACCCACTCCCAGACTATAGTCTTTTTGAAGTAATAAAACCACATGGCAGGGAACCTGATGAAATCTAGAGCAGCGATCCCCAACCTTTTTGGCACCCAGGGACCAGTTTCATGGAAAACAATTTTTCCATGTAGGGGTAGGGAGGTGAGGTGAGGGGTCCGGCGTGGGCAGAGCTCAGGTGATGATGTGAGCAATGAGGTGTTGGGTGCAGCTATAAATCCAGATGAAGCCTCATTGGCCTGCCAGTCATCTCCTGCTATGCTGATAGGCCCAGGCACCTGTACCAGTCTGTGGCCTGGAGGTTGGGCATGGGGGTTGGGAACCACATCTCTAGAGGATGCATTTGAGGTAGTAGTTTCTCTCAACATATCCGTGGGAGAAAATAGTCAGTTTTGGTGTTACGCTTCTCACATTCCTCCATATTCACTGCAGTGGTTTTATTACTTTAAAAAGACTATTATAGTCTGGGAGTGGGTAACAAAAATATGAGCCCAAACATAACTTTAAAAATGCTTTGTTTAGTCCTTATTATGTGGCAGTGGGATAGATGGCAGTGGGGTTTGCCATTTTCAAAATGTGGTCCTCAGGGTCATCTTGGGCATCAGTATTCATTTGGCAGAGTAGTAAGAGAAAGCATAGGGGATAGTGAAAGTGGGTTTTATGGGATACGTCTGGAGGCAGCATAGCATATATCACTTCTACCCATATTCCACTGATCAGAAGTTACTCACATAGCCAGTTAGCTATAATGGGAGTATGGCAAATAAAGCCTAGGTGTGTTCTTAGGAGAAGGAAACAGATTTAGTGAACAAATAGCTTTCCTCTGCTACACTGTTTTTGCTGAATCAAAAGGTATTTTCCTTAATTCTCCTTGACCACTTTATTTTTTGACATCACTAATTTAGTCTTTGTGGTATTATAAAAAATAAATGTTTGGTCTTTGTTCTCACTTCCTGGCACGGAGATCCTAAAACCTTTGGAATTTGCTAATGAGATGGCCAATGGATTAATGGGCCTGAAATAGCTTCAGGATGGGGGCAGGTCACCAGAGGAAACAACCAGGCATTTGGAGGATTAGAACTTTCAGCCCCATTGGGGAAGAAAAAGGGGCTGGAGACTGAATTCAGTTAGCAGTGGCCAATGATTTAACCAGTTGTGCCTACTTAATGAAACCTCCATTAAAACCCCTGGATGACAAGGTTCAGAGAGCTTCCGGGTTGATGAACACATTAATGTCCTGTGAAGGTGGTGTACCCGGAAGAGGGCATGAGGGCCCTGCACCATCTCTAGCCCCTGTCATACCTTGTCCTATGCATTTGGCTGCTCCTTAGTTATATCTTTTATAATAAACCAGGAAATGTAAATAAAGTATTTTCCTGAGTTCTGTGAGTTGTTCTAGCAAATTTTCAAGCTGAGGAGAAGGAAGGTCATGGGAATCCTCAAATTTGTAGTTAGCTGGGCAGGAGTGTGGATACCCCATTTTTTACTGACATTTGAAGTAGGAGCAAGCCCTTGGTCTATGCGGTCTGTGTTAAACTCTGGGAAATTCATGTCAGGATTTAATTGAATTGTTGGATGCCCAGTTGGTGTCAAGGAATTGGTTATTGTTGGATAAACCACATATTTGGTGTCAGAGAAAATACAACAGTCTTCATTATGCTATATATTTTCTTAATTTTTCTTAATTTCAGCTCTAGGTTCTTCTCATCTTCCATTGTTTCTTCTGTAAGATTCAGGTTTTTTGGTGTTTTGTTTTTTTTGGAATGTGGTGGTGTCACTATTCTGCCAGTCTTTTGTACGTGAATTTTAGTCACACCTATGATTATCCTTTTCTGCAATTTCTGTAACCTAATTGTATAACCTAACTGTATTAGCTCAGGCAGAGCTAATCCATATTTTGGTATCTTTTTCTAATACTAGATTTCTAATGCAGGGTAATTTCTGGTAACAGATAGTTTGGAGGGTTAAATCAAAGGTAGTTCTTGCCTAATTTCACTTCTAGTAATTTGTCCTGTACTTAATCTGAAAATAGGATAACTATATGTTTTTCAAATCAGATTGCTTTTGAGAGTGAAAGGGAATGAATGAAAAACATTCATAAACTGGGACTGTCTTGAACAAACTTATTTGTATGGTTACTTATATATATATGTATGAATAACCTCATACATGCATATGCATGTATGCAGGAGATTGGAAACTACCTAAATGGCCATTAGTGGTCAGCTGATTGAATTAGTGGTACTACAGCCTTTCATTGGAACATAACACAACTGTTACAAAGTACGAGATAGAAGAAGATATAAAAATGGCTAACAAGCACATGAAAAGATGATAACATCACCAATCATTAGGGAAATGTAAATCAAAACCATAGTAAGATACTACCTCATACCCATTAGTATGGCTACTATCAAAAAACCCCAAACAAACAGAAAATAACAAGTGTTGGCACAGATATGGAGAAATTAGAATCCTTGTGCACTGTTAGTAGGAATGTAAAATGGTGCAGTAGGTTTGGAAAACAGTATGGAGGTTCTTCAAAATAATTGAAAATAAAATTAGCATAAAATCCAGCAATTTCTCTCTGGGTATATACCTAAAAGAACTAAAAGCAGGGCACTAAACAGATATTTGTACACATATGTTCATAGCAGCATTGTTCACAGTAGCCAAAAGGTGGAAGCAACCTAAGTGTCCATAGACAGATGAATTGATTAATGAAATGTGGTATATACATAGAGTGGAATATTAGTCAGCCTTAAAAAGGAGGAAGGAAATTCTGACACATGTTACAACATGTGCCAAGTTGAACAAGGTTCAACCTCAAGGATCACCCTTGAGGATATTATGCTAAGGGAAATACGCCAGTCACAAAAAGACAATTACTTAACCCTACTGAACTGTATACTAAAAATGGTTAAGATGGCAAATTTTATGTTATGTATATTTTACTATAGTTAATTCTTTAAAAATGTATGAGATAAAGCTTTATATATTGACATGAATAAATCTCTAAGGCATATTGTATAGCAAGTAGCCAAAAACAATTTGAGAAAAAAAGAGCAAAGTTGGAAGACTTACATTGCCTGGTTTCAAGACATACTATAAAGCTAATAATCAAGACAGTATGGTATTAGCTTAAGCAATACATAGATAGATCCCTGGAAAAGTCTAGAACAGGGGTGGGGAACCTTTTCATATTGAAAGGCTGCATTAATTTAGCTGTACTCAAATAAGGCTACATTTAGGAAACTTCAATTATATACTTAAAAATGTAAATTATTTTGTAAAAATCTAATTACTGTGTACTTAATAATTTCAAAAATGAAAACTATTTGTTAATTTAAAAGTTAACAAACCTTTTAATGACTTGTGTCTGCTTTTTGTTGGAAAGCATTTGAATATTTGGTTGCAGCATAGAGGTCCACAGTTTCAGTTGATCCTCTAGATCAGTCATTTGTGACCTTAAGGGCATCTTGATGTGGGTTAGGTAGGAGAATGTAGATTTGCAGCAATAAATGGTTGAAAAGCAAGAGAATATTTTTCAGGCATGTTGCCAAATGTGTGGGTATTCTGCATTTTTCCATATTTCAATTGGATCTTTCTTAGCATCAGACAATGACTTTAAAATGTCATCTACTGAGAGCTCAATCAATTCCATGTGTAGTTCTTTAGGTACCTTGGTGATGTCAACTGAGTAAGGTTGAAATGCTAATTTGAATGTGATGTCACGATTCTCAAAGTCAGTGAACCTTTCATTGTATTCTCCAATTAATAGGTCTATAACAGGTGCATATTCTTCATGTGATTTGCATGTATTGTTCTGCTCATCAGTGACCTTTGCTAACTGGGGAAAATGTTCATCCGAAGTTTCCTTTTGAAGAAGAAATGTTTTGAAAAAAGATAATTTCAAAATGTTTGAATTTTTTGCCATATATCATAAATAGACTTAGTTTTACCTTGTAAAGAAATATTCAAGTCGTTTTGATTTGATGTGATATCACACAGAAATGCTGCATTCCTATTGAAATCTTCTTTCAGTAATTCACATTGCTGATTCTATTCTTTGTAAAATTTATCTATTCTCCCAGAGACAAAATTTTGGCTAAAGCTGTCCTTGCCATAGCTAATGCACTTTAGAATGATACTGTAAATCCCCACGGAATACCTCATTGTTCAACTTTAGCATGTTACCATAGTTAACAATAATTATAACTTGTTGCAAAGTGTCTTTTAAAATAGTAGCTTTAGCACAGAGATTTTGCTGGTGCAAGATACAATGAAAATAAATGAGAGCATCTGGATCTGTTAATACTTTTTTAATCTGTGCAATAAACCTTTCATGTTTTCCTGTCATGGAAGGTACACCATCTGTACATACACTCACTAAATTTACCAAATTCAGTCCAACT
Organism: Cheirogaleus medius; assembly: GCA_008086735.1. Lineage (NCBI taxonomy): Eukaryota > Metazoa > Chordata > Mammalia > Primates > Cheirogaleidae > Cheirogaleus > Cheirogaleus medius. Next base: position 29,957,396 of record VBSM01001265.1, read on the forward strand.
TCATGACATTTATCTTCAAAGTAGTTGAAGATATCTACTCCCTGTGTTCTGTTTGCAAGAGTGCCTGAGGTGAGTAATTCTTCATAGCAAAGAAACTCTTCTGTTACGACCTGAATGAAGTCTAAAACCTGTGCTGAGTCAGTAGTATCAGTTAATTCATCTAAAGCGATTGAATAATATATATTTACCTTTTAAAGCATTGCATGAGGTTGTTCTCTTAAGTTGGAGGCTAACATGCTGCCAATCAGTTTTGATTCTCCTTGAAGGAGGCAGTTGTTTGTACTTTGAAACGTTTTTGGGGTCTAAGTATCCTACAACTTCGACAATGCATTCTTTCACAATTTCTACATCACTGAATGATTCTCTTTTTCCCCTGAGTATATGAGCTACTTTATAAGTTGCTCTAGTGGCATTATTACCAGGTCTTACTGCTGCTTAAAAGAATTGTCTTTGCTTTTGCTTTTCATCTTTTAATTTCTGCAGTACAACCATATGTGCCTCTCTCTCTAATTTAAAATATTTGTGTTCCTTATGAGTTTTATAATGCTGATGAGCAATGAATTCCTTTAATGTTGATATTGCAGTATCACAAAGCAAGCAAATAAATCATTAGAAGAAACAATACTACAATTCCCAGTCCTCATTAAAAAATCTGTTTTCTTCCTTCAGCATTCTCTTGGTCTTCTTTGACATGATGGGCTATTAAGCAGACAGAATTAAAAAATACTGTCAAACTGTGCAACTATTCACAAATTCCACTTTAGAAACACAGTGCACTGTTGTCAAAAGCTGATAACAGACTGGCATACTCGACCCCCACAACTCTCGCCAGTGAGCCTCTTGCAGTAGTGGCACCAAGTCAAACAGAAGTTGAAAGTAAATCATGAGCATAGTAGCTGTCAATTTAGCCTTTATGGCTTACTGATGTTATAATTGTACCGGTCAATCTGAGAAGATTATTTAATTGAAACTTATTTTATTCTTTGGTATTTTAAATATGTTCATTTTAAAAATAAAAATATAAAAGACAAAAATGTGTTAATAAAAATAAAATAATTTGTTCTGTAAAATTTGAATTCAGTCAAAAGGCTGCACTTAAGGACCTAGAAGGCCATATGTAGCCTTAAGGCTGCAGGTTCCCCACCCCTGCTCTATAAGCAAACCCATACATATATGGTAAATTGATTTTTTTTTCTGAAGTATTCTGCTTTATTGAAAGAAAAGCATGTATTTATTTATTTATTTTGTTTTAAAAATTTTTAGTTGATTCATAATATTAATAATTGTACATATTTATGGGATATAGAGTGATATTTTGATACATATATACAATGTGTAATGCTCAAATCAGAGTAATTAGCCTATCTATCACCTCAAACATTTATCATTTCTTTGTGTTGTGAACATTCAAAATCTTCTAGCTTTTTGAAAATATACACTAAATTATTGTCTACATATTGTGTAAAGTATTCGCCCTACAGTGTTACAGAACACTAGAACTTGTTTCTCCCGTTGAGCTATAACTTTGTATCTGTTAACCAACCTGTTCCTTTCCTCCCCGTTCCCAACCCTTCCTGGCCTCTAATAACCACAATTCAATTAATATTCTCTCTTTCTTTGAGTTCAGTTTTTGTTTAAGCTCCTACATGAATGAGGACATGTGGTATTTGTCTTTCTACGCCTGACTTTGTAAATTGATTTTTGGCAGTATTGCTAAGGTAATTCATTTGTGGAAGAGATTAGCACAAACTATGCTATAACAACTGAATATCCATTTGGAAAAAAATTAGCCTTGTCCTTTAATCACACCATACACAAAAATTAGCTTGAAGTCAGTCAATGGAAGACTAAATGGAAAAGCTAAAATTATAGAGCTTTTAAAAGAAAACTTAAAGCTTTAAGTTTTCTTAAGGCTTTGTGACCTTTACTTAAGCCAAATTTTTTAGATAGACTACCAAAAGTATGACTGAATAAAGCTTCTCTGGAGTACCTGAAAACCCTTGAAACATAGCATATCACCATGCAAAAAAGGTGGATAATCAGATAGCAAGAAGTCCCATTTTGTTTCAGTTTCCCTTGGATCTACAGAATCTCTGTTTGCTACTTGGGCCTTCTATTTTTTGCTATTTATCTTTAGTGAGGAGAAGAACATTGGCAGAAATGAGGGGATGTGGGACACTCTAGCAGTGGTTTCACCTAGGATGGCAGAGCAAAGTTTTCCTAGGTGTTTTCTCTTCCACCTGATGCCAGGTTTTCTTCAAAGCCAGAATTTTGGGTATATTCTAAAATGTGGGGTGACTTTGACAATAAGGCTTCTTTATTGAAGTTTTGATTGTTGTAGATAGTAGGCGCTTTAGATATAAAGAACATTATCATATGTGAACGACTTTGTGATATGGAGGGAAGAATACTGAACTCTGGGATTTTATGTATCTATGTGTATGTTTATATTTATATAAATTTTATTATGTACATTATATATAATTATAGAGATACGTAATTTGCTTATAAAGGGCAACAGCTATTAGAGCATCTTCTCTCTAGGTCTTGTAATCTATTTTCAAAGGTATATGAGGAATAATATTTTTATACTGTCTACCACTCTCCCCCAAATCTTGGTCTAATAAAGTTCTTTGTTGATCCGCACATTCTGTTTACTGTAAGAAATATGTTCATATCTTTGTGCTTGACTTTCTGTTTTTCTTTGAGGATTCATGTGGAACATTCCCATTGATGGCTATTACTATGCATCATCCTCTCCTTTTAACTTGGCCTAACTTAAGGTACCTTTAAGCTAGCCAGAATAACTTGCAAATATGTCAATTTAAAAAAATGAAGTATTTGGTGGCCCCTAGTGGTACTTACGTGTCTGTAAAAAGTCACTAATATCACCAATATACAAAATTTTGGGGTGAGAGAGTTACTAAGATGACATATATTTATTGAAGAAAAGTTTTTTAATCTTTGAGAACTAAAAGTTTATTAATCAATTATAAATTTATCATTGATGTGGCCGTGTCTACTCTAATAGCAAATTATTATCATCACTAAACTTTTCTTTTAAGAAATGCTTTGGAATTATACACATATATCTTAATTGCAAGTATTTTTATGCGACTTATACTTAATGTTCAGTAACAGTTTATTACTGCATTGCACTGAGATGTGTCCATGAAGGGGGATGGTAAGAATGATTTTTGACCTGTTTTAAAATATAATAAAAGCTAAAAATAGGGTCACTATTTCATAAATTAATCATAAACAGTCCTTAGTAAAGTTTTTTTTTTTTAAATAGTTAATTCTGGCTAGCTTAAAGATACTTTAAGTTAGGCGCAAGATTATCCAGAGTCTAAAGTATACGTGGATATTTAGAAAGAGCATTCAAAAATTGGGAAAATTTGTATAGTCAAGGTTTGGAAGGCTAATGAGAAAAATGACAGTTTTAGGTAAGTTAAATTTATTTATTAAATGCTGAAATTCATCTCCATTCATTCTAAAAATTAGAAATTGAAATCTAGACAGATTTAATAGCTTGCCTAGTGTCATACAGCTACTTACTCGTCACTGAGATGACAATAAAAGCCTCGTCTTTTGACTCTTTGCTAAAGCTTTTCTAAAACTAAAATAAAATAACTCTACTAATTGTATTATGTGTCAAGGTGATTTTTTTAAAGTTTTTTTCCTGATACTTAAAAAAATTAATAAGAGAAGCCTTAGATTCTAAGTAGGAAGGTTTAAATGGCATAAGAAAGACACTTATAGAGAAGCGTTTTAACATTAAAATCAGAAGGGTCTAATGACACAAATCCTTGGTACTTAAGGAGTTGGCAGATTTAATTCTCTCAAAGACCATATTTACAAGAAATACCTCTAGTATTCTGTGGACTCAGGACTAGCTTTGATTATGACAACCACAGTGTTCTAATGAAAAAGATTTTACTGTTGGTCTCATAACCAACTGAAAGATTGCATTAAGGGTAGTAAGATCTTCAATATTTTTCTCCAGTTAAGTACTCTCCAAAAGAAAGCACAGTACTATATACTTAATTTTTTTAAGTAGCCAAATAGTATTCCATAGTGTATCTATAACACATTTTTTTAAAATTTCAAAATATTACAGGGTACAAATGTTTTTGGTTACATGGATCACTTTTGTTATGTTTGAGTCAGGGTTGTAAGTGTGCCCATCACTCAGATAGTGTTCATTGTACCCGTCAGGTAGGTTTTTGTCCATCCCTTCCCCCCCCCATCCAACTCCCTGCTTGATTACTTTGGAAAGAGGAATTAACTGCTATAAAACTTAGGTGAGAAATGCTATCAGTTTTTCAATTAATTGTGGTTTCCATTGTTTGAGGTTCACTAGGCTTTTTCCTCAAGCAGTGACTGTTTTTCCTGAGACTTCTTGAGCTCTTATAAATAAGAAGAGGTAGAATCCTGGATTCTGGTTTTAAATATTTTACTTTCTGACAGTTCAGAGAAGTGGAAGAGGACAAGAGACATGTCCTGAGAAGAGGTATAGGAAGGCTCCCTGCTGATAAATAATGTCTTCCACTCATTCCATCCACTAGAGATTATTTTGGACTGATTATAGCCTCTTTAAAATTTCTGGAAGATACATTTCAATTTCACAAGAATATTTACTTGGATAAATAATGTTCTACCTAGGTGTCTATAATTTTATCTCATAGAACAGCCTGTTGCCTGTTGGTGACAGTGATACCTTTGAGTAGAAGCACATGCTGATATTACTAAAAGTGAATAGTTGTTTCCTGAACATGTAAAAGTGGTAAGGGTGGAGTCTAGAAACTAATAACTTAGATACAGATCACTGGTGATTTTTTTTTTAAATTCGTTAAAGAACTGGTTTGCAAGTTCTTAGGGAAAAACAACAAATTTTTTTGTAGTTTGCTCATTTGTTCAGAATTTTACTATAAAATTTATAGCCATTTTGAATATTTAGCAATGATTTAATGCCAGTTCATCATTTAACAAATATTTATTTGGTGCTTACCAAGTGCCAAGCACTGAGATAGGTGTTGTGAACCAGATAAAATCCCTTTCTTCTTAGAACTTAAATTTCTAGTGGGGAGAGATTGGCACTAACCATAATAAATAAGTAAATTATATCTTATGTGATAAGTACTATAAAAAATAATAAAGTAGTGATAGGTGGAATGGTGGCCTATTAGTTTGTAAATAACCAAGGCAACCAATTTCCTATTGATGTTTGCCAAGCAGAATCAAAGGAAAGCAAATGAGATAGGTTAAATAGCTTTTAGCATTTTGCATATTTTTGTATTACCAAGCAAATTATAACTATAGACATTTAATCTTACCAAATAACTAAAGAAAATGTCTTTAATATGAAGTAGATTGTTATGTGAAGATTATAAATGTTGGACATTAATTTCTTGGCTTAAATTAGCCATTAAATATTTAACAGGTGACTATTTGTATATGATACAAAATTTTCAAAAATATTTGTATTTCATATAAGGACAGAGAAAAGAGTAGGGAAATATAGAATTAGATATTTGCTGTTTATCGTTAACACAAGTTAAATACAAGTATAAAAATCCTGTGTATTTCTAAACTAATCCTGTATGTAAGCAATTGCTTAACTGGTACTGGACTTTTCAATTTGGGGCTTTTAAGGAAAAAAAAGATTTGATATAATTTTTATGCCAAGAATTTTTTTCCTAATTATTAGTTAGTATACATATTATAGCATTTTAGATTTATTCTTTTAATATAGTTCATAGACTTCATTTTTAGACTAATATAATTTTTTAGTGTATAAATACAGAAATATATAAGCAAAGTTAATTTGTCCTATAAGATCACTAATGTTTAGTGATTCTCTTTCGGTCCTTTTTTTCCTGCTTGACAAATATTTGTATAGAAAGGCTGACTGGTAGGTTATAATGCATCCTGTGGTTATTGATTGACATGGATAGTCAATTGTCATTGTCCTGGATAGTGCTTCCTGTAATAGATTGTGACTCAATGAAAATGTTGTGGAGTCTTGGAGTTTGGAAGGAACCTTAAAGATTTCCTGGTCAAATTCCAGCCTTCCTTTTGGTGATTAAATCAGTTTGTATACAATACCCTTGCAAAGTGATCATCTAGTTTTAGTTTACTTTAAATACTTTATGATTCATTCAACCTTAAGTATTTTCTTAGTGCCTATTATGTACTAGTCAGTGTGTTGGGTGCTGGGAATATAGTGATAAATGATACTGATGTGGCCTATGCCCTCATAGACTCAGTCTTGTATAGTTTTTATAGTGATGGTGAACTTTCTCTTGTGTGTATACTCATCTTGATTTATACACATTATCTTCAAGAGTCTTGTTCTTTTCCATGAATTTATAAGATCATTAACTTGACTTATGCTGAAAGTTCAGTTGTAGTTTCTGTACTTGAAAATACTATGAGATCTTTTTTCTCAAAGGCCTGTTTACTAAATTTGTATTAAAATACATACATACTCAAATTCTCTTTTTTCAAGAGTTGGAGATCTTAAAATGTTTTCATGTGTCATTAAATTACAAATATAGAACTCTTAACCTAATAAAATTTGATTTTCTAGAACTTAGCAGGACAGAATGTGGAATCTTTCCATCCCATTTAAGTACATTATACTAAGGGTGAGATTTTAGATACTGTGTCTAGTTGAAGTGACTAAAATGGGTATTGGTACTGTGTAGTGCTGGATGTTATACTATGGCAGTGTACTTTTAGGATCTTAATTAAGTTGTCTTCTGCCTTTCAAAAAGAAATTCCAACTCTGGCAAATCTTTGGATGTTATTTTTGGCTAGTTTTACAAAGGTCATATTGGAGACTAGAAACTAGTGCCAGCTGTTGCTAGTGGAACCACGAGCTCTTGCTACTACTCTGGCAATCATGGGGTATGAGCTGCAGTGCTGCAAGGATATGAAAACATGGCAAGGCATTGGATAATGTAAAGTTGATCCAATACATATAACATTGGATTAATATATGTGGCAAATTTCAAACACCAAGAGCAATGTACTGTATTCTGTAATCTCAGATCACCTGCCCTTTGGTTCAGGTAACTGTTCCTTGTCTGTGGAGGCAAGAGCTCACCTAAAAACTAAAGTCATTCATATAGTTAGTTACCAAGCCCTGGAAGAGGCATTTCTTCCAGATTAAAAACAGAAATAAAATAGGAGGGACTAAGATATAGGTCAGAATTAGCCATGTTTCTTTCTTTCTGCTTCTCAAGAGAAAGAGCAGAAGATCGTACTTTCTGCATCCTGGCACAAATGGAACTGGAAGCAAGGAATCCATATGAGGGAACTTCAGAGGTGTTCCAAAGCTTTGGATGACTCTCTGGTTTGGAATTGATTAGGATTTGTTAATGCTGAGAGCAAATAAATCGAGGTAGTTTAGTGTGGATACCATTCTCCATGTTGCATGAAGTGAAAAAGGTTTGAGAGTAGTGTGATTTATTGTATATTGTGGATTGTTTTTAAGCTTGTTGGCCTCTGTTTCTGTTTGGTTGTCCCTATTTGGTAAAGTCTTTTTAAAATCTCCATATGTCTCAGTTATACTCAGTGGAACCAAGATGGTTTAAAATACTTTCTGGTACATAGCATAATATAAGTGTTAGCTGTTGTTACTATTATGTTCATTATTAGGGTATGTTTTCCAAAATAGTGCTGTGATTTCAGTATAAAACCTAGTGATATAAAAAGGATTTCTTTCATTTGGAGCAATTCTAGGAAACTTCATTTTCTTTCTTTATCTGTCCTCTCAAATTTATAGAACCAAGATGTAGAAAAGTAGTTGTGCAATTTTAATCATTAAATCTTGTTAGTCTTATTGTATCTTTTAGGAAAGTGAGAGATAGAGTAGATCTTTGAAAATGTTTTATTACTGTAATTACAACTCTTCTTTATTTTAAAGTACCATATTAAAAATATTTATATCCCACTTTTTGTCACCCTCATCTTGGATACTGTGTTTTTGTTTAAATTCAAATTTCTGATTTCAGCTTTCATTTTTTTCCTGCTAGACCTTCCTTAATGACATTAACTTTGTCCTTCAGTGACTTTATCTGGTCCTTTGGACTATCCTACACATTGTATGCTCACCCATACCCTTATGCGTTCCCTAGTGTTTTCATGAAATGTTATAGGAAGCAGTTTTCTTTTTCAGAGAAACTAAAACTAGCCTAAAGACTCATCTACAAAAGCTAGGATTTTTTTTTGGGAAATGTACAGATGAAAGGGACTTTCTGAGGAAAGCTATCAGACTGTAGGAAGCCCAAATATAAATAGGACTGCCCCTAGTTATTCTTGGATCTGTGGAAATTATATAGTCTTGGATATTTCTTCTCTTTGATTTCCCTCTACCTATCACTATTTAAATAAACTATGCATATCCATTTCTGCCCATTCATTGTAAAAGTTTAATGAGCATTTACAATGTTTTAAATAGAGACTGTCTGTTTAATTGCATGCCAGGTAAGGGTGTCAGAATTTGGAGGGGGACAGGGAGCTGGTAATTTGGTTCTGGTAATTCAACTACCAAAATTTGTGACTGTTTTATTTTTTAAAAGGTATATTTAAGAGTATCTATAAAATAATGTTGTTTTCACTCAACTGCATTCTAATATTCTTTTTTGAATGGAAGAGAAAGCAATGCCATTTTAGTATTTAGTTGCTGCTCTGTCCAGTTGCAAGGAGGAGACTTTTTTCAGACAACTTTAAACCCTGAGTTCTTATTTCAAGGGTACAACAGAAATTCTGCTTTGGGTGCTCAGCATTAGGGTGTATCTTTTCACTCTTGGCTATATTTATCATAGTGAATTGTATTACTCTCTTGCCCCAAGGACAGAGGTTTCATTTAGTTCCACTAGTTATCATCAGCATCTACTAGTCTTATATTCAACTGCATATAATAAAAATGTCCAAACTATAGTGGCTTAAATGAGGTGGGGGTGTGTGTATTTTTCTCCCCTGCTTAAAAAAAAAAAAAAGACTAGAGGTAGGTAATTGGGGCTGGTATAGTATTTAATAACTGATATCATCAAAGACAGGCTCTGCCTGACTCTCTGCTTCTTCCTTTGTAAGATGTGACCCTTATCTTCATGTTCTCATTCTAGGCAGAAAGGGAAAAGGGGAAGAGGGCTAAAAAGGCAACTGAGCTTTCTCCTTTTAAAAAGAGTTTTCCTGAAAGTATACCCAGTGACTTCTACTTGTATTTCTTTGGCCAGAACTGATACCTGACTACAAGGGAGGCAGAAAAATTTAGTGTTTGTTTGAGCTGGGCACATTGCCATCCACAATAAAATCTCCTAGTAGGGGTAAAAGGGAAAAATAGATATTGGGTGAGCAACAGCCGTCTCTGCCACGTCATCCAACATGGAGAGTCTTTATAGGGCAGGCTTCATCTAGTCATCCCTGGACTAATCATTTGTGGCCAGGAAATTAAGATTGGTTTCTCTTGACGTTCTTGGCTTCATAAATCATAACAAACTGCTTTGGCTTGTTTTGTAAGAAGAGGCAGTGTAACTGGCAACCACTATGAGGCTTCATGCTCTGTTCATTCATTAGTAGAGTTATTTAGCTTGTGGAAAGAATGCATAACTCTGGATATGTCCATGTGTGTGGCAGCCAGAAAAAATGATTGTAAACTGCTATCTTCAAATAACCTATCTCATTTCTAGTTTAGCATCTCTGGTCTTTCTAAACATGAAAATGTCTTTTGTTGTATGTTCTATTCAAAATGTATTTCTTAACTTCAGAGACACTTCACTATTGTTTGTTTAGTAGCTTTGAGTATTTAATCAGTATCTTCTCTCCTCTCTCCACCTCAAAGTATCATGAGATAAGAATCCCCTTTTTTGTTGCTCGTCCTTGGATTCTCAATGCCAGGCTTGTATGAGGTGCTAAGTAAATGTTTGATGACTAAATGATTGACTGAAGGAACAAGAATCATAGCATTCTGTTTCACTTTGAATACTCCTATTAATTGGGAATCTGTTATTTTAGGAATTTGCCTTTTTAACTTACACAGCTCTAGAAAGGCAAAATGATACAGTAGAAATAATATGACTTTGGAATCATTTGCACAACAAATATTTTTTGATCTCCTACTATGTGTCAGGTACTGTGTTAGGTGCTGGAGATAGGAAAACAAATAAAATATGTTTCTTTTTCTCAAGGAAAGAGGGAGACTTTAATTATTGAAATTACTGTGATAAATGCTTTATGTGTATACTGGGGCTTAACGATGCATGTAGAAGGGGTATTAAATCCAGGATTTGGAATTGTGGGTATAGAGAGAGCAGGGTTGTGGTATAAGAAGACTTTCTGGAGGAAGTGGTACCCATGTATGGTTATGAAGGATGGGTAGGAATTAGCCAGAGGAAGGTAAATGGGGATAATGTTCTAGACAGAGATAGCTGTTTGTGCAGAGGTACAGATATGAAAGGCTGCAAAGGATATAGGGAGTAGCAGAAGGTATATGAACCAGCTAATGAAAGACTTAGATTTTTTCCAGGATATCATTAAAGATATCTTAAAAAAAGCATCTTTCTCTGGTGACAAAGGAAAGACATTTTTATTTTTTTGAAAATCTCAAATATAAAGAAAGGTATTTAAAGAAAAACATGAAGATTACGTGTAATATGTTCAACCAAGATAGCCACTGTTAACATTGTTGGTGTATATACTGCCATAATTTCTCTCTTTTTTTTCCCTCCTTTTCCCTTTTCCTTCTTCTGCTTTTCTCCCTTGTCTGGCCATATCTTGTTGGCTCTTATGGCAAGAACCTGAAGGACTCACTGAAAAAAGGGATTAGGGTGTGGAAAGAGGCAAGGTTTTTGTCTTAGAGTCATTTTCTGAAGTAAATATTATAGAAAGAGGTATAGATTTGGAGATGGAGAGTTTGAATTTGGTCATTAGACATGTTTTTATTTCACCAATACTTACACCATATAGTATGTGTCCAATTCTATTTTAGGAGCTTTATAATATTACATATTTAAACCTCATGACAACCGTATATAGTAAATACAGGTTGAATATCTCTTATCTGAAATGTGTGGGACTAGAAGTTGGATTTTGGATTTTTTTCAGATTTTGGAACATATGTAGATACTAAACAATTTAACATCCCTAATCCAAAAATCCCAAATCCAAAATGCTCTAATGAACATTTCCTTTGAGCGTGCGTCATCTTGGTGCTCAGAAATTTTCAGATTTTAAATCATTTCAGATTTTGGATTTTAGATATTCATATTAGGGAGACTTAACATGTATTATTATTCCCATTTTATGGGTGAGGAAATTGAGGCACAAAGAGTTCAGATAATTTGTTCAAGGTCCACATAGCTAGTAACTGTAAGAGCCTAAAATCTAGGCTCTAGATTTAAATCAAGGCAGTCTCTTTCCAGAGATCATGCTCTTTACCACTATACTGTGCTGCTTCTCAGGATGAGGCCAAAATGTATATGACACAGTTAAGAAAAGATATTCAATAGGCATGAGATTATGCATTTGAAACCTGGGACAGGTTAGGTCTAGGGATATAGATTTGGAAGTAATTTGTATTTCTTATTTGGAAAAAGGTGTACTCAGGTCCTTTGCCCATTTTTAATCAAGTTATGTTTTGCTATTGAGTTATTTGAGTTGCTTATACATTTTGGATGTAAACCCTTTATCACATATATGGTTTGCACCTATTTTCTCCCATTATGTAGGTTGCTTTTTTGTTGATTGTTTCCTTTGCTGTGCAGAAAATTTTATATTTCATATAGTTTACTTTTTCTTTTGTTGCTTATGCTTTTGGTGTCATATCCAAAAAATTATTGCCACAACCAATGTTAAAGAGCTTTTCCCCTATATCTTTGTCTAGAGATTTTACAGTTTCAGGTCTTACATTTGCCTTTTATCCATTTTGAGTTGATTTTTGTGTATGGTGTAAGAAAAAGTTCCAATTTTATTCTTTTGCATGTGGATATCTAGTTTTTCCACCACCATTTATTAAAGAGATCATCCTTTCTCCATTGTGTATTCTCGGTGTCTCTGTCAAAGATTAGTTGAACGTATTTATTTCTGGGCTCCCTATTCTGTTCCATTGTTCTATGTGTTTGTTTTTATTTCAGTCCATACTGGTTTCATTACTGTAACTTTGTAATACAGTTTGAACTCAGGAAATGTGATGCCTCCAGCCATGTTCTTCTTTCTCAAGATTGCTTTAGCTATTCAGGGTCTTTTGAGGTTCCATATGAATGTTAGAATTGTTTTTCTATTTCTGTGAAAATTGCAATTGGAATTTTGGTAGAGATTTCAGTGAATCTGTAAATCATTTGGGGTAGCATGGACATTTCAACACTATTATCTAATTCATAAACATGGGAAATCTTCCATTTATTTCCATCTTCTTCAGTTTCTTTCATCAATGTTTTCTAGATTTCCATGTATAGATCTTTTACCTCCTTGGTTAAATTTATTTCTAAGCATTTTATTCTTTTTGATGTCATCATAAATAGCATTATTTCTTTAATTTCTTTTTTTGATAGTTTGTTGTTATGTATAGAAACACAACTGATTTGTATATGTTGATTGTGTATTCTACAACTTTACTGAACTTGTTTATTAGTTCTAACAGGTTTTGGGTGGAGTCTTCAGAGTTTTCTTTTTCTCTCTATATAAGATCATGTCATCTGCAAACAAAGACAGTTTTACTTCTTTCTTTCTGCTTTGGATATTTTTTATTTTTTTTCTTGTCTAATTGCTCTGGTTAGGACTTCCAGTCCTATGTTGAATAGAGGTAGTGAGAGTGGGCATGCTTGTCTTGTACCTGATGTTAGAAGAAAAGCTTTTAGCTTTTCACCATTGAGTATGATGTTCGTGGTAGACTTGAAGTATAAAGACTTCATTATGTTGAAGTACATTCCCTCTATACCTAGATGGCTGAGAGTTTTTGCTTTTTGTTTTTTGTTTTGATATAAATAGAAGGGGTACAGTGCAGTTTTGTTACATGGATATACTGTGTACTAGTGAAGTCTGGGATTTAGTGTAACCATCACCCAAATAGTGTGCATCATACCCATTAAGTAATTTTTCATCCCTCACTTCTGACCCTTCTGAGTCTTCAGTGACTATTATTCCACACTCTATGTCCATATTTACACATTATTTAGCTCCCACTTATAAGTGAGAATATGCCGTTATTTGACTTTTTATTTCTGAGTTGTTTCACTTAAGATAATGGCCTCCATTTCCATCCATGTTACTGTAAAAGCATATAATTGGGCCTTGTATTTAATTCAGTCTATGTCTTTTTATTGGAGTGTTTAGTTCATTTATATTTGAAGTAATTATTAATAGTTAAGGACTTACTATTACCATTTTAGTTGTTTTCTGAATGATTTTTAGTTCATTTGTTCCTTTCTTTCTGTGTTCCTTTATGATTTGTTGATTTTCTTTAGTAGTATGCTTTGATCCTTTCTCTTTATCTTTTTTATATATACTATAGGTTTTTGCTTTGTGGTTACTGTGGGGCTTATATGAAACATTCCATAGCTATAACAGTCTATTTTGCATTGTTAACAACTCTACATTTTATATCCTACTCATTTTTAGTTTTTAATGTCACAATTTACTTCTTTAGATATTGCGTATACATTAACAAATTATTATAGGTATTGTTATTTTTAATACTTTTGTCTTTTAATCTTCATACTAGAGTTAAAATTGATTTATATACCACCATTAGAATATTATTCTGACTGACTATATACTTACATTTACCAATGAGTTTTATACTTTTCATATTTTCATGTCCTTTTGTTTCAGGTTGAAGAACTCCCTTTAGCATTTCTTGTAAACCAGGTGTAGTGATGATGAACTCCCTCAGCTTTTGTTTGTCAGGCAAAGTCTTTTTCTTTTCCTCACTTCTGAAGGACAGAGTTGCTGGGTAAAGTATTCTTGGTTGTCAGTTTTATTCTTTCAGCACTTTGAATATCTCATCCCACTCCCTCCTGGCTGTTAAATTTCTGCTGAGAAGTCCATTGGTAGTCTTATGGGGTTTCCCTTGTGTACAACACGTTGCCTTTTTCTTGCTGGATTCAAAATTCTCTTTGTCTTTGCATTATTACAATTTGTTTATGATTTGTCTCAGTGTAATCTTCTTTGAGTTGCTCCTGTCTGGGGACATTTGAGCCTCTGTACCTGAATATCCACATCTCTACCAATATTTGGGAAGCTTTTAGCTATTATTTCTTTAAGTAAACTTTCTACCCCTTCCTTTCCCTCTCCTCCCCGCAGTATCTATCTTTGTCATGCAGGCTAGAGTGCAGTGGCACCATCATTGCTCATTGCAACCTCAAATGCCTGGGCTCAAGCCACCCTCCTGCCTCAGCCTCCTAAATAACAGGGACCACAAGCACGTGCCATCATGCCTGGCTAATTTTTCTATTTTATGTAGAAAAATTTTCACTATGTTGCTCAGGCTGCTCTTGAACCCCTGACCTCAAGTGATCCTCCTCTCTCAGCCTCCCAGAGTGCTTGGGATTATAGGCATGAGCCACCATGCCTGGCCTTAAGCCCCTTTTTCTATCTCTTCTCTATCTCTTCCAGAAACCTTTTTCGTTTCTTTTCATTCTTTTTTTTTCCCTTCCTCTGACTGGATAATTTCAAATGACTTGTCTTCAAGTTCACAGATTCCTTCTTCTGCTTGCTTGATCAAGTCTGCTATTCAAGCTCTCTATTGCATTTTTTTTTCATTTCATCGATTGTATTCTTATTTTAGAATTTCTTTTTCTTTAAAAAATGATTTTTATCTCTTTAATTTCTTATTTTTTGTTCATACATTATATTCCTGATATCATTGTCTATCTGTGTTCTTTTGTAACTTGGTGAGCTTCTCTAAAATAATAATGTTGAATTTTTTGTCAAGCAATTCATAAATCTTCATGTCCATAGTTACTAGAAAATTATTGTGTTCCTTTGATAATGTTGTATTTCCTTTTTTTTTTTTTT
>VBSM01001265.1:29972516-30021861 GCA_008086735.1 Cheirogaleus medius
ACTATTTTGTTTTTGTTTTAGTTTTTTTTTTTTTTTAATTCACTTCAATGTTTGTTTTTGGAGTTTTTACTACAACAGTATGCTAGAACTTCTCCACTAGACCTCTGGACTCCCATAAAGACACTCTCATCTGTGAGTGATTGTCAAAATCAATGCACTGTGGGAAGATGATGGTAAAAACCTCATGTTCTGCCGTCTTGCTGATGTCACCTCTTCAGGTTTTTGTTTACATGAAAGCTTACTAAGATATATTTTCCCCATAACATGATTATATAATTGATTTTTTTTAAAACCACAATCTTACATGGTTTTTATAATTTAATTGTATCTAGCCATTTTGCTTTTTCTTATCATTAGGGAAGAAGTCAAAGAATGGAAGAAATTTCCAGAAAGAGCTCAAAATATACGTAAAATTTCCCTAGTGTCCCTGTTTTTGAGTACTCTTGCACATTGGATGTGTGTTGCAGAAATGACTGTACACCTCTGCTGTGGTTTGAATGTCCCTCCAAAACTCATGCTGAAATTTAATTGCCAATGTAATAGTATTGGGAGGTGGGGGCTTTAAGAGGTGATTTTATTGCAGGTGTAGGTTAGTTATGGGAGTGGGTTACTGTTAAAAAGGATGAGTTTGGCCCAGTTTTCTCTCTCTGCCTTGCATTTTCTTGCCCTCTTTCACGCTCTTTCTTGTCATGTGATGCCTTCCACCATGTTATGACACATCAGGAAGGTTCTCACCAGATGCAGCCCCTCAATCTTGGACTTCATACCTCTAGAACAATGAGCCAAATAAATCTTGTTTCTTTTAAAATTATCCAGTCTGTGGTATTTTTTATAGCAGCAGAAAATAGGCTAAGATAACCTCTATGAGGGGCTCAACAAAAATCAAAGTCAAAATAGGGAATATGATAAGGTTATTTAAATCGGTTTTACTTATGTGTAGTAGCTGATTAAATCAGATAAAAGAATTTGTAGGGTTTTTGCTCTTTAAATATTGTTTATCTTTAGAAAAGGAGTATAGGGATGTGATTGTGGATGAGTAGTGGTTTGAACTTATACTTCAAGAACTTGCATTTATACATGATAAAATTTAAACATTGTATATCATATGTAAAAATATTTAAATGAATATGAGGAAATTTTTTAAGAAGTAATTTTTTAACATTAGAAAAGCTTACTTTCCAATTATCTTAATTTAGCTTTTTTTTTTTTCTTAGCTTTGGAATTGGGAAGGGTGAACTATATATAGAAATGGGTTTTATCTAACCAAATCTGATACTCAGGTTACATTCAGTAATGTAAAGAAGGATCTGATAGTTTGATATGTTGGATTTTTAAAAAGATATGATACAAATAGTATAAAGTGCTTGGTAATTTTCCCCATTTGTAACTGTTCTTATAAAGTGAAAACATTAGTAAACAGGGAAAAAAGGCATTTTAAAAGTTACTCCATTTTAAAATAAGATGGAATTGAAAATTGTCAGGAATACAAAAGTTACTTAGTTATTTGATCTTGTATATATATGAGCTTTCAAAATATATATGACTTTCCCTCTGATGTGGAAATAAAATCAGTGGGAAATTTTAACAAAAGAACATGTAGAGTTGCTATGCTATGAATATATTATTTTTTGTTGTTACACCTAAGTCCTCCTTTAAAAAGCAACTATGTGGACACAATATTATATATCTTTGCTTTCCTTGAACCAAGAGCACTTTATACACTTTCATACTCTGTAACTTTGTTTCACCTTCATTTAATATATCTGTTGGCAGATTATAGCAACAGTGTTATAACATTTAATGTTTCTAGAAATGACTTACATTTCTCTTATATTTGAATATTCTTTTGTGAGAGAAAATGGTTTAAAGTGTGGATTAAATGTGACCAGTGTATAAAATAATTCTCTCCTGAGTGATAATGAACAGTTACTGATTGTAGCTGTTTGCAAAAAGTATAGCTGCCTATCATTTGTTTTCCTTGTGACTGACATTATAACTCATTAAAAATGATTTATCTGTTCCTTATAATTAAGAAATAAGTCTAGATAGAGTTTAACACAAACACAGACTATATATAGAGAGAGCTTTTCAGGAGAGCTTGAGCTTCCAATAATAAATTTAATCAGACTTTTATGAATTTAATGGAGTCAAAAGCTGGCTAAATTTCTTTCTTTTAACTTAAATCAGTTTCTGGATTTAGTTTAAATGTCATAATAGACTACATAATAGGTGTATTGGTGAACTAGAAATATATCAGACCACACCAGGACTGAATTCTACCCTTGAATAATTTTGACCTGTGATTGGATTAAGGTAATTTGTTCTTTTTGGGGCCATTAGGCTAGTTGCTTACTAAAAGAAAACATAAATTTACTTTGCATGAAGGTAATACCAGTCAGAGTCTCAAATTATGACTATACTTTAAAAAAATATACAATGCTTAGTATTCAATCAAAAGTAATCAGACATTCAAGGAGATAAAACAATGTGACCAGAAAAAAAAAAAAAAAACTAAGAGAAATATTAGTCAGTAGAAATAGACTCACAGGGGATTCAGCTAATGGCACTATCAGACATGGCTGTGCTTATTATGTCTAATAACCTAGTCTTGAGCCAGTCTCCTAATCCCTACTATAATATGGTCCTCAACAAAGTCTCAGCCCTTAGGCAATGGGCCAGGAGGACATAATGCATACAGTAATCCTGAGTAGTCCATCAAGAACCTCTAATAGTGATTGAAGGACATTTTCAACCTCAGGCTCTAGGCTGAGATCTGAAGTGACCTCCAGGGTTGTCGGGCCAGCTGGGGGCCCCATGCCCCTAGCTTTTCCTCTGCTGGTTTAGGAAGCAGAGCTGAGGCCCACCATGTTTCTAACTCTGTCACCAGCATCCCCACCAACAATAAACCATGGGGTAACTGGAAAACCAAAAAAATATGTTAAAGGGGAAAAAATTAATGTTGTGGCAGAGAATTGGAAACTAACAGAAGTATTAAATATGAGATCTTAAAAAATAGGGTAACTGAAATTAGAGATTTGACTTAGCAGCACATTGTTGACGAAAAAATTAGTGAACTAAAAGACAGGTCAGAAGAAAATATCCAAACTATTTCAGGGGGATTTGAAAAAAGGATAAAATTTACAGAAAAGAGTAGTTAAAATGATCCTGAATATAGAATACTTTGAAGAATCTTCAAACACTGCTATTAATAGAACTGATAAATGAGTTCTGGGAAATTGCAGGATATAAGGTTAATACACAGAAACCATTTGTATATATAGTAGCAATAAACTATTGGAATTTAAATTCATATGGATATGCAAAACACCTAGAATAGGCAAAACAACTTTGAAAAGTAAGAACAAAGTTGGAAGACTTATACTGATTAACTTGAAGACACATTTTGAAGTTACAGTGATTAAAATAGTTTAATATTGGAGTCAATATAGACAATAGAACAATATTAATTTCATCAGCAGAACAGAATAGAGAATTCAAACTTAGACCCACACACATATATATGGACAACTGATTTTTTGACAAAGGTACAAAGATTATTCAGTGGAAAAAGGATGGTCTTTTTAATAGATGGTGCTGGAATAATCGGATGGCTGTATTAACAAGTGATCTTCAGTCAATATCTCACAGTATATTAAAAAAAGAACTCCAAATGGATCATTGACCTAAATGTAAAACGTAAAACTATAAAACTTCTTTTTCTGTCTTTTTTTGCTGATTAGTCTATCAATTTTATCGAGCTTTTAAAAACTAGCTTTTCACTGATTTCTTCTTTTGCTTTTCTGTTATCAATCTCATTGATTTCCATCCTCATCTTTATTATTTTCCTCCTCTTTTTTACTTTCAGGTTAATTTGCTTTTCTTTTTCAATTTCTTAGGGTGGCAGCTGAAGTTATTGATTTCAGACCTTTATTCTTTCTTAATAAAGGTGTTTAGTACTATAATTTACTGCTTTAACTGCACCTCACAAACTTTATTAAATTGTGTTTAATTTTATTAAGTTAAAAATATTTTTAAATTTTCTTTTGAATTATTCTTTAACCCATGGATTAGTTAGAGTTGTGTTAAAATTGTATTTCCTAATAGTTTGGGATTTTATGGATACCTTTCTTTTATTGATTTTTAATTTAATCCCATTGTGGTCAGAGAATGTAGTTTGTTTGATTCAAATTATTTTGAATTTCTTGAATCCTTTCTTCATAGCCCAGAATATGATCCATCTTGGCCTCTACTACTTATGTTTAAGGCTGTTATTATCCTTCTTCTTAGTAATTATAATAATTTCCTATCCAGTCTTCCTTTATTTTATCACTGCTTACATTTCACTATTGCCAGAGTTCTTATTCCTAAACACTTATGTGATTCTGTCACTGTTACCTTTCTCTAAAAGCTCCAGTTACATCCTACTATCTGCAGAATGAAATTCGTCCTTTTTATAATGGGAGACAAGGTCTTTTATTTGGCTATAGATTATCTTCCTATGAAAGCTTCATCTAGTACTGTCATCTTTTTTTGCTTCTTTCCGTGCATTCTGTATTTCTACCATGTTTAATTGGTTTTTCTTTTCCAAAAATGCATTACGGACTTTCAGACTTCTGTGCCTTTGATCAAGGTATTCCTTTTTCCTGGAGTTCCCTTTCTCTCCACTTCTTGCTTTTCATTTAACACCCCTAGCCAATTCTGCAGCACCTGTGGAACTTGTTTTGATTCCTTAGGTCAGAATCTACTTCATCCTTAGTTCATTGTTTATATGTTTCTTATAGTATACTTTGACTTTGGGTGACATATTTGTGTCACTGTCCTCACCTTCGTTTAGGTGTCATTTTTCTGTTAATATTTTTAGTACTTGGAACACAGTAGGCACTCATTATTCCTTCAGATCTCAATTGTGAGGAAATTAGGATGATATATGAGATATTTTCTAATTAATTTAACATCCTTAATTCAGCACTTGGATTAAGGAATTTTGGAACGGTAAAAATTTTTATGTTATGTTTTGAGATAAATTCAAAATTGTAGATTCTATACATCTTTTATAACTCATCAGCATTATGGTTAGTTGTACAAATAGAATAAAATTCCTAGCTCAGTTCCACAGGTACAGGAGAATTAATTACAGCTTATTTTTACTAAATCTTTGAGAAAAGCAAAGACTAGGTTTAACAATGCTACAGAAAATAATGAACTACAAAAAGAAACTGAAAAGATAGTTTATCAGCTGATATCTGTAAAATTATATGTTCCTGTAAGTTTAGTGAAGATGACATGTAATAGTTGATTAATACTGATGATTAGTTGGAAAATGAAATTATGGGTTATATAGGGATCATAACACATGGTGACAGCAATAGATGGACCTAAATATGAAGAGGAGGAGGAGCTGAAATTATCTCCAAAGCTAGAAATGTCTTCTTTGGTAGCCGGTTTCTTCTTCTTCCCAGTCCATAATTTTATGTTATATTCAGTAATTTAATTGAAGTTATGATAAAACAGTAGGAAGAATATCCAGGAAATCATCACATTTCTTCTAAGCCTAAAAATTTTTCATTGTAGTAAAATGATGTACATTTATGTTTTAAGTTAAAATGAAATGTCAGAGCTGTTTATCATTTTTTATGATTTCCTGCTTTAGTTAACCTATTTGCTTAGACAAATTAACCTGTTGTGTACTTTGTGATCTATAAAGAATGGTGCGAATGGGAGTTATTCTTACATGCAAGAAAATAAACTCTGCAATAATAACATTCAAATACCTCTTTACAATTGTTGAAGCTATTTTTGGTGTGCTGTTTCTTTGACTTTCAACAACCTTGGGAGGAAAAGAATCCTAGTTAAAGATGTCAGTTGGATACATGGAATCTTGTATCTTGGTCTTTAATCACTGGAAGAAGAAAGGTGCAGATGTCCAAGTGAGCAAAAAAAAAAATAATGCCAAGGGATTTTCTGGTCTTCCTTATAGAACCTCCTTAGAACTGAATTACTGGACATTTTCAGAGATATAAAGTATGGTGTGTGTATGCATAGCTGAATATAGACATTTTCAAATGTTATTGAGTCCTTGAGTCATGTATTTTGGAATATAAGAATTTGATGATAACAGAAATGTGTTCTCCTCCAAGGGAAATATATGTCAACCTTTAGCACAGAAAGTTGGGAGGAACCCTTTGATTATCTAGGAGTCTTACAAGAAATGCTGACTAGTGTTTCTGTAATGATTTCACCCCAATTCCAGAAGGTTGAAGTCATATGTGATTATTAATTTAACACATTAGGTAATTGCTCCAGTTCTGCCTTTATCCTTATTTGGTAGTTTATCCTCCCATTTCATGCTTGTTCTTGTTTTTACTTAGAAGTTGACCTTTTTATACAGACTTCGGGTGGGGGAAAAAACAACAACCAAATGCCTCCATCCATACTTAAAGAATGCTTCTTAGAGAATGTTTTTCTTCATAGTATTTGTTAAGTTTTAACTGTTTTGTCCAGGTGTAAAATGTAGGACATTTATTTTAAGGTAGAACTAGAACAGATGATCAGTTATTTCTGGGTAAAGCATTTCTGGGTGAACCGCTAAAAAACTAGCTTTTGGGGTCTATTTCCATTCAATAAAATATTTTCAGTTATTTAAATAAGACAGATCAATGTAGTTAAAACTTAAATTTTTTTCTTTGAAACAGATTTTAAAACATTTCTGTCAACTTAAAATAAATTTAAATGTTAAATTATTAAATTTCCATTTAACTATCCCCTCCTCCATCGGTAATCCCACTCTCCAGAAATAATTAATCTTCATTTGTTGATCTTAATCTTCTTTGTTTGTATTTGGTCAGGAATGAAAATGGTGTTCTGCCCCTGAAAAGGCAATAAGGGTTTTCTGTCATAAATTTTAACCAATCATGCCAGTCTATCTTAACCTTAAAGAACAATTATAAAATGTTTGATTTGGAGTATGAGTTAAGAATACGCAACCAAGAACATTTGTAAGTAGCTTGTTCTAGTAGCTGCTATGTTTGGGGTTCCTATTTTACTATACTTACTTACTTAATTTCATTCTGATGGACCATAGTGTTTAAAGAACCAAAGACAAAGTCTGGCTTATTCACTGCTATAGATCACTAGTGGCTAATATATTTTGCAGTAGTTGTGGAATAAATATTGAACAAGTTGTATCAGTGACATTGGTATAGAGCACTATGCTAGGTATTATAAAGGGATATACCAATTATTAAGCCCATCTCTGTAGGAATTCCAATTAAATAGATGGTTATATTAAGTCCTATCATGAGAATAACAAAAATACTAAGAGTATATTGAGAGAATTTAAGTGCCTAGGAGGAGCTTGTGAGGACCAACATGGCCTTAAAGTTCTTTGACATCTACCATCAAGATGTGAAGGTATATATCCCTTTCTTCTTTCCTTGAATCTGAGTGGTCTCATAACTGATTAAAACAAAAGAATATGGACTTCCGAAGCTAGGTTATAAATGATGAACCAGCTTGCCTCCCTTTTCTTTGAAATACTTCCATGTAGTTCCCTGAGCCACGATGTAAGAAGTCTGAGTGCTCTGAGGCCACCATCCTTTGAAGAAATCAAGCAATGTGGAAAGGGTAAGAGTTGGCAGGCACAGTCTTTGAGTCTCCTAACCCAGGTACCAGGCATGTGAGTGAACAGCCTTCAGATGATTCCAGCCCTCAACTGTTGAGTCATCTCCAGTCTCCAGCTTCTCTTGCCACAGGCCCCAGACATCGTAGAGCAAAGCCATCCCTTTGCCCAAAGCCATCCCTTCTTTATGCTTTATGCTTATTCTTAATCCACAGACTCTATGAGCACAATAAAGTGGTCCTTAATTTAAGCTGCATTTTGGGTTACCTTATTATACAGCAGCAGTAACTGGTACCTAAATGGAACTTGAACACATGCTAAAGAGAAAGGGCATTTGTACTGCTTTAGTAAAAGTCCTGAAGTAGGATGTTAAGTTGCTTGACACTTTGCATTTGAAAGGATGTTAGGTTATAACAGAAGAGAAGACTGTGAAGGTAGTAGAAGCCAATTGTTTATGGCTCTTAATACTTTATTAGTAAGTTTAACTTCCTTCTGTGTCATGATACCATAAAGATTTTTTGAGCGTAGAAGAACATATAGAAAATGACAGTAGAACTTGTTCTATCTTTTTCATCATTTCAACTTCCTAGAATGTGTTTAACGTTCGATTATTCTTATGTATGTTCACTGAGCAAACATTTGTCACATATATACTTTCTGCCAGGAGCATAGTTCTTGTAAAGTGAGAAGGCTTATGTTTTTTTCTTCATGAAATAGTTTCTAATAAGAAAGCCAGCCATAATGTTATTTTTATATGCATCCCTAGACTGAGTTTTCTTCATTTACTTAATCTTTAAAGTTATGTGACTAAAAAAGGAAAAACAAACTGTTTTTCTATGTGTACAATATGTCTCTTCTGGAAACAGATGTGTGAGAGTTTTTCCTCACACCAACCAATTTCCAACTCTTTGGACACCAACTGGGTATACTACAGTTCGATTCAATTCTGAGAGTATCTACTTGGGGTTAGCACAGACCTCACAGGTTAAGGGCTCAGTCCCATAAGACTGATTTCCCCTTCAGATGCCAGTTGCAAGTCCAAATTGTCACCTATGCTTCTGACTGATTAGCTATAAATCAGAGGTTCTCATAGCCCTCTTCTCCAGTTTGAAATTCTCTAAAATAGCTGACAGAACTCAGGGTAACATTTTATTTATGAGTAACAGTTTATTATAAACGACACAACTCAGGAATAGCCAAATGCAAGAGGTGCACTGGGCAGTTATAGGGGAGGGTCACAGAGCTTCCTTGCCCTCCTTAGGCATGCCATCTCCCAAATCCTTCATGTGTTCACCAACCCAGAAGGTCTAAGAACGCCATCCTTTTGGGCTTTTATGGAGGCCTCATTATGTAGGCATGATTGTTTAAATCGTTAGCCAGTAATGATTAGTATTCAACCTCCAGCCCCTCTCCCTTCCTAAAAGGTCAGGGAGAGAAGGGCTGAAATTTTCTAATGCTCTAATCACATAGTTGGCTCCCTTGGCAAGCAGCCCCCAACATGAAGTTCTCTGGAAGCCCTCAGCCACCCGTCATCTCATTAACATACAGAAAGACACTCCTAAGATTCCAAAGGTTTTAGGAGCTGTATGTCAGGTCAAAGACCAAATATTAGAACAAAAGATGTTCCTAGTACCCTTATCACTCAGGAAATTATAAGGGTTTAGAAGCTCTGTGCCAGGAACTAGGAGCAAAAACAAAATATATATTTCTTCTTATAAATCGCAATATCAAAGTGAAATATTAATCTCCTATACTTATATGTTCAAAGGCCTTTTACACATAGAAGCCACACCTAGGGATTTTCCTTCTGAATCTCCTGGATAGCATCTACATCATAGTTGACTTGCACTTCTGCTAACCTGGGCCCAGTGAGTAGGAGCAAAATGATCTATCCAGTAGGCACTCAATAATGTAGATGGAAAGAAGCCATGCAAAAAGCTGACATTTTCTGTTGCTTTTCCTTGACGAGGAAACCAGTAAGGACAATAACTCCACCTGGGCAAGATTAGTAATAATTTTGGAATGAAGGCAGGAAGACGATTGCTTATCACTCCCTTTTTTATTAAACAAAGTTAAAGCAAATAGCCAAGATTGAATAGGGACTTATGTAGAGGAACGATTTTAGCCCATATGATAGAAAATATAATAAGAGTAAAATATGAAGCACAGACTAATGGAAACCAGATATCCCAGTTACTCCTGTCTTATCTGCTTTAAATTCAGACAAATCATGCATAGCTTTAAACAAGGAAGGTGTAATAAATGCAAGGGGTCTATATTATGATCTGATGCTATACTCTCTAATATGGTAGATATTAGCCACATGTGACTATATAAGTTAAAATTATAAAAATTTAGTTTCTTTATTGGATTAGCCAGACTTTAAGTGCTTAGTAGCCTCACGTACCTAGTGGCTACAGTCTTTGACAATAGAGATATAAAATAGTTACATCGTCACAGAAAGTGCTTTTGGATGGCAGTGATCTAATGCAGGGAAAAAGCTGCTGGAGAGTCCATAACATGTCTGGTTTATAATCTCCCAGAGACCCTGGGCCTATCACAGTCCTTTGTATATGATAGGTTGCTTAGTAAATATTTGTTGACAGACTGAATAAATGAAAATTGTTTTCCCAAAATGTAAGTAATTTTTAATACTTAGATATACTGAAAATAATATAAACATACTCCTTCCCAAAACAAATTTAAATATATAATTTCCTGGAGGTAGTAACAGTTTGTAATATGAATAATCTCTCCCTCTATTAAATAAGAGTTAATTGGTTTCTTACATGGTTTTCTACAGTCAAATTTGTTAATAAAGAGTCTGGTTGATGGGCAAATTAGCAGTCTTATGCTGGGATACATGAAGACTTTCCAACGAAAACTCAGACATGGAATATTCCACCCAAGAACAGTAGAATACACAGTCTTTTCAAATATTTATGGAAGATATACCAAGACAGACCATATTCTGGACCAAAAAGAAGCCTGAAAAGTTTTTCAGGAATTAAACTCTTACAGAGTATGTTCTGACCACAGTGAAATCAAACTAGAACTCAATAATGGAAAGATAAAATCTCTAGACACTTGAAAAGTAGACAATATATTTCTAAATAGTCCATGGATTAAAGAAATAAAAAAGAAATAATAAAAATACACTGAGTGAAAGTACAACATATCAAAAATTTGAGAGGCAGCTAAAGCAGCATTGAGAGGGAAACATATAGTACTAAATACTTATATTGGAAAAGAAGAAAAGTCTGAAATTGATAATCTAAAATCCCACCTCAAAAAGACTAGAAAAAAATCAAAATAAACGTTAGCCAAATAGAAAGAAGGAAATAGTAAACCTAAGAACAGAAATCAATGAAATGAAATCAATGAAAATATGAGAAAAACAGAGAAAGTCAATGAAACCGAAGGTTGTCTCCTTAAAGAGATCACAAAGTTGATAAGCCCCTAGTAAGAATGACAAATAAAACAAAAGATAAAATTGTCAATATCACAAATGAAACCGATATCACTGCAGACCCTACAGTGTTAATAAGGGACTACTACAAATAACTCTATGTGCATAAATTTGATCAGCTAGATGAAATGGATAAATGACTTGAAAAGCACAAACTAATGTAACTCATCCAATATGAAATAGATAATTTGAATACCCCTGTAACTGTTATTTTTTTGGAAATAGAGTCTCGCTCTGTTGCTCTGGCTAGAGTACAGTGGTGTCATCATAGCTCACTGCAACCTCAAACTCCTGGGCTCAAGCAATCCTCCTGCCTCAGCCTCAGAAGTGGTTGGGACTACAGGTGCATGCCACCACACCCGGCTAATTTTTCTATTTTTTATAGAGGTGGGGTCTCGCTCTTGTTTAGGCTGGTCTCATCCTCCTGAGCTCAAGCTCCTCCCTCCTGAGTCAAGCTCCTTCCTACTCGGCCTCCCAGAGTGCTAGGATTATAGGCATGAGCCACCTTGCCTGACCTAATAACCCTATAATAATTAAGAAAATTGCATTCATAATTTAAAATATCTCAAAATAGCAATCTCCATGCCTAGAGATTTTATCAGATAATTGTATTAAATATTTAAAGAGGAATTAACACCCATCCTACACAATGTCTTCCAAGAAACAGAAGGAAACACTTCCCAATTCATTTTTTACCCTGATGCCAATAACAAAGGCAATACAAAAAAAGTAAAGTACAGAATGTAGAAAGGTATAGAAAAAGCATTTGACAAAATTCAATACTCCCCCAAAATTCAGTACCCATTCATGATATAATAAATGCAGATTAAGACTCTGATGAGTTATTGTTGTCAACCTATTTAAACAGCTACAATAAAAAATAGTGACAATATCAAATATTGGCAGGATATGTCGATATAGTCTCTCAAACGTTGCTGGTAGGAAATTAAAATAATACAGTCACTCTGGAAAACAGTTTGGTAATTACTTACAATACTGACTATAAACTTAATCATGTGACTCAACAGTTGTACCCTTGGACATTTATCAGAGAAATTAAAATTTATTTCTGCACAGCAATCTGTACATGATTTTATTTTCAATGGCTAAAAATTGGAAACAACCAAAATGCCCTATAGCAGTAGGAATGGTTAAACTAACTGTGGTACATCTATACTATGGCATACCACTCAGCAATGAAAAGTAGTGAACTGTTGATACACTCAACAATTTTATTGGATCTCGGGCATTATGTGCGTGAAAAAAACCAATCTCAAAAAGATACATGTTGTATAACTCCATTTATATGGCATTATGTAAATAAAATAAAAATTATAGAGGTCATCAACAAATTAGTGGTTATTAGGGGATTTTAGTGGGAGAAGGGATTAGGTGAAACTATAAAAGTATAACATGGGGAAGATGTTCATGGTGATGGAATACTTTTGTTTCTTGATTGTGATGGTGATTATACAAATATATACATGTGATAAAATGACATAGAACTATACACATACATTGTGACAATGTCATTTTTTGGTTTTGATACTGTATGATAGTTATATAAGAAGTAACCACTGAGGGGAACAGAGTGAAGAATACAAGGCACCTCACTGCAGTATGGTATAACTTGATGAGATTCTATAATTATTTCAAAATAAAACTTAAAAATATTGTTTTACCAGAGGTGTATTGAAATTTAAGGATATTTTAAGTTTTTCCAGTCCCTTTTTAGAATATTTAATGAAGAAGCTTTCTCTAGGTAAAAGAGTAACAGGTATAATTAATATTCATAAAATAATTTTAGGAAAAACCACTTTGGTATACTTCCTAGAAAATTAGAAACTAAATAGTTCTTATGTCTGGATGTAAATCCTTTTGGAAATTGTATGATTTCCAGTTAATTGCTTTCAACAAATTAAAGGAGGATCTAATTAGGTTGTGAGCTAATGTAAGAGAGCACCTGACTTAACTCATAATTTAATTTCTTAGTTTCCTCAATGCTTAAGCACAATGCATGGCTGTGTGTTTAATAAATAGCTGTTGATTCCTTTGAAGAAAGAGAAATTGAATGCAAATAACCACAAGACTATTTTTCTCAAGGCTTCTTACCACCAAGAAAATAGTAACAAAGGAGCAAGACATAGTATTCCATGGGAAACATGACTCTTTTAGGCTGTTGTCAATTTGTTTGGATACTATCTGCATTGGTCCAGGTGGAGAGGAATTCCTGTTTTGATAGCTGACTTAAACTAGGTAAGAAAACAAGCAGAAAAATAAACATTCATATAAAATGATTAGCAAATATAGTTTGAAAGAAAACACAGTTATTTCCCCTACCTGTTTTAAACTGATAAAATGTTTACAACACTCTAAGTTCACCATCTTTTATTTTGTTGAGTATTTTTCTTACAAATTAAGTTTATAAATTGATAAAACTGCCAAAATACACTGTTTCTCACTTTCAGTCTAAACAACAGTAGTTTCTTTAGGACTTTGAAGTTCAGTACTGTAGTTTCATCTAATGCCAGAGTCATCAGTCTTTAACCGGTGTGTGATGTACCATTACAGATTCTTTTTCTTTATCTTGCATGTGTTCCTGGGATTAGAACATGTTGTAAAATTGGCAGGGTCTGAAACAGATTGATATTCTGTGATGACCTTTGTAAAAATGTAACCTCTGCTTTTATTGTTCAGGAAGGCAGAATCAATTTTTTTGAGGGGAAGAGGGGTTGCTGTTAGTGATGTGAGCATCTGTGTAAACTCTTAGGATTTTATAAAATATTAGCTATTTGATTAATTTATTCAGCAGTTATTTGAATGCTGAATTTACGTGTAGTATGTTTCTCTCAAATTCTGTGCTAGGTGCTCTCTATATAGTAGTAGGTAAAATTGATAACAATCCCTGACTCCATGGAGGTAAGATAGTTTAAGAACTGGCAAACAAGTAAGTATGTATTTAATCTTGTTGTTATATTTTCTAAAGTTTGTCACCAGTGTGCTGTGGATTCACCAAAATTGAAAGTTTTTATTTTTAATTCGACTTCTTAGAAATTTACTAAACACCATTTATACTATATAGTATCAAACACTTCTAAATAGTAATACTGAAAGCTAACCTTTATTGAGTGCTTATGTTAACATTATTTTACTTAATATTCACATAATGTTATACATATTTTTATTCTTGCCATTTTGCAAGTGAGGAAAGTGAGGCTTAGAGAGATTAAGTAACTTGCCTAGCCTCATAACTTTCCTAGTCTATTAAGTGGTAGAATTGGTTTTTGTTATTGAGTTAGTGACAGCAGATCTTCAGCTCTTAACCACTTTTGTGTTCTGTGTTATTTATATTTAGCACGGTGTTAGGCCATGTAAAGATTATAAAAGAAGCATCACAAAAGCCCCTATCTGTTGAGGTGCTTTCACTCTTGGTCCAGTAGATTATTTAACTGCTAGATGATGTTAATAAATAAAATTCTAAAATTATAGTCAGGTGACATACTTTGGCACAAAAGGATATTTGGATAGAAAGTAGAGATAGAACTGTCATGGAATTACTGGAAAAGACTTCATGAAGGAGAACTAATCCTTAGAAGATGAGTAAGATTTAAATGAGGAGGCAAAGTATGGAGGCAATGGGGGGGGTGTTCATGAGAAAACAGCAGGAGAAAAAGAGGTAAGCATTGCAGAAGTTATTATAGCATGGCTTCCTCAGAATATTGTGAGGATGGTACTAACCTGACCAGAGGAAATAGTTGGCTCATTCATTCTTTAAACCTTCTTTTGAGAGCTGAATACTTTGTCAATGAATAGTAAAACATAAGTGAAAAACATTTCAAACTTGTTTTGTAGGATCTTCAATTCCTGGTAGTAGGGAATCTACTAATATTTACTTTAATTTTTTATTGTAAAATATACATAACATAAAACTTAATCACTTTAAGTGTACCATTTAAAGGCATTAAGTGCTTTCACATTGTTGTACAACTATCACTCTATTCATTTCCAGAATTTTTCTATCATCCCAAACTGAAACACTGTACTCATTAAACAATAACTCGCCATTCCCCTCTTCCCTGGTAACCTCTATTCTCCTTTATGTCTCTATGAATTTGCCTATTTTAGGTACCTTATACAAATGAAATCATAACAATATTTGTCCTTTTGTGTCCTGCTTATTTCACTTAGTATAGTGACTTCAAGGTTCATCCATGATACAGCAAGTACCAGAATTTTATTCCTTTTTAAGGATAAATAATATCCCATTGTATGTATATACTACATTTTGTTTATCTATTCATCCATTGATGAACATTAGGGTTATTTCTACCTTTTGGTTATTGTGAATAATACTGCTATGAACATGGAGGTATAAATGTCTGTTATAGTCCCTGCTATCAGTTCTTTTGGGTACATACCTAAAAGTGAAATTATTGGAGTATATGGAAATTTTATGTTTAATTTTTTGAGGAGACCTATTTATTGAATAATAATTTATTCTCACCTGTTCAGTGTTGCTTACATCTATTCTTCCTTGTTCATTCCTGCATGTGTTATGTGTTGTAGCTAGGCTAGATTACTTGCCCTGTATTTTCCAATTTTCTGTTGCTTTAGTCATCTGCCTTGTTCCCTTTGCCTTCCCCTTTACTCCTTGATTTGTCAACACCTTGGCCACCTATCAAGGTCTAAATATTGCTTCTGTGATAAATAATGGGGCTCAAAGGAGACAGTAAATTAGAAAACCAAAATAGAATTGATAATAAAACTCAAAAGATGAAAAAATTAGGCAAACTCCAAAAAGCCTAAGGAAAAAAGGAAAGAAGATAATATAAAGCCTTAGGATTGAGAAAGGTAGTATAAACACAGATTAATAAGTAAAACTTTTGTGGAGTTTTAAACATATACAGTTTTTGACATCTAGATGAGACAAATGATTTCTTTTGACAAAATATAAATTATCAGAATGAAACTCAAGAAAAGATAGAAAACCTGAACAGACTAATAACAATGGATGAAGCGAAGAAGCTGTTAATAACTAAGTGATCAAGGTTAACATCACCAGTAATAAGTCATGTTACTAGAACGTGAATGTACCACCTAATGTGATACAATGAGAAGGTCACGTCACCTCTGTGATATCCTTCCCACAAACCCAAAACTCCAGTTTAAGCATGAGAACACATGAAATAAACTCAAATTTTGGGATGACAGTCTATAAAATTTCTGACTAGTACTTTTCAAAACTGTCAAGTTAATGGGGGGAAAAAAGTGAAAAGATTGAGACTCGGTCACAGAGCAGAAGAAACTAGGGACTCATGACACTAAATGCAATATAGTGTCCTGCAACAGAAAAGAGACATTGGTGGAAAAAAGGGGGAAATCTGGATAGAGTCTGTAGCTTAGTTAATAATGTTATACTAATGCTAACTTCTTTGTTTACACAAATGTACCATGTCTCTTTAAGATGTTAACATAAGAGGAAGCTGGGTGAAGGATATACAAGGACTCTATATTATATTTATAACTTTTCTGTAAATCTCAATTTAGAGTTGTTAAAAGATCTGTCACAAAAAAAGGGCAGCAGGCTGATGTGGTTTTATAGGCCTTGGCCTACTGCCTTTTCTAGTGTAGCTCATTAACAAGCAACTGGAAATTCTAAAGTTATTATTAAAACTATTCCAAAATATTGAAAATATAGAAAGCATCCCAGTTTATTATATGAAGGCAACATTACATTAGTACATATAACATAATGAAGATAGCAAAAGGGAAAAAATATGGATGTAAAAATCCTAAGCAAAGTATTAAAAAATTGAATCTAGTAGACTGTTGAGAAAATAATATGCCACATAGTTTATTCTGGAAGTACATTATATTTTATTATGATGACATAGATATCAATATAATTCATTACATATTGAAAAAGTAAAACTACATGATCATATTATTCCTGGTAAAATTCTAAGTAAAGTTTTTTTTAAATCTGTGGAAAATATAGAGAATATCCTTTTTTTGTTTATATGTATAAATGCAGAGATGAAGGTGACCTTCCTCAGTGAATGAGAAAGCCTAAGGAAAAAAGCTGATAGATCTACCTACAAATAAATTAAATGTCAGTGTATAATTTTCATGTTAGAAACATGACTCATGCAAATATAGAATGAATATGTGTTAGAAACTCATGCATCCTTTTAATTAAAGTGGGAACCAGTAAGATAATAAAGCTAGGTATCAGAGTATCTAAAGAACAGATTTATATAGTCCATCTGGAAAGGCATTTTTAAAAATGATGCCTTGAGAATAAAATTGATTAGATACAAGTTTGGTTAATATTCTGAAAAGTTATAAAACCATAACCTTTGGGTTTGTATTTCTCCAGGTCAGAAATGTACAAGTTACATGGAACTTCTTCATAGTGTCTGGGCTGTAATCAAATCGTAAATAGGAAAGTCAAACACAGGTATATTATCTTCAAGAATTAAATAATCCTTTGGTGGCCTTCGTAAAACAGTTGCCCAGTATGCCATTGGAAGAATATGCTTTTTTCATTTCCAAGTTTTGGCTAAATTTTCTTAATACTAGTGTACTTTGGTAGACATTGTCAACCAAATTAAAAACAACAAGGTTGATTATCTTGATCAAAAATCCTAAAAATTAATAGTAAAACCCAAGTGGAAAAAAATAGAATACAAATTGTTGGTTTACTGAAGAAGAGCTGCACATTGCCAGAAACCATGAGAAGCTGCCTCCAATCTCAGTCATAATTTTTAAAAATCGAAATAACTGTGAATA
Source organism: Cheirogaleus medius (assembly GCA_008086735.1). Taxonomy (NCBI): domain Eukaryota; kingdom Metazoa; phylum Chordata; class Mammalia; order Primates; family Cheirogaleidae; genus Cheirogaleus; species Cheirogaleus medius. The sequence continues at coordinate 29,990,396 of VBSM01001265.1, forward strand.
TAATGAAAATTTTGGTTATCAGATGGGCCAAAGTGTAATATGTTTGTAACTTAGTATTATTAGCTGTGTTGGTGTATTCACACTTTAATAGTGAGATTCTAATTTGTTACCATAGGCCAGTTTGTAAGTGTTTTCTGTAACAGCAGAATACTAAAAACCTTCTCAAATAGTCTTGAAGTTAGGTAAATACACCATGTTTTCCAGACATGTGGAAAAGCATGAGATTTATCTGGAAAGTTCTCCAAGATTCTGTTAACTGAGAACCGTAAGATGTAGACAAATACATATTTTTATTTAAAAAACTTTTACATGTGTATTTTATACCTAGGTCTAAATAATATAGAAAAACTTGTTTGTGTTAGTGGGGTAAGGAAACTTTTTCTCTTTTTGTTCTGGTTTTTTCTTAAAGAAAGACTTTATTTAAGTAAGGGTCAAGATTGTTTTGCGGTAGGGAGAGAGATTGAACTCTACTCTGAATACAGTAGGGACAAGTGGAGATCTATAGCCATGAGGCAATTGTTAAGAAGTGGATCTCTCTTTTTTTTCAAGTAGGGATAGATGATTTTAATTTTCATATTTTTAAAAGAATTAAAAAAAATATATATTAATACAAAAACTTAATTATCACATTCTCTTAGAAGATTTTCTATTGTAGTAATTTATAAAACTACCTAGATAATAGAGAAATCCTTCATTTTTTCCTACTGAAGCTTAAAGAGGGAGAAAGCAGAACAAGTTAGTATATAATACCTCAAAGTATCTGTCATAAATACTTAGGAGGAATGAATATTTGTACTAATATAAATTATAAGTATTTGTGAGCTGGGCCCTGTGTCTCCCTTATTCCTGTTTCTTTTTGTCAAACTCTTCCTCCCTGGCTTTCTCTTTCAAAGATGGATTCAATTCTGTAGCATTTTGTGACATTCTAACCCTGATGCATTCTTTGCTTTTCATAGGGAAAATAGGAAGAGTTTTCAACACTTTACTCAGGTGGTTGGAGTAGTAAAACTAGGCAGGGAGGGCTCAGCCAAAATAAGAGCTGCTTATGTGGTGACTCATGAAAGAGTCAAGGTTTTAGTAGCAGCTGGCAGAAAACAAAAGAAAGATCCAGATAAGGTAGGGATGTGAGTGTGTGTGTGTGTGTAACTGTACATTATACAAGCTATGCATATTTCTAAGAATGCATACTAATATAATTTAACCTTTGATGAGTAAGACTATTCCATAAAGTATCAGTTCTTGTAATCTGTTGTAATAAATGATGCATGCAAGTAATTTGTAAGTATGTAGGTATGAAGGGCTGACTTAGACTATTATGCTTGCTGAGACTTGTCTCTATATTCACCTCCAATGTAAATGCATTTGTTATAGATTGGAAAATCACTAAGTTGAATTTGCTAAAATTGTGTGTAAAATGATAGTATCTAGTAACTCAGTGAGAGTCAAAGGAATCTCCTATGAAGAAAATCAAGTGCCTTTTAATAAAGATTTGTGATACTTAATTTTATTCCTTTGTAGTTTGCTTGTTTGGCCTACTTTTAGGACCTTGGCTGTATGCAACATAATTGAGGGTGCTGAACAAGCAAGATGTTAGAAAAGTCTCGTCATTCAAATATAAAGTAGATTTTCAGGACCCATTCTGAGTTCTAGCTCCACCTTCTAAAATACATAAGAAATATATGGTAGTCTTCCCTTATCCTTGTTTTAAGATTACTAGTAGATAAAACCAGTAGAAGTAACTGCGGACAGTACCCACCCATTTACCATCAGTCAGAACATGTTTTTGTTGGTGACTTTCATGCACAAATTTAATGCCTTTCCCATCTTAACTAAGGCTATGACTTTTGTAGTTTGAGATACGACAGCAAAACTAGCAAGAATTTCTTTTTCCTTCTTCACAATATTACTGATAGAAGATTCATTCTTAATGTAGATCTTAGCAGCTTTGGCATAAGACTTTTCCTTTCTTATTAAGTTGAGAACGTTCACCTTTTCACTTAAAGGAAGCACTTTCTGTCTTCTCTTTGGCATATCCAAATTGCCAGCATCACTGCTCTTTCTACTCTGGGACTATTAGTAAGTAAAAGAAAGGTTACTTGAACCTAAGCTCTGTGATAACCTAGACGGTTACTAAGTGACCAGCAGGCAGGCGGGTAGCATGTACACTGGGGATTTGCTGGACTGATGGTCCCGGGCTGGATGGAGTGGTACTGTGGGAGATTTCATCATGCTACTCAGAATGGCGTGCAATTTAAAACTTATTAATTATTTATTCCCGGAATTTTCCATTTAATGTTTTCAGACTTGAAGCCACAGAAAATGAAACTGCAGGTAAAGGAGGACTACTATATTTTATTTTACAGGTTTCCAAGTAAATGGTTGGATTGTATGAAACTGTATTTTTATGTCAATGTTGGTTGTTTTTGTTTCTAAAGTTGGTCAATCTTAGGTGAAATAGAGGATCAGCTATTAGTCATCTTTAAAATTGGCTATGGGAGTACCAGACCTACATACCTCTGCCTTGTAGCTAAAACTTACAGTTTTTTCCACTTCCTCTTTACCAGGTGAGGGGAAAAACTTGTCTTTCCTTATCAAACAATGTTAAAGCTTTATAGATAAATGTGCCTGAAAGAAATAAAAAACATTCCCCAAGTCATATTAAATCCTTTCTTAAGAGCAGAATTAAATTGAAAGAATACTCTTTAGAAAAAGGAGAGATTGGGAAGATTTCAAAGAAGGAAGCAAGCTGAGTCTGAGGTGGAAGAAGCAAAGCCGCCTTACCTAAAAATTTTGTGTGTTATCTAATTACATATCAACCATTACTTCCCTATGCATTATCTTCTCTTCTGAGTGCTGATCCCTTATTCCTGACTGGACATTATTAGACTGCACACTATTACTTGTATGTTGCCCATCATCACTAATCATTAGAGAAATGCAAATTGAAACCACAACGAGATACCACCCCACCCCTGTGAGGATGGATACTATCCAAAAAACTCAGAAAATAACAAATGTTAGCAAGGATGTGGGGCAAATGGAACACTTGTGCCTTGTTGGTGGGAATATAAAATGGTGCAGCCACTGTGGGAAGTAATATGGAGGGTAAAAAATAATTTTTAACTCTGTTTATTATATGATCCAACAATCCCATTTCTAGCTATATTTCTAAAAGAATTTAAAGCAGGATCTCAAAGATATTTGCATCCCCATGTCTGTTGCAGCACTATTCACAATAGGCAAGAAGTAGAAGCAACTCAATGTCCATGAGTGGATGAGTGGATTAAAAAAATGTGGTATATACATAAAATGGACCAATATCATACAGTCTTAAAAAGGAAGAAAATTCTATCACATGATACAACATAGACAAACCTTGAGAACATTATGCTAAGTGAAATAAACCAGTCATGAAAAGAAAAATACTGAATGATTCCATTTGTTAAGAGGTATCTAACGTAGTCAAACTCATAGAAAGGGAAAGCAGAATGGGGTTGCCATAGACTGGAGGCAGTGGGAAATGGGGAGTTGTTGTTGAATATGTATAGAGTTTCAGATTTGCTATATGAGAAAGTTGTAGAGATCTGCTGTACAACAATATGAATATAGTTAACCCTACTGAACTGACTGTGCATTTACAAATGATTAAGATAGTAAATTTTATGTTATATGTTTTTACCACAATTTAAAGTTTTTAAATGTGAATTCTGAGGCCTAACTGTCAAGATACTCTGATTTATACAATTTGATATAAAGTCCTGGCATTGAAAAATTTAAAAAGGCTCCCAGGTGATTCCACAGTACAGTGTTGGGAAACACTGAAATAAACATAAAAACATAAGGAATTGTACCACAGCTACTAGGTAGATGATTTTACATGATCCTGTAAATAGTTTTATTCCAGGAGATTAAATATTCTTTAGTTCATATGCTGTTAAACTCTAATTTACTAAGCAAGTATTTATTAATTTAGCCATCAGAGTTTAAATTAGAGAATCCTTTTAATAAAAACTTGAAGAAATTTATGAAAATGATTTTCAGCAGTGTATACAAGATAACAGCAATATCACTTGGTTAAGAATTTTTAATTCTTATTTTAATTTTGCCATGGCATAGGTACAACTAAATGAACATTTATGTAGCTTAAACGTTTACCTTGAGAGATTTAAGTGCATTTCAACTAGAATTATGCTTGTTGCTTATGCCTGCATAGTTTTATCTGTACATATATCCAAATTCTTATTTTCTGGATTTTTCTGAATGAAATTTGTTTCTAGTTTGTTCTTTATATGAGTATTTACACATGAGAATCATAAATTGTAAATACATTCACTGCAAAAGACAAGGGGAACAGCAAGTACTGGACAATTTTTGTTATATAAGGTTTTAGAAAATATACAAATCAAAGACAAAGGTGGCAGACTTATTCAGTAAAATAATTAGTACATACAACTACCATTTAAGTTTTCTGAGAATTTCCACCTTAAATATATGAACATATAAAACTATTCTTTTAAAACATTGTTCAGCCCTGAGCATTGCAAAATATCTACTGGCAGGATATGAACTTGGAACAGCAGACTATTCTTTTTTTAGTAGCCTTTTTCCTGCAGATGTGACTTTAACAGAGGAAGATGCTGGGTTGCTGTTTTTGTGTGTGTGTGTGTGTGTGTTTCGGCAGGTAATCAGCAAAAGAAGGAAAGACAATAGTCGTTTGTTAAATGAACCTTGGTTAATTTAGACATTGAGGGTGTACAATTGTTTTAAAATATTTGTGATTTTCTAAGTGTTCCATTAAAGTTGTTTGGTTTTTGAAACTCCTCTAGGGAAATTTTAGAAATAAATTTTAACTAGTTCAGTTATATCATCTCTGATTTTGGGGAGAACAGATATATTTAGTCTCTCTTCTAAAATGAGAGATGAACAATTGATGGTAACATTTTTTATATCTGATTATCATATGATATTAGAAAGATTGGATGTATGGTATAATCAAATATTATCTATTACAGAATTTAAACAAATTATTTGTAAATATTTTCTCCTTACATATGTTAGAAACGTATACTTTCTGATCATATTTTAAGATTTGATACTAAGGCAGAATTAAGTTTTTTTAGGCTAAATTAGATATTTCTTTATAATTTTTTATAAAGATTAATATTTTGGGGAACGGGAATTTGACCCAGACTTACCTACATGTGTGTATATGCTTGTAACTCTTGTCCTGCTTGACACTTGACTTTTTGCATTTTTTCTTTGTTGTACTTAAGTCCCTGTCGTAATCTGGAATGCGAAAAGGACTTCCGGGAAGGACATAAGTATTACTTAAAAAATGTACAAATAGGAATAAAGTCATCAGTCAGTGACTAAGGATAGCCAAACTCAGTTTGCCAATGTTTAAATTGTCTAATGTCCTGTCTTTCAGAGAGACCAACATTTGGCATTCAATATCTGGGATTGTGGGTGAGGTGAAAGGAAAGGTGAATTCTAATAATGAATCAAGGCAGGAACTGAAGGAGGCTTTGTTTGTTTCTTTAACTTGTTTTGTAGTAAGATCAGTTGTTTCAGTGAATAACCAAGTTGTAGTGACATGAGGAATCGCACGTTGCTTTTGAGATGCAGAATGACATTGTAGTAACTGCCAAAATTCTTTTCATTTATCATGAATTCCAGAAAGAGAACTTTTGACCAGAGTATCACATTCCTTTTTTTTTTTTCCTTCCTTCAGCTAAACACTATTCATTCTTTAGGGAATATAGCATTCCAGTTTTACTTGAAATCCCAAATGGAATCATACTGCATGGTTATAATCAGGAAAAAAAAATGTATAAATAGCACCCAAGAGAGATTCTTAAGGCTGCTTCACCAAGTTCAAATGCATTTTTGTATCTCTAAGCAAGTTCTTAACTAATCCTCCCCCTCTCCCATACACCCAATAATCGCACCCAATTTGTATTGGAACTTCACTTCAAAGTTCATAAACTTTCAGTCTAATCAGGAAAGAGGAATGTCAGTGGGTTAACATACAGTAAACGGAAGTAGGTAATGGACCCTGTTTGTAATTTTAATTTTTATATTAAGCTTAAAAGCAAATAAGACATGGGGTTTGATACATATCTTTACTTCATGTGTCAATACTGTGAAAGTAAAAGATCACTAAATTGGGTTTTTGACTAGCTTTTGAACTATTTAACTCTTTGATCTGGCACTTATTTAATTTCTTTGAGATTTAGTTTCCTATCTTTAAAGTCTCTCTTTTCTTTTTAATAGAATTTCTCTCCTCTAATGGAAAAGAGAAAGGATGGATAATGTTTGCTATATTCTCAAGGCTTTTAAGATATAACTTAGGAAAAAGTACTAGTTTAAAAACAAAGAAATAGGTAAGTATCATTGGTAACTTATACAATGTCTCTAGCTATAATAGGAGGTTAAAATGAAATAGATTAAGACCGAATTGGATTTGAAGGGTGGGTAGGATTCCACCCACTTCCCCCCAGGAAGAAGAGGACACAGAAAGTAAGGACCAAGATAGGGTTGTAAGAAAGATCGGGACTTGCCTAAAGAAAATGACCTGACTGAAGCATACACCTCAGTGGGGAAATGTGGGGGGAAGTGGGGATTAAAATTGCATAAATTTATGAAGCCTGTCAATGGAGGGCCTTGGAAGTTGTGTAGAAGTTTGTATTTGAATTAGGAAATAAGAAGACGACATTATAGATTCTTGAACAGGAGAGTAACTTAACAAAAGCAATGTTCTAGAAAATCTATCAATGCTTTTTTGGAAAGTTTGGAAGATAATATCTTGAGTTTTTTCTGGTGCATAAATCTTCTCCTAGCATTGTAAGTCAGCAACCAGTTTTTAAAGATTTCACATTTTCTACTGTATTTAAGTAATTGCCTTACCTGGTATGTGACAGTCAACTTAATATGTGTATTCTTACTTTCTGTTTCAGAGCAGTGTCACAGTATAATCTTTTTTTAAAAACTAGACAACTAGGGATTAAATGAATTAAAATTCAATCACAATGACATTACAAATGCAAATAACCTCAACCAAAGTAATATTTGGATGAACAGATATTTTGTATGCACAGTTGTGTTTGTGGTTGTGTTATAACTGACTTTTCTACATGATCACCAGAAGGTTTCTTTTGACATTAATTGGAAGATCCATCCTGATTGTAGAAACATTAAAGTATGAAATATGTCTTAGAATTGAGGTTATATGATATTTTCATAATGTCTATAGTATTATATGTTTAGCAGATTGGGAGTCCCAATTTGTATTACATGCTAATAATTGAAGCAGTAAAATAGGTGGGAAGAGTTGCAGGATTTAATATCCAGAATTAGCAAGAAACAAAAAAGAATAGTTACCAATAAAAGAAAATCAAATATGTGTACTTCTTCCTGAATATGAATATTAAGTGTGAATGTAGTGTATTTCTGTGTATGCAGGTGAGGCAATAGGTTTGAATCTCAGATCTTTATGTCTAAAATGGAAATAGTAAACTGTACCCTATCTTTCTTCCCAGCATGGTTGTGAGGAACAAATGAAAGACACTGTGTTTTAAATTTACTTAAAGGATTATGTAAACTTTTAACATACTACCTGAATGTATTTAATATCATTATTGCTATTACTTCTAAAAATATAAATCAATATATTGTAGTCTTTATTGAAAAGATGATTTATAGTAAAAGATTAGAACTGCCAGTTATTGGGATAGTAATACACATAATTTGGTATGATTTGAATATATTGTTCAGAAAAAAATCTATAAGAATGTTAAATTGCTCACTGAAGCCAGGAATTTAACAATGATGAGATCATTTATTAATGTATCATAATCAGAAGTAGTGTTAAATACATTTAAAAACTATATATATGTAAATAGTTCATATAGACTTCAGTGTGCAGATGAAACTCTTTTCCTCTCCCTGGTCTAGGACCAGTGAAATCTCTTGGAGCCTGGCAGAAGCAAATGCACAAATACAACTGTCCTGTAGGTGTGCTTCCATAGCTTCAGGCACACAAGGCTCCCACAGAATAAGACAACCTCTGCTGAAGGTTATAGACATTATAAGCCACAGGAGAAAACAAACCATCATGCAGGAGAATGAGCAGACACAACAGGCAAGAGAATAAACATGGTAAGAACTGGAGATAATGGAAAAACCTTAAAGAGACTATAAAACAAATTTGTTTAAAATGATTATAGATAAAAGGAGGAATAGGAACCATAAAGGAAAACCTGTGGAAGGAACAGGAAGATTTGAAAGAGACCAAACTACACTTAAAAGTGAAAACATACAATAATTGAAATTAAAATGTCATTGGTTTTCATTCAACAAACTTTTGAGTTCTATATGCCATTACATAGTTCTTACTCTATATAATCATTCAAAGAGAGATTTAGTTAATTTGAAGAAGTATTTGAGGATGTCACCAGAAAACAGCATGGAGATATAAAGAGAGAGGGGGGAAAAAGATGTTACAACCATGGAAGACAGAATGAGAGGGTTCAACTTTTGTCTAATGGAGTTTTTATTAATAGAATCAGAGAATAGAAAGAATGAATAGGAGAATATCTGAAGGGAATATAAAAGCCATGCATTCTCCAAAATCAAAGAAAAACATGAGATCTCAGATTGAAGATGCATACTGAATTCCAGACAAGATACATAAAAATAAACCTATACTTAAAAATAACATATATTGAGCTCTTTGTGTGTGCCAAACATGTACTTTACATGTATTAATATAATAGCAACTTTGAACAGGTTTATTCTAAAAATATGAAAATTTTGGATAAAATTTAGAATTTCTAGTTTTCTAGAGAAATGTAAAAGGAAATAGAAAATCTGAAAAGAACTGTAACCATTAAAGGAATGGACTAAAAAAGAAATTGTATATAAGAGAGAAACATGAGTCCCATACATTTCACTTGTGAACTTTACCAAAACTTCTATTAGTAACTCATCTCTGTCTTATGTGAAATGTTCCAGAAAATGAGAATTTGAATAATTTTTCTGAGTAGCACTTAATCACTTTTCCACCTAATTTATGTCTCACTACCCTACTAAAAAACCTTCAGCTAGACATGGTGGCTCATGACTGTAATCCCAGCACTTGGGGAGGCCGAGATGGGAGGATTACTTGAGGCCAGGAGTTGGAGACCAGCCTGGGCAACATAGCAAGACCTCCTCTCTACAAAAAAAATTTTAAATTTAGCTGGTTGTGGCTGTGTGCACCTGTAGTCCCAACTACCCAAGAGGCTGGGACAGGAGGATGGCTTGAGCCCAGGTTACAGTGAGCTATGATAATACCACTGTATTCTAGCCCAGACAACAGGAGAACGTGTCTTAAAAAAAAAAAAAATAATAATAACCTTCATGAGGACAAAGATGCTGTTTTGCTTATTTGCCAACTCTGTCTTTAGCATTTGGTGAAGTACCTGGCATGTGTTAAGCTCTCAATAAATATTTGACTGAAAAATAAATATAGTAATGTTTTAAAATATTTAGAAATCTTTCATGATTGCATTCTTTTTTCTTATTTAAACTGTCATAATCTCTGTAGAGAAATATCAGATGAAACAAGTTTGTTTATATTGTTATATTTTATTTATTCTCTACAAATATTTATCTTATGAGGTTTAAATAAAAATACATAAGATTTAAGAAATGTGCCGTTTTTAAACATGCATATTATTATTAGAGAATGATCTCTATAAAATACAACAGTGCTTTGTTACAGTTTAGAAATAATTCAAGAGAGGAAAAGATAAAATTCTGTTTTGCATCATAAGTACACAAATTTAATGTACTTTTTTGTATTTGTTCTTCATTCTGTTTTCAGCACTTAGTAGGTTTTTGTTTTAATAAGGAACATTTTTATATTCTTTTCTTTAATTCACCGTATTGTTTCAAGAGCTATGTCAGATTTATATGATTTTGCTTTCCCTGGTCTTACCTATTCTGTTTACTCTTTTGGCTTGTGTGTTCTGTTTCTTGAGCCCTACAAATTTTATTTTTTCCAAATATGTGTTTGCTAATTGATTTATTAAAAGTTGCAGTTATCCTTATCTGATAGTAAATGTCAGATTTACTGCCTGGGGTTTTTTTGTTTTCTTTTCATGAATTTAAATAAAGAAAAAGCCAGATGTGTTTTAAAAATCAAGGGTTCAATCTTATCATGTATGGAATGTGACATTTTAGTTCATGACTAGTCTCATTTATACTTTGGTTGTTGAAATTAGACACTTCATCTCTTTCTGTGATTCAGAATAACTTTTATGTCATTCAAATTTGAAGTTTAAATAAAACATGACTGTTTTTCTCTTAAATAAATAGATTTTGCCTTTGGTGAATTTTTAAATGGTGAAACAAAACATCTGTAACAGAACACTTAAGTTAAATTTTTGTTCTTAATTTATTTGTATTTGAAATAAATCCAACCATAGTTACTTATTTCCAGAGAGAAATTCTTAGTAAAGCTCAATTGTACATTAAGTAAGTATGTAAGAGCAAGACCCCGTCTCTACAAAAAATAGAAAAATTAACCAGGCATGGTGGTGCATGCCTGTAGTCCCTGCTACTGGGAAGCTTGTGGCAGTAGGATTGCTTGAGCCCAGGAGTTTGAGGTTGCAGTGAGCTATGATGACGCCACCGTACTGTAGCTGGGGTGACAGAGCCAGACTCTGTCTCAAAGAAAAGAAAAAAAAAAGTATGTGTTTATGAAAAAGATTCATTTCTGGCTCTTTATAGTATTGGAAAAGAAATACTGTTTCTGTGATTTGTGTGATTATATAGTATTATTGAAGCCCCAAACATATATTCTTATTTACTATAATACTTTGCATTTATTTCTGATGCATATAGGATATTATCCCCCTTCCTTAAATTAAAAAGCAATTATTTATAAAATATTTTCTAATGGGAAAAGTTTCTTATTTTAGTTTAGAATTAAAATTTTGGGAGTAAGCATAAATTATTTCTATGAAATCATTCAAAACCATATTTTTATTAAAATTAAAATGGATTACTAAATTTAAAATACTCATTTTAATGTCCGTATATAATAATTTTAATATTCCTATTAAATCCTTGAAAATATAGTGTGTACACAAATTTAGTCAGTTTGATGTGGCTGTGTGTGTATGTATTTGTACTCTATAATTTGCATTGATGCATGACTAGCTGCTATTTCTTAGTATATTAAGCAATTTTCATATAAAATAAGTATTAAGTTACACTGTGTACAACTGTTATAACTAAATAGTATGTGTGCACATTCTTTTCCTAAATAAAATGAAACATCTCAAGATCACCCATTTTTCTGATTTGACTTTTTAAAATATTTAAATAGAGCTATTAAACATTTGAAGGATCTCTGGTAGAGGACAAAGGAAATATATGTGACAAAAAAACCATTTTTGTTTTTTTAGTTAGATGAGCTCATCATGGGATGGAGGTTCATTTTGTGATATTAAATTTCTAGTTTTTGAACTTGTGTCATTGGTATGTATTATAAAGTGATTTAAAATTTTGAGACCATGCAATTAGATTCAGATGTATTACCAATTTTATTAAATTTTGCTGATTTCATTGTAGATCCATGTTTCTTTGTGTATAGAAATTTATCTTAGATCTTGCAGTCATGACTTTTTAGTTAAAACTGAAGGTGCCTTTTTCTCTTTAATTTCCATGTAATGTGAAGACAAAAATTGTTTAAAACAATTTCTGTCGTAATTAGTATGGCTACTGAATACTGAGAAAAAAGGTAGATTATAAATGTTAAATTGAACTTTAATGTGCATTGATAATGTGGCAACTGTATATGTAGTTTGATTAGTTTAGTAATAATTTAATAAATGGCTCCTTTAGAATAGTGGAAGACTCAAGATTTGTAGGATTTCCTTTGCTATTTCTATCTAGTGTATTTTTAAGTGGCCTCAAAGGCAGTGAAGAAATGTTTTATTTTTCCTCATACATATAAAATACATCTGGAAGAATAAATTCACATCTGGTTCATGGATTTCCTTCATGGAGATGATCCAAATTCAGTGTCAAGATTAGAGCTTGTACTCATGTGTTTGCAGAATCTTGTATGGAATTTGAAATATTTTGTTTGGAAGTAGTTGGGGAAACAATTGATTCAGATGTTTGTGTGTTATGTTCTAATTTTAGATATATTTCTCCCTTATGAAAAATAAAAATGTTTTGTGCTTCATAATTTAATCAAGGTACTTGAAAACACTGTTTATATTTAAGAAGATGTTTCAGGTGACAATTCTCAAACATTGTTTTATGAAAGAGAGATCAATTAAATTGTTAAATTTATTAGGTAATGATTATTGGTAACCATAACCATTATTAGAGACATACTTCTAATACATAATGTTTTGTAGTCTGAATTATACTATCATACTTTTTTGACTTCATTTAGAAACAGCAACAATAATTTTTTAATTGTTGCATTCTAAATATCTGCCCAAATGAGGTATATAGGTTTGGACTCTCACAGTATAATGCTGTATACACTGAGTGCCTGCCTCAGCCTCACAATCGCTAACAAATGTATCTGTGTCTGAATGGAGTCCCTAGAGTAGCATAAAGTAGAAGCATTTATGGGCTCAGTCCAAGAAGCATGTGAACTAAAAATAATATTGTCAAACTTTTATGAATTATTTGTCTTATGCATTGAGACTGCCAAATCAAGCTGCTAGTCATGTGAATTAAACTTGATACACTGGAACAAAATGGGTGTTGCTCAGTAAACCTCCCTCATTAAAGAGGATGTTTGATCTTTCTCAAGGATTGTTTTTTGGTCCTTTAACATATGATATATTTTCCATATAATAACATTATAAAGTTTATTCATAGATAAATTTACAGCTATTTGCTTTTCTATATTTTTTTAACCTTGAGTTTTCTGTAAAATAGGAAAAAATGCATTTTGCATATGTATCTAATTTAGTGGTTTCTAAACAATATGGCAGGAATTTTTATGTTTCAACAGATTTTCCAGTGCATCACCAAATGTAGATATTATAAGAATTTTGGAAGGGGCCAGCCTTTGAGGTTTCATACTTCTTTCTTCTTCTTACTCCTCCTCCTAACCTTTCCTCCTCCTGTAGTCATTGCCAGGTAAAATTTTGTTCTTAGCAAATGAGAGTTAGGGTGGAAATGTTAATTTATTTGGTCATGTGTATGCTGGTATTACTCTAGAAAATCTGATTTGCTGTACTGGTATGTGACAACCTCCCTCCCCCTTTAAAAAGTTGGTGTGCCTTACTTTGTTCCAACACAGCAACTAAACTGCCTGGGTCTATACATAGTACTTGTAGTTAACACAGGAAACTGAATTAATGCTTCATTGGTTCATTTACTCACCCCACCAGTATATATTAATATTTAGGGTCTATGTGGAAGATAATGTTCAGGGAACAAATTTTAAGCTGTCTGATTTATCTTTCTTCCCTTTTGGGTTAACAGAACTCGTTTTTCCTTAGCCTCTGTCATTCATTACAGCTCAGTTCTATTCTTTCTCAATTCCATATACTTTTAGAACCCTATTTCTTCCATTTTGTTTTTGAATTTATGATCACTTACTTAGGTTAGTACCATTTGATGGTTGTATTTTGAGACTCAGACATGAGAATTGATGGTGTTCTTGTCACAAAGTGTACGCTTTGATAACCTTTAAGATACGTTTATATCCATGAAGCCAACTACACCAGTCAAGATAATGGGCATATCCATCACCTCAGAAGTTTTCTCATGCTCCTTTGCAATCCTTTCCTCTAATCCTTTACCATCTCCAGACAACCACTGATTTGTTTTCTGTCACTGGAGATTTGTAATGAATTGAGTGGTGGTCCCCCAGAAGATATGTCTACCTGTAAACTGTGAATGTTAGTTTATTCAGATAAAAGTATCTTTATAGATGTATTAATAATTAAGGATCTCAAGATGAGATCATCTTGGATTAGGGTGGGCCCTAAATCCAATGACAAGTGTCCTTAGAAGAGGAGGAGAGAAGACATGATGAAGAGGTGATGTGATGGAGGTAGAGATTGGAGGGATGCATCTACCAGTCAACAATGCCAAGCATTGCTGGCAGCCACCAGAATTAGGTGAAAGACACGGAACACATCCTCTTTTAGGGCCTCCAAAATGAACCAACCCTGCCAACACCTTGATTTTGGATTTCATCCTTTAGAATTTTGACAGAGTAAATCTCTATTGTTTTAAGCCACCAAGATTGTGGTAATTTGTCACAGCAACCTTGTGAGACTAATATAAGATCGGTTTGCATTTTCTAGAATTTTATATAAATGGAGTCATATAGTATGTGTTCTTTTTTTATATAGATTCTTTAACTCAGCGTAATTATTTTGAGACCCATCTTTGTTATTGCATGGATTAACTCTTTATTGCTTAGAAGCATTCCATTCTATGTATATACCACACTTTATCTGTTCACCTGTTGATGAACGTTTGGTTGTTTTTGTTTTTTGGCTCTTATAAAAAAAGTTGCTATGAACATTTGCGTTGGGTTTATGTGTAGACACATGATTTCATTTCTTTTGGGTAAATTCCTAGAAGTTGAACAACTGGGCATGCTTAACTATGTACAAAATATATATTTAACTCTTTAAAGAGACTGCCAAAGTGGATTCTACATTTTACATTTCTTTTAAGTATTGTATGTGAGTTCCATTGCCACCACATCCTGGTCACTTCTAGGTAGGGCCAATTTTTTAACTTAAGCCATTGGACTAGTGTGTACTGGCATCTCATTGTGGTTTCACTTTTCATTTCTGTAATAAATTGCAATATTGAACACTTTGTCATAAGCTTATTTTCCATCTGTGTAGTCTTATCTGGTAAAGTATTTGTTTAAATCTTTGACCCATTTTTTTTAAAACCATACCCAAAGCTTATAATTTGACCCATTTTTTAAATTGGATTTTTTTGTTTTCTTATTGAGTTTAAATATTAAAAAAAATCTATTTGGATACAAGTCCTTCACTAGCTGTATGATTCAGATTTTTCTTTCAGTCTATGACTTGTCTTTTCAGTACTTTATCAGTGTATTTCAAAGAGCTGAAGTTTTAAATCTTAGTGAAATCCTATTTTATCAATTTTAAATTAACTGTGTTTTGTGTGTGTGTTTTATCTAAGGGATTGTCACCTATGTGACAAAGGTTTTTTTCATATATTTTTTAAATTTTTTTATTTCAAAATGTTTATGAGATATAATTTACATATAATAAACTACACATATTAAAAACTATAGCTATTTAAAAGTTTTGACATATCTATATGCCTATGAAACCACTACAGTGAAAATAATGAACGTATTCAAGAACTCTCATAATGTCCTCCTGCTCTTCCCTATACAGTTCTCTCTGCTGGGTATTCACTGATATGCTTTCTGTCTCTATGCATTAGATTACATTTTTAGAGTTTTATATAATTGGAATCATATTATATGTATCCTCTTTTGTCTGGCTTATTTCACTCAGCGTAATTATTTTGAGGTTTATCCATGTTGTATTGTGACCATGTGGACTTTATCCCAGGAATGCAAGGGTCGTTTAACACTCAATAAAGAAAAGGAAAAAATATATAGTCAGAGATGACTTCTGAAATGATGGTGTTCCACAACTATTAATATTTTAAGTCTCTGGAAATGGTCCTAAGGGCATATAGCAGATGAAGAAGTATTTATTCAAGAAATTTACTGGAGGATTATGGGAAGAGGCTGAGTAGGAAGCAATAAGAGTCTGTCTCCCCATCTAGACAACAGTTGGCACTAGTGGAATCTGTGTGATGTAACTGTTTTGACACTCTGGAGTCTGTTCAACACTTAAGATTTCCAGGGAAAGACTTGGACTGTAAAATGTGGTTAATTTCGGTCAATTTGAGCTCTTAGCACAGTAGCAGCTAGCTACCCATCTCCCATACTCAGCACCATGGTAGGCAGCTGTGCAGACAAAAGATGTGGCAGGCATTGTTGTTATACTTCCTCCCATTGTTGCAAACAGTTCCTCTTTTGATTGAAGTTACTTCTAGCGGATTTAAAGTGCTGGTACTCTTTCATTTTTCTGTTTCATTTTAAAATTCTTCTCAAATTCACTTGGAACATTTTCCCAGATATACCATGTTTTAGGCCATGAATTTAGTCTCAATAGATTTAAAAAGATATATCAAACAAAGTATCTTCTCTGACCACAGTAGGATGAAATTAGAATCACTAGCAGAAGTAAAACTGGAAAATTCACAAATTTTTGGAAATAAAATAGATTAACCAATAGATCAAATAAGAAATCACAAGGAAAATTAGAAAATACTTAGAGGTAGATGTAAATTAAAACACAACAGGCCGGGCGTGGTGGCTCATGTCTGTAATCCTAGCACTCTCGGAGGCTGAGGCGGGTGGATTGTTTGAGCTCAGGAGTTTGAGACCAGCCTGAGCAAGAGTGAGACCCCGTTTCTACTAAAAATAGAAAGAAATTAGCTGCACAACTAAAAATATGTATAGAAAAAATTAGCCAGGCATGGTGGCGCATGCATGTAGTCCCAGCTACTTGGGAGGCTGAGGCAGTAGGATCACTTGAGTCCAGGAGATTAAGGTTGCTGTGAGCTAGGCTGATGCCACCGCACTCTAGCCCGGGCAATAGAGTGAGACTTTGCCTCAAACACACACACACACACACACACACACACACACACACACACACACAACATAACAAAACTTACAGGATGCAATGAAAGCAGTACTAAGGAGGAAATTTATAGCTATAAAAACTTTAAAAAACAAGAAATCTCAGATCAACAGCCTAACTTTAGAACTTAAGGAACTGGAAAAGGAAAAGCAAAAGGAACAAACTAAACTCAAAGCTACCAGAAGGATGGAAATAATAAATATTGGAGTAGAGCTAAACAAAACAGGGAAGAGGAAAAAATGAGAAAATCAAATAAAACAAAAATTTGGCTTTTGAAAAGATCAACAACATTGACAAAGTTTTAGCAAGATCAGTGAAGAAAAAAAGAGATAAGATTCAAATCACTAAAATCAGAACTGAAAGTATAGGGATATTACTAATGATTCTACATAAATAAAAAGAATTATAAGAGAATACTATGAGCAACTCTACATCAAAAATTGAGTAACCAAGATGAAATGGACAAATTCATAGAAACAAACCTACCAAGACTAAATCACAAAGAAGTAGAAAATCTGAATAGACCTATAACTAGTAGGGAATTGAATCAATAATCAAAAATCTCTTGACAGAGATAAACCCTGAAACTAAAGGCTTTACTAGTGAAATCTACCAAACGTTTAAAGAACTAATACCACTCTTTCTCAAATGTTTTCAAAATATAATCATGCACCATATAATGACCTTTCAGTCAGTGACAGACCACATATATGATGGTTGTCCCATAATATTATAACGGGCTGAAAATTTCCTATTGTCTAGTGACGTCATAGCTGTCTTTAATGTTATAGCACAAAACATTGCCTTTTCTATATTTAGGTATGTTCAGATACACAAATACTTACCATTGTGTTCAGTTACCTACAGTATTCAATATAGTAACATGCTATGCAAGTTTATAGCCTAGGTTTGTAGTAGGCTATACCATCTTTGTTTGTGTAAGTACACTCTATGATGTTTGCACAATGACAAAATCGCCTAACAATACATTTCTCAGAACATATTCCCATTGTTAAGTGAAGCATGCCTGTATTGAAGAATAGGAAACATTGCCTAACTCTTTCTATGATGCCAATGTCACCCTGATACCAAAGCCAGACAATGACACTACAAGAAAAGAAAACTACATACCAATATCCTTTATGAACATGGATGCAAAAATACCTAGCAAAATGCTAGCAAATCAAATTTAGCAGCATATTAAAAGACTATATACCACAACCAAGTGGGATTTAGTCCTGTAATATAAGGATAGTTTGACATAAAAAAATTGATCAGTGTAATATACCACATTAAATAAATAAAGGAAAAAAAACCCACATGATCATCTCAATTGATGCAGAAAAAGCCTTTCATGAAACTCAATACTCTTTCATGATTAAAAACACTCAACAAACCATTGCAGTTTGAAAGATACTTGATATGGTTTCAGTCTTAGGAAATTTGTTAAGACTTGTTTTATGGGCCAACATATGATATATCCCAGAGAATGTTCTATGTGTACTTGAGAAGAATGTGTATTCTGGTGCTATTGGATGGAATGTTCTATATGTATCTCTTAGGTTCATTTGGTCTAAAGTGTAGTTCAAGACCATTATTTGCCTGTTGATATTTGTCTGAATGATCTATTCATTGTTGAATGTAGGTATTGAAATCACCTAGTATTACAGTATTGCTGTTTATTTCTCCCTTCAAATCTGTTAATATTTGCTTTATATTTAGGTGCTTCAATGTTGGGTACACATATATTGATAATTGTTATATCCTCTTGATGAATCGACTCCTTTGACATTATGTAATGAACTTCTTTGTCTATTGTTACAGTTTTTCACCTAATGTCTATTTTGTCTGATATAAGTAGAGCTACTCCTGCTCTCTTGGTTTTCATTTGCATAGAATATCTTCTTCTATCCCCTGACTTTCAACACATGTGTCTTTAAAGCTGAAGTAAATCTGTTGTAGGCAGCATATGGTTGGGTCTTGTATTTTTATCCATTCACCCATTCTGTTTCTTTTTATTGGAGGATTTAGTTCCATTTGCATTTAAAGTAATTATTGACAGGTGAGGACTTACTATTGCCATTTTGTTAATTCTTTTCTTACTGTTGTAGTTCCTGTGGTCCTTTCTTTCTCTTTGGTGTCTTTCTTTGTGATTTGATGTTTTTAGTTTTCAGTTTTCTTTCTTTTTTTTTTAGTCTTTTACTTTGATTTCTTTCTATTTTTTATATATCTATTAGAGATTTCTTTGCACATTTGCTTTTCATGAGACCTACACAAAACATCTTATTGTTAAAACAGTCTATTTTAAACTGATAAATTCAGTCACATATAACACTACACTTTTATTCTCCCGTACAGTTTATCAGTGTCACAATTTACATCTTTTTATATTATGTATTTATTTACAGATTTTTGTAGCTATAGTCATTTTAATAATTTTTTCCTTTAACCTTTATACCGGCGTTAAAAGTGATTTGTGTACCATCATTACAGTATTAAAATATTCTGATTTTGACTATATACTTACATTTGCCAGTTAGTTTTATAGCTTCATATGTTTTTATGGTGCTAATTAGAGTAGTTTTGTTTCGCATTGAAGAACTCCCTTTAGCATTTCTTATAAGGTAGGTCTACTGGTGATGAACTCCTTTAGCTTTTATTTGGGAAAGATTTTATCTGTCCATTCTGAAAAACATTTACCTGGTTATAGTATTCTTGGTTGATATATTGTTTTTCAGCACACTGAATATATCATCCTTTTCTCCTGACCTGTAACATGTCTGGTGAGAAACCTGCTGATAGCCTCATTGGTGTGCTTTTGTCTGTGATGAGTCATTTTTCTCCTGCTGTTTTCAAAATCTCACTTTGTCTTTCATTTTTGATAATTTGATTATCACATGTTTTGGTGTGATCTTTGGGTTGATCTGACTTGGAGACCCTTGAGCTTCATGAATGTGGGTGTCCATATCTCTCTCAAGATTTGGGTAGTTTTCAGCCATTATTCCTTTAAATAAGCTGTTTACTCCTTTCTTTTCTTCTTCTTTTTCTTGGACTTCTATTATGTGTATATTGGTTTGGTTCATTGTGTACCATAAATCCTATAGGTTTTCTTCATTTTTTTTCATTCTCCACTGACTGGAATTCAAACTCCTGGGCTCAAGTGATCCTCCTGCCTCAGCCTCCCAAGTAGCTGGGACTACAGGCACGTGCCACCATGCTCAGCTATTTTTTTTCTGTTTTTAGTTGTTTGGCTAATTTCTTTCTATTTATAGTAGAGAAGGGGTCTCGCTCTTGCTCAGGCTGGTCTCAAACTCCTAAGCTCAAGCAATCCTCCTGCCTCAGCCTCCCTGAGTGCTAGGATTATAGGCATGAGCCACCGCGCCAGCCTAAAAAGTTACTTTTAAAACAATAAGAGTTATAATCATAATTCTGTGAAAGCATAGAAGATACATATCTGTTATTTATTTTATTTTAAAAAATCATGAGAAAAATATTTAGCTTATGTTAACAATTATATATAGTTTTAGTATATATGCAAATCATATGTGAGAATTAGGTTCTAAAATTAGCACATTAGGCAAAAATCTTGTAGTATTGTGATTGTCTTAAAAACTTGGTAAATTATTGGTATAGAACAGAGATAATATAAAATTAAATCTTATATCTAAAGCAGTTGGTTCTTTTAATGTTGAAAGGAATGATTTTTGTCCAGCTGACGATTGGATGAAGCTTTTAGTATATTTAGAATTTATGTTGATTGAAAATTATGAATTGTGACTTAAATACTTGAATTATACACAGTTCAAATATATTCTTTTTTTTTTTTTTTTTTTTGCTAAAAGGCATTCCTAAATTGAGGTCAACCATGTGGACAGTATGTATTTGTTTTGAATTTTGTGTTCATTCTACAGTATAATCTCACTGAGTGGAGTATTAGGTAGAATTGCCCACACTAAATTCATGTTTCTCTCTCTCTCTCTCTCTTTCTTTGGTGTTGGTCAAGCTCTATTAGTTTAATTATTGAATTTAAATGCGTCTATATATTCCTTCCACTCATTTTAATCATTATTGGTTTTTCTTTTCCTCTAAGTCATACTGTTTTTCATTCCTGTCACTGGTAGAAATTATGACTTCTGTACAAATAGCAAATTGGCTCAGATCTGCCAGAATTAATCTAGTTTTAGAACGTTAGATAAAACCCATCTGTTATAAATAGTATAATAGAATTATATGATTACATGGTAGCACAGGATAGGAAATGATTAATGATATACCTTTTTCTGATGATTATGTGGGAAAATCAGATTCTGTCTCTGGCAGGTCATAGTTTTTCACTTATAATTTTATTCTTCAGTTAATCATAGCCTGACATAAGCTGCAAGAATGGCAACATATGCCTTATACTTACAGAGCTCTTCCTTTTAGAGTAAGATGTTTAAAAACTAAATATGGCAATAAAAATACCCATTTTCTAGGAAAAATTAAAATCATGTACAGATTATCTCTAAGAAAAAATTAGGGTATTGATTATAATTTTGGTTGCTAAATGATTAATCTTTTTAGACCTTTAGACCCTTACTATTCTCTTGGGACATATTGCCTTAATTTCTGTTTCTTAAAATTACTAACTTTGCTTTTGCTCTACTTTTGTAAGTGATTGGAAAAGTTACTTTTCTCTAAATATTTGCTCCAGATCATATTTGACATTATTTTTCCTCTATAGTTGAGTTTGGTTATTTTTGGTAGTCTTGAAGTTGTTAATTTTAAATTTCTTAAAAATTGGATTAGAATGATTATATTTTACAGTACAAATAAACTGACTTAAACTTTTACTTGACCAATGTGAATTTGACAAATATCCTCTTGATCTCTTCCAAGTAAGAGAAATGATGGAGGTAAAACCCCAAAACTCCCTAGAAATCTATCGAGAACTGAAATTTCATCATAACCAACAATTTTCTTGGTTTTAGATCTGCATTCCCCAACCTTTTTGGCACCAGGGACCGGTTTCTGGAAGACAGTTTTTCCATGGACCTGGGTGGGGTGGGGGATGGTTTTGGAATGATTCAAACGTATTACATTTATTGTGCACTTTATTTCTATTATTATTACATTGTAATATATAATGAAATAATTATACAGCTCACCATGATGCAGAATCAGTGGGAGCTCGAAGCTTGTTTTCCTACAACTAGATGGTTCCATCTGGGAATGGTGGGAGATGGTGACACCCGAACTGTGTTGCTTATGTCTGGTCTACTCCGTAATTTTATTTTGGTTGCTGTCACTGCAGAAAACCCTGCTTCACAAAGATAGGGTGTTGGAAATGGAAGCAGGCTTTTCCGTGCGTTTGTGGCAATCTCAGGATATTCCAACTTGACTTTAATCCAGAACATTTGAAGATTTAAAGTCATCTCAAACATACTTTTAAGGCCACCAACATTTGCAATCTCAAGCAGTTGATCCTCTTCTAGCACAAAGTCGATTCACCTGGCTCATTCACAAATGGGTTGCAGATCCATTCCTTCCCAGTCTGGGGATCATTTGTGGTTGGGAAGTAATGCTCAAACTCTTTTGAAAGCTGAGGTAGGTGATCATGCACCAGCTGGGAGAAAGAAGGCCCTGGCTCAGTCTCTTTCAAAATCTCTGCTAATGTTTGAAACATGTCAAAAATCCCAGTGTTCACTCCTTGCCTCCATAATTCCAGATTGGCTTTGAATGCAGCCACTTTACCAGCCAACTTGAACACAGTTGTCGTTCTCCCCTGAAGTGACAGATTGAGATTGTCGAGCAGGTTGAATATGTCACATAAGTAAGCAAGTTTTGTGACCCATTCTGTGTCACTGAAATGTGCTGCCAGTGGTGACTGTTTTTCTAAAAGAAATCTCTGTTCTCATAACTCAAAAATTCTTCCCAGTGATCTATCTTTAGAAAGCCATCTTACTTCTGTGTATAAGAAAAGACGTGCGTGCTCTGCGTCCATCTCCTCACAGAACTGCATGAACAGACATGAGTTAAGGACGCGTACTTTAATGTGGTTGATAATTTTAACATGAGTTAAAGGCATGTACTTTAATGTGGTTGATAATTTTAATCATGCAAAATGTTGTTTAGTTCAGGTGACATTTTTCAGCTAGCCATCATTTCTCTATGGATGACACAGTGCATACACTCATATTCAGAAATGATCTTGTTGACCCAAGTAGTAAAACCAGAAAACTGTCCAGCCCTGGCAGCTGCTCTGTCCATGCATATACCAATACAAAATGACTAATTCAGTTTTCCTGATAATATATAATCATTCAAAGACTCGAATAGTTCTGCAGCTGTGGTGTTGGTTGGCAGCAAAAGTGTACATAACATATCCTCATGTACATCTTCCTGAAAAATATATTGCACAAAAATAAGCATTGTTGCCTTTTCAACATCGAAAGACATGTCGACCTGGATTGCTTATCACAGTGACTCAGTAATCCTCACCTTGTGCCTCAATATCCTCCGCTATTTCATCAGTTTGTCTAGTTACAGTGCCTACTACTAAGGACATTTGCTGGGAACTTTTAGAAGAGGCCGCAGTTCAAAAGGGAGCACATGTTCCCAGCAAATGTCCTTAGTAGTAGGCAGGATCAACTCTTCTCCAGTAGTAAAGAGCTTCTTAGCTTTAGCAATGCGGTTAGCCACTAAGAATGATGCTCTCAGTGCAGACACATTTGATGAAATGGTGGCCTTCAATAATTGCTTCTGTTCTTCATGTTCACATTTTTTTTTCTTTTGAAAAACTCCAAAGGCTTGTCTTCTAATGCAGGGTGATTGGTCTCCATGTGGCGAAGCAGTTTTGAAGGTTTTATGGTTTCATTGGATAGCTGGTTACCACATATTATACAAATCGGGCTTGGAGAATGTGAATCCCCTGTTGCAATGAACCCATAATTTAGATAGACTCTTGGTATTTTCTTTTAAATGCAGCTTTCATTTTGTTGGCAGTCTTAGAGTCTTATGCTGTCTCATCATTGGGTCTTTCCCTCTTTTCAAAGCAGCTCTCTGGTGACATTTGTTTTTTACTCATTTTTGCTAGGGTTACCTTGTGGGCTTACCAAAACTGTGACTGAGACAAGTGCACAGTGTGGAAAAGAGGTGAGGAGGGAAGTGGTAAATGAAATAATGGGCCAAGCACAGACTAAGATAAATGTCGGATTCTGACTTAAAGCCTGCCACCAGATGCAGCTGTACAATTGAAGTAAGATGGTTACTTGCCACTATAAAGCCTGCCACCAGATGCAATTTAATTGTTACTTTCTGATAGGGTTTTGATATCAGTCTGTAAGCAATTGGTTTATTAGGGTCTCTGTGCAGTCAAATCTCTCTGCTAATGATAATCCATGTTTGCAGCCAGTCTCCAGCCCTAAAATCATTGCCTCAGCACCACCTCAGATCATCAGGCATTAGATTCTCATAAGAAGTGCCCAACCTAGATCCCTTGTGTATGCAGTTTACAATAGAGTTACAATGATAAGAAATTAAATATAGATTTTGGTATATAGCACAGTAAATGATATACAGAGGCCAAATTAATTGGGGAAGACTTCATGTGGAGAAGTAACTAAGTAAAAAACTGACACTTCTTGAAATCGATGGGCAATTTATAGGAAAGTTCATGTCATGTTTGTTCTGGAGGTTTCTTCCTTAGCTGCTTTAAGATCTATTGTTTGTGCTACTCCTTTTGCACAAAGTGTATGTTGCTTCATATTGTATCTACTTTTTTATACTTACTTGTCTAGTCCCAAACTATATTCCCTGAGAGTAAGGGTAGTATTTATTATACTTCATTATACTTAATTTGTTGCCAAGTAGCTTGAGTATAGTAGGTACTCTGTGATGCATACTAGTTATATCAATCCCTAGAAGGTATGCTGATGAGTTTTCAATAATTATCTCTCAAGTATCATTTTCTTACATTTTGATGTATGAGAATTGCAGTATTATAAAAGTTAGGTTTTATAGTAGAAGCTCTTTGTTCATAGCCTCTGGAGCTAGAAAGTTAAGGGGGAAAAAAGGAATTGCATTTGATTTAGCATACTTCCCTAATACTTAGAACTTAAAAGAGGAGAATTATCTTTTAATTGTTTAATTGTACCAGGTTCTGATAGTTTTATGTGCTCATTTTCCCATAGTAAAGTTGTATCTATTAGGGAACATGGGTCATTCTATACCTGGGTCAGTGTTTCTTTCACTCAGTTTATATATATAATTGTGTTAAAATATACATGATACAAAATATATCATTTTAACCATTTTAAATGTATATTGCAGTGGCATTAAGTATATTCTTATTTTTGTGCAACCAGCACTGCTATCCATCTCCAGAACTTTTTCATCATCCCATACAGAAACTCTGTATCCATTAAACAACAACTCTCCATCTCCCCCATCATCCGTCTCCTGTTAACCACCATTCTATTTTCTGTCTCTATTAATTTGACTATTCTATTAGAGATACTTCATGTAAGTGGAATCATACAATATTTGTTTTTCTGTGTCTGGCTTATTTCACTTAGCATAATGTCTTCCAGAGAACAATTTTATTTCATTTCCAAGGATTTTTGGTACCTGACTGCCCTTTATGCATGTAATATTTGCTTACAAGATATATTTAATAAAGTACTCTGGGTATCCATGGACGTGATACAATTATTTTAATTAAAATAAATCAAGGAATAGAGGAAGTGAGATTGAAAGCTAAGATTTGAATGATTTATAGTGCTTTAATGAACAATTGGAAAATGAGGGAGGCATTTAAAGAAGAAACAATTTGAAAGGTACAGAATCAAGAAACAAAGTTTTATTGGCATATAAGTTGTTTAGGCCAAAAAAGTACAGTCATGTGCTCCTGTGTGGTATAGTGACATTTTGGTTAATGATGGATTGCATATATGATGGTGGAGGCCTGGTAATATGATTTCTATATTCCACTTCCATCTGACAACTCTAGCTCTTACAGCCAGATTACTGGAACTATACCTGTGACTCCCACTAGATATCAGCTGACCCAACTGGACCATTTAGCTGTAGTTTTATAAGAATGTGTAAATTTGTAAGACTGGGAAGATGGTTAATTAGAAGCATTTGATGCATGTCTCATCCACTTAGAAGAACCAAGGCAATGTGTAGACAATCACACTTTGAATACATTATCCAGGAGGGAACATTAGAGTTCAATAGAAGAGTGATAGGAAACACCAAAAACTAGGAAGGAGAAGGAAGACAGGTAGCTAGCTTGGTAGAGACTACTGGGAGCTGAGAGTGACTCCCCATTATGGAAAGAGGTGAGCGAGAGTCTTTCTGTGGTCCACTTTCCCACTAAAGAATTGTATAATCCAGGCCATGGGAGACCACTTTGACCCTTCCAAGCCCTGAATCTAATTTAGGGAGCTGTTGGGAGACTGTGAGAAGGAACTGCTCCAGGGAGGGAACTTGCCCAAGGTTCCATGCCATTTCTGAAACCTAAGCAGATACAAGATAACATTTTTAATCCTACCTTTTAACAGACTGTATGCTGTCCTAGGATCCTGCAGCACTGGTCCTAGGTGTTAGGGAAACTTGACCTGTTGTTTGTGGAGCTGGGGCATGAACTGGTGTGGGCTTCCTCAGCTAGGACTGAGAAGTAGGCATAGCTGGGCTGTAGATGCCCACGCTGGAAAGGAGTGCTGCTCCTGGGACTTGAGCAGTATGTGAATTGCCACAGAGGCTTGGTCTGGAGCTGGATAGGGGCTCCTACAGCCTGGGGCTGAGTTGTGGGCTGGGCGCACACTGCTGGGTTTGATAGGTTAGCTGAGTCTGCTGTGACAGTCAGGACTGGGGAGTGAGCCACTGGGACTGGGTTTGTGAGAGACACATGTCCCCCACCTGCTAGCCAAGGCTGTAGTCACTGGGGCTGGGCATACCCTCCAGGTGCTGCTGCCCTTCACCAGAGCATTTTGCCGGGGGCCTGAGAATCACCCAACCTCTGCCAGGCACGGCTCTTGCATGCAGTCACTGTTGGGGGGTCTGAGTGCAGCTAACCAAGAAAAGAAGAGAAAAGACCCAAATAAACAGAATCAGAAATGAATAAGGAGACATTACAACTGATAGTACAGAAATATAAAAGAACACCATAGCAAGACCTTGTCTCTACAAAAAATATTAATTAACTGGGTGTGGTTGCATGTGCCTGTGGTCCCAGCTACTCAGGAGGCTGAGGCAGGAGGATTGTGTGAGCCTAGATGTTCTAGCTTGCAGTGAGCTATGATTGTGCCACTGCACTCCAACCCGGGCAACAGAGCAAGACTCCGTCTCTAAAGAAGAAGAAGAAGAAGAAAGATAATCAGAGACCATTGTGAACAACTATATGCTCACAAACTAGAAAACCTAGAAAAAATGGATAAATTCCAGTAAACATACAAGCTACCAAGATTGAATCAGGAAGAAATAGAAAACCTGAACAGACCTATCATGAGTAACGAGATTGACTCTGTAATAATAATTAAAAAATCTCCCAGCAAAGAAAAGCCAAAGGCCAGGTGGATCACAGCCAAACTCTACCAAACGTACAAAGAACTAATACCAGTCTTCTTGAAATTATTCCAGAAAATCAATGGGGAGGGAATTCTCCCTAATTCATTCTATGAGGCCTGTATCATCCTGATATTAATAACAGAAGCAAACAAGGACACAACAGAAAAAGAAAACTACAGACCAAAATCTCTGATGAACATAGATGCAAAATCTTCAACAACAGCACATCAAAAAGATAATACACCATGATCAAGTGAGATTTATCCCAGGGATGCAAGAATGGTTCAACATACATAAATCGATAAATGTGATACATCACATAAACAAAACCAAGGGCAGAAAACATATGATCATCTCAATAGATATAGAAAAAAGCATTTAATAAAGTTCAACATCCCTTCATGATTAAAACTCTCAACAAACCCGACATAGAAGGAACATACCTTAAAATAATAAATGACATATATGACAAAACCGTGGCTAACATCATACTCATAGGGAAAAGTTAAAAACATTTCCTCTAAGAACTGGAACAAGACAAAGATGCCCACTTTCACCACCTTATTCAACATAGTACTAGAAGTCCTAGCCAGAATAGTCAGGCAAGAGAAAGAAATAGAAGGCATCAAATTTGAAAAGAGGAAGTCAATTTATCCCTGTTTGCTGATAATATGATTTTATATCTAGAAAACCCTAAAGACTCCACAAAAAATTCATAGATTTGAAAAGTTCATTCTGTAAAGTTGCAAGATACAAAATCAATGTACAAAAATCAGCGTTTCTATATACCAATAACAGTCTAGCTGAGAAAGAAATCAGGAAGGCAATCCCATTTGCAAAAGCTACAAAAGAAAGAAAATACTTAGGAATAAATTAAACCAAGGAGGTAAAAGAACTCTACAAGGAAAACTAGAAAACACTTATGCAAGAGATTGTAGATGACACAGACAAATGGAAAAACATCCCATGCTCGTGGATCAGAATAATTAGTATTAAAATGACTATACTACCCATAGCAATCTACAGATTCAGTGCAATCCCTATCAAAATACCCATGTCATTTTTCACAAAATTAAGAAAAGCAATCCTAAAATTTGTATGGAACCAGAAAAGAGTCCAAATAGCCAAAGCAACCCTGAGCAAAAAGAACAAGGTTGGCAGCATCATATTACCTGACTACAAATTATATTACAAGCCTGTAGTAACAAATCAGCATGGTATTGGTATAAAAATAGACACATAGATCAGTGGAACAGAATAAGAAACCTGGAAATAAAGCCACATATTTACAGCTAACTGATCTTTGACAAAGTTAACAAGAACATACATTGGAGAAAGAACACCCTCTTCAATAAATGGTGCTGGAAAAATTGGATAGCCATATACAGAAGAATGAAAGTGGACTTCTATCTCTCAGCATATATAAAAATTGACTCAAGATGGATTAAAGATTAAAGTATAAGACCTGAAACTATAAAAATATTAGAATAAAACCTAGGAAAAACTCTCCTGGACATTGGTCTAGCTAGGCAAAGAATTTATCACTGAGACTTCAAAAGCACAGGCAACAAAACTGAAATAGACAAATGGGACTTAATTAAACTAAAAAGCTTCTCCACAGCAAAACAAAAAAACAAAACAAAACAAAAAAAACAGAGTTAAGAGACAACTTAATGAATACAGAAAATATTTGGAAACTATTCATCTGACAGGGGACTAATATCCAGCACATACAAGGAACTCAACAACAATAAAGACAAGTAATCTGATTTAAAAGTGGGCAAAATGGGGGGGAAAAAAGTGGGCAAAAGACCTGAATAGACATTTTTCAAAAGAAATCATACAGATGGCCAAAAAGTATATGAAAAAATGCTCAACGACACTTATCATGAGAGAAATTCAAATCAATATACCATAGCGAGATATCTTACCCCATTCAGAATGGCTATCATTAAAAAGACAAATAACAGATGTTGGTGAGGATGCAGAGAAAAGGGAACTCTTATACATTGCTAATGAGAATGTAAATTAATACAACCTCTGTGGAAAATAGTATGGGGATTTCTCAAAACACTGAAAATTAGAACTATCATTCAATCCAACAATCCCACTACTGGGTATCTATCCAAAGGAAAAGAAATCAATATATCAAAAAGATAACCTGCATTCGTATATTTATCACAGCACCATTCACAATAGCAAAGACATGGAATCAACCTAAGTGTCCATCAAGAGATGAATGGATAAAGAAAATATGGTATATATATACACAATAGACTATTCAGCCATAAAAAAGAATGAAATCATGTCTTTTGCAGCAACATGGACGGAACTGGAGGCCATTATTTTAAGTGAAACAAACCAGGCACAGAATGACCAGTATCACATGTTGTCACTCATCAGTGGGTGCTAAAAAATGTGTTCACATGAATGTAGAGAATGGAATGATAGTGGAAACTTGGAAGGGTGAGGGGATGACAGAGGGGGAGGCTGATGAAAAATTGGTTAGTGTATACAATGTATGTTATTTGGATACTAGATACCCTAAAAGCCCTGACTAGACCACTTTGCAGTCTGTGCATGTAACAAAATTGTGCATGTACCACATAAATTTATACAAAGAAAAAAAAAACTGGTAGGATGTTGAGGTAGGGAGAAATCTATGGGAATCCACAGATTAAGAAACAATTTGAAAAATTTGTCTTTTAATGCTGACTCCAGATAATCCAGCTTCATTATTAATCTGAAGATTCATTTTTCTTCTCAAAAATTTTCAGCAATTATTATTTCTTCACCATTTGTTTTAGTTACTTTTTTGTCAAACTCATATTACACAAATAATGGTGCCTGCCAGTCTACCTTCGGTGTCTTTCAGCTGTGGTTTCAATTAAATTCTTTTTTCTGACACCTTATACTGAATTTATGGTGAATATATCAGGACTTTTATTTCAAGAATTCAAGTAGTCTTTTAATTCAAGATTTTTCTCTTCAACTCTGTCTAGAGAAGAGTTTATTTCAGCTATTGTTGTTTTTTTTTAAAATTTCAATGATTTTTTTATTTTCAAGTTTTCTAATTGGCTTCTCTTTATACCTACATTTCTCCCCCTGCTTTTGTTATTTAATATTATTATTTTTTGTTATTTTTCCTTTGATGTTTTGCCTGCATTTACCTCTTTGAACTTTACATATGAACTTATTTTTAAATGCTTTGTTATTTATTTCTATAAAATTAATTTCATATTCAGTAAATTCAAGTTCTGATTTTTTATTTTTGTGGCTGTAATTTTCAGCATTAGATTTCTCCATGTGATTTTGTTTTTGTTTTTTTTTAATAAAAAACATTTTTTCTTTAACAGAATACAGTATGTACCACGCAAATAGAAATGAATGTCATAGAGTGAATTGGGAATACTTGCGTTCAGCCATTGTTTGGGGACTCTTTCATTCTCAAGTGCCAAACAGTAAGTGCCTATGGAAATGGTAGGCAAGTTTTATTTCCATGCGTTTCAAGTTTCTGCCCCTGGGAGGTACCGTGTGTCATCTGGCCACCAGCCACCCAATGACCAGGGCCTTCCATCAGCTGTGTGAGGCAGAGGAGTGTCTAGAAGCTGATTATTCCTCGGTCAAGCTGAGAGGGGGAGGAGGGGCTTAAATCTGACCCCTACAGGCTTTCTTTCTGATGGCTCTTCCTGCTTTTGTAGCTGGCAACCCCACATTCGCCTTCTACCGGAACCTTTTCTCCAGAAGTAACCCAACCTTTGTTGTCCACACTAAGTGTTAGATGTGGGGAGGAGGGTAGCTTGGGGGCAGGAGTCCCACCATGCAAGTCCACCCCACACACAAGCCTAGGTTGAGATGGTGTGGAGAATGCCATAGTGTTCTAATGTTGTTCAAGTTTCATAGTGTTAAAAAAACAGATCAGACTATGGAGTCAGGAGCCAGACCCAAATTGAGGATTGTTTCTTTCTGTGGTTTCTCTCAAGAAGAAAGCAGCATCACACTGATGATGGGGTTCTTCTTGTTAACCTTGGTTGCTAGGAGGTAGAAGGGACATTGTTTGCCTTTATTTTCTTTCTCTTTTTCATGTTTTAAAAGGCAATTTGTTCTTAGCTTGCTGGGATAATGAGTGCGATGCGCACCACCTGGAGGATGGACACACTTGAAGCTCTGACT
>VBSM01001265.1:30031768-30104482 GCA_008086735.1 Cheirogaleus medius
TTTTTTTTTTTTATCCATTCAGCTACTCTATAAACTCTTTTGATTGGAGAGTTTAATTTATTCACATTCAGTGTTATTATATATAGGTAAAGACTTAACTACTGCCATGTTGTTATTTGATTTCTGCTTGTTTTGTGGCCTTTTCTTCCTTCCTTCCTTTCCTTCATTCCTTCCTTCCTTTCCTTTCCCTTCCCTTCTCGTCCCGTCTTCCTTTGTCAAAAATGTTTTTCTCTGGTAGTGTATTTTAATTTCTTGCTTTTTATTTTTTGTATATCTGTTGTAGGTTTTTTAAATTAAACGTTACCATGAGGCTTGGAAAAACGTTTTATAACCAATTATTTTAAACATATGACAACTCTGCTTATAAACAAATAAACAAGCAAAGAGAAATCTAACAGAAATTCTGCCCTTTCACTCTATCCCCTCCCTGCTTTTTAACTTTTTGTTATTTCTATCCATATCTTTTTATACTATCTCTCAAGAAGTTTTTGTTGTTATTTTTGATGGGTTTGTCTTTTAGTCTTTCTGTTCAAGATATGAGTGGTTTATATACTACAGTTATAGCAATAGTGTATTCCGTATTTGTGTATTTACTGTTACCAATGAGTTGTATACCTTTATAAGATTTCCTACTGTTTATTGACGTCATTTTCTTTCTGATTGAAGAACAAATCTGGTGTTGATGAAATCCCTCAGCTTTTGTTTGTTAGGGAAAGTCTTTATTTCTCCTTCATGTTTGAAGGATATTTTTGCAGGATATAATATTCTAGGGTTAAGGGCTTTTTTTCCTTCAGCACATTAAATACATCATGCCACTCTCTACTGCCCTATAAGGTTTCCACTGAGAAGTCTGCTGCCAGACATATTGGAAGTCCTTTATAAGTTATTTTTTTCTTTTTTCTTGCTTCCCTTAGGATCTTTTCTTTATCTGTGACCTTTGGGAGCTTGATTATTAAATGCCTTGAGGTAATCTTGTTTAGAATAAATCTGCTTGGTGTTTGGTGACCTTCTTGTACCTGAATATTGATATCAATCTCAAGGTTTGGAAAGCTCTCTGTTATTATTTCTTTGAATAAACTTTTTACCCCAATCTCTCTCTTTCTACCTCCTCTTGAAGGCCAGTAACTATTAGATTTGCCCCTTTGAGTCTATTTCCTAGATCTTGTAGGCAAGCTTCATTTTTTAAATTCTTTTTTCTCTTTGTATTTTCAAATAGCTTGTCTTCAGGCTCACTAATTCTTTTTTCTGCTTGATCAGTTCTGCTGTTGAGAGGTTCTGATGCATTTCTCAATTTGTCAGTTGATGTTTTCAACTCCAGAATTTCTGTTTAATTTTTTTTAATTATTTCAATCTCTTGTTAAATTTCTCTGATAGGCTTCTAAATTCCTTCTTTGTGTTGTCTTGAAGTTTGTTGAGCTTCTTCAAGACAGCTATTTTGAATTCTTTGTCTAAAAGGTCACATATCTGTATCACTCCAGGATTGATCACTGGTACCTTATGTAGTTTGTTTGGTGAGGTCATGTTTTCCTGAATGTTTCTGATGCCTGGTGGATATCCATCTATGTCAAGGCATCGAAGTAGGTATTT
Organism: Cheirogaleus medius; assembly: GCA_008086735.1. Lineage (NCBI taxonomy): Eukaryota > Metazoa > Chordata > Mammalia > Primates > Cheirogaleidae > Cheirogaleus > Cheirogaleus medius. The sequence goes on from VBSM01001265.1 coordinate 30,033,356, forward strand.
ATTTTAATCTTCATAGTCTGGGCTTGTTTGAACTTTGCCTTCTCAAAAAGGCTTTCTAGATATTCAAAGGAAATTGAGTGTTGTGATCTAAGTCTTTGGTCACTCAGCCTTATCAGCACTCTGGGTGACTCAAGCCCAGTAATGTTGTGACCCTTGCAGACTCCTGGTGGTACCACCTTGATGGACTTGGGTACGATACAGGAGAATTTTCTGGATTACCAGGCAAAATCTCTCACTTTCTTCTCTCACTTTCTATACTGGGCTGCTCGAGTTGGTGGAGGAGTGACATAGGGACTCCTTCATGTCCACCACAGCTAGGACTGCACAAGGTCACCCTGCCAGCCAGTCAGTCTCATCAAAAGCTCGTGGTGACTGTTATATGGCTACCTGTGATGTTTATTCAAAGCCGAAGGGCTCTTTGGTCAGCACATGGTGAATCCGGACATGATTGGGTCTTTCCCTTCAGTGCAGCATGTTTCCTTCTGGCCTAGAGTAGGTCTAGAGATGCTGTCCAGGAATTAAGGCCTAGAATCAGGGGCTTCAGAAATCTACTTTGTACTTTATTTTACTATGGCTGACTGGTACCCAAGCTGCAAGATAAAGTCCTCTGAATTCTTCCCTTTCCCTTCCCCAAGTGAAAGAAGATGTTCCCTGATCTGTACTGCCAGGAGTTGGGAGAGGGGTGACACAAGCACTAGCTTGGCTACCCGTGCTGGTGTCCTACTGGGTCATGTGCATCCCAAGTCCAATGGCTCTAAGCCAACTCAGCCACAGGAATTGCACAAGGACTGTAGTCTTTGTGTCCCAACTGCCTTACGAATTTATTCTAGACCCCAGGCTACTTATTGTCAACCCATGGTAATGCAGTCTAGACCTCCAATTTTGGGGCAAGGATTTCCCTCTGGCTGGGCTGTTCTAAATGCTCCCTCTGTGGGCACTGACAGAATTCTGCCCTGTGTTGTGTTCCTCTGTGCCAGGATGGCCCTGAGTTGCAATGCAAAATCCCACAGTTACTTTACTCCCCCCCCATTCCCCGGCCCCAGGCACACATATTCTCTCTCCACTTATCAACTGCCAGGGGATGGAGGAGGAGTGGCATAGGCAATGCTAAATTGTCTTTTCTGCCCCTTCAATGCTCTTTCCTTGATATGATGTTAATACTAGGTATTTAGGTCATTAAATAAGAAATGGCCAAGTTCAAATCAAAAGTTTAGTCTATTATGTCTCAAACAAGTGGTACAATTAATCAAAGTATACACATACTAAACTATTGATACAGTTTTGTCATCTTAAAGGTAGTTTGTTTATGCCAGTAGTGAAGAAGCCTGGAGAGTGATTGGTGATGAAATCGCAAAAAGCGTTTTCTACAGCTTGTTGAGAATTGAATATTTTTCCTTGTAAGAAATGGTCCAAAGACTGGAAGAAGTGGTAGTCAGTTGGTGCAAGGTCTGGTGAATACAGTGGATGACAGAGAGTTTCCAGGTCCAGCCACTATAGTTTGAGCAAGGTTGTTTGTGTGACGTGGTCAAGTGTTGTCTTACAAGAGAATTGGCCTGTCTCTATTGACCAATCTCTGCTGCTTAATCTTAAGCATCCTCATCATTTCATCCAGTTGGTTGCAGTAGACATCCACTGTAATCAATTGACCAGGTTACATGAAGCTGTAGTAAATAATACCAGTGCTAGACCAGCGCATACCAACAGACACCATTAGCTTTTTTGGATGAATATTTGGTTTGGGGCTCTGTTTGGGTACTTCATCTTTATTCAACCATTGTGCCCAATGCTTGCAATTGTCAAAAAGAATCCATTTTTCATCACACGTAACAATATGATTATTGTTATATAGAAATGGTTTGTCTTTATGTTGTGACAGCAAAGAAAGGCATGCTTCTAGATGATTTCTGTTTTGATGATCATTTAATTCATGTGGAACCCATCTATCCAGCTTCTTTACCTCGCTGATTTGTTTCTAATGGTCTAATATTGTTGGAATAGTAAATGTCAGACCTTTCTGGTAATTCATACATAGGTTGAGATGGATTTGCTTCCACCACAGGTTTCTGCTCATCATTATCCACTTTGGTCTCAGGTCATCCACGTGACTCATTTTCAAGATTAAAATCACTGGAACAGAACTTCTCAAACCATCAACGTACTGTGCATTCTTTAGCCACATCCTTCCCAAACACTTCATTGGTATTTGAGCTGTCTGTACTGCATTGGTTCCATGATGGAACTCATATTCAAAAATAATGTGAATTTTTAACTTATCCATGGTTTCACAAAAATTGCTCTAAAAATTTTTGAAAGATAATCACAAGCCAAACCCTGTTTTTGAAAGAGTGAGGATGTGCCTTCACAATAAAAATTTTAAAAAGAAGTGTCAAAGTGAAATGTCAGAGATAGCAACTGTCAAGCTTAGTACTTTAAAGAAATAGGACATTTCATACTTGATAACTGAATAGTATGATCACTCACCTGATTTGGGGTTCTTCTGAAGGTACTTGTTTGTGTGGATATTGTTGAATTTGGTGTTCGTGCAGAGGGATGATCGCTGGAGGTTTCTGTTTGGCCATCTTGCTTGGCCTCTTCCTGTTTTCCATTTTCTTTCTCCCCTCCTCTCCTCTCGTCTTACTCTATTTCCCTGGCAAGAGTATAGTGACATTCAGCCTAGCTCACAACAACCTCAAACTTCTGGGCTCAAGTGGATCCTCCTGCCTCAGCCTCCCAAGTAGCTGGGACTACAGATGTACAGCACCACACCTGTCAATTTTTTTCTATTTTTAGTTGCCCAGCTAATTTTTTTTCTCTTTTTAGTAGAGATGGGGGTCTCACTCTTGCTCAGGATGGTCTTGAACCCCTGCCTCAAGCGATCCTGCTGCCTTGGCCTCCCACAGTGCTAGGATTATAGGTGTGAGCCACCGTGCCTGGACAGTTTTTATTTTCTTGATTTCTGTTTTGATCCCTATTATTTCTTTTTGTTGTTGCTGTTTATTTCAATTCAATTTTGTCTTTATCTAGTTTCTTAAGGTGTAATCTGAGTTCATTGATTGAGACCTTCTTTTTTATTTTATGTGTTTAGTCCTATAAATTTTTTCCCCTTAAGTACTGTTTTAAGTAGCATCCCACAAATTCACATAGGTTGTGTATTCATTTTCATTTTGCTCAGAATGCTTTCTCATTTTTCTTTCAGTTTCTTTGACCCATGAGTTATTTAGAAATATATTTAGTTTCCAAATGTTGTGAATTTTCCAGAGATATTTCTATTTTTGCTTTCTAATTTAATTCCCTGTGGCATGAGAATGTATGTTCTACGACTTGAATCCTTTTTAAATTTATTGGAGCTTATTTTATGGCCCAGTATATGGTCTAGCTTGGTAAATGACTCAGGTATACTAGAGAAGAATATATATTCTACTGTTGTATGTGGAGTGTTCTATAAACATCAAATAAGTGAAGTTGGTTGATACTATTGTTCCTATCTTCTATATTGTTACTATTTTTGTATTTGTTCTATCAGTTATCGAGAAAGGATTTTGAAATCTTTGATTAAAATAGAGGTGATTTGTCTCTTCTTGCAGTTCTATCAGATTTGTTTCATGTAGTTCAAAGATTTTTATTAAGTGCATAGATGTTAAGGATTTACTGTTACCTTGATCAGTTGGCCCATATGTCATTAAAAAATACCATCTTTGTTCATGTTAACATTCTTTGTTCTGAAATCTACATTGATATTAACATAGCCATTCCAGCTTTCTTTTGGTTAGTGTTAGCGTAGTATATGTTTTCTATCCTTTTTCTTTTATCTTCTTTGGGCCGTTGTATTTAAAGTGTTTTTCATATGTTGCATATAGTTGGGTCTTGCTTTTTTATCCAATCTTAAAATCTCTGCTATTTAATGTGATTATTAATATTGTTAGGCTTTAGTACATTATTTTACTATTTGTTTTCTATTTATTCTGTTGATCCTTTCTTCCCTTTCTCTTTCAGTTTTCTTTTAGATTAATCCTTTGTAGACTTATTAGTTATAACTAATTGTATATTCATTTTAGTGGTTTTTAGGCTTTAACCAATGGAACCTTTAACTGATTATACTCTACCTTTAAGTGATACTGTACCACTTTTCCTATAGTATATGAACCATACAGTGGGAATACTCTTCCATTTCTCTCACTGACTTTTGTGCTATTGTTGACATACATTTTAGTTTTGCATATGCTATAAACCACATGCTAAAATGTTGTTATTTTTATTTATATAGTCTATCATCTTTAAAAGAGATTTAAATAATTAAAAAGTATGCATTTATCCATGTAGTTACTATTAATACTTCTGGTATTCTTCATTATTTTGTGTAGATTCATATTTTAATCTGGTGTTAGTTTCAGCCAGTTTCTTCAAATACTTTTTCTTCCTAATTCCTGTTACCTCATGTGTTAGGCTGCTTGAAGTTTTCCAGAGCTCACTGATGCTTTTTTTCCTTTGGGGGCGGATTTGTGTTTTTTTCCATGTGTTTCATTTTGGATTATTTTTATTGGTGTGAACTCAGTGTTAATAATGTTTTCTTCCCCTGCATCTAATCTGTTGTGAATCCCATTTGGTATATTTTTATCTCAGACATTGTAGCTTTCATCTTTAGAAGTTTGATTTGGATCTTTTTACATCTTCTTGTCTCTAACTCAACATATGGGAATCAGTTACAATAACTATTACCCCGTCTTTTTCTCTAATTCTAACGTCTCTTCCAATTCTTGGTCAGTTTCAATGGATTATGCTCCTCCTTATGGGTTGTATTTCCTTATCTCTTTGCTGTGGATGCAGTCAATTTACTTGTAAACAATTTGATCTTTTTGGATCTTGCTTTTATGATTTGTTATGTGGCTTTGGAGCAGTTCTCAGTCGAGAACTAATTATGCCCTGCACTAGTTAAGCAAGACCTTTTTGTATACATCTACCGAATGTGAATTGTAAATGTTTCCAGTCTGGATGATAGAAATAGGTACTTTTTTCTCTAATCTGTGTAAGTGATAGGCACTGTTTTATCTAATCCTTTCAGATGGCCTTTTTCTGAGCCTTAGGTAGTTTCTTCACACCTGTACACAGATCAGTACTCCGTTGATTTCTTGAAAGGAACCTGGTACGGATCTCTCATGTTTTTTCTTTGTGCAACTTTCTCCATTGTGGTATTCTGTCCTACAATTTCTAGCTGCCTTTGTCTCCCAGAAGTCTCAGCTCTGTCTGAGGGAGTCCTATAAGCTCTTCCATTTTCCCTCCCTGAACCTTGGCCTATAAACTTTCTCATGGCAGAAAGCTAGGGCAATAGTAGGGCTCATGTTGTTTGTTTCCTTCCTTTCTGTCCTTTATTTCCTGATCCATTGTCTTGCAAACCATTATTTTATATATTTTGTCTCAGTTTTTTAGATGTTTTTGTCTGTAGGGTAAATCTTTGCCTAAAGTGGGAGTCATCCCTATATATTAATTTTATATTTTATTACTTTACTGTATTCTTTTTTGGTTTATGTTATATTTTAGTTGATTCTCTCTAGTTTTCCAGGTTATATAATCATATCAGTGGGAAAAAGATAAGCTTACCTTCTAGTTTTTGTATGTTTTTTTCTTGTGGAATTGCTTCAGCTAATATGTCCAGTAATAATATCAGTGATAATAGAACTATATAATAAATAAATAAATGTTTATGTAAATAAAATTATTTACTTGAGATTTGGTGTTGAATTATATGATTTTTAAAAAATTATGGAGTTGATTTTATTATTTTATGTAGATTCATTTGTATGATTAATTATATTAGTAGATTTTTATTGCCATTTTGATTCTTGATCCATTGTAAAAATACCTATTTTGTTTTGTTTCTGGAAACTTTTAGAACCTTTTCTTTATCTTTAGTTTTCTGAAATGTTGTGATGTTGTGCTAAAATTGGTAGGCTGTATTTATTTTATTTTATTTTATTTTATTTTATTTTATTTTATTTTATCTTATCTTATCTTATCTTATCTTTTTAGAGATGGGGTCTCACTCTGTTGCCCCAGGCTGGAGTACAGTGGTGTGATATTAGCTCACTGTAGCCTTGATATCCTGGGCTCAAGAGATCCTCACACTTCAGCCTCCTGAGCAGCTGGGATTATAGGCACATGCCACCACACCAGCTAATGTTTACATTTTTGTAGAGATAGGATCTTGCTATGTTGCCAAGGCTGATCTCAAACACCTGGCCTCAAGTGGTCCTCCTGCCTCAGCCTCCCAAAATGGTGGGATTACAGGAGTGAGCTACTGCACCCGGCTAAAATTGGTGGTTTTTAAAAGTGTTACTTCATTATGTTAGGTATATGGAAATTAGTCATGTACTAAGGTTCTGGGCCTTTGCGGAGGGCAGAGGGTATTGTTTTGTTATTTCTCATAAAGTTTTCGTTATGTATAATTTTTCTGAATTTCTTGTTACCTGAAAGTTAGAATTCCTGCAGTGATCTAATTTTCTTACTTGTTTCGCTCCCATTTTCCATTTCTTTTTACCTTTATGGAACGTAGGACATTGTTTCAGTTTATTTTAAGTTTTTATTATATTTCTCTTGTTCTATAAGTGTTCTCTGATATATAGACTCTTCTTTATGTTTTTTATTTCTTTTTCATTCTCCTGTGTTTGAAATTTTCTACTTCTCCTTGCATTGTCTTTATGGTCACTGAGTTTCCTTTTTTGTTTCTTCCCTATTTGGTGACATTCATACATACCTGGTGCCTCCATTCCTTTTCCAGGAATTTGTGGTGTAAACCAGTTTCTGGCTTCCAAATTCTTGCCAACATTTTTATTTTTATTAATTGTTTTCTTGTTAACATTTTAGATGTGTTATCTCCTTTTTCATTTATTTGCTGATTGTATTTTTTAATGGTAATATTAGTGGCTTTTCAGAAGGTCTTGGAGGAAACACATTTGTTCTATTTGTCACGCTCAACTGGAAGTCACTAATAACTTCTGTGGTCTTCATCTTGGAATTTTTAAAAATTGGTTTGAAATTTTTTTGTTTTTTGTTTTTTTAAATCTTGAATATTACAAGCTATTCCACATGTTCACTTTTGTCTCTAGTTTGTTTCTTGAAATTTTTATATTTAAAGCCTTATATGTAGGGCTGTTCATGAGTGTGATATTAAAACTTAAGAGGTTAGTTAGCTTATCTTGTGTCTTTGAGAACACGTTTAGATGACGAATAGGAACTTTTTTCTAATTGCTTATTGCTGGTGTGAAAGAAAACTTGATTTTTATGTGTTCTTATATCTGTCCACCTAACTAAACTCTTCTTAATTGAAATAGTGTTTAGTTAATTTGTTTGTATTCTCTAGGCAGACAATCATGTCATCTTAAACATAATGAAAGTTTTATTATATTGATGAGGACAATGCAGTCTTGTGTAGTAGTAATAAAATATATGAATATAAATTTTTATTAAAAGCAATATAGGTGACCAATTTAAATTAAGCTTCATTTGTAAGCAAATAATTTGGGTTTGTCCCTTTTAAATACATATTTCATTAAAAGCTGACCACTAAAATTGATATATGTTATTCTATAATAACAAAACATATGGGAGTTTCCGGAACTCTTAAATTGGCTTCTCTTCCACAGTCTTATGCACACTATATTTTCTATGAACTTTTGAAAAATATCTATATAAAGTACAGAGCATACATCTGACACTGCCTTGGCCTGGCTTGACATAGGGCTCACCCTCCTAAGGTTTCTACTACTTTATTTCACAAATTAATTCTTTGGTCAAAATAATAACAGTCATAATTAATAATAACAGTTCTTTGTTATCACTTCTTTTCTGTCCACTTTAGAAATCTATCAGCAAAACAAAATAATCTTGGTGTTGCCTAACCTTTAAAAAGGAATGCAAGGGCAGTTAAACATTTTTGTGCTCAACTTGTACATACTCTGCAAAACCAGTTCTATTTCTTTAAGAAAATAATGAGACATACATATGGAAAGATAGAAAGATTTATATAATACTATGCTTATTTCAGCATTAGTTATAAAAATATTGTAAACATCTTAACCAACAATAGGGAATTTATATCTATATGATGGTATAATATTCAGTTATTAAAAATAATTTTGTTAAAAATATGTAAGTACATGGGAAAATATACGTGTTATAGTAAGTAGAGAAAAACAGGATTAATAACTGTATATACAATATGTTCCCTTTTATATAAAAAATATTAATACATGTATATGCTCATGTGTGCATACCTCCAGAGATAAATGATTGAAAGGAATGTTGCATTTTACAAAATTTATTTCACTTTCATTTTATTTTTTAAATTTCTCTGCCATGTATTTATATTAACATAAAATAATATGCATAAAGTGATTGATACAGATAATTCAGCAGTGAAAGGATATCGTTTCTAGAGATGCCAAGACTTGGGTTCTGTCCTTTCAATGTCTCAAACTCTTTATGACCTTAACTTCTAATAGCCTTGGTTTCACTGTTCGTAGAACAAGTCTTGTGAGATATGATTATATATATAGGGCTTTACAAATATGAGGGGTTATTATGTTAGCACTTATCTTTTGTTTGTAGATGGGTGGCCTGTTTGCAAATGATCTACTTCATACATTTGAGCAATTAAATAAACAAAGAAGTATACAAATAAAGTTGGTGTTTGCAATGCATTGACGTGTAGAGCTCAGCAATGTCTAGCAATTCTAACCTTGCATCCTTGAGGTATCATTTGCTTACATGTTATTCCAGGGTCTTAAAGAAAGCTAGGGATGAACAAAGATAACATACTGAAAAGGAATCCCCATATTCGCTGTTCCAGATAAGTTGTAAAATTTTTTGTAGGCATGATCTGTGTGAAATGGTGAGGTCAAGGAAGAAGGAAGTTGTCAAAACATAAGTTGTTGCATATACACTCATGTGTGTATGAAAACAATATTATTTGTCAGTTTATGCAGTATGTTTATTGATAATAGTTGTGTTTTCTCAGTGACTTGAAGAAGTAGTGGAGAAATGTAGGTCAGTCCGTTACGACAGTTAATTCTAAACATTTTAGGTTTTGCACCTGTGATAGCATTTTTTTTTTCAGTTTGCCAATAAAGACACTGGGGAGAGCAAAATTCTGATTTTATCCTGTTTGTTTAATGCTTATCATTCTGCTTACTATCTTTTAGTGAACTACTGTGTTTCCAGCTGTCTAAACATTCTCTCACATTCCTGTCAGAAATGTGACTCAAGCCCAGGTTTAAGAATTGTAGTGTTCACTCCTTTACTGTTTATTATTTCCTGAACACACTTTTAGTTAAGAATTAAAATGACTGAGCTGGCTAGCATTATTACATCTCAAATCCAAATCCTATGAGGCGTACTTCTTATTAAATCATGGAATCACATTCTGATATCCCAAATTCTGTTACTGCTTAATCTCATGATACAGTGAATTTGGAAAGGCATTCAGCTGCAGGTTAGGACCATTTCTTATCTTCCTTTGAAAAAATATTTTTGTAAACTCAATTATGTGAATTATTAAGTTTTTGCTGAATATTTATATGTTAATTCATTTTATTTGAGAATACAGAATTTAAAATTTTCTATAAAGTATAATTCTAATGATATTTTTAAATGCATAGTATAAATAATCCTTTTTATATCTGTTATTTTATGTGTAAAATAGGGTATCTCCTATATAATTAATATCTATTTAACTCACTTGACAACTCTTTGTGAAAAATTTAGTAAAACATATCTGACCAGGCCAACTGTGAATTACCATTACTATTTTAGTTGTGCTGACATTAAGCTGAGTTTTGAAGAAGTACTTATTGAATCTGAAAAATGATCTGTGGAATTTCCCAAAAGTTTTAAGGTTAATATTTTTTTAAATCACAGAATTCCTGTTATAATGTAAACTAAGGGAAATTAGGCTATTTAAGTAACTAGGCTATTAAGGAGATCTTATTACCCAAACTCTCATATTCTTTTTCTGGAATTTACCTGTTTATTATTTTCTACTAGAGGAAGAAATTTTCTTGTAGGCTTTTTTTTTTAAAGGGGCACAATTAATTAATTAATTTATTTTTAATTCATGGGTTTTTTTTTTAATTTATGGGAGTACAAACATTTTGGTTACATGAAATGCATTTGCTTTGCCCAAGCCAGGCCTACAAGCATGTCCTTCCCTTATACAGTGTCCCCTGTTTCCATTAGCTGTGGGTTTACTCCCCCACCCCCTTTACCCTCCATCCCCCACCCCCCCTACCTGATGGGCACCCAGTGAGTATTACTACCATGAGAGCTATCAATACCTTAGTGTTGATCCGTTAGTACCAGTTTGATGCCAAGTAATGTGGTGCACCATTTGTGTGGTGAATGCTTTTCCATCTTTGTGATACTTCACTTTGAAGGATGGGCTCAGTCTCTCTCCAGGTTAATAAGAGGTGTTAGATCACCATTGTTTTTTGTAGTTGAGTAATATTCCATTGTATACATATGCCACATTTTATTAATCCATTCATGTATTGATGGACATTTGGGTTGTTTCCACATCTTTGCAGTTGTAAATTGTGCTGCTATAAACATTGGAGTACAGATGTCTTTATTATAGAATGACTTTTTTTCCTTTGGGTAGATGCCTAGGAGTGAGATTGCTGGATCAAATGGTATTTCTATTTTTATTTATTTATTTATTTATTTTTGTTTCTTTTTTCTATTGAAGCCAAAATGAATGAAAAGTATTTCTATCTTTAGCTCTTCAAGGTATCTCCAAATTACTTTCCACAAGGGTTGCACTAATTTGCAGTCCTACCAGCAGTGTAAGAGTGTTCCAATCTCTCCACATCCATGCCAGCATTTGTTATTTTGGGACTTTATGGTAGGGGCCATTCTCACTGGAGTTAGGTGATATCTCATTGTAGTTTTGATTTGCATTTCCCTAATGATTAGAGATGTTGAGCACTTTTTTATATGTTTGCTGGCCATTAGTCTGTCTGCTTTTGAAAAGTTTCTGTTCATGTCCTTTGCCTATTTATTGATGCAGTTCTTTGATTTTTTTCTTGTTGATTTTCTTAAGTTCTATATAGGTTCTTGTTATCAGCCCTTTATTGGATGTGTAGAAAGCAAATATTTTTCTCCCATTCTGTAGGTTGTCTATGAGCTCTAATGATAATTTCCTTGGCTGTGCAGAAGCTTTTTAATTTGATCAGGTCCCATTTGTTTATTTTTGTTGCTGCTGTGATTGCGTCTTCATTAATTCTTTACCTAGGCTGAAGTCTAAAACAGTCTTCCCTATGTTTTTTCCAGAATTCTTAAGGTTTTGCACCTTAGGTTTAAGTCTGTTATCCATCATGAGTTGGTTTTTGTGAGAGGTGAGAGGTGGGAGATCCAGTTTCAATCTCCTGCATGTAGATATCCAGTTTTACCAGTACCACTTGTTTAACACAGATTTCTTTTTTCCAATGTATACTTTTGTCTGCTTTGTCAAAGATTAGATGACAATATGAGGATGCTTTTATATCTAGGATCTCCGTGCTATTCCAAAGATCTATATCTCTGTTCTTGTGCCAGTACCATGCTGTTTTAGTTACTATAGCCTTTTAGTATAGCTTGAAGTCTGATAAATTGTTGCCTCCCAATTTGTTCTTTTTGTATAAGATTGCTTTTGCTATATAGCGATCTTCTCTGGTTCCATACAAAGCATAGAATTATTTTGTCTACATCTGTGAAAAATGATGTTGGTATTTTAATAGGAATTACATTGAATCTGTAGATCACTTTAGGTACTGTGTTTCCCCCAAAATAAGACCTAACCCATAAAATAAGCCCTAGCAGGATTTCTAAGCATTTGCGCAATATAAGCCCTAACCCGAAAATAAGACCTAGTGATGGGCGTGGCTATGCAGCGTATCTGCACAACCCATGCATTTCGTCTCGGAGCAGTAAAGAAGACGAGCAGCCCTTCTCGTCTGCCCCATCATGACAGCTACTATCCCAGAGGTGACCAGGAAGGTGCGGACAACCCTACCAACAAGGTTAGCTCCACTTGTCAGGTCCCAGCCATCCTGTGCGTGCTGAAAGCTGAGGCTTTGAGGGGAAAATAACACATCCCTTGAAAATAAGCCCTAGGGTGTCTTCTTGAGGAAAAATAAATGTAAGACCCTGTCTTCTTTTCAGGGAACCACGGTAGTATAAACATTTTAACAGTGTTGATTCTGCCTACCCGTGAGCATGGTGTGATATTCCACCCGTTTACGTCCTCTACTATTTCCTTCTTCAGTGTTTCCTAGTTCTCCCTGTAGAGGTCTTTCACCTCCTTAGTTAAATATATTCCTAGGTATTTTATTTTCTTTGTTGCTGTTTTGAAAGGTATTGAGTCTTTCATTTGATTCTCAGTTTGTTGTTGGCATATAGGAATGCTACTGATTTGTGTCATTGATTTTGTAACCTGAGATTTTGTTGAATTTGTCTATCAGTTCCAGTAGTCTCATGGCAGAATCTTTGGGATTTTCTAGATATAAGATCATCTAGTCAGCAAAGAGGAATAGTTTGACCTCTTATTCCCCCATTTGGATGCTCTTGATTTCCTTCTCTTGTCTGATTGCCCTTGCTAGGACTTACAGCACTATGTTTAATAGAAGTGGTGATAGAAGACAACCTTGTCTGGTTTCTTCTAAGCGGGAATGCTTTCAGTTTTTCCTCATTCATTATGATGTTGGCTGTGGGTTTATCATTTATGGCTTTTATCATTTTTAGGTAAGTCCCATCTATGCATATTTTGTTAAGTGTTCTTATCATAAAAGGGTGCTGAGTTTTGTCGAATGCTTTTTCTGCATCTGTTGAGAGGATCATATGGTCTTTGTTTACTTCTATTTATGTGGTGAATTATATTTATAGATTTGCATATATTAAACTATCCCTGCATCTCTGGGATGAAGCCCACTTGGTCGTGATGGATTATTTTTTTGATAAGCACCTGAATTCGGTTTGCTAGGTTTTCATTGAGTATTTTTGCATCTGTGTTTATAAGGGATATTGGTCTGTAGTTTTCTTTTTATGTTGCATTCTTTCCTAGTTTTGGTTGGTATCAGGGTGATGTTGGCTTCATAAAATGTGTTGGGGATGATTCCTTCCTTCTCGATGTTGTGAAATAATTACTGAAGGATAGGCATCAGTTCTTCTTTGTAGGTCTGGTAAAATTCTGAAACCACCTGGTCCGGGACATTTTTTTTTTAGGAAGTTTTTTTATTTTGGTACTTAATATTGGTCTGTTCAGGTATATTTCTTCCTGATTGAACCTGGGGAAGCTATGTGTTTATAAGAATTTGTCCTCCATGTTTTCAATTTTTTGTGCATAGAGGTTTTCATAGTATTAATAGATGCTATTTTGTATTTCCATGACATCAGTAGTAATGTCTCCTTTTTCACTCCTGATTGAGCTTATTAGAGTCCTTTCTTTTTTGCTTCTCCTTAATCTGGCAAGAGGCATGTCAGTGTTGTTTATTTTTTCAAAGAACCAACTTTTTGTTTTATTAATCTTCCATATAGTTTTTTCTGTTATTGATTTCATTTAGTTCTTCTCTGATCTTTGTTATTTCTTTTCTTATGCTGGGTTTGGGGTTTGCTCATCCTTTTCCAGTTCTTTGAGATGATTCATTAGATTGTTTATTCGTGATCTTTTTGTCTTTTGGATGTAGGCATTTATGGATATAAATTTTCCTCTCAGGATTGCTTTAGCTGTGTCCCACAGATTTTGATAACTTTTGTCTCCTTTATCATTTAGTTCAAGGAATCTTTTGATTTCCATCTTAATTACCTCCTTAATCCAATAGTCATTCAGCAGAAGGTTGTTTAGTTCTCCTGTCTTTGTGTAGACATGAGAGTTTCTGTTGGAGTTGATTTCTAATTTTATTCCACTGTGGTCTGAGAAGATGCATGGTATAATTTCATTTTTTTAAATTCGTTGAGACATGTTTTTTGGCCTAGGATATGGTCAATCTTAGAGAATATTCCATAAGCTTATGAGAAAAACGTATATTCAGTGGTTTGAGGATAGAATGTTCTGTAGATGTTAGGACCATTTGTTCCAGAGTTCTGTTTAAGTCCATTGTTGCTTTGTTTTCTGTTTGGAGGATCTGTCTTGTTCTGTCAGAGGTGTGTTGAAGTCCCCAGCTGTTACAGTGCTGCTTTTTATCATTTTGTTTAGATCAAATAGGATTTGCTTTATGAATCTGGGCGCACCTGAATTAGGTGAATAAATATTTAGAATTATTATGTTGTCTTGTTGAATTATACCCTTCACCATTATTTAGTGACCCTCTTTGTCTTTCATTACTTTTGTTGATTTGAAGACCGAGTTACCTGAAATCAGAACTGCTATGCCAGCTTTCATTTGGTTTCCATTTCCATGGAATATTGTTTTCCATCCCTTTACCTTGAGTCTGAATGCATCCTTGTGTGTTAGGTATGTTTCCTGAAGACAGCAGATACTTGGCTTGTGTATATGTATCCATTCAGTCAGCCTATTTCTCTTTAGTGGGCAATTCAAGCCATTCACATTTATTGAGAGAATTAATAAGTGGGGCAGATTTCTGTTCATCCTATTGAGTTGAACTTTGTTGCTTTGTTTTCTCTCTTGAGCCATTGTAGTATCTGGCCTTTGACCTTTAGCTTTTGGATGGATGATTTTATACTGGCAAGAATCTATTGTGCTGATCCATGTGTAATGCTGTTCTGAGTACTTCCTGGAGGGCAGGTCTTGTCTTGATGAATTCCTTCAGTCTTTGCTTGTCTGAGAAGGCCTTTATTTCTCCTTTGTATAAGAAACTTAGTTTTGCAGGATACAAGATTCTAGACTGGGCGTTTTTCTGTTTGAGAAGACTGAGAATGGGGCTCCAGTCTCTTTTGGCTTGTAAGGTCTCAGTTGAGAAGTCTGGAGTCAGTCTGATGGGTTTTAGGTTGTAGGCTGATGGGTTGTAGGTAACCTGCTGCTTTTGCCTTACAGCTGGTAGTAGGGCCTATTTCATGTTCATTTTGGCCAGTCTGATGACTATGTGTTGTGGCGTCTTCCTGTTTGCAATGAATCTTTCAGGAGTCCTTTGAGCTTCTTGTACCTGGATATCTAAATTTTTAGCTGGGCCAGGGAAATTTTCCCAGAGAAACTTAAAGATTAATTGCAATGTGGTATCTGTAACCACATCAATGGAACTTTTCATATTTGGTTACATTAAGATGTATTGGTATGCCTTGTGCTTTGAATGGATCTTTTACATGCATGGTCATTGGCAAATATGGGTTCAGTGAGTTACATAGATCTTCCAAATATTAGCACATGTCATTATATAATATTTAAAATATCAAATTAATTAATGTTACTGTCATATTTATCAGAAAAATCTTAAAGTATTTCAAAACTGTCAGGCTTGAAAGCTCATATTTTATTATTGGTATTAAATAGTCTCAGATTTTTATCTTGAAATGACAGGCCCAGTTTATTTATTTTGAGAAAATGTCTGCCAAATATAGGTTTGTATACAAAGAATATTTTGTCAGTTATTCTTTGAAGTAAAAAATGATGTTCCTTAAAAAAAAAGCATCTAGTTCAGTTTACAATTTAACTGTGTGTTTTTTCTGTAGACAACTATCATATTTCCACATGTACCAAAAGTGCTTTATATGTGCTTACTATTTGAAACAGGTTTTAAAAGTTATATACTCAAGGGTTTGGTTATAATGAAATCAAAACATTTATTGCTTCATCAAGGGCCTTCTTAACTGAAACTGACTTATTAAAAAATTGCAGATACGTAGCTATGAAGAATTCAGTGACTACTAGCATAATTTGATGCCACTGCTTTGATTCTTATAATAAGCAGCTTTACCCACATGAAAAAAACTACCAATATCTTAGTATTATTATGAAAATAGTTTTGACCTTGGGACTTCTGTGATTCTGTATTTTATACTTTGAGAGCTGCTATTCTAGAATAATAAAAGGTATATTATGGTTACAAATAAGCCTGAGATATAATGTCATGGAACTTAATATAGATGGATTTTTGAGAGAAAAATGTGTGGGTACAAAAGGTTGACTTTCATATCTGCAGGTTCCTCAGGGCTAACTGTGGGCCTAGAGCATCCACAGTTTTATGAATCAACAAGGGATCCTGAGGATACAAAGGGATGATTGTACCCATAAAGATAAAGACACTGATGTCAACTTTTCTATACCAGATTAGTAGAATAGATAAGTTCTATGGTAATACAGAGGACAGGTTAATTTTATTGTGTTTGTTATTTATAATAAAAATGGTTTGGGAGTGTAGGAGAGGGACTGCCTGATTCTTTGGTTTGGAGAGGTGTAGAGAAACTCAGATGTTTCAGAGAAGATTTTGTAGAATAAATGATATTTAAGTGATAAAAAAATATGTTTTGAATGAATTGCCATTTCTAAATAAAAATGTATTAGAGAGGAATGTTTTCACTTATTGGCTAATTAAGGTATCTTTAAGCTTTTCATGCTATTTCTTCATATATTCCTTATGATGTCTGCTTAAAGGTGGAATTTTTCATTCTCTAAAGAAGCTGTGGACATGATTAATATTTTTCTCCAAATGTAGGAAATCATCTAGATCTTTTCTGTTGTCTCTAGACTAAGACAGTGGGACAATAAGACAGTGAAAAGTGGAGAAGGCTTTAGAAAAGGTCTTTACAGAAGGGGAAAGAAAATGTCAAATGGACGGTGGTAGAAACTGAGGTTGGATTGAAGGCGGTGATAATCATAACAAACATTTAAATCCACTGAACTTTGAGCCAGGAGCTTTACTAAGCACTTTGCCTGTGTATGTAAGATCAGTTGAAGGTACTTTTGTGGGTCTATTTCTGGGCTCTATATTCTGTTCCTTTGATCTATTTGCCTGTTCTTTTGCTAATACAACACTGTCTTGATTACTATAGCTTTATAGTAAGTCTTGAAGTTGGGTGGTGTCAGTCCTCCACCTTTTTTCTTCTCCTTCAATATTATGTTGGCTATCCTGGGTCTTTTGCCTCTCCTTATAAATATTAGGATCATTTTGTTGATACCTCAAAATAACTTGCTGGGATTTTTATTGAGATTGCATTTAATCTGTAGGTAAAAGTGGGAAGAACTGATGTCTTGTCAATATATAGACTTCCTATCCATGAACCTAGAATCTCTCTCCATTTTATTTAGTTTTTCTTTTATTTCTTTCATCAGAGTTTTGAAGGTTTCCTTACATAGATCTCATACATATTTTGTTAGATTTGTACCTAGGTATTTAATTTTGTGTGGTGCTAATATAAATGACATTGTATTTTTGTTTCAAATTCCACTCATTTATTGCTAGCATATAGGAAAGTGATTGATTTTTATATATTAAAATTGTATCCTGGAACTTTGCTATGGTTGCTTATTAGTTCTAGGAGGTTTTGTGGGTTTTTTTTTTTTTTGTCATTTCTTTCAGATCTTCTTTGTACACAATCATGTTATCTATGAACAAAAAGTTTTGTTTTTTCCTTCCCAGTATGTATACCTTTTATTTCCTTTTCTTTTTATTGCATTAGCGAGGATATCCAGTAAAACGTTGAAAAGTGGTGGTGAGAGGAGCATCCTTACTTTATTCCTGATCTTAGTTGGAAAGCTATGAGTTTTCATCATTAAGTATGATGTTAGCTGTAAGTTTTTTATAGATATTCTTTATCAAGTTGAGGAAATTCCCCTCTATTTCTGGTTTTCTGAGAATTTTTAGCATCAGTGGGTATTAGATTTTGCCAAATGCATTTTCTGCATCTTTTGATGTGATCATGTGCTCCTTCTTCTGTAGTGATACATTGTTTTAATTGATTTTTGAATGATGAACCATCTTTGCATACCTGAGATAAATTCTACTTGGTTGTGAAGGTCTTTTTATACATTGTTGAATTCAATTTGCTAACATTTTGTGGAGGATTTTTGCTTTTATGTTTATGAGAGATACTGGTCTGTGGATTTTTTTTTTTTCTCTTGTAATGTCTTTGTCTGATTTTGGTATTAGGGTAGTGCTGGCCTTATGAGTTAGGAGGTATTCCCTTTGCTTCTGTCTTCTGAAACAGATAGTAGAGAATTGGTTTATAATTGTCCCTCCCACCATCTGGAATACCAAAACCTGAGGATGCTTGAGTCTCTTATGTAAAATGGCATAGTATTTGCATGTAACCTACAAACATCCTCTTACATATTTTAAATCATTTCTACTAATAGATTACTTTTAATATCTAATACAATGTAAGTGCTATGTAAATAGTTGTTATGCTGTATTTTTTAATTTGTATTATTTTTTTATTGTTATGTTTTTAATAAACTTGTTTTTCCAAATACTTTTGATCCATGGTTGTTCGAATCTACAGATGCAGAACCCATGGAAACAGAGGGCCAACTGTAACTTCTTCCTTAAATGTTTGGTAGAGTTTACCAGTGATTCCATCTTGGCCTGGTTTTCTCTGTTTTGGAGAGTTATCAATTATTAATTCAATTTCTATAATAATATGGGTCTATTCTGATTGTTTCTTGCATGAGTTTTGGCATATTGTATCTTTCAAGAAATTCGTTCATTTCATCTAAATTATCTAAGTCGTGGGCATAGAGTTGTTCACCATATTCCTGGATTATCTTATAAATGTCCCTGGGATCTGTATTGATGTCTTTTCTTTCATTTCTGATAAGAGTAAGTTGTATCTTCTTTTTTTCTTAGTTAGCCTGGCTAGAGACTTATTGATAGTATTGATCTTTTCAAAAGAACCAGCTTTTGGTTTTGTTGATTTTCTCTTTTCAATATCATTGGTTTGGGTTCTAACTTTACTACTTTGTTCAGCTTACTTTGGATTTAATGTGCTCTGTTTTCTATTTTCCTAAAGTCAAAGCTTACATTACTGATTTTAGATCTTTCTTCTTTTCTAACATACATTCAATGATATAAATTTTTCTTTAAGTACTGCTTTTGCTTCATCCCACAAATTTCAATAAGTTGTATTTTCATTTTTATGAAAATGAAAATATTTTCAAAATATTAATTTCAAAATACTTTAAAAATTTCTCTTGAAATTTCATCTTTGACCCATGCATTATTTAAAAGTGTATTGTTTAACCTCCAACTATTTTAGATTTTCCAGCTATCTTTCTGTTATTGATTTCTAGTTTACTTCCATTGTGGTTTGAGAGCAAACATTGTGTGATTTCTTTTAAATGTGATTTCTTGTTAAAGTGTGTTTGGTAGCCCAGTATGTGGTCTGTCTTGGTGAAGGTATTTTTCATTGTACTGAATTGAAGACTCTTAGATTCATAAGGAAGTTTTAAATTCTGGTTTCCTTCCATGGTATATACTTTGCACTTTATCTCCAACTTATCTTACTTCATGGTTTGTTCCCATAGTTGGGGGAAAGTCCTTCATTTTGATGCTACGTTTCTGTATATGCCAACTTAGGTCTCAGAAATGGTATCCCAAAGTGGCATCTGTGGAAAATCTAGGCTGTCTCTGTAAAATATATATGTACATTTATGAAAGGTTTCTACGTTATGAATCTCTACATGAACTTTTTTTAAATGTTGGCTAAAGTGACATACTACATCAGGTAGAAATTTTTTTAAATGGGGGCACATTTAACATTTCTCAGAGGTTAATGAATAATAAATGTTATACTTTTAAAATGTGACAGTTTTTTCTTTTCCATTTAGTTTTGTCAGCCTGGTGGGTGGCAGCTGTCCAGAGAGAGGAAGCAGCCAACGTTCTTTGTGGTGGTCCTGACAGATATTGACTCAGATCGACATTACTGCTCATGCCTAACCTTCTATGAGGCAGAAATCAATCTCCAGGTACAAAAACTTGTAATGTTTGGAGAAGAAATCAACATGGTAAAGTTACTTTTTAAATTTAATTGTCCTGTTTCACCATATTGGACATAATCTGAATTTTTCTAAAGATAACGTATCCATGAATTGATTTATTAAGAATAGTTTCCTCTCCTGGTGATCCTGTGATTTTCCCTGCCAGTCCTTCTCTCAGGGGATCTTTCACAGAACATAAAACATTTAATAAGAATGTTTGTAAATCATTTGTCACAATGCTTGACATTATTGTTTAAGCACCCAAGTAAATGTTAACTCATAAATGGTAGTATTATCAACATGATCAGACTGAAATTCATAGGCTAGCACTATAGAAATTTAAAATAGTTGTTGTTTCAGACTATTGGTAGAGGTTCTTAGTTTCAGACAACTGGATCTGCTTTCTCTAATTTAAACAAAAATAATTTATGAGAAAGTATTGGGCAACTTTTGGAATTTCAGGGGTGAGAGACAACAGGGAGCCAGTTTTGGATACTAGAAACAGCCCAGCTTAGGGCTATTCTCAGAGAAACTGTATTCTTTCCACGTTTTACCACTTGTCACTTACAATACTGGGTATCAGACAATATGCCTTCACCATAGTTGTCCTAGTACATCTGAGCTTCTATGTACAGCCACTGTCTCACACTGCTGACCTCTGCTTTTAAGTCTGACATGGGTTGTTTCTTTGGTGGAAGTCAGATTGCATGCAGAAGCTACCTCATTGCAAGGGAGTCAGAAAAATGTAGAATTTTTTTGTGGTGGTAGTGGTGGCAATTTGTTTTGCTTTCCAGGTCCTGTAGTATAAGAAGGAAACTATAAAGGGGTTTAGAGTGAGCCAGTTTGCATTATCTGCTGTTATTTCTCCCATATGCAGATTAGTGAGTATCACCACTTGGGGAAAAGATCAGCCTGCTCTCTGAGATGGCCTCACAAAGGAGCATTTGTTGTTTCGATTATGTTTATTAAACTCCAAGATCCGAATTTTCTGGATGCAGAAATCTGATTTTTCAGTACAAGATGAGACAAATCACCTGTCATGATGCAGACTCACATTATCCAAGTTCATTAGACTGATACATTAAAACTAGCATGCTAATTTATTAATTTACAGGAACTGTTCAAAGTTACATAGAACAAAATATGCATTATCCGCATTATCAGCACATTCACTCCTTATTGTCAGATCTTTGTGGGAAGCCATATCAAAATCTGAAGGCTTTTGATTATGGAATCAAACTAAGGAATATTTGAGGTGAAATATTGAATGACTATCAGACTAACATAGCCTATTGCTTCTGTTTGAAATTAGGGATTTTTGTATGTTGTCAGTGGGGACAGAAAACTTAGAAGTCTGTGACTGTAGTCTCCTCTTCCCTGGATAGTGTTTGGATGGATGTTGCCAACAAATAGTCATATTCCTGTTTGAATCAATTCAGCCTAAACAAGTTAGAGAGTGTTCTCTAGCCCAAGTGCTATTCTGTCTCTTTTAGGTGACCTTTCGTTTCTATGTTGATGTTTAGAATTTAAGTTAATGCTTAGAAAGCAGCATTCTCTGTTATTTTCATATTCTTGAGGGTACCTTTTCATAACCTCCTAGGATTATCTAATGAAACTAACCATGATTATTTAGGTTCTCCCTCCTCTCTCCTTCACTATCCGCCCCCAGAAAAACTGACAGAAATGCAATATATTAAGATATTATAGCAGTGTTTATAAAGAGGTTCTAGGAATTCTTAGGTATTTTTCAAACTTTTTATTTGGAAATCATTTCAAACTTACAGAAAAGTTGCAAGAATAGTACAAAAATCCATATATCCTCTATAAATATTCACCTATTGTTAAAACTTTGCCCCATTGATTTATTATTAGAGATTTCTTTTCCTCTGCCTCTCCCTTCCTCCCAGCCTCCCTCCCTCCCTCTCTCCTTCTCTCTCTTTCCTTCCCTCCCCCTGTCCCCCATACACACATACACACATAATTTTTTTTTCTGAACCATTTTGATACCAAACCAGGCTCATTCTTCCTGCTGCACAGTATGCTAATTACCGAGATGAATTTTGCAGCAAAGAAAGGGTTTATTCAGAAGGCAGCCAAGCAAAGAGGTAGGAGAACAGATCTCAAATCAACCCCCTTGAAGATGGGGTGTAGGGACATTTATCGGATAAAGAATCAGGGTGGTCTAAGGCATGGGGAAAGGTGACTGGAGGTAAGGAAAAGTGAGGTAGTCGATGATCTGCGCACATGAAGTCAAGCTTCATGGCTGTTTGTACATAAGATCCGTGTTTAGAAAATGGCAGCATTAGCATGATCTGAGGGAGGAGTTTTGGGCCCACTGACATCAAAGGTCACCTCTTGGACATTTGCACAGGCCCAGCTGAAGGATTGGTGGCCTTAGCTGCTTCAAACTGGAATAGAGCTGCCCTCTGGTTCCTCAAAAACAACTTTAAGCAACCATTACCATGGATCAGAGATGTTACCTGTAATGAAGCTAGTGGATTGCTTAGCTAGGTGAGTTTTAACTATGTAGGTTTTAAAATCAACTAGAAGCAAGTGGGTAAAAGCAAGCAAGGCAGGTTAAATTTGGCGGGCCTAATCTAGTTAGCCCTCAAGTTCAATTAGAAAGAAAATTGCATACATTATCTCCCTTTACCCTAAATTCTGTAGAATATATTTCAAAGGAACATAAACAATATAGTTATCAATCTGAGGAAATTTAACATCAGTATAATACTGTACTGTTCGTGTTCCAGTTTTCTCATTTGACCTTATAATGTTTTGTCTTCCAGTACAGGATCCAGTACATATTGCATACATTGCATTTAATTGTCATTTCTCTTTGTCTCTTTTATCTGTCAGATTTCTCCACTGGATATTGCTGTTTTATGCTGGCAACTAATAAGTAATCTATATGAAGACACTCTAAGACTATGCAAATATCCTACTACTCATCAATCATGCTCCCCATGATTCAGCATTTACTGATGATTCTTGCCTGTTCCGATTTTGATTATGATGGTTGCAAAATGATTATTTTTCAACTCCACACTCCCTCTACCTTTACCAATCAGCAATGACATTTTACTATCAGCATGAGCTCTTCCTTCTTATCTTTCCAAGCTATGGAATCATGGAGTCAGTTTTTTTTTAATAGTGTATAATTCATTAATAATTTTCATTATTATTTGTTTAGAGATGGGATCTCGCTGCCTAGGCTGGAGTGCAGTGGTGCTATCATAATTCACTGTAGCCTTGAATTCCTGGACTCAAGGGGTCCTCCCGCCTCAAACTTCCTAGTAGCTAGGACTACAGATGTGCGTCACCATGCCCCACTAATTTTTAAAAAATTCTTTTAGAGATCAGGTCTTACTGTGTTGCCCAGGCTGGTTTTGAACTCTTGCTCTCAAGCAATCCTCCTGCTTCAGCCCTAAAGTAGCTGGGATTACAAGCATGAGCCAAAGTTTTCATTATTTTAATGCACCAGTTGTCCCATATTTGACCAGTTGGTATCCCTTAGACTGGTTCCTGTATTCCTTTGACAAGGTTTCATAATTTAAAAAAAGAAATACTTTTTTACTTTCTGTCATAGCAAGTTGATCTACGTTCATCTTATTCCTTCCCTGCCTTAGCCTTGAAATCAGTCATTTCTTCAAGAAGCCTTGGCTTCTTTTAGTGGGGAATATTAGAAGCTGAGATCTGTATCCTTGTATATTTCAAATCAGTGTTTTAAAAAATTATTTCTCTTTTTAGCTCAGATGTTTTTCCACTTGCCATTTTAAGTGGACCAAAAAATTATAACTTATTTATATTTTACAATCACCTTACAAAAGTATAGAGTCTGTTTCTAATGAGTTTTTCCAAGATTCTGAAAATGTAGATAAGTTGTGAGGATTCTGGCTTCTATACAGGTGTACTTAGGTACTAGGTACTAGTCAAAATTGTAAGGCTGCTTTTCTGTGCTGGAAACATAAAGTTAGTATCTTTTGGGCTTGGTCCAAAAGAGGGTACAAACAATGAGATAGAATTTGGAAAAGATAAATTAAAACCCAGGAGATGTTTCTTTCTAGGTCATCAGTGAGGTTGTTCTCATTTTTGGCATAAACTGTTTAGCTATGTCCCTTTTTAAAATGTGTTTTTCTTTTAGTTTTGGATCATATCATCAGTTCAAAATAGATCTTTTAATTCTCATTTGGTGTGAGTTACTTCATACCAAATATACTATGACACGTTATTTGGAAGCCTAAAGAGAAGGAACTTAGGGACACATACCATACAAAGTATAATTGTGCAACTTTAAAAATCTTGACTCTGTTATCTTTCCAAGATATGGTAACACTTGTCAGTAATCACAAGCAAAACTTTGGCATTAAACTTTTGATGATATGTTCCCCAAATTACTCATCTAGGCAATGTGATCTGAATTTTTTTAAGTAATCAGTAAAATATGATTTTTATGGCATATCTAAAAAATATCATAAACCTATCTAAATTTTTAATTTTGTTTTATATCTTTTTAATGTTCTTTAATGTGTTTATATACCTATTTCTGAACTGATGATAATTATACAATTCTCAGTGAAGATATTTCATGTGTCAGCAGATTGTGAGAGAGAGAGAGAGAGAATGAATGATTGTAATTTGGGGAGATAAGATGAGGACTAAAGAGGGAGAGACATGGAAGGCATAAGATATGTATCTTCATCTCAATGGGCTTAAAATCTAGTATGGTAGGCAGAACTAAAACTTAAGTACAAAAACATTCCGAAGTACCATATGCTAAGTAATAGCATATCTGATAGGTAATAATTGCAGACTGGGTAATTGGAATAAGTCATACAGGATTTGAAGGATTCAGTGGACATGTAAAAAACAAGAGCTAAGACCTAAAAGAGAGGAAAGAAAACAGGCAAGCCAAGCAAAAAGTTTATGAATAGGAAAAAGAGTTTAATGCTTATGATAAATGGAAGGCTTATCCTATTCTGGGTACTATGCTAAAATTTTACAGTGCTTTATTCTCTTTTATTTAGTTCACCTATAGTTTATTTTATTTTGTTTTCACAAGAACACCATTTGATAGGTCTTAACTGTTCCATTTTATAGATGAGGCTAAAAGACTTACCCAAGGACATTCAGTGCTAAGGTGAAGAGTGCTTAACTCTGTCTCCAAAGATCCAACACTAAAACATATATTGCAAAGCTGCAAAAATTATATCTATGTTCTTGGTTCAAGAATTTAGTGACAAAGATAAGAACAATTGTAGGAACAAAAAAGGTAGTCCAGAGGCAGACCCTAGTGTGTATAAGAGATCAGTGAGCAGTGGAATCATTACAAATGAATGGAATCTGTACATTTCAACAAATATTATTTAAACAGTTCAGAAGTTTTTTGAGAAAACAAAATAAATTTAAACATAATATCATAGAACAATTAATTCTAGGCAATCAAGGAAATACCTGGAAAAGTGAAGTAACAAAAATGGATTTCTGAACTGATCTTTAGATGTGAAAATGTGGAGCAGTGGAGGAAATCACATGCAAACATTTGACAGATTTATCTATCAAGCCAATCATTCCCCTTTCCACTTGTTATTGAAGAAAGCTATGCTCATTATTGAAAATGTAGAATGGATAGGGAGAAAATTGAGAGAGCAGAAAAATATTAGCAATTTGACATATTTTCTTCCAATAATTTTTTTTTACTAAAATGGCTATATACTAATTGATCATATGGATATTTTTAATCTATCCCCTGATAGGCATTTATTTCCTGTTTTATCAATACTATGAATAACACTGTGACGAATATCTCTTTGGAAAAATCTTGGTTCCCTCAAGAAGGGTTTAGTCAATGATAATCTACCACACTGAACTAAAAATTAGGAATAGCAAAGTTGTGGCACTGGGCTTGCCAATAATATAATCAACTTTACACTTTGATAGCATTCTAGAGACTAATTCTTAGACCTTAATGAGTAAGACTAGACTTATTAGAATCTAGTGAAAACTAGCGTAAACATAATTCAGACAGAGAAAAAAATTGGGAGACTTGTATATTCCGAGTTTATTATATAGTTTGATAATTTATTTTATGACATATGCAAGTATCCACATGGAATTCTTCTTATAGTATGGATGATGTAGACTATGCTTTGTCTGTCTTCACCCTTTCTTCCTTTTTAAAATGGGAATTGGCTAACAGACAGCATGCTGAATCTTAGCAGTCCCTCCGATACCCCTCACAGTTGTATTTTGTAGGGAAAAACTATCACTGAATTAGTTATGATTAATTAATACTACATGCTTAAAAGGATATGCGACATTAAAGCAACAGAAGAAAGTTTTGAGAACAAGTTCCCAAAGCCCTTCAATATCAGATGCTTTTTCTTAAATTTTGATGAAAACAATTTCAGGATAGGAAGGGCTGCAGTGAGAACTGTGTATTGTTATTACTACTTTACTTAACAGGAAAGATTATTTCATTCCAGTATAATTAAAGGAAAATAGGAATCCGAACATCTTTTCATATTAACCGTTTGACTTCTTGTATGTTATCTATCATAAACTGCTTCTTTGAACTAATACCTTATTTCTTATAGGTTACATATAAGAGTATAAGACAGTAGAAAAAGAAGTAGCCTAAGAGTTGGAAAAGTTGGCATGTTAATCCCAGTTATGCTTTTAATGAGCTGTATGACCTTGGCAAATCATTTCATCTCTCTGAGCATGTGATTACTAATTTGTAAAATGAAGTAGGTAACATAGATTTAAAATACTTCTACTGTATTATTTTTATTATTTTGTCATGTTAACTATACCTGATTTTAAATATGTGCATGTTTGTGTATGTTTTTTTAGAGATAGGATCTTGCTGTGTTACCCAGGCTGGAGTGCAGTGGCCCAATCATATCTCACTATAACTTTGAACTCATGGGCTCAAGTGATCCTCCTGCCTCAGCTCCTTGAGTAGCTAGGACTACTAGCACCTGCCACCATACCCAACTAATTTTTTTTTATTTTTTGTAGAGACAAGATCTTGCTATGTTGCCCAGGCAGATCTCAAACTCTTGGCCTCAAGCAATCCTCCTGCCTCAGCCTCCAAAAACACTGGGATTACAAGCATGAGCCACCATGCCCAACTCCTTTAAAAGATATATTTTAATATTGTTCATAGTAGATATACTTTAAAATTTTCACCTAAATTACGTTCTACAGAATACTATACCAAGTCATCTTCTGAATAAGGAGTACTTTTTAGATGAACGTGCATTGTAGAATTTATTGCCTGACTTTTTTTTTTTATGACCAAATGTCCTCTTTGTGGAATGTTTGAATATGCTATGTTACATGGTCATTAAACAAAGTTTTGATACTTTGTATGTGTTGACATTCCCAATATGTGTTCCTAGGGCACTAGATCCTATAGACGTGCTGTAATGAAGAGGTCCAATAAGTTTGACAAATACTGTATACTATACTTCCTGTCCTTGGACTTGAAAACAATATGTGCACATCAAAGTTTGAGAAATCTTGCAGTAAAAGAACTTGGCTTAACTTATTGTTTCTAAAATTCTTTGGTTAGAAGACCCTTTGGTGAAGTAATGACTATTACGTTCCAAGAGAAAACACTTTGGAAAATGTTGCTTTATATGTATGTTTTTTTAAAAAAACATAGTAACTTATGAACCGTGTGCCACTAAAATATGAAGCTTTCTGAGTGACTATATACTAGCCCTATGATTGAATTTGTTCTGCCTTCTGAATACGATAGAGCCCAGGAACTATATTGTTGGTAGGGAAAATCTGCAGACTTTTCTCTTTGCTAGAGGTAAACTTGATTGTCTAAACTAAAGACTAGTAACCTGATTTGTCTAAGCTTGTTATCTTAAAATGTGTATTTCTTATTCATTATTTTCCAGACCAATGAAAGCATAAACCAGGTTTTACAATGTGACCATATCAACATCATTAAGATTTTTTGGCAAGAAGTGAGGAAGGTTTTGGGGGGAATTTCAGACCTTACAGAATTTTGCAACTACTTGGACTCCTTTATTTCCAATTCTGGGAAATTTTGAAGTTCTTAAATTGCTTTACTGAGGCAACTGTACGTAATGATATACTGTAATATACTACATTTCAAAAAGGAAATTTGGAACTGAAAATTTTCTTACTTGCAGAATTCCTTTTATCCTTTTTTAAACTGATTGTTTAAAGAAATGATTTTTAAGGAAGATTTTTAGTGTAATATGATATTGTTGAAAGTGAACATAGCACAGAGATGTGGGATGCAACAACTGTTTTCAGGATAGAAAGGACGGGACTTGGTGTTACTTTGATGAGAAAAACAAGCATCAGGCTGCAAAACAAAGATGAGGCTGAAGTGATGAACTTAAATGATGGACAGGATAAACTTCCTAAAGCTAGTGCTTATCTGCTATATGAATTCATCACAAAAATTCAACAATTTAGTACTTTTTAGCATTTTGTCTCAGGATATGTTTGAAGAGCAATAGCACTTTGGAGGCAAATGGGTATGGTGGATACTAATTTATCTCATATTATTGAAGCACAGGGACTATGAACTACACATAATATAAGCTACACAGAAGCTGAGAATCTTACTAGCAGATGTAGTCCGTAGCAGTAATTGGTTTGCAAGGATATCTACAAATGGGCAAGTTGGGGCATGTTATGATATGTGTAAGAGATAAGGTGACCTTGCAAGTCAATGTGAGATAATTCAATGAACAGTGTTTAAGGTAAATTTGTATCATTAATGAGACCTCCTAAAAACAAGGAATAATCTTAAGTTAGAAGAAGGTTATAAATGTTGTTCTGCTAATAGACTATGTGAAAATATTTTGTAAAATATATTTAAAAGCATTATTAGACTATCTCACACTCATAGACTATGTTTTGAATTTCCTGCTTATTTTTAAGTTTCTCACATCTTTTCAATATGTGAAAATCTGTCATTGTAAAACTATACCAAATAAAACCAGCATCATTATAAAATTATTGCACAAAAGATATTCTAGCAACAATATAGAAAAGGGAGTATTCCCCTTACATAATAAATTATTTGTAGAACAATTTGATCATGAACATCACATTAACCATCTTGTAGAACAAACCTCATTTTATCTAACAGTTTTGGGGTTTTTTTGTTATTCTTGTTTTTATCATAGCAGTACATTTTGCTTTGAAAATAGAAATATGAATTTTTCTCTGAACTTGGGACATTGTATTCTTGTAGGAGAGTTATTGGAACTAAGAATAATAACATATTAGGATTTGTAGCATATTTACAAAGTAAAAATCACCTACTGTAATAAAAAGCAATATAAATAAAAATGAAATTATTTTTACTTAATACTGATTTACATTATATTGGACCTTTTCCCTTTCTTGTTAATAACTACTATTCCTTTTACTGAGTGTTTGATTAAAAAACAACTTTTTTTTTTTTTTTTTTTGAGACAGAGTCTCACTCTGTTGCCCAGGCTAGAGTGCCATGGTGTCAGCCTAGCTTACAGCAACCTCAAACTCCTGGGCTCAGGCGATCCTCCTACCTCAGCCTCCCGAGTAGCTGGGACTACAGGCATGTGCCACCATGCCCAGCTAATTTTTTCTATATATTTTTAGTTGGCCAATTAATTTCTTTCTATTTTTAGTAGAGATGGAGTCTTGCTCTTGCTCAGGCTGGTTTCGAATTCCTGACCTTGAGCGATCCGCCAGCCTTAGCCTCCCAGAGTGCTAGGATTACTGGCATGAGCCACCATGCCCGGCCAAAAAACAACTTTTAATAAATAACCAATGCATTCTATTTTGGGTTTTGGTCAAAATAAGTTAATGGTCATTTATTTGAAATGGTTATCTACTTACTCTAGCTGGCTTCTAATGGTACTGTAGGGCATTTATCATAATCTCATAAAAATGGATAGCTTTATCTCTTCCAAGAATTTTAGTCATTCTTTTGTCATTTTGAATTTGTTAGTAATCCATAAAGAATATGATTCATTAAGTGTGGAAATCTTTGGTAAATTTATATTCATCACATTTTTATTATTTCGAAGGATTCCTGAAACCAACCAACATAATTTTAGTTTTTGCTTTGTAACAAATGAAAAGCTTTCAAGAGCATATGGACCTTATCAGACATATAAAAAGTAAATAGTTCCCTTTGGATATGTGCATTCCACAGACATCTAATACTTGGTTATACTTCACTATATTAGGAACTAAATGGACTCTAAAAGAAATAGAAAATATAGTTCTTGACCTCTGTGAGCAGGGGGAAAATGACCCCCATTGGTAAAATACTCAGTAAATTCATTCTTGCATTTATACAGTGAGCAAATATTAAGTATCAACTATATGCCCAGCCCTTATTTTAGAAACTGGGAAATCACCATTGAACAAAATAGAAATCCTGGCCTTTATGGAGCATATTCTAGTGGAGGAGATAAACAAACCAAAAAACAAGTTAAGTAAAATGGATAATATGTTGGGTAGTGACAAGTGCCATGGGGAAAAATAAAGCAGAAAAAGGTGATAGTGAGTGTTAGGGAATTGCAGTTTTAAGTAAGATAGTCTGCAAAAGTTTATTAGAGCAGAAGATGCTGAATGAAGACCTAAAAGAGATGAGGGACTGAGCCATTAGGCTATCTGTGGAAAGAGTATTCCAGGCAAAGGAACAACAAGCAAATATATAGACCAGTAGCTGGGAGCATGCCCAGTGTGTTGGAAGAGCAGAAAGGAAGAAAAGTGGAGCTGAAGAAGAATAAAGTAGATGAAAGGAGGCTATTTTAATAATCCTGGCAAGAGATGATGGTGGATCACAGTATTATGGCAGCAAAGGAGGTGGAGAGAAATTAGCATGTGTTGACCAGTGGGATATGGGTTATGAAAGGGAGGGAAATCAGGTTTTTTGTTTTGCCAAGTGTAAGAATAGGATAGCCATTACTGAGAGAGGGAATACTGCAGGAGGAGCGGGGTTTAGGGAGAAAGACTGCAGCTATATTTTGGGTATGTTTGAGATGTCTGTTGATCATCTAAGTGGACATGTCAAGCAGGCAGGTGAATATTGCATTTTGCCACATTTTATAGAAAGGTTTGGAAGAAGAAATTAAGTATAAGCAAGTATGATATGTTGGTGAACTGTGCTGGAAAGTAAGAGAAAAAAAATCAGTAAAGAAAAGGCTTCAGGGAAGAAGATAAATTTTAAGCTAGACCTTTGATTAGTGTAACAGAAAGAGAAGGGGATTCTAGTTAGGGAAAATGTGCTAGAATCTTAAAATATCCTCTAGAAAAAAATCTGAATGCATTATTACCTTGCTCTTTTTTTTTCTTAAAACTTTTACAGTGTGTCATATAGTAGTACTATAGAACAGTAGGTATACAAGAAATATTTGTTGAGTCATAAATGAGAATAATATTTTTCCAAGTTTATTAACCAGCATTTAGTCACCGAAATTTAAGTGTTTGTTTTAGGACTTTCGGGTTTTCTTTTTCTTTTTGAGACAGGGTCTCATTCTGTCACACAGGCTGGAGTGCAGTGCTCCAGTCATAGCTCACTGCAACCTTGAACTCTTGGGCTCAAGCAATCCTCCCACCTCAGCCTCCCAAGTAGCTGGGACTACAGGCGCATGCCTCCATGCCTGGCTAATTTGTGTGTGTGTGTGTGTGTGTGTGTGTATTTTTTAAGAGATAGGGTGTCACTATATTGCCCAGGCTGGTTTCAAACTCCTGGCCTCAAGCAATCCTCCTGCCTCAGCCTCCCAAATTGTTGGGATTACAAGAATGAGCCACTGCACCTGGCCAAGACTTTCTTTTTTTTATTGTGGTAAAATATACATAAGATTTGCCATTTTAGCCATTTTTATATGTACAGTTCTGTGACATTAAATACATTTTGAAACTTAATTTTGTGTGTAAAAAATGTTTTCTCACAATATCAGCATTTTTGCTAATTGCAGAAGCAATTTAGAGCTGATCGAGCTTTACTTTCGAAGAGAATTGAGCATTCTACAAGTCTTACAGTCCTTCTTTGAAAGATTAAGACAAGTAGAAAAATAAAAACAAAAATTAGTGCCTTATTTCTGAAACAGACTTTTTTTCTTCTCTTGAAAATTAACTTTCCATTTAAGCGAGTATTATTTTTAATTGCTTGGGTCACTATTTAAAATAATTCGAACATGTCTTACTTACCTTTGACTACTGGTACATCACTCATAAAGGAAATGCTCCAATAAAGTTGTGATACATATCTGGAGCTGAAGGAGTTTTTCAAAAATGAAATGAGTATTCCCTGCTTCATAATTTCTTGCCTACTTGCCTCTTAGATTGCTCTCAACTATTATTTGCAGTTTGATTTTTGTAAATTATACTTTATAATTAATTTTGAATTTTTTGTATATTATATTGAAAGTGTGTGATGTGTATCTTTTGTGAATTATGAACCTAGGAAATTCTTTCTGTCTGTTGATTGCAGTGTCTCTTTTTCTAGGGAGTAAAGAAGGAAGAGATTGAAGGTGAAGAGGAAGTGTCTGGTTTAATTCAGCCTGCAGAAGTGTTTGCTCCCAAAAGCCTGGTGTTGGTATCCAGATTAGATTATCCAGAAATTTTTAGGGTAAAGAACTCATAGTTATCATTAATTTGTAGTATTGTATAAAGCTCTTTTGAGTGAACCATGGTACAAGTTCTTTGCATTGAAAATATCATTAGATCGATTTAGGAATTCACCGGTAAAATGAAATGAGTGTGAACATAAGAAATGTATTCATGTTGGATGAAATGAACACCTGAATAAGTTAATGTGACTACTTAAATTCTAAGGATGTACTGTTTGTTTTAAAATAGGTCCCATATTTATTGAATCAAAAATTTATAAATCCTAAAGAAATAATTTGATTAACTACAATAATTTTAAAATGCATTAGTGATTTAACAACTTTGTATATGTTTATTCACCTTATGGGGAATCAGGTTCAAGTAAATAGGATTGGTGTTTGAGATTTCAAATAATTCTGATCATAATCCTGCCAACATAGCTTTAAAACATTGTTTACTTCCAGATCTTTTCTTCTTTTAGATATTCAGAATTTTCAAGTGTAAGAAAAAATTTTAATTTATTTATAAATATATGTACTGATATGTAATTTCTGTAAAGCTTTTCCAGAAAGTGAGTTTATATTCTAAACTAATTAAGTTAGTATCAAGATTTCAATGAAAATGGTTAAGTCCTAACAAATACTAAATGTGCAGAGTCACAAATTTCAATAACCTGAAAGATACATAAAGATTATATTTTATCTTCTATTTTGCCACCTGCCTTCTTCTGAGCTCAAGGTGTTAATCTTATCCTGTCTCTATTTTGCAATCCTTTGTTATAATTTACATGTTAAATATTTCTATAGAATACATGTTCTGGATTTATAAGAACCACAAAACAAAATTTCTACATTTTTTATCTTGAAATTTGGAGTTCTGCAAAGTAGTTGAGGCAAAAACAATTTAGCCCTACAGATTTGCTAGAGTAGTTATCTGAACACAAACACCTGTTTTACCAATTATGGATTTCTGCTTTCTGTAAACTCATCTGAGAAGCTCATTTGGAGGTTCTGGTTCTAGAGGAAAATTTAATAAACTTAATAATATTTGCTGCTTAAAATTTATTCCACGTTGACTGTAGAATATACTTTACTAGGTTCAAAGAGAAATTTTCCTAGGAGCAGATTTCCAACAATTTATTTTTAGTGCTTTTTCCATGAAATAACTACATGCATCTTTGTCTTTGCAGGCTTGCCTGGGTTTAATCTACACTGTGTATGTGGACAGTCTCAATGTCTCCTTGGAAAGTCTCATTGCAAACCTTTGTGCCTGCCTTGTCCCAGCAGCTGGAGGGTCTCAGGTAAATAGAATAGAAAGGAAGATGGAGAAGGACTGTTCCTTTTTCCCTCTTCTCTAGTTAATTTTTATGAAGAAAGGGAAAGAAAGAATTCTTTAAATATTTTTGTTTTAAAGAGGATCCTAGTTTAGTTAAGCATTGTCCCTATGGTCTGCCTTCTAGTCACTCAAGAATCCATTCTTTTCTTAGTGTCACAAGGTTAATTTTAATACGGGGTTCATCTTTCACATAGCATAATTAGAAGTCATATTTTGTGTAACATGAACTCCAGTTTATATTTTCTTAGAAATATACTTTCTTAAGTTGAGCTTTTAAATGTATTCTTTTACCTTTCTTATTCCTCTAGATAATTATACCTCATTTTCATTAATTTAAATAAAAAATGTTTGAGTGATTAAAAATTAGGAGGTAACATTAAGAAAACACTCAGCACAGTTCTTTGTAATATTATAACTACTTATGAATAGATTCATTTATTCTGTCTGTCCTGAGACTTTCATATTTGTCTCTAACATAGAAAAATAAGAATCTCAGCTGCTATGATTTATTATTGTTTCAAGGTCAGCCATACTTTAAAAACAATAAACTCCTTCCCTTAAGCCTTAAAAATGATTAGTTAATAATTTATTTTATTTATTCTTATGTAATATTGTAATAGGATAGCCCTCTAAAAATCACATTGTCCTCAGTCTAATGAAGATGTTATTTATAGTGAAATTGGCATCCCTTTTCTTTGCCCTTTGCCTTTTTAACTGTCTTCTGTCTTTCCTATTGTCTTTATCTTAAATTTTTATCCTCTTTTTTTCCTCCTATTCTTTCCTCCTTTATTCTTCTACCTCTGCTCCAAGGGCAGAATATTAAATGTGACTTTGGTCGTAGTTGTACCTAAACTTTAAAGTAGCAGAATTGTTTTTATGGGCCTTTACTAAAGTTGACCTAACATTTTATTATCTTTTAACCAGTTATGACTGTCAGTGATTTTTGTGTCTCATCTCTACTAGATTGTCAACTTTTGACTGCTGAATTTTCTTGTACTGTTTTCAGTTGTACAAAAAGTAAACTTAAATGTTTTGGGCTATCCATTGTTGCCCTTTGCATCTGTTAATTGGATCTTATATGGTCATTTGCTCTAAAATTGAATTTCAAAGGGATTTTTATTTAAGAAAATGTCTGATATTGTTTATGTGTGTTTCTTCCATTCTGCAGAAACTATTTTCCTTGGGTGCAGGAGATAGACAGCTGATCCAGACTCCTTTACATGATAGTCTTCCCGTCACAGGCACTAGTGTGGCTCTCCTGTTCCAACAATTGGGTATGTCTTTTCTCCTATTTTCAATGTTATCTTTTTTCTTGTATTAAAAAAGATTTATTTTAAGTTCACATCACCTGACACAAATCAAGAAAAAATAAATCATTAAATATTTTTGATATATAAATATATAATTTGGTGGGTCCTAATCTTACCAAGTGTTCATTCTTTACAAAAATTTTTAACTCAGGCCCCTTTTGTTCTTAGGTCAACTAGACTTTTAGAAAGTGGACATATTTTCTTTATGCTAAATGATCAAAAGATGGTATATTTACTATTTTTCTTTTCCTTAGATGAACTGCTTTTGAAGAAACCTTGTCAGATGGGACTAAAAGTCCCATCCGTCTCATCCCACCATATGTTTGGGACTTTATCTCCAATTTTATAGCAATGCCTAGGATGAAAAATTGAGAGGAAGATACTAGAAAGTATCTTCTGTACATTGGGCAGCTTGTTATTTTATTAAGAAATAACATAATTTAAAAGTGAGGATGTTTCAGAGCAGGGCTGCCCAGAGATTCTTGTTTACTTTCCCTCTGACTTGCCCTTTATTTATGCCTGTCTATGAGTGTCCCATTCTTTTTGACTCAGTCCTTGTCATTGTTCTCCATCTGTGTTTATCTTTTCTTGGTTATGTTGAAATCGTCCCTTTACTGAGGTCTATACTCTGCCTCTCCATGGAATTCTTAGTTCCTTGCACAAAAATTTTGCTCTCTTGTTTCCCTCCTCTCTCATGTTGACTTTTACCTCTAGCTTAGCTCCATAACTTATCACTCCTTTTTCATTAGTGTCCCCATCCTTATTCTTTTGCTTTAACTTCAATCAGTGAAAATTAGAAAACCTTAGAAGAGATTAGTGTAAATATAAGTAGAGTCTTCCAGTATCTGAAAAAAATGAATGGTGATAGCAATCCCAAAAGTAGTTCTTCCCCGTTACACCTGCCTTATCCTCAGGAGTTTGACTCTAAAAGTATATCTCCCTTTGGTCAAAGGATACAAAATTTCAGTTAGGAGAAATAAGCTTAAGAGATCTATTATGCAACTTGGTGGCTATAATTAGTAACAATGTATTATATACTTGAAAATCACCAATAAAATAGGTTTTTAAGTGTTCTTACCACAAAAAAAGATAAGTGTGTGGTAATACATACGTTAGTTAATCAGCTCCATTTAACCCATCAACAGTATACATATTCAAAACATCATGTGGCGCACCATCAATATATACAGTGTTTGTCAACTTAAAAAAATTACGTCTAACTTCTCTCTGTGAAAGTTTCTACTCATTGAGTCACATAATTAAGTCTTAATATATTTAAAGCTGTTTTCTTTAATGTATGAGATAGGTAATCCCTTTCTGGTGGCACTTCTCCAAAGAACATCTTGTTGATTATATCCATGGTCCTTACTAACCTTCGACTTAATTGCTTTTAGCCAAGCACCATTCACCTGATGTTTTTACTCTTAGAAGGGACTGAATACCTGTAAAGGGTCAATCAAGGCAAAAATTTACTAAGAAGAAGAATAGAAGAATGTGACACAGATAAAATTATTTCACAGTCCCAAATACTACCATTTCTCTTGAACTTGTTTTTTGTATTTTTTAATTTTTTTAGCGACACAGTGTTGCTCTGTCACCCAGGCTGGGGTGCAATGGTATGATCATAGCTCACTATAGCATTGAACTCCTGGGCTTACGCAATCCTCTCACCTGGGCCTCCCACAGTGCTGGGATTACAGGCATGAGCCACTATGTTTAGCCTCTCTTGAACTTAATGAATCCCATGTAAAGCTCTCATGCTTTGAGTTATATAACGATTTTGTGGAGAAAGGAAGTGATTGTTACTGCTGTTTAGTGGCCAGGACTAGGGATATTAAACATTTTGCAATTTGCAGGATGTTTATGCAGCAAAAGAATTTTTACCCCAAATACCATTAGCATTCCCACTAAGAAAAATAGATAAAATATAAATTTATAAAACCTAGACTTCTCTTCCAATAATAGTGGCCTGTGTAATTCAGATTAACCCTCTTAATAATGACAA
The DNA here is from genome assembly GCA_008086735.1 of Cheirogaleus medius. Taxonomy (NCBI): domain Eukaryota; kingdom Metazoa; phylum Chordata; class Mammalia; order Primates; family Cheirogaleidae; genus Cheirogaleus; species Cheirogaleus medius. The sequence continues at coordinate 30,070,506 of VBSM01001265.1, forward strand.
CTAGAAAAGATATACAAATATAAACAATATCTGCTTGAAGTCATCACAGATAGTAAAGAATTACCAATCCATGATCCCAGAGAAAAACAAGTGAGCCAGACATTTGGGACCATTTTTTCTAAAGGCACTTATTGATTTTGGAAGAAGTAGCTGAGAAGCTGATCAGCACTGTTGATATTCCCATGAGGGAAAAGAGAAAACTGGAGTTCAAGTTTTACCAAGGTGGATTCCTTTATAAAGCTCTTGTGCTTTGAGTTGAGACCATGAAGAACTACAGCCTAGGAGGGGGTAAAAATCAGAAGTAGACAGACTTCCTCAGGAGCTGAAATACAGCTTAAAATCATTTCAGTTTCTTGACTTGAATTAAGATGATTCTTGGTGCTACTGTCTCTATCCATTTTATAGAAGTAAAAATAAATCCTCTCAGAAATGAGATAACTACATTCTAGGCTTCCAAAATGTCTCTGAATTTTTATATATATGCCCTGCACTCAATCAGCAATAACCAGGAAAATGAGAACCAAAACTAATGAAAGAAATACAAAAGAAACTATAGACAATATAAAAGACCCACAGGGGCTCTAGCAAATGGAGATATCAGATGCAGAAATTAAAACAACTATGCTTAAAATAGTGAAGGCGATAAACAGTCAACATTGAGAATTTTGCCAGCCAAGTGGCACAACAGGAAGTTCCAGCCCTCCTTCCCTGACAGAAACACTAATTTAACAAAGATATACTGACAAAAATACCTGTATAACAATTCCAGAATCCAGGTAAGTTGTTGCAGTCCCCCAGGCTTGCACAAAGTCAAGAACAGCAGCAATGAAACGGGTAAGTAGAGCAATTTCATGTTACCTACATCAGCCCGTCACCCAACTCTTCCAGGCTTGGGGGTGCAGGGAGGAGAGAAAATTGGAGCTTGCATCCCTAATTCTGGCTGTTGAATAGACTGCCAGAGGGACTTGTTTCTGTGTCACCTCAATGGAAGAACAAGCAGGAACCGGTATAGTTTGAATGTCTGCAGCGGCTGAGAACCAAGAAGGGGGAAGCTTACTATAGCCTGCAAAGCTTGGTGTGATTGGGAGAAGGCACACAACTTGAGGCTTATCCCTCAGAAGGAAGGGAAAGAAGCATTTAGTGTTGTGACTTTTCAGTGTTGCCTGAGTACTGGTGAAAAATGTGAACAACTTGGAACTTTTATTCATTGCTAATAGGAATGTGAAATGGTATAGCTATCTTGGAACACAGTTTGACTTTTCTTTTTAAAAGTTAAGCAAAACATATGATCCAGCTATTTCATCCCCCAGGCATTTACCCAAGGAAAATGTTAGTACATGTCCATAAAAATACTTGCATGTAAATGATCATAGCCATTTTATTTATAGTAGTAAAAAACTAGAAATAAGCACAATGTCCACAGTGATAATTGATAATGGAAATGGATAAAAAAAATCTGTAGTATATCCATACAATTTAATGCTACTAAGCATTATGAAAAAATGAATTGCTGATATGTACAATGTAGATTAACCTGAAAGAAATTATGCTGAATGAAAAATACCAGACAAAAAAAGAAGGTATGCTGTACAATTAGGTATTTATAAAGTTCTAAAAAAGATAGTCTAATCTATAGTGACAGAAACAGGTCATTGGTTATTTGTGGGTGGGAAGCAAGAGATTACAAAGGGACATGAGCAAACTTTTTGGATGGTGTTTGTGTTCATAATCTTGACTGTGGTGATGGTTTTACAGGTATGTACATATGTTAAAATGTGTCAAATTCTAAAAGAAAATTGAAAACATATATTCACACAAAAACTTATACATGAATTTTATAGTAGCATTATTCATAATCGGCAAAAAATGGAAGCAACCCAAATGTCTGTCAACTGATGAATGGATAAACAAATTGTGGTATATCCACACAATGGAAAATTATTCAGCCACAAAGTAGAATGAAGTATTGATACATACTACAACATGGATGAATCTTGAAAACATACTAAGTGAAAGAAGCTGGGCACACAAACTGGCTTATATTATATGATTATGTTCATATGAAATGTCCAGAATAGGCAAATCTATAGAGACAGAGTAGATAAGTGATTACCAGGAGCTAGAGAGAGGGGGCCATGAGAAGTGACTGGTAATGGGAATGGGGTTTCTTTTGGGGAATGAAATTATTCTGGAGTTAGATACTAATATGCTTGCACACCTTGTGGCTATACTGAAAACTACTGAATTGTATTAATATATTATAAAAGAGTAAATTTTATGGTATGTGAATTATTTCTCAGTAAAGGAAAAACCGTCAGAGCTTCGTCAAAAGAACTCAGGAGCCACGCTGAAGAGGCTTGTGACTGATCTAAGATGGTAGAACTTGAGCTTCAAAAATTATAATAATTGCAATTGGTTGAGACCCAACAAATATTTTAGGATCCATGAATTCATATTATTAAAACAAAAAGAAATTGTCACATACCTCAGAATATGTCAGAGAACCAACTTATCTTGAAAACTTAACAAGCAAAAGAATCATGGTAACCCAATACTAGTTGACGGGAATTATCTTTTCTAAAAAAGTATTCTAATTAATAAATGGAAAAGAAATTATAGAAATAGAATGTCATCATTTTACAACCCTCAATGAGTAAAGATCTAAGCATCTACGGCTGTTATCACAGAAAGAAAACCAAGCCACATCATATGCCTTACCTTACCAAACCCTACTTACAGTTTTGCCAGAGGGATTAAACCTGAACTGTACCAAGAGAACGTAATTACCAAAATCTGGGCTATTGGAAACTCTGTCAGTCAGATGTCTCAGGTCCTTTAATAAATAAATTATAAGGAAAAGAAAGGAGTGGAGGAAGAACCTCTAGATTAAAAGAGATTTGAAAGATATCCGATTTTTTAATAGAGTGAGACTGAACTATGGTGTTTAGGGATGTACTTTAGGGTAATAAAACTGCCTCAGGGAAAAAGGAAAGTGAGTAATATAAAAGTCAGGATTGGCCAGGTGCAGTGGCTCACACCTATTATCCACTCCTTTGGAAGACCAAGGCGTAGGATTCTTTAGGAGGCCAGGAGTCTGAGACCAGCTCAGGCAACATAGCAAGACTCCGTCTCTAAAAAAAAATAAGCCAGGCATGGTGGCATGTATTGTAGTCCCAGGTACTTGGGAGGCTGAGGTATGAGGATCGCTTGAGCCCAAGAGGTCGCAGTTACAGTGAGCTGTGATAGCACCACTGCAGTCTATCCCAAGGGACAGAGTGAGATTCTGCCTCAAATGAATGAATGAATGAATGTCAGGATGGTTACTTGTGACAATAGAGGGGATTATGATTAGGGCACATGAAAGGGGCTTTTAGAGTTGCTGGCAAAAGTTCTCTGTCTTGAGACTGGCAATCATGTTTTACTATATAAAAAAAAAAGTTCTCTGTCTTTATGTGGGTGGTATTTGTTAGATAATTTATTCAGCTGTACATTGGATTTGTGTGTTTTCCATATCTGTTTTATAATAAAATAATTTTTTAAAGTTGTAAAATTATTTAAGTCATTTATGTGCATACCTAACTTGTATTTAAAGAAAAAACCAAAAAACCTAATACAACAGCTTAAGCAAAGTAGAGATTTTGTCCTTTTCACATAACAAAAAGCTAGAGGTAGGCAGTCCAGGGCTGATATGTATTGGTTCCAGTATGTCTTCAGGGATGGTATGGAAATTATATCGTTTGCTTTTTCCTGTTTATCTATAAGGAGTTTTCCCTTACTGGACTATGAGCTTCAGAAACTACCATGTCTTCTTATTCTTTGTGTCCTCTATGTCTGACATACTACCTTAGGTACAAAAGGCATCAATGCTTGTTGAATAAGTGAATAACTGCATTAGCCATGAAGAAATGGCAATCATACCCTATTAGAAGATTTTTCTTGGGGGGGAGGGGGGGAGGGGCAATGTATGTAACCCAAACAATATTTGTACTCCCATTACAAGATGGAATAAAAAATAAAATAAAATAAAAAAAAAAAAAGATTTTTCTGTTTACTGGTGAAGTGCACCAGAATACATGATGATTTGAAGATCAGATTTTGTTATTTTACTCTCTAGTATTTTAGCTTCATTATCTTTTGCTTGCATATTCTAAATTCACTTCTTTAGGGAAAGAATAGGGGAGATAAGGAAGGAAAGCAGAAAGAAAGATGTAGTGCTGTGTGCAGAGTTGTAGTTTCTAAAGCATGTGGTGGTGATAATTCTATCTAAAGGCATTTTGGTTGGACGTTGTCAAAGGCCAATATTAGACCATTATCAGAGTTCACTACCTGGGTTGGGGGTGGAGGGGTGGTGGTGGTGGATTTTACAAAGCATAGACAGGAAGTAGATAAGACTGTAAGATTCTTTTGTAGCCTTGACTAGTTTTCCTGTGAAAGGTCTAAATGTAAGGATAGCATTTCCTCTGTTCTTCTCTCTAAGAATTGTTATAATAATGAATTTGTTTTTTCCAGTTTAAAAGGTCTCTCTGCTTGCCTAAAATAATTATGTGAACTTCTGCCATTCCAAACTACATTCCACATAATTTCCTGTTAATCACCTTCATCTCTTACTTACCATCTTTTTTGTTTATTTGAGTTTTTTCCTTGTTACAGCATATGTGAACTACTTTTGTTTACCCAAAGATTTGTGTTTTTAAGTATGGTAAACGGTGGGGTTTTTTATATTAATAAGGAACTGGTTTTTATAGCCCCTCTGATATTTTAATCTAACGTATCCTGTTTCAATTGGGTGTCCCTCCCTGACCCTTATAATCTTGTAAAATTCTCTTGACATTTTTTGTCATATTTGTTCACCTAAATTTGGATTTTAATTGTAAGCATACTCATTTTAGAATACTTCCAAGTTTTCACAGTATACTCTTTAATAGACATTTTTAAAGTTACTATATGATCCTGGGCCTTCAGCTGTCATCACTCAGTTTCCCTAGTAATCTTGTACCATCTGTGTTTATACTTTTCATATGCATACTTTCTTTTTGCTTGTCCATATTTAACTTCAGCCAGTTTTTCATTAGTTGTCAATGCGTCGATATTTCTCCATTGATACTCTCTGATACTAAATATAGATTTTTTTAAGTTATTAAAATAGTTTTTTTAGTTTATCTTAAGAACATTAATTTTACTTTGTTCATAAAAATTCTTTAAATGTTGATTGTAGCTGTTCAAAAAGTTATTGTAGCTATTCAAAAAGTTATTTATGTTTAAAAATCTTTGGTATTCTCACTTTGTCTTCCCCTGGAAAAACTTCTACATATAATACTATTTAATTATTTTTGTAGTGATATGAATTTTTGTAGGAGTATTAAAAATAATATATATCCCTAAAACAGAAAGATGAAAAGATGCTAAAGGTAACAATGAAGGCTTAGGATATGTGAAATTATTTTCTTTAGAAAGAAAATGTTGATTGGTAAATTTATGAACCACCTAATTAATGTGTCAATTGTAGAATGATTTTGTCCTTTTTCCTTAAATGAGCAAAATCTAGTGCCTTGAGTCTTGTTTCTATGTTCATTCCATTTTCTCAGCTTATGCATATAGCTTTATTACTTGTTTTAGTCTTATTCTCACTTAAAATGGGAAAAATAGTCATTTTTTTCCTCAATATATGACTTCAAAGACAACCTGCTTATTTTTCTCTTGTTAATCTGTCTTTTGTTACAGTGGTCTGTCCCAACTACAAACTTACAAGCATTGAAAAAAATTTAAAGAACATATATTTTCTCCCCTACAAATTTAAAAAGATAGTTTGCAAATTTGAGTACACAAGAGTTTAGACTATTACTATAAATGGCATATTGTATCCTACGTGGAAAAGGAGGAAATAAGAAATTTGGTGTTTTACTATAACTGTATCTATGATTAATTCTTTTTGACAGTTTTAATGTTATGTTCTTTGGGGATTTGAAACAAATTAAATCTCCATGCTAGTCTGTTCTGGAGCACTTTTCTGAAGAAAATGCTTACCATGTGTACTCCAGAGGCCTAAGGATCTCTAAATAAAACTATTCACGTTTAATTTCTTACAATAAATAGCACAGGAGTCTCTAGTAATGTCCCTATAGTGCCCATTTACTTACATGATAGCAGAAGTATAATTTTTCGCCAGGTGTTTACAAAGCCATTATCATGTGCCAGGTCCTGATGTAGTATTAGGGATGTAAAGATGAATAAATCATAGCCCTTATCTCAGATGTACTTTTAGCCAAGTGGAAAAACAGGTATGTATTTAAAATGATAGTACAATATAATTAGCACAATAATAGAAATACCAAGAGCAAACTCTTACTAGCTAGAAAAGTAGAAGAAGAGCATTCCAGAAGGAAAAGCATATGCAGCAGTACAAGATGTCCTGAAAGGCCTTCATGGAATACTGAGATGTTTGGTGAAGCCTGAATACAGAGTTCTAGGAAGTAATCAGAATGTTATTAGGAAACTGACTACTTCCCATTTCAAAATTAAAGATTTAATATTTATGCTAGTTCTGTAAAGGAACCATTGTAAAAATACCAAACACTGCCATCGTTGACCGATAAAGTCCTTGTTGACTAGCATATTATGCTTGCTAGAATCACATGATGTAATTTGAGGACAGTTCAGAAAGATTCTAGTTCGAAACTGTCTTCCTCATTGTCCTTTTACAGCACTTAAATGCTACTATTAAATAGCTCTATCTTTGTATTGAGTTATCCTTTATTGAATGCAAATAAATGCTCTGAGGCAAGATAGCTAGTAAGTGTTGTTCTTCATTGTTACAACGTTCTTTTTTCTAAAATTTCAATTTGCTCTTTCAGCATCTTAGAGCTTAATATTATTATAAAATATGGCCACTCCAGCATTTAAGTATTCAGTTTCCAAATGGTGGCAGGATAAAGAACCCCCATTTCTGTGCTCTGTAGCACTTTGTGCATATCTCTGTTCTGTTGTGTTTTAACTATTATTTTTACCAATCTGCCATCTTCACTGAACTGTAAGCTCCTAAGAGCCTGCCTCGGGTTTCTTTTTGTCCATCCCTAGAATTTAATGATTTCTGGCACATCTCAGTAGTTTTGTAATGATTTAATAGTGGAGGAAGGAAGGAAAGGGGAAAAGAAATGAAGAAGTTTTAATTAAAAAATTATTTCTGCCAGGACTATTCTCACCCTTTTGTTCCTTGCATAATTCTCCAGTTACTATAGATTATCCTTCCCCATTGTTTACTCTCAAGACTCATTTTGCTTCCTGATTCTTAAATTTAGAATTAAAAGTAGATAAAAACCTGATCAGAACGGGCACAGACTAGAAATCTGGACCGTTGGGGGTTGGAATAATCTGATGTGTTTACCATAGACCCAGAAAACCAATTAGAATGTTCAAAAAGGAAGGAAATGTGCTGTACCTTTTTACACAGTTTTAGATGAGTTGGTCTTTTATGGATTACTATTTGGGATATACACAGTTTTAGATTTGAATTCTTTGTGGTGATATGTATTTGGTAATTGATTTCTTATATTAATATTCAGAGTTTCCCACATTGCTAAGCTCTATTTATATGTGCATAAAATATATTTAATTCATGTCACACTTAAAGGAATAAACTTGTGTTCATAATAACTGAGTTATTACCACTTTCAATTGCCCAATTCTCCACACTTCTTAACTACTTTTTTACTTAGAAGATTTGCCATATCAGGCTGGGCATGGTGGCTCATGCCTATAATCCTAGCATTTTGGAAGGCTGAGGGGGTGGGGGTAGGATTGCTTGAGGCCAGGAATTTGAGACTAGCCTAGGCAACATGGCAAGACCCTGTCTCTGAAAAAATGGAAGGAAAAGAAAAAAGATTTGCCATATCTAACATGTTTAGAAATAATGCTAAATTTGTAACAAATAATAAACATTGCCTGTCAGTGATAATTTTTTAATATATAACTTTATGTAAAGTTTTGTTAATCCATGAAGCTAGGGATATTGTCTTTTATTCACTGATATATTCCAGTACATAGAGCAGAGTAGACGCTCAATAAATATTGGTTGAATGAATGAGAAATCTCCTTTTTCATGACTTGTATTTAAGCCATGACAAGTATTATATTGTTTTCTCCTCATGGATTGACCAGAAAGAACTATAATAAATTGTGCAAGGCTTTCTGAAATATATCCTATCTCGAAACATGACCTTTAATTCCTTAGTTTACCCATTTGAAAGCTGATACATAGTGTTCTATTTTTGTAACATATCATTATTATCCAAAGAAGAGGAGGATTCTGGAGAAAGTGTTTTTTTCTTTCCCCCAAACACGAAACGTTTACATTTGTTAATGTTTGGTGCAATGAATTTTAGAATTCTAACCTATCAAGAAAATTCAGATCAGGAAGTAATTTTTCAGAATGTTTTACTATTTGAATAATCAACAGGATGTGTATGTACCATTGTAGTGAAATCAGTAGTAATTATCACTGGAATGTTTGTTTTTCATATTTTCTCCTCTGCTGTTATTGTGCAGCTTTGAATGGATGATGGCCTACAGAAGATGAGGAAACAATTCTAGATTATATAGAAAACTGATTTTGACTTAAGAAATTCAAAGAAATTAAATTTCTAAATAACTATGTATCTGTGAACACAGCAACAAACATTGCTACTTAGGGATAAAAATTGTTAATATAATTTCTTAAATATTTGAGATTATTCATTATGTAAAGCTTAAGAAATCATGTGACATTTAAGAATACAGAATATAAGTAATACCTCAGTTAGGCCTTGGTAAATTGTTCTGTCTTATACTGTTAATTTTCCAAAAAATGAAAGAAAAACTTTTACCCGTTAATCACTAGAATAATGCCCCTAACTCATTTCTAAATTATGAGATGTATATCCTTTCTTAGTAAATACAGTGCGATATTGTCCCCCTTGATAACATAAACTGACTGTTTTTACCAATCTAAATAGGTAGAGTCCCTTACAACTATGCTCCTTTCTTCTTCACAATTTATCTGATACTAAATGGTGCTAACAATGAATTTTATTTTCTGATTAACTACTTGTGAAAGGGTTATCTTTTTTTGTGGGGTAGAGCAGAGAGTTCAGATAAGAGCAGAGAGGAACAAGTTCTTCCCAAGAATCTTCATGAAAAAAGTCTGGACTTCTTCTGGTGGCATATAAATTCTTTATGAATTTGCCTTGGGCAGAGTTGTTTGTAGGTCAGTTAATGCCTTTTGCTCCCTTAGTCCTCTGTTTCTTTTCACATGATCTTCTGTCAGCTTTGAATGCTATGCTTTTCATTTCTCCTTAACTAATGCTTATCCATCAAAATCCACCTCAAGAGTAAGTCCCTTTAGGAAGCTCCCACCCCAGGTGGGCACATTGTAATCACAAGGGTACTTAAAAGATGCAATGGGGGGCAAAAGAGTCAATGTCAGAGTGATACAATGTGACTGGCCACTGTCAGCTTTGAAGATAAAAGGTAGCCACGAACCAAGGAATATGAGATAGAAAGTAGCCACGAAGCTGGAAAACCCAAACATAGAAATTCTGATCTCCAGAATTGTAAGATAATAAATTCGTGTTATTTTAAGGCAATATTTTGGTAGTTTGTTACAGCAGCCATAAGAAACTAATACATTCACAGACTTTAAATATAACTTTTTATTTTTAAATAGTTTGATTTCTAAGAAATTACTAAATTAATACAGAGTCCCCATGTATACATTACCCACCTCCCCCCAATAATATTTTACATAATCATAGTATACTATAATATAAAAACCAGGAATTGACATTGCTACAATACTGTTAACTGAGGGAGGGAGCGACACTTCTCTGAGTATACCTCTTATACAGTTTTGACTTCTGGAAGCATATTTATGACTTATATATGATGAAAACCAAATTTAGATCCATTAGGTGAGGAAAAAAGGAAAAATAAAGTAAAGACTATCTTAAAATTAAAAGCATAAGGAAATCAACTCCACTGTTATTCAAATGAGTAACATAACCACACCAAAGAGGAAGAAAACTAATCAAAGTAACTTACAAACACAATATTTGACTATATAACCTCAATTTTAGACAAGTTTGGAGATAGAATTGCAAACAAATAGTGAATTCCACCATAGTTGGGTTTTGTTTTTTTTTTTTAGTTAGAATGGCTGAAACAATTCTGAAGATGTTTTGTATGTAATATAGGATTTATCAAATAAATAAATGTGTTGATGTTATTAGGATCCAATGTTCTCAGTGGAAGAAGGGACATACAAATATGAATTGGAATAGTGGGGTATAATACCCTGTGGGGGTGAATGGAATTGAAAGTGATAATATAGACTCAGGATTTCTCAAATAATACATATATATTTATATGCATGTATATGCATTCATATATGTGTGAGTAGGTATATATGTATGTATGTACATGCATATATTTCCTAGCTCTCTCTATAGGCAAAAGTGACCTAGGAGCAAAGATACTCCTGTATGTCTATATACTATAGATATAATATCTTACATACACCCTAATACCTATAAATAGAACCTTGGTATTTAATATAAATTTCTCACCAAAAGGAACCAGGACGGTTAGGAGAAATGGCTTATTTAGGGCTGGGACAGAGTAGGTCAGTATGAACCTAGGGAGAAAAAGAGTTTGTGTCTCAAGGACACAAGAACTAAGTTAAAGAGGCTCCCACTGTATAAATCATGTTTATCACCAAAATAATTAAGAGCAGTAATGACTTATAGACTGTTGAAAAAAATAGGAATCCATGGGTCCACACTGATAATTTATAAATAAGTAAGTAGGACAGAAGGAAGGACTCTGATTACTACAGAATGCCGTGTGCTGACTGGTGAATGTGGAGGGAGTGCTGGATTTGGAAAATTATTCTATAATCATCATAGTAAAGACCTGTTCAGGCAAGAGTCATCAGTAGATGCTAAATCTAGGCAGATATTTTGGTGAGGAACAAGATACTTACATGGTCTTAAAGTGTCTTGCTCAGATTGCTTTTTATTTGCAAGGAAAAATGTTAAATATACACTGAAGAAATTGGACAGCATTGGATAAAATATGCTGTTAAGCCCAGTTAATTTTTTGTTTCAGTTACTATACTTTTATATTCTATAATTTCTATTTGGCTCTTTTTCACAGTTGTTATTTTACTATTGAGATTGCCTAAGTGTTAAGTCACTCTTATTATAATTCTTTCAACATGGCTTTGTTTAATTCTTTTCATGTATTTATAATAGCTGATTTAAAGTCCTTAGTTGCTAAATCCAATATCCAGGCCCACTCAGAGTCAGTTGTTAACTAGTTGTTTTCCTGAGTATGGGTTACACTTTTTCTTTGAATGTTTCTCAGTTTTTGGTAAAAATTGGACATTCTATTAATAGATGATATATTTTAGCAAATTTAAATTCTATAATTCTGTCTTTCTAAATTTTAAAATTTTAATTGTTATGGGTACATGACGGTTGTATATCTTTATAGGGTACATTGATACTTTGATACAGGCATACAATATGAAATAAATCTATTTTTTTCTGAAAGTTTTTTTTTGAGGATGGTTCCTGCCTTGATTTAAGCTGCAGAATCTGCCTTCCTTGCAATGTTAGGCTGCTGATGTCTGATTTTGTTTTAAAATTCTTATTTTTATTGTTTATCCTGGCTCCCTAAGGGTTACTCCTGTTTTTGCATGGCCCAGTGGTCAGCATATAATTTGGGCAAAGATCGTGCTCGAGTACCTTGAGCTAATAAAGCTGATCAATCTTTGTATGGACTGAAGTACATTCATTATTTAGCCAGATTTCAAGTCTGCTTTCACTTTCACATGAGTTCTCTTCTGTCTTCCTGCACATGTGCAGGAGATGGGAGCAATCACTATGTAAAAATGCTGTAGACTCCTGCTCTTACCCAAAGTGCTTCTAAGTTTGTTGTTTGCTTTTGGTCAATTTCCAGAGCCCTGAAATAGTTGTATTCAACAATTTTGTCTAATTTTAGACTGGTTCTTTGGAGAAAGGACTTGCTAAATCCTTCATACTTTCATAACCAGAAGTACTGTCCTTGGTGATGTTAATTTTGTTCTCCCAAATTTGTGTCACATCAAAACCAAGAACCTCAAAGAAGCTCAGATAGTTGGCAATAAACGATCCCCACATATACATAGTATGATTGTAAAACCGTTGAAAGACAAGTCTCAAGAACAGAAAGAGAAAATAATTCACCAATATGAATCAATAGAACAATAACATGATTATGAATGATTTCTCATCAGAAAGAATGGAAGGAACAGAAGGTATTGATGTGACCCATTCAGAGTGCTGAAAGGATTAAAAAAAAAAAAAAAACCCTATCCAACAAGAATTCTGTCTCTGGCAAAACTGTCTTCAAAAACAAAGATAAAGTAAAGACATCTCCAGGTAAACAAAAACAGAGTCCATTGCTGGCAGAGCTGCCCTATAAGAAATGCAAAAGGAAGTCCTTCAGGCTAAACGAAAAAGAGACCAGTTAGTAACTTGATTTCATACAAAGAAATGAAGAACATTGGAAATGACAAATCTGTGGGTAAAATGTATAAAGCAATAATAATAACACTGTATTACAGTTGTAATAGATGTTATATATGAAAATAGGAACACGGCGGGGGGGGGTGGAGGGAAATAGAGCTATAATGGAGCAACTTTGCTATAATTTACTAGAATTGTCAAGATTAGCCTGAAGTAGATTGTGTATAATTTAAGGTGTGTAATGTAATTTTCAGAGCAACCACTAAGAAAATAACTAAAAAATGAACAGAATAATTAATATGACAACTAAAAAAAACCTTTTAACACGAAAGAGAGCAGTAAAGGAGGAATAAAAGAACAACAAAACAGAAAAAGACTTAAAACATATTAAATAAATGGCAAATTGGCTGACATAATCTGCCATATCAATAATTACATTAAATGTGAATGCACCAAACACTTCAATCAAAAGGCAAAGATTGTCAGACTATATTAAAAAAGGAAGATCCAACTATATGCTATCCAAAGAGAAACATTTTTACAAGTGGCAGCGAATTATGGCCCACTTTCCAAAACAAGTCCATGACCTGTTTTTGTACCCTCTGTGAGCTGAGGATTGTTTTTCAATTTTTAAAAGGATTTAAAAAATATATACCAGCAGTAAATAATCTGAAAAGCAAATTAAAATAAATTCCATTTATGATATATCCAAAAGAGTAAAATACCTAGGAATAAATTTAACCAAGGATGTGAAGAACTTGTACATTGGAAACTACGAAACATTGCTTAAAGAAATTAAAAAAGACCTATGCTCATGGAATGGAAGACTTAATGTTGTTAATATGTCAATAATATCCAAATCAGTCTACAGGTTCAGTGTAGTCCCTATCAACGTATCAGATTTTTTGTAGAGATGGGGAAAGCTGACCCTCAAATTCATATGGAGTTTCAAGGAGTCCTGAGTAGCCAAAGCAATCTTGAAAAAGAACAGTTTGTAGACTCACTGTCCCCAATTTCAAAACCTTCTATAAAGTTTTAGAAGCAAACAGTGTTATATTGGCAAAGGATAGACATATAGCCCAATGGAATAGAATTGAGAGTCCAGAAATAAACATATGTATCTACAGCCAATTGATTTTTGACAAGTGCTGTGGTTTGACTGTGTCTCTCAAAAGTTCATGTGCTGGAAACTTGGTCCTCAATGCAGCAGTGTTGAGAGGTGGGTCCTTTGGGAGGTGATTGGGTCAGGAGGGTTCTGATGAGTGGATTAATCCATTCATGGATTAATTAATTAAGGGATTATTGAGGGAGTGGGTTAATTATTATAAGAGTGAGTCTGTTATAAAAGCCATTTTGGCCATCTCTTGTGAGGCTCCTTGCCATGTGATACCCAGCACTGTCTCAGGACTCTGCAGAGAGTCCTAACCAGCATAAAGTCCTCACCAGATGTTGGTGACATGCTCTGGACTTCCCAGCCTCCAGAAATGTAAGAAATAAATTTCTTTTCCTTATAAATCACCCAATCTATGATATGGTTATAGCAACAGAAAAAATACTAAGACATCAAAAGTGCCAAAACCATTCAATGGGAAGGAAATAGTCTCTTCAACAAATGGTGCTGGAAAAATTGGATATCACATGCAAAAGAATGAAGTTGGACCCTTATCTTATACTATATACATAAATTAACTCAAAATGTACTGATAACCTAAATATAAGACCTGAAACCATAAAATTCTTAGAGGAAAATGAGTAAATCTTAATGACCTTGCATTTGCAATTGATTCTTAGATATGACACCAAAAGCATTAACAACAAAAGAAAAAATAGATAAATTATACCTTTAAATTTTAAAATTTTGTGCATCAAAGGATATTATCAAGAAAGTAAAAAGATCCAGCCTGAGAAACATAACAAAACCCTGTCTCTACAAAAAATAAAAAAATTAGCCAGGCCTGGTGGTGTGCTCCTGTAGCCCCAGCTACTTAGCTGAGGCAGAAGGATCACTTGAGCCCAGGATTTTGAGATGGCAGAGAGCTATGATGACACCCCTACACTTTAGCCTGGGCAACAAAATGAGACCCTATTTCCAAAAAAGAAAGAAAAGGAAGAAAAGAAAATGAAACAAGGAAGGAAAAGACAACCTGTAGAATGGTAGGAAATATTTGTAAATTATATCTGATAAGGACCTAGTATGCAGATTATATAAAGAATCCTTACAACTCAACAAGAGAAATACATATAACCCAATTAAAAATTGAATAAAAGGCTTGAATAGGCATTTATCCCAAGAAGATATGCAGATAGCCAACAATCACCTACACTCACATGGCTCAGAAAAAAATCATATGTGTTTGTGGAGAGAGAGCACACTCATACAAATGTTCTAGTGCATGAATACAAACGTTAAAGTAAATGGAACAAAATTTGAAGAATGGGTGAATCATTGTAAAGGCTACATGAGTGCTCTGTGTACTCTTTTTTTTATATATATATAGTAGTGAAGGACTGATGCTCTTTAAAAACTCTGTGTACTCTTATTTTTGTTACTTTTCTGTAAGTTTTAAATTATTTCCAGAGAAGTGTTTTAAAAAATTCATTTACTCATGATCCAGCTTAATAAGTATAGATAGCATCATAAATATAGTTGGAACACCTTGCCTGTGCCTTCTCTTCCCAGAGATAAACACTATCCTGAATTTTGTGTTTATTAGTCCCAGACATATCTTTATACTTTATATATTTATATATATCTAAGCAGTATGTAATAGCATTTTGCATACTTTTAAATGTTATATAATGCTATCATACTATATAATCATTACACACCTGAATGCACTCACTCAGTATTATATTTGGGATGATTATTCATGGCAATATAAGTAATGCTAGCTCATTCGTTTTCATTGCTGTACAAGTATACCAAAAGTCTTAGTGGGATTTTAAAATTTATATTAAATTCACAAGTATAAATACTACAAACTTACCAAAAAAATTTATACCACTTGAAAATTATATTTAAATTTCTTTAATAATTTTGTGAATTTTGAATAATACCTTTTTAGTTTTAAGTTTTTGTTTCAATCAACATTTACCATCTTCAGAGTATAATAATTTCATAATTTTATTTTACCACCATTCATTCTCACATTTAGAATAAGTCTACTTTTTCATTATTTCAAATATTGCTACAATGTACCACTGTATACTTACTTTCTTCTTGGGTATATGAGAGAGTTTCTGTGGTAAATAAGAATGGAATTACTAGAATTATTGTAATAACCAGGTACGTGCATCATAACTTTGCTTTATTTGTACTTCTCACAGCAGTATATATGGTAGTTCCTTTTCTTCCCTGTCCTTATAAAAACTTAGAATAATCAGGCTTAAATTTGGCTATTGTGATAGGTTTAAAATCCTATGTCATTGATATATTAGATTGAATCTTTCTGATTACTAGAGATATTTGAGCTTCTTTTCATATCTTAACCATTTTGGTTTCCTCTTCTATAAATTATGAGTTCATATTATTTTCTTATGTTGCTTTTTTCTTATTGATTTTAGTAGGGTTTTCAAAAAGCATATTTTAGATACTTATCTTTCCATTTATATACTTTGTAGGTAATTTCTCAGTCTGAGAAAAAGCCAGTCTGAGACTTGGCTTTACTATTTTAATGTTATCTTTTGACACAAATTTTTAACTTAAAATAATTGAATTTATTGATCTTTTTATGATTTATGTATTTTATACTTTTCCTATCTGAATCTATAAAGATGTTTCTTGACATCTTTTTATTAATATTATTTTAATTGATAGATCATAATTACATACATAATGGGATACATTATAATGTTTGATATAGGTATATAATGTGGAATGGTTAAATCAAGCTAATTAACACATTCATAATATTGCTTACTATGTTTTGTGTTGAGACCTTTGAAATTTACTCTCTTAGCTATTTTGAAATATACATTATTATTGACTGTAGTCACCTGCTATGCAATAGATCTCAAAAACATATTCCTCCTGTTTAACTCAAACTTTATACTCTTTGATCAACAATGCCCCCTGCCCATTCCCTCCCTCCACCCCAACCATAAAAAAGAAGGAAATCCTGTCATTTGTGATGACATGGATGAACCTGGAGGACATTTTTCTAAGTGAAATAAGCCAGGCACAGAAAGACAAATGCTGCCAGATCTCACTTATATGTGCTGACACCTTTTATTGAAAGTTTTAAAGTCTTTTGATAGTGATTCACATCATTATTCAGAGAGCTTGTCAGTCCAGTGAAACATTTTTGAGTGCGGACTATAAATTAGGTACTCTGCTAGGCAGCAGGGGTATAGTAGTGTATAAAGCCCAGTATAGTCTTTGAGGAACTCACATTTTAATGAAGGGGACATCAGATAGAGTGAACATGAGCGTAAGAAGCATAAATATCAAAGTGAAAAGTTTTCTGAGGGTTAGATATGTTCAATATTGATCACATAGTAGTAAGAGGTGGCAACAGGATAGAAAGATTGATAAGACCATGGAGATGCTTCGGAATGGAGCTCAAACTTAATTTTGTAGGTTACATGTTTTCAAACAATTTTAGCAATAGAACCCTAACTTCAAAGGAAAGTAATAACAACTATAGCAATTACGATAATAAGCATAATATCAGCTAATATGTATTGAATATTTACCATGGTACTGTACTGAGAAGTCGACACATTTATGATCTCATTTCTTCTTCATATCAACCCTATAAAATAGGGGTTTTTTTTTTTCCATTTTACCAACTGAGACAGGGAAATTAATATGTAAAGCTAGTTGAAGCAAAGCTTCTCTTGCTAAATTGCTTATGTGAAGCAAAATACATTTGAAAATCACTCCCCAAAAGATAGGAAGATAGCAAAAAGTTTGAAGGAACAAAAGAGACATAATCAGATTTGCATTTTATGTCCATCATTCTAAAAACTGTCTGGAAGACAGATTTGAAGGGAATAAGGACTAGATTAGGAAAACCAGTTATGAAACTATTACATTAGTCAAAATAAGAGAAGATTAAAAATCTGAACTAAAGTTCCTGATGTATCACATGGCATAGGTAGGAATGATAAAAAGGAGTAGCAATTAATAATGGACCAAGAGGAAATTTGCATGTCACATGAAGGAGTTAGCTATGGCAAAAGGAGATATAGGAAGTATTTTACCTTGAGAAAACAAATGGGGCCTCTTGATTTAGTAGGGCCATGTGATTGAGGTTGAAGTGATATTAAAAAAGATGATTAAGTAATAAAAAGAAGAAATTAAGAAATCGTGTATTTATTAACTTCAGTTTGATAAGTTAAATTGATTGCATGTTGTATTTTCTAGAGTTGCCACTAAAAAACATGGAAACAGACTTTATAAATTCCATACTAGCAGAGGGGATAAAAGAAGAAGCAGGAGAAATCAAAAAGAAAGAAAAAGAAGAGGTAGAATAAATAAAAAATATAGAATAAGATACTATATATATGTGTAGTGTATATCTCAATAATTAACAAGTATAAGTTGATTAAATGATTTAGTTAAAAGACAAGGTTGTCAGACTGAATTAAAAATAATTTCAATTATAGACAGTCCCTGATTTATGGTGGTTCGACTTGCAGTTTTTCAACTTTGCAGTGGGTTTATCAGGATGTGACCCCATCCTAAGTTGAGAAACATCTGTATATGCTATTTACAAGCAGGGAAAGATGGAAGTTAAAAGATGGGAAAAGATACAACAGGCAAAGTTCAACAACAGCAAAGCTGGTGCGGTGTTATTAACATCAGACAAATAGACTCTGTGGGGTGGAGGGGAATTAATAGAATAATACCAGTGTCTAAAACAGGAACTTAAGTACAGACCTTAGAGATAAAGTTGAAAAGAAGGTAGTAGTGTATTTCCAAACAACTAATATGTTCAATGAGTATTACACTGATTTGAAGAATAAAGACAAAAGTGAAAGTTTGGGAAGACACATACCCATAGGTTATATGGAATTTACAGTTTAACCAAATACTTTCCTTCAGAGATTCCAAAAATATTGGGGTTTTTTTCCCCATGGTATACTAAGTCTATGATTGTTGGCAACACATATAAAATTAAATGCACTTGGTAAGCCTCTGATTTTGTGTTTTCAGGAATTCAAAACGTCCTCAGCCTGTTTTGTGCAGTACTCACTGAAAATAAAGTTCTCTTCCATTCCGCAAGTTTCCAGAGACTTAGTGATGCTTGTAGAGCCCTGGAATCTTTAATGTTTCCACTTAAATATAGGTGAGGTTCTTTCTTGGTAATTTTATTTATTCCTAATAGTGCATTACTTATTGATGGTAAGTCAGAATGTTATGGCACAATGGTATTGAACTCTATATAGACATATTTCACAAAGTTATGCTGTTATGAAAGTCATGATTCTGGTAAAATCTAGCCTAGAATTTGGGATTTCCAAGTTGTCCATTACTTAGTATTGATTAATTTAGTGAAAAAATATTTAATTTGAATAGTGTTAGCAACATTTAATTCTCTTTGAATACAATTGGTGATAAAAGTCTTTAGTCAGTGCTATGTTTGATATTAAAGGATTATTATTAATTTTTAGGGGTTATAATGGTATTATGGTTTTGCTGATAAAGAAAGTTCTTATCTTTCTTAGATATGTACTAAAATATTTATTTGTAAATGATACAATGCCTGGGGTTTATTTAAAATAATAGAGAAGAGAACAAAGGGGGGTTGAAATATATATGTGGCCATTCATTGGTAATTGTCAAAACCGGAATGGATACTTGGGGCTTCGTTATAAGTCTTTTTTCTCTCATTTTTTAGGGAGTATTTTAAAAATTTCTCCTAATAAAAAGTTAAAACAAAAATATCTAAGCTGTGATGCCTGGTAGTGCTATAAGTAGAATATTTTACCTCTAATATACTATAATCAATTTGATAATCATAACATCTAGGAAATTAGTTCATATAAACTAGATGAAATTTTAGACTGTCTCCAAAATTTCTTAAGAAAATTTTTTTTAATCTATGTGCTTTTCTTAACCTTTTAGATAAAAGAGTGTCCTTGGCCTTATTTTATTTTTGCTATTCTTGATGCAAAAATCAAGTATAGAAAATGGAATTTGAATGATTGTTCTGTATAGACAAGTCATTGACTAGTATTGAGAGGGGAGGGCCTAGTAGAGAGTCAATGTTACTGTCTAATGTCAGGTTTCTATCTAAGGAACAATGCTTTCAAACAACCTTAAAAGACCTAAAGAGACTGCTTGCCTAGGAGAAATAAAGGATAAGGAAGCAGGCCTGATTCCATTTACTTTTTGTCTTGTTGTATCTGATATCTTTCACATAAAGATTTTTAATTCATTTTTTTCAAAATTTTAGTATTAACAAGCTTGAACATACTGATAATTTCTAAACATACTTAACATAAAGTTCATAAGCATAAAAATGAAAGAAAATATGTTTATATTGTAGAAAAACAAATATATCTGACATATTTTTATTATTTCCAGTTATCCCTATATTCCCATTCTTCCGGCTCAGCTACTGGAAGTTCTCAGTTCCCCAACACCTTTCATTATTGGAGTACATTCTATCTTTAAAACTGATATCCATGAACTTGTAAGTATTCATGTGTAAAACTTCTAGTTATTGATTCCAGAAGCTTCTCATATTTCTTTGAGTCCTATAACATTTCAACTAAGTACTATATTCAAATGTGTTGCATTTCAATAGAAAAGACTGTATGGAAGAAAAATATTGTTGAAAATTCTAAATATATTAATTTTGCCATTTAGCAAGTTTGGGAGATTTTTAAAAGGAGTTCATTAATGTTTGAAAATACCCCTCTTTGGGCATATTAAATATATCTTAATGTATTCCTCATCTTACATGTGAGAAAGGAAGATAATAAATTAATATTCTATTTATACTTTTGTTATTGGTGCTTGATTTATTTATGTTTTGAAGTGAGGCCTGTCAATGCTAAATAGCTGATAATTAACAAAGCACTCATTTGCAGAAGAGTGAAATGTTTTAGTGAAGCACAAGTTTGGTATGAGCGCCCACCACATTTTTGTATTCTTAATACTATATGAATAGAAATACCAGAGAAGGAAAAGTAATATTCTGCGTTCAAGCCACTTCTGGAATAATTCTTTTAGTTCTGTGTATCATACTTTATAAGGGACTGTAACAAAATAAAGCACTTTAGAAAAGGACATCCAGGATTATCAAGAGTTTAGAAACTGTATGCTTTAAAGCCTTAAGGAAATTTTCTCAGGTAATAATCTGACACTATTTTATAGCTAAAGATAAATATTTAAATTACTATTATAGAAGAAGGGTTAAGGTTCATTTTTTGTAACTCTAAAAGGCTAAAATAGAATCAGTGGGTATAGTGGATATAAAAGCATTTCTGCCCAATGTAAGTGTTTCCAACTATTAGAGCTGCCCAGTGATGGAATGGGTTTCCTTACATAAGATAAGGAGTATACTCTTAAGCACTGTAAGTACAGTGTAAAAAACAAATTACATGACACTTTTCAGGGAGTATAAGAAAAATTCTTTACTGAATGGTTAGGTTATGTGACATCTGTGATCTACTGATACTTAAAAGTATCTAATTCTACTTTTGTTTTAGTTTTAAATGCCAGCAAAGAAGTAAGTTCTCTGGTATTTACACCATAATTATAGTTGTAATCAAATCAGAGGTGTCATTTAAACTAGCAAAAGTTTATTCAACATTCTAATTGTAAACAGGACCCTCATTCAAATATTCATCATTCTTTCTACTTTTGTTTGTTGATATCTAGTTTCTATATAACTTAGTTATCACCATATAAAAATATATAAATCAAACATATTTAATAAAACCTAATTAGTACTAATTAAAAGCATATCCATCTGGTTTGTAGATAATTTCATTACCACTAAATATAAAGTCATTGGAGATACGGCAAACCAAGAGTTGCCAAATGTAAAATTCTTTAAATTTTAATGAATAAATTAGAATGAATTATAATCATATCAGTATAACAACTTCACTAATCTTCTCTAGTTTCTCTTACATTTTCATGTAAGTTAATTTTAAGTAGATGCTTGTAAAATGCTAAAAATCGGTGTTTTTCATAAGCACATAAACAATACTCCTTTGTATACTAATTGCTTTGATTGTTAATTCTTGTAATAAATACTAATTTATTTAGGATATGACTAATGTGTTATAATAAAGCATCTAAAATGCAATGGCTCTGTGCTTGCTTCAGCAGCACATATACTAAAACTGGAACAAAATGCATTGGGTCAAACAAAATGGAGTTTTATTTAACACTCATGCAGCAATCCATAGAGATGTTCCATTATGCCAGACAAATTTGCTCTGTGAAGTTATTTAGAGTCCAAGCTTCCTTCCTTCTTGTTTCTCCAACAGAATCCCCTTAGGCATTGTCATCAATTTGAAAGCTCAAGACTGGGTTTCTGCCAATTTATAGTTTTAGCCTATGAGAAGAAGAAAGCAAGCATAAGAAAGCCTTACAAGACACGCTATTTTGAGGGGCTGGAAGACACACATCATTTCTCATGTTCTATTTTGCAGAAATTTAGTCACATGCCACACCTAATTTCAAAGGAAGTTGGGAAATATGAGGTAGCTGGGAAGCCAGGAACCCAGAATTCTATTACTATGGATATCTAAGAGCCTCTTCCATACCTGATTCTTCTCATTTTGAATTAGTCAAGGCCAAATTAATTTGCTTAACACAAATGCATTTTATTAATTATAGATTAATTTTTTTATCTCTTTCAGTTAGATGTAATCATAGCAGATTTGGATGGAGGCACTATTAAAATTCCTGAATGTATTCACCTCTCTTCCCTCCCAGAGCCACTTCTACATCAGACTCAATCAGCTCTTTCTTTGGTATGACTTTTTTTTTTAATAGTAATTTTCTCTTGATTTAACTCTGAAACTATAAGATAGTTGTAAATAAAAATCTTTGTCAGTGTAATTACTTTAAATAGTGAGTTATATGTTTGAAACATGAATATATTTTCATATAGTATTTAGAATATAATTCATTTACTAGGTAGTTATCTAAAGAATATACTTTGAATCCTGGCTGGGCACAGTGACTCACGCCTGTAATCCTAGCACTTTGGGAGGTCGAGGCTGGAGGATCACTTGAGGTCAGGAGTTTGAGACCAACCTGAGCAAGAGTGAGACCCCGTTTTTACAAAAGACAGAAAATTGACTGGGCACAGTGACTTATGCCTGTAGTCCCAGCTACTTGAGAGACTGAGGCAGGAGGATCGCTTGAGCCCAGGAGTTTGAGTTTGCAGTGAGCTGTGATGATGCCACTGTACTCTATCCCAGGCAACAAAGCGAGTCCCTGTCTCAAAAAAAAAAAAAAAAAAATAGAATATACTTTGAATCCTAACTGAATGTTCTACATTCATTCTTTCATTCAGCTTGCTTATTCATTCATTCATTCATTTATTCATTAATTTATTTAAAGACAGTCTTGCTCTGTCACCCAGGCTGGAGTGCAATGGTACTGTCATAGTTCACCACAGCCTCGAACTTCTGAGCTCCAGTGATCCTCCCACCTCAGCCTTCCTAGTAACTGGGATTACAGGCGTGTGCCACCAAATGCAGCTAATTGGTTTTTATTATTATTATTTTTTTAGAACAGAGTCTAGCTATGTTGCCCAGCTGGGTCTCAAACTCCTGGCTTTAAATGATCCTCTCAAGCATATTTATTTAGTAGCGATAATGTAACAGATACAGTGTTAGGTATTGGAAATACACTTGTGAAAGATAAGACTCTTGCTTGAAATCTGTGATTCCCGTAAGATCCACCAGTAGAAGTTAGCTTCTGTTCCCTAACGTCCTTATTGGCATCTCATTCCTTTTTGGTACTTGCAAAACAGTGATTTTTGTCTTGCCAGTGTTTTCAAATTACTACAGAGAAGATGTGACTTATTGATACATTAAATGTCCAGCATTCCATGCAGTAAAATTTTTAAAAATCTTGTGACCTGGATTTTTCTTATTGAAACAAATTTAAATTTTTTGGGTTATTTTACCTTAGTTGAATTTTTTAAACACATTATTTACTGATAGCCTTTTAGATGCTCATTTATCCATCATCAGAAAATTAAACTTTAGAAATTCTGCATTCTTTTTTAAAATATTACTAGAACTAAGGCCTTCATATTCTTCTTTAATAATATTTCAGTATGGGCTGTTTAAAACTGCTTTTCCCCCTTAAATAGAAACTTAGAGGTCTAGGATTACCAGGAAGGATTTTATTCTCAGAGAACTTTTAAATTTATATTAGTCCTTATATTGTTATAGTGGTATCTATGAAATGAGAAAATTTAGAGAAGACTGACTTTTCCTAATTGTAATCTGTAATCTGAAATACAGGTGTAATAGAATAGAAAAGCCACTAATACAGGAAAATAGAATAATAGAATAGAAAAGCCACTAATACTAGTACAGGAAACCTGAATTCTAGTCTACATTCTGCCACTCAATATTATTGAGCAAATTACATCCCATATCTAGGTTTATTTCCTGGTCATAAGCTATAGGATGACTTTGTACAGAGATGTGACTAGGTGACTTTTTCCCAAAGTGAAGCATGGAAATGATTTTGGGTGGTAGGTGGTCAACTTTTTAAAAAATAATTATGTATTTATTATAAAATTTATTTAAATATAAATTTGAATATAAATACACATATAAAACCTGTGATTTCACAGATGATGATATCTAAGAAAATACTAGTTTTAAAAAGGTGAGTTGAAAAAAAGACAATTTAAAGAAAAATATTAACTATGTAATTGTACAGATGGTATGTAGATGTAGCAAAAGCTGATAAGGTAGTATTTGAAGAAAGTTTAATGTTTTTAGAAATCCTATAGTGATTAACTCTGATACATGATTACTTACTAGTGATATTAATAATTATTTAGAGATTAAGTACCAAAATTAACAAAGATTAAGATTTTAGTTCTTATCTCAATGGCTCCTGGTTGGTGTTCTGCTGCACACTCATATATCTTAACCTGTAACACCTGTGCCACCAAATCAAAGTGTAAAATTCATTTTTGCTAAAACTGAGTATACCAATTATAATTACTAAGCACAATGGTGGATTATGTGCTACAGTGTGGTACTGTGAGTAAGAGGTAAGTGCAGAGTATATTGTCAAGCTAGGACCGAAAAGTGATCAGATTTGATGGACCATGTGGGAGCCTTGACACACATGTATATGAGCTTTGTTTGGTTAGTAAATAATTGTTATCAAATGGTACCACAGTACTTAAATTATATGATAACCATGTATGCACCAAGATATTATTATAATCTGGTAGTGATTCAGTGATTGGGTTATAATTATTGTCGATATTTTAGTGTTGCTTTTAAGTATTAGTTTGAGTCTTTTTGTCTATTCTAAGCATACCGTCAAAAACTTTAGTATTTGAAAATGATTCTGCAAAGACAAAACTTTGCTACATACTGATGCAATTTCATGTTTCTTTCTGTGTAAGTCCTGCATGAGTCCTTCTTTCCCACCTTTCCCCAACCTGCTTTCCTTCAAAAGCTAACTCAAATGTTGCCTTCTTTTTTATTGACCTCTCTCTACAATTAATTTATCATACTTTATTTTTCATATATTATACTTCATTTGTTTATAGCACTTGTTACATTATATTACACTTTTTCTCTTCTGGACTGCAAAGTTATAAAGCTTATTCCCTTTCTCCTCGGTATTTCAGGTCATTCATTCATTCATTCATTTTTAAATACACTAGGAAACATAAAAACAAATGCCTGTTTTAAAAAATTCATCTATCAAGACAAATAGCTCTGCCCGAGACCATTCCATTCTCAGAGGTACTACTATTTTGTGGTTTAGTATATGTTCTTTTAGAACTCTTCACTCTCATTAATATGCATATCAGTTTATGTACATATATAGGCTTAGGGTTTATTTTATTTTCAAATAATTGAGACCATACTATGTGTATTTTTCTAGAACATGTGTTTTCACTAAATATTTTGTTGTGGAGATCTTTCCACAATAGTACCTACAGAGCTACCTTAGCTAACTGAATTGAATTTCATGGAGGGCATATATCATAATTCATGTGCTGATACTTTACATCTTATTGCCCCAAGAATAGATTTTATTGATATTAAAATAATTTACATAACAAAACTTCTTTGCTTTAGATTTTACACCCAGATCTGGAAGTAGCAGATCATGCCTTTCCTCCTCCACGAACAGCTTTATCCCACTCAAAAATGCTGGTAAGAAGTTTAATATTTAAACTTGATGCTTTTAAAGAGAATTGTACTTTCATTTTGTAGAGTTATTAAAGAAGGTGAGTGAATTTAGGGAAAAGTGGACAGCATAGTAAAAAAGTGCCGCAAATTAGAAATTAGGAGAATTGCCATTGACTTTTCTTGTATCCTGTCCAAGGAGGAGCCAAGGGGCAGGGCAGTGCACTGACCAGAAGGAAAGTAGGGCTAAAACTCCTGCCCTGAGGAGACATGAGTAAGTATAGGATGGAAAATCAGAACCTAGATTATAGCCTGGAAAACTGTGCCAAGCATCAAATTGAAAGAGTCAGTCAAGGATTAAAAACAAAAGAGAAGCTTACAAAAATGGAAACAAAAAATGTTGATAATAGGAGAGAACAAGTTTGAGGAGTGAGTGGATGAAAATAGTTCCAATTAGAAGCTGTAAAGGGTGAATGTGTAACAGAGGCCCCTTTTTTTATTTTGCCTCGCGCATTTCTTAGAGGCAAGTTTTGTAGCCAATAAGGAGCCTCAGATAGCTATAAACAAATATTTAACTTAAGCTTTCTTGACCTTCATTTCATCATCAATTAAATAAGGAGTTGACTAAATAAATCTGTAAGTTTCCTTACAGTTCTAAAACAATGAATGATTCTATTAAAACTTGAATTATCAAAACAGATTTTAAGTCACACCTTATTAATATAGGAATAGATTTATGTAAATTAGATAAACTTTGGAAGAATTGCCTAAGTTTTTAAAATATAATCATGAGGGTTTTTTCTTTTTATATTTATGACTATAATTCTTTTAGTAGATATAAAAATCAAAGGACTTGGGATATGTGCCCTTTTCTAACATAGCAAAAGAGAGGACTTCATGACTTATTTTTTCCCTAGAGGAAAATTCAATGTACTAGGGGGAAGTTTCATTTGGTTCCATATGAAGAACATCCTAAGTTGCCCAACAATGCGATGGACTAGCTACCCACTCAGGGCTGCCACAAAGGAGTCTTATATGTGGAAAGCACAGATAGACTTATTCTTTCCAACTTTTTACTTTCCACCTTTTTAACTTGATGATATTTAATTTGTTTTTAAGACGTTAAATTACCTAACATGTTTTTTCTTATATTTTCAGGATAAAGAAGTGCGGGCAGTTTTCCTTAGATTATTTGCACAACTTTTCCAAGGCTATAGATCATGCCTACAACTTATAAGAATTCATGCAGAGCCAGTAATACATTTTCATAAAGTAAGATAACAGTACTATATTGTATCTGTCCAAAAAGTAGACTCTAATTTAGTAAAACTACTTGGATGTCTTTTCTAGCCATGTATGTTTTGAGCCATATTTTGAGCCTAATTTATTAAATCTGATTATTTAAAATCTCCGTTTTGTATACTTCTTATTATAATAATACTGTGGAACTGACATAATGTTTTCCTTTAGAGTATGTTAATTTTAAATTGGTTTTTCTTTTAAAGTTGAGTGTTAATTTCTGGTTTCTCCTTCTGCCATATATACAGATTCATTTCTATTCTTTTCAATACATGCAGTATTTCAGATCAGACAAAAATCCTTTTTGAGAGAAATGTATTTTATGACAACACATATTTATACATGAAGTTATTTATACAGGCTTTGATATTTTCATTATATTTTTGTTTTGACCATTTGTCCATTACCAAGTGATAAATTATTACTTCACATTTTCTTTCTTTACAGACAGCTTTCTTGGGGCAGCGTGGTTTGGTCGAGAATGATTTCCTCACTAAAGTACTCAGTGGAATGGCATTTGCAGGTTTTGTTTCAGAAAGAGGTCCTCCTTATAGATCTTGTGATCTCTTTGATGAGGTATAGTTCTTATAAAATGAGTTCATTATTTACAGACATAATTAAATAAGTAGTTAAAAGTATAGAAGTAATAGTAATACTTACATAAAATCATAAATATATTATAAATTAAGCATACAATAATCCAAATATTTATTATTATGCTTATATCTTAATATTTGTAATATAGATTAGAAAAATTAGAAAAAATATTAATTTTAGGATGCCTTGGAAATACATATAATTTTTGTACTAACTTTTGAATAGTTGGTTAAAATCTTTTTGAAAATGTAACAATGATTGTAGAAATAGAAGTATTTTTGAAGGCAATAATATAGTATTTTTTAAAAATGTTTTATAGGGAGAAAGGTCTAATTTTAATGTATAGATATGTGACTTCAAACTGGAGTTAAGTTTAATCTATCAGTGTCATAGAGCCTTAGTTTACCTTCGTGGCATTCTTACTAATCATTAATCAACATTTCTCTAGCTCCTGAAGGAGATACTAAATATATGGAGGACAGATTTAGTTTCTATCTTTACAGAATTGGCCATATAAAAGAGAGAATTATGCCTTCAGTCCTACAGAGTTAAAAATTTAAAAATAGGGCCGGGCGCGGTGGCTCACACCTGTAATCCTAGCACTCTGGGAAGCCGAGGCAGGAGGATCACTCAAGGTCAGGAGTATGAAACCAGCCTGAGCAAGAGCGAGACCCCGTCTCTACTAAAAATAGAAAGAAATTAATTGGCCAACTAAAAATATATAGAAAAAAATTAGCCAGGTATGGTGGCGCATATCTGTAGTCCCAGCTACTCAGGAGGCTGAGGTAGAAGGATTGCTTGAGCCCAGGAGTTTGAGGTTGCTGTGAGCTAGGCTGATGCCATGGCACTCTAGCCTGGCAACAGAGTGAGACTCTGTCTCAAAAAAATAAATTTAAAAATAAATAAAATAGAAGGGAGAAATAGGGCAGATGTGAATCATAATAAGGGTGCTATTTTGCACTTATTGTGCTTTTTCCTTTTTAAAAGCATCTTTCCATTTATCATTTAACTGTATATTCACAGCAGCCCATTCTGGTGGATAGAACAATGAATATTATTCTCATTTCAATATCTGAAAGAGCATTGTGTTGGAACCAAAAATCTAAAAGTTCCTTGAAGTTCATAAAAGAACAATGCTTATAGCACCAAAGATAATGAAGAATAGTAATTAATAGTGGTCATGTTTTGCTGCTGGTGATTTTATTTTATAAAGAGGAGATAGGAATCAAGGCCTTAAATATCCTTGGTTCAGAAGAGAAGGATCTTTTATTCTCTGTAAATATATTTAAGTATTCACAGGTAAGAATTTTAGAAGAGGCACATGTTTTAGTTCTAAGTATGAAGTCCTGCATCAAATGCCTTTTTTAATAACACAAAGCATATGAAGATTTAGGAGATGTTATCCTGAAATGGACAGTTATTTCTAATCAGTTGTTGGTTGTTATCTCTCTAACATTTAATATGCTTGATTATTGATTATACTAACATATATATATCAGCCTTTAGATGCTAAACTAAGTAATTGATACCTATTTTTATGGGATTAAATTAGATGCTTTCTGAGATCCTTTCTAGCTCCTACATTTTGTTAGTCTCTGAAGCTTCATAAATAGTAACTTAGTTTACATACTCTCTTTCTTTTCTATCCAAATTTCCCTTACTAACTCTCTGGCAGCTTCATCACAACTAAAAAGTTATATTTCTGAATCCTGACCTAGAATAGGTAAAGCCGTACTTTTACAGGTGTATCTGCTCTTGTGAATATATTAGTTCCTAGAAGGAAGAATCTTATATTGCACCTTTTTATTTTTATTATCCATCTATTTGCCCTCCCACGAGTTTTTTTTTCCCTGTCAGCCCTCTTTTCTCTACCCTAAACACAAATACTCACACAGTTCTCTCAGTAAATTAGTTAATAGGGAGATGGACTAGAATATATATAATTTGAGAACTAGAAGTCTCCTAGAAGTCATCTGTTCTTCTATCTTATTTTAGAGATGAGAGAACTGAAATCAGGAATTTGAGTGGCCTGTCCCAGATTATAGTCAGCAGAACCAGGACTAGAGTCTTAGCATCCTGACATGAACGTTTGGTTCATGTTTTGTGAGTTAAGGAAGTGTTTGGAGCCTTTTGACTTGCTGAGTGAGAGGATTTTCTGAGTGAGGCCTGTGGAATGACAGAGTCTCTCTGAGTTCCAGAAATGACTTTTCCCAGAAAGAAATAGGGCCCTAAATCATGAGGGAGGGACCACCACATAATCCAGGGATTTGATTGACACTGAAACCCCAGAATAGAGGTGAAACCAAAAACCTAAAATATTTTGTTTTAAAAATACTATATATTTTGGATATTTTCAGTTTGTAAATTATATGATATTACACATAGTTTTTAAATTTGGCATATTTTGGAGTTGATGTTTTGCCATTTGATTCTTTTTCCAAGTTGGTAGCCTTTGAAGTAGAGAGAATTAAAGTTGAAGAAAATAACCCGTTGAAGATGATAAAGCATATCAGAGAACTTGCTGAGCAACTGTTCAAAAATGTAAGTATATTTATTTAGACAACCATTAACTTTAAAAGTACAGTATTAATACAGAGTCTCATTTGCAAAACTAAAAAATTTCCTCTTCTGATAATCTTTTTGGTCTGGATTATAAATTATAAGATATTACAGTCAATATTGTATATCAAAATAGACCACATTTTTCAAAGTAATTTTCCTGTCAATCACAGTATTATGAAAATATCTTAGTCATAATTTTTCAGTATTGTTTAATTTAGTTATTTGAATAGATGGACCATTTTGGACATTGGGTCATTAGTGCTTTGTCACATTTCATTTGAAATCTGAGAACTGATTGGATAAAAGCAGAGATACTAAAATGTGTTTCTTTGTTTCATATTATTCAATTATTTCTGAGTTTTAAGTTCTCTGATTATATTTTGACCTTCCTTTGAGGGAATGAATACGTTTTTGAAAGAGAACAAAGCAAAATTCAGAGGTTTCATATTAAAACAAAAAAATCATTCTTTTCTAAATTGTGCTCATCTAAATTTTGGCAAATAATTAGAAGATTCTTAAGTTCTATTTTATCAGTTGCTAGTGGTTCATTATAAATTCTGAAAATATGTATGCTTTGCCTGTAAGTGAAAAGGAACAATAATATTACTAACACATGCAGAAATCATCAGCCATAGCGTTTTGTGCCTATCAAAATATGAATTTAGTTTCTATTTTAAATTACTTAACACATGGGGACTTTAATTGGCTGTTACTTGTACATTATTAGTTTCTTAACTTTCATATCCCTATATATATCATATATTAAATCATAATATATTGGTTTAGCAAAGATATAAATAAATGATTTTCCTGGCAACTTGCATGCCAGCATCTATTTCTTGCATTTATCGACTGGCCATATTTTTGGTTATTTATAACTATGCCTGATATAATGTATTTTTTATTATGTATTTTTTATTAGTATGCTGAAACTGAAAAAGAATTCTGTTAGAAGAAACACTTGTGTTCTGTGGTGATCTTTGCCACATATGATAGGGGTGTAGAAGTAATGTACAACATGATTGCATGAGAAATTTCTTTTGACCTGCAATAATAAAAATAAATATTGAGTGTTTAGCACAATATGCCAGACATGGGATTAAACGCTTTACATAAATTACCTCTAATCCTTATAACAACAATGTAAGATAGGTGTCATTATCCCCATTTTATTGGAGATAATTGGCTCAGGATCATATATAACAGCTATTAAGTGATAGAATTCAGATTTTAAACATAGGAATTTTCATCTAATTCCTAAGCCTGTGTTCTTTCACTGTGAGGCTGGCTTGTCTCCAGTTGGAAAAAATAGTGATGTTTCCAATAGTTGACTTTACACTTTGTTCTTTATGGGTATTTTAATATACTTTCTCATTTGATCTTGCAAATGACCCTGTGGGTAGGTGTAGATAAGTGAGCAAAGTAGAGATTAGAAAGTTTTTTCTTGCCCTGGTGGGAATGATTTATTAATGGACTTCAAAGAATAGCAAAATGTCAAGTGGGAATCAGTTCAATAAAATCAGTCAAATGGGACTGATCCCTTTAATATCTGAATATTTATTTCTTAGATTTTTATAAGACTACTCCAGAACTGTAAAATTTTATAGCCAGTAAGTGACCAGAGTTGAGGTTTTGACACAAGTTTGTCTCTATTACATGACTAAAGTGCCGAGTGTATGCAAGGGACTGTGCCAAGCCACTTTAATGCAAAGATGAAATAAACAGTTCCTTCCTTGACATCCTAGAACTTAAATTTTATGATTCATAGCTTACACTAAGCCAACACAGAACTGAAAACTACAATAAAATGAATATCAAGTGATCATACATTCTTAAAAGTAAATGTAAAACACAGTCTGTGTCCTTTAAAAATGACATGTTTAAAGCAGTCATCATGATGTACTATATTACTCTGTAAGAAACTGTATTACCTAGGGATACGAGCCCTTCAAATGTATTATACATTCATGAGCCCTTATTGGGCTTTTTATCACAATCTAATTATAATCCATTTAACACATTCCATTCCTTAAGTATGTATTTACTTAGTACCTACTAGTGCCAGGCATTTTCTAGATACATAATTCTCCTAATAGCCTTCAGAAGAGGATACACACATATGATGAATAAGAATTTTGAGACTATCCCAGTGGATTGTGATCAGACTTTCTGAGATTCCTTCTAGTTCTAAGATTTCTGTAGTCCATGATGATCCCAACATTCCTGAAGTAAACACTTTTCAAAGTTAAAAAGCAGAACATGATGGTAAAGTTACTTTCTGGGATCATGCAGGAAATTGGGGGGAGAAAGGCGGGATGGTGTCAATGCAAGGAAAATAATCCACATGGTTCTATTTTTAACTGGTCAGCTTTTTTTAAAAAAAAAAATCACATTTCTAAAATTCCCATTTGGTAAATAAGAACCAACCGTATAATTTGTTTCCTTATTATTGTGTTAGAATTGAGACTTGGTGATTCCATTCAGATATTTGTAAATACTTTATTGCACTAAAGTCCAGTAGCCTCTCTTTTAACTTCCACGTATTTCAAAAACATACCTTAATTTTCCAGTTTTTTCTCACCACTCCTTTATATTGCTTTTTAGGGAGTTTTAGGAATGTGAGTAGGATGAATTGTAACTAGGTTTAGCTGCTCCTTTAGTTTTCTGGAGCTTCCTGAATAATTAAGAAAAGTATTTGGTGACTTTGCTGGAATGGGTAGGTGGAATAAAGGAGAGGGAAATTACTAAATCCATTAAAGATAAATTGTGTAAGCATTGACAGGATTTATACTGTTAATATTATTGGCAACACATCTATCCAGCTTTTGTTTCCAGGCCCTGTTGATAATGCAGGGGTCTGCCCACTTTGGCTTTCTGAATCTTCAGTGTCTGCATGAGAGCACATTTAACTACTTACCTGCGTTATCCCTATGTTTCTTGATATACACTTATAAAGAACCAGTGACTACACACAAAATGAGAACATGAAGATAGATAGGCCAAAACACAAGAACTTTATAAAACTTCCATTCCAGGGCCTTAAGACATCAGTTAGACACGGTTTTATTGTTTTACATAGTACAGTTTTTCTAATTTGTTTTGCATATGTAATAGTACATAAACATTTGCTGAACTATGTAATTTGATAGTTTTTGTTTGTTTGTTTTTTATTTTAGAGGCAGGATCTTGCTATATTGCTTAGACTAGAGTGCAGTGGCTATTCACAGGCACTGTCATAGCACACTGCAGCCTTGAACTTCTGGGCTCTGGCGATCTTCCCGCCTCAGCCTCCTGAGCAACTGGGATTACAGGTGTACCACCATGCCCAGCTTTGTCTGACAGTTTTATTAAAAGTTAAAGGGAAAAATTAGAGTACCTAGATTTTCTTACAAAAGAATATGATATTTCAAATTGTGCCTTATGGATGGATATTTCATTGCCCAGCATTGAACCTAATAGATGTTAAAATCCTAATTTAGGAACACAGCTCAAATACAGGAATAGCCATTCCCAATCAAATAAGATCTATAGCCTTTATATCTCTGCAAAACTTTGTTTCACTACCAGCCAAATTTAATCTATGCTGATAATATTTGTACTATTTGTCAAATATTGTCAAATACTGTGAATAAAGGAATTTTTTTCTTTTTTTTTTTTTTTTTT
>VBSM01001265.1:30109847-30122799 GCA_008086735.1 Cheirogaleus medius
TTCTGTCATTTTAGTGGTCTGGTTTTGGTTGCTGTCCGTTTCTAAGGGGCTGGGTTTCCTCTTTGGTGGTGTGCTTTCCGTTTGGCTCTTCATATTTCCTGAGTTCCTTCGCTGATTTCTTCCCATCTGGATCAGTTGTTGCTTCTTACTTTTAGGTTTTTGTTCAGATAATGACATGCCCTGTTTAGTCTCTGAGCCAGTAGGTGTTGTTTGTGGGTGAGATTCGACCACACCCTGTATGATGAGTCAGTAGATGCTGTAAAACGGTGTGCAGAATGTCCTCCCTGTCAGTAGGTGTCTCTTGCTCAGAGGAGCAGACTACACTGCTGTTTTTGGGTCCTGTAACCAGCTCTTGTTCCTCTGGAGAAGCACTGTAGTGCCTCAGGTGGTGGGCGGGGCCTTGGGATTTCCAGGTGTGTCCTTATTCTCCACTTCAGTGAGGGCTAGTCTGGGAGTGAGTCTTGGCAGAGCTGGGTTGGGTAAGCCTGCCCTCGAGCACCCCAAATGCTGTTAGCAGGGGTCAAAGTGCTGTTCTCTGCTTTCGGGAAAAGCTGTCAGGGAGGACCTGGGATGGCCCAACTCAGTCAGAAAGTCTGTGTGTAGGGGTGGGGCTGTCTGAGACCTGCAATTTGGAGCAGGCCTCGCTCCTTTCCACCCTCCCCAACTCCGGGGCTTCTCCTGGGCCTCTGCCAGCAGGCCAGACATCATGCCACCGGGTCTCCCCTGGCTGTGATGCAGGCCGAGAGGTTCCTTGCGCTGGGTTGCCGCCTGGGCTGGGCACACGGCCCCCCTTTGGGAGCAGGGTTGCCCTCAAGCACGATGATCTGCCCCTAAAGGCGCACACACCTTAGTAGGGTCCTTCCAAATATCCCTTCTGTGCCCGGGGCAATGCGAGACCTGGGTGCACAGGATCTGGTCCGCAGGTCTGACCTCTGGGCCCCGGAATTCAATCCCTGACCCCACCAGGGAGAGAAGTGCCAGTCCTAATTCCCCCACGGGGAGCCCAAGCTGGGTCGATGT
Organism: Cheirogaleus medius; assembly: GCA_008086735.1. NCBI lineage: Eukaryota > Metazoa > Chordata > Mammalia > Primates > Cheirogaleidae > Cheirogaleus > Cheirogaleus medius. The sequence goes on from VBSM01001265.1 coordinate 30,110,868, forward strand.
CTCTCAGCCTCCGAGTCTGCCCCGTTCTCCCGGAATCACCGGGCCAGCAGCACCTGGGAGGGCTGGCAGATAGGGAGCTCCCCGTCTGAGTACCCCTCAGTCAGCTGTACGTCCCCAAAAGGGAAGGTCCCGTTCCTTGGAGATGCCTCCGGCTCGTGGCTATATTGTCTCTCTCGGGAGCCACGGTAGGGACAGGGGAGGGGAGAGTGCAGCAATATGGCGCCTGCTGCGCGGTCGGGTCTGTGCACAGGGAGAGGCCCCGAGGGAGTTGGGAGTCTGGTGCTGCGTCTGCTACAGGCTCACCGCTCACTGGCGGCTGCCGTCTCTGGACTGGTGTCCGCAGGTCTCTCCAACCGCTGGGGAGCCCGCCAGCAGTCCGAGATGCAAGGGAGGGGAAGTTAACTGCTCCTCCTACCCTTGCTGCTGGTCTCCAAGCTGCTGGCTCGGGAGGTCTCTTCTCCCAATTCTCCTCCACAACCTCCTCCTGTGGAGTCTCCCGTAGTCTCCGGTACCCCTCCTTCCGACCCCTGTCGGATGTATGGTCGTCTTCTTGCTTCTTTCTTCTAATGTCTTCTAGAAGCTGTCTTTTCTGCAGAGACCCTCTCGATTTTTGGCTTTTAAAGCAGTATTTTTTCTATTATGTTGCTGAGACATGCTAACTATATCATCCGCCTTAGCCCAACCCTTCCTTTATCTGGGTCTGGGCCATATAACAAAAAAAATTGTGGGGAGCACCTCTAGTAGATGCTGACAGTTGGCCATTTTTCATTGTCAAGAGGATGTATAGGATAGTATTCAGTTTAGTCTATAACGTGAATAACCGACGATCAGTAGGAATTTTCTGGTTGCAAAGGATAAGTGCTAGAATTGGTCTAAGAATAGTTGTAAACAGCCATCCATTAGAGAACTTTATAAAAGAATGGATTCCACTCTGCCTGAAGTATTTGAAATATAATACTACTTACCTAGGTGGCTGGATAAAAGTTTATGCCAGCAATAAGAGTCTACCTTATTAGCTGACACATTTAATTCAAGTGTTGCAATCTTGATGTGTGTTCAACATTGTGTCCCACTTACTGGGATGCAGTAGGAAGAGGTTTAGAATGCCAGCTTTGTTCCAGGCAATCTGTAGATATAGTAGATACACAGCAGAAGACAAAAAGCATTTTTTTAATTGAATGAAATATCTGTCCCCATGAAGCTTCATTTTAGGGAGAAAAGGATAGATAATAGATAAGTAAAATATATCATATATGAGAGAGTGATAAGTACTGTAGAGAAAAATATAAGGGGGATAGGAAGTATGATGGGTAGAGAGAATATAATTTTAGATAGGGTGGTCGGGAAAGGTGGCTTTTGAGTAAAGAAATGCAAGAAGGGAGGGAGAATGCTGTGCAGATTCATAGGGGGTACAGGCATTCCAGGCAGAGGGAATAGTTAAGTGCAAAGGCTTTGAGGCAGGAACAAGAAGGCCTGTGTGTCTGGAGCAGAAGTGAAAGAAAGAGTTATAGGGTGCACTCATATAGAAAGGCCAGATCTTGTGGGGCCTTGTGAATTGTTTTAAGAAACTAGGTTTTACTCTCAGTGTAATGAAGGGCCACTGAAATGAACTGAATAGTTATGTGATGATAGTTATGTGATGAAACTTTTAACTAGATTACTCTGTCTGCAGTGTTGAGGGAGGGAGTAAGTGTGACAGCAGGGAAACTAGTTAGGAGACTGTTGGTACAGCTGTAATGTGAGATGCTGGCTTGAACCAACTTATTGATGAAAAGGGGCCAGGTTATAAACACTTTAGAGGTAAAGTCCATGAAGTTTGCAGAGGAATGGATAATTGGGAGTTTGAGAAAGGTATTAAAGATTACTCTAAGCTTTTTGCCTAAGTGAAAAAATAAATATGCCATTGGCTGAAGTGGGGAAGACTGAAGAAAGCAGCATTAGAGGTGGGTGAAAATTAAGAGCTCCATTTTGGACATAAGTTTAAAATGTTATTTTAAATCCAAGTGGAAATACTACATGTAAACAGTTACATATGTGTGTGTGTGTGTGTGTGCGCGCACGCACGCGTGTGTATGGAGTTCAGGAGAATGCCCAGTTGGAGATGAAAATTTGTGAATCATTGGTGTTTTTGTGGTTTAAAGATAGAAGATGGGAAGTGATCACCAAGGAAGTAAGTGTTAATAAAAAAGAGACACAAGGACTAAGCCCTGAGGTATTCACATAGTTAAGAGATTAAGGAGATGAGAAATAGACAAAGAAGCAAGAAGACCTAGAAAACCAAATGAAGAAAGTGTTCATAGAAGAGGAAGACAAGTGACTAGCTATATCAGATCAGATGCTGTTGATAGATCATGTAAGAGGAAGTAGGATACTTTTTATTTTATGGCATATATATGAAGGTATAATCATTCATTTGTCTGTTTTCAGTTTGTGTCCCTCTAAGCTCCCACTCATTTCCTGACAATCTGCCATTGATATTTTAACTTTTAAATAATTGTACGTATGTGTGATGTTACAGGAGAATCCAAACCCTCATATGGCGTTCCAGAAAGTTCCACGCCCAACAGAAGGATCCCACTTGCGAGTTCATATTCTTCCTTTCCCAAAGATTAATGAAACCCGGGTTCAGGAATTAATACAGGAAAATCTTGCTAAGAACCAGAATGCACCTCCTGCTACACGAGTGGAAAAGAAATGTGTTGTGCCAGCAGGTCCACCTGTTGGTATGTATTTGTCTATTTGTTTTAGAAGTAAACCTTTTATGAAGATAAAGATGTCTTATAAAATACAAATCAAGATACAAGACACAGAAAGGAAAAGTTTACAATTTGAACTTTCACAAAGTGAACAAACTCATGTAACTAGAATCAGAGCATTATCAACACTCAGAAGCCCTGTTCCGTTCACTACCTCCCACAAAGGGTAATCATAACCTGGCTGCTGCCACAATAGAGTCTTTTGTTTTTTTAATAACAGTTTTATTGAGATATAATTCATATACCATAAATTCACCTGTTTAAAGTATACAATTCATTGGTTTTTAGTCTATTCACAGTTTTTCAACCATTATGACTAATTTGAGAACATTTTTATAACCTAAATATAAGAGAAACCTATTAGCAGGCACTCCTTGTTTCCTCCCAATCCTGGTGATTAATCTCTTTATCGTTATGAAATGTGAACTAAGTTGTTTTCACCAAAGGAAAATAAAAATTCCAGATGGGGACCAGGCACAGTGGCTTACACCTGTAATCCTAACACTTTGGGAGGCCAAGGCAAGAGAATCACTTAAGGCCACGAGTTCACGACCAGCCTGAGCCAGACCTGTCTCTACAAAAAAATAGAAAAATTAGCCAGCGGTGGTAGCTCATGCCTATAGTCCCAGGTACTTGGGAGGCTGAGGCAGGCGGATCACTTAAGCCCAGGATTTTGAGGTTGCAATGAGTTATGATGACACCATTGCACTCTAGCCCAGGTGACAGAACAAAACCCTGTCTCAAAAAAAAAAAAAAAAATCCAGATGGTAAACAAAATCATTATGAGAAAAATACATGTTTCTAATACCTCAGCCTAAAGAAAATTTAAAATACTGTTGAAGAGATTTTAGAATCAAAAGTTTGTCAACATAACTTGAAGATGTTGCTCTCTCAATAAAGTATGTTTTATTTGGAGACTATAAGTTTTCTCCTCTGATATAGATAGATTTCTGTTTCAGTTTATGCCACCTCTGTGTGTGGAAAGCACCAGAGCCCATAATTTAAAATGAGCATTTCAGATAGAAAAGTCATGTGAATTAATCAATTTAACCATCATGATCATGTAGAAAATTAATGTTATATGATTAAAAATCATTTGAAGAAAACTGGTAAAAATCCAAGTGAGCTCTGTAGTGTAGTTCATTGTATTGTTTTCCTGATTCCTATAAAGCACTATAGTTGTTATATACAGTGTCACCATAGAGGAAACTGGATAGTGAGTACATGGATCCTCTCTGTATTAATGCTATTTTTACAGCTTTGTGTGAGCCCACAATTATTTTAAGATAAAGAAGTTAAAAACATTATTTGAAGAATCTAGGTTTTGTATTGATGAGATGAAAGAGATGCTAATGAGCAAAATATGATAGTCTTTATTTTTAGGTGTAGGACGAGATGAAAAGATTATACCTTTAGATTCCAAAGAGCAGCCATAAAATATAAATAGTCTTTCTTTTTGGCTTAAGAATTATTGATACTACCTCATTTGTACAAATGATAAAGTTATTTGTGAAAGTATACTTTTTTTTTCGAACTCCTGACCTCAAGCGGTCTGCCTGCCTCAGCCTCCCAGAGTGCTAGGATTACAGGCATGAGCCACCGGCCTACTTTTTTTTTTATAAATACTACCTTCATTTATGTCCTAATATTCTTTTAATAAGTTAAATTTATTTAGGTAACTGTAGCCTATGTAATAGACTGCAATTTTCCAACCCTATCATAAAAGGAGAAAGATGCTAAGTTTGTAAGACTAAAAAGTAACTTTTCTAAGCCAGTATAGTAATTCATTGGCCATGAACATTTCTCTTTTTCATACCACTTCTTTTACTCAAGTCCCCTTTACTCAAATTTGTAGTATGTATTATAATTTTTTTGGTGGTACATGTAGTAGTTTTTCTTTGGTAATATCTTAGAAATATCAACTTCTTTTTCTGTCAGTAGTCCTCTTGCGTATGAGCATTAGCTATTTGTACCCTGAACATTTCCTATCAGTTTGTTTATAATTAGTGTCAAAATAGATGTCTACCTTTGTTTAATATAATTTTATTTTTGCAATATGAATTAATTTGTATGAGTTAAGTGTATCATTAGAATCAATCCTGTGAAATTATCCATTGACTAGCTGGGACATGTAACCAAAATAAGGAAATGGACCACCTTCAATGCCATGTAACAAAAGAAAAAAATAAAATCAAAATACAGTGTTGGTCACGTAAACAGTCTTAAATAGTCTTAATCCTCTTGCTTTTGTGATTGCCAAAGGAGTTTAATTTATTTGTGTTTTCTTTATATTCTTTTACTAGTTTCAATAATGGATAAGGTGACGACAGTTTTCAACAGTGCACAGAGACTAGAAGTTGTTAGAAACTGCATCTCATTCATATTTGAAAATAAAACTTTGGAGACTGAGAAGGTAATAAAATGACATCTTTCCCAATAAGCATTTATTGTTTCCCTTTCAGATTTACATGTTGAGGTTGCCAATTGACCTGTCCTCTAATTCTATTCCTTTTCCCAATAAAGTGTTTTGATCATTTTAAATGAATGTTGTCTCAGATTTAAAACTGTTAGGCCAAGCCTAATTATGTTATCACAAGAGAAATATTGGTAGTAATTTTCTTCCTTCAAACTTTTAAACAATGTTTATTAAACCCTATTTTGGCATATTACTTAGAAACTTATTTTACATATAATTTTGTATATTGTAAAGAATCTAATTAGCATATTTAATGGATAATAGAAACTGTGTATTCAACTTAAGTTTACCTCCTTAGAGCATATTTTTTTGCCTTCTTCAATTCAATATGCTGAACATAATGTAACCCTTTCTTACTGATTCATTGTCATACTTCTGAACATTCATTACAAGGGGCTGGTAAAACACGTACAAGTGTTTTTATCCTTACACTAAATGACCCAAGCCTCTTTATGTTTTGAGTTTTTTGGTTTCCATTTTTTCTTATGGTTGAAGTGTATATTTCCTTTTGCATCTCTTGTTTTCAGCTTTCTCATCCTGTTTATTATACTTGCCCATAAAAATATTTGGCCTTCGTACTCTTAGTCCTTTTCCTTTCCTCCTTATTTGCTCATTTGTTCTTTTTTTTAGACTTGCCAAGTTAAATAAGCTTATTATTATTGTATGTAAAGTAAATTAACTCCTACATGGTGAATTGAAGAAGGCATCCTTATGAGTGTTCTTGTGATAAAATAAAGAGTTTTAATGCATAAACCTAGAGATAGCAATTTTTGTTGTGCTGAGTCCTTTTTCTTTGTTTATTATGATATTGAAATGAGAAGAGATTACAGAACTTCCCAGTAAGAAATTAAAGCTGAATAGTGATTAAGGAGCTGACTAGTTTAAAAGTATAAAAGCACTTTTGTGTTTTTATCATTTTAATTTTTTCTTCTATTCTTGTCGTGGAGAATTGACTAATTATAGAAAGAAGGTGTCTAAATGTCTGTGGCTTTGACTCATGTTCTAATGCAACAGTCAATTTGGTAACCAAAGTTTTGTGAGTTGAAGAAAAAAAGTGAATTTAATGTTTTTTCAGTTTGCCACATAAACTAATTCTACGTATTTTTCTTGCTGGCTTAGAAGTAAAAATAACTATAATCCCATCCGTTTTATCATTTGTCTTAAGAGCAAATCACCTCTTCTCTAGTTTAATTCTACTAATAACTTTGTTAAATGGTTTACAGGATGCATTTGAATTTTCAAGATGAGTGTTTGAAAGTTATTTTTTTTGCCAATGGTACCATTTGGTCACTTGTACCTCTCTTGTCCTCAGACCCTTCCTGCTGCATTAAGAGCCCTTAAAGGAAAGGCAGCAAGACAGTGTCTCACTGACGAACTGGGTTTACATGTCCAGCAAAACCGGGCAATATTAGACCATCAACAGTTTGACTACATAATAAGGATGATGAATTGTACTCTACAGGTAATTTTTAGTTCTTTCAGATTATTCCTCTTATTTGAGAATACTTTTTATTTGTCTACGATATTTAGTAATTACTAATATATCAGTTCTTGAGCCTACCACAGCCAATAGGAGGAAGAGTCAGTGTCCATATCCTTTCTGTCAGAAACATTTATCTATTACTTGGCATAAATATTAAGAGGTTTTCATTTGTTCTTTGTTTTCTCTTGAAAAATACTAGATTTTACTAGTTCTGTAATATAAACATGCTTTTTGAAAATGAAAAGTCATCTTTAAAGCATTCAGTTACATATTACTTAATGACTTAATATATTAATGACGTGACACTAGTCATGTCAGCCCTTTGAGTGAGTATTCAGTTGTACTGTTAGGCAGAGGGCAATGATGGATAATCCAAATGATAAATTAATTACTCAAGTCAGTATTTACTAAGCACTTTGTATGTGTAAAGCACAAAAAATATTTCCAATTGACTTCAAAATATGTGTATGATCTTACAGAAATAAATTTCTAAAAAAATAATGAAGACCCAATTTAGGAGAAGCAAATAACCTAGTTTCCCCATCCTGTCTCCCTTGTTAGATATTCTATAACATTGACATCCTGTTCTCCACAAGTGATGTAAAAATCCTTTCTTAAACCTTGTGTACAAGGTGAAAATGTAATTGAATATTAAGATTTCAAAGACCATTTATGGGACTCCACAGAACGTAAACAAAATGTATGTTAAATACTGGTAAATTGGAAAGTGAGAATTACAGGATATAATTAATAATAAAATTTGTGGATAAAACAAGGCCTAAATAAATGAGAAGATATACCATATTTGGGGATTGGAGGACAATATGTTAAAGATATCAGTTCTCCCCAAAATAATCCACAGAGGCAATGCAGTTCCTATCAGAATCTTAAGTGGAAGAGCAAAAGCCTTATAATTACCAATAAACTCCTAAAGAAAAACAACAAAGCATAAAAATTTACCCATCAGCTATCAAAAAATTAATTTAAGATTATAGTAATTAAGACAGTGTGGAATATTGACCAATAGAATAGAATAGAGAGCCTAGAAACACATGCACACATATATGGAAACATGATTTATGACAAAATTGGCATTTTAGACCTCTGACAAAAAGATGAGCAATTCCATAAATAGTGCTGGGACCACATGTACATATAATATACCGTTGACACAAAAAATGTACAAATACCTCATGCCGTACACAAAAATCAATTCCACATGGATTTAAGACTTAACTATGAAGAGCCCAAAAAGCTAATCTATAAAGCCTAAAATTTTTTAGACATGATACAAGAAATAATCTTTACGACTTTGAAGTAGGAAAGGATTTGTTAAACAAGTCATGACTAGTGCCAATCTTAAAAGAAAAGCCTGATAAATTTGACTACATTAAAATTAAGAACTTCTGTACATCAAAAGATACCATAAAGAGAATGAAAACACAAACCTTAGAGTGAGAGAGGTTTGCAAAGCATAATTGCTTACAGGTTAATACTCAGATTATAAGAACTCCTATAGACTAGGCACTGTGGTGGGTACCTGTCGTCTACGCTACTTGAGAGTCTGAAATGGGAGGGTCGCTTAAGCACAGTGCACCATCATGTCCAAGAATAGCTGTTGCACTCCAGCCTGGACAACGTAGTGAGGTCTCTATTAAAAAAAAAAAAAAAACAAAGACCTCCTATAAATCAAGTTTTTTTAAAAAAGACAACCTGATTTTAAATGGACCAAAGATCTAAGTATCCTAAAGAAAGGAAATCCACTTGGATAATAGCTGTATAAGAAGATGATCTATGTCAGTAATTAAAGAAATGAAAATTAAAAACACAATGTGATAGCCTTTTATACTCACTATCTGACAAGAATTTAAAAATCTGATAATATCAAGTGTTGACACAGTTATGAAACAAATAGAACATGTAAGCTCTGCTGGTAAATGTGTAAGTTGGCATAACCACTTTAGAAAATTTAATAAGGTATAAGAGAAGAAATAAGATAATTTGTTATTATCTTACAAAGCTATGTATGAAACATATTCTGTGACCCAGTGATTCCATTCTAGAGGAGCTCTTGCCCACATACACCAAGAGATAAGCACAAAAAATGTTCATAACAGCATTGTTTGAAATAGCAGAAAGCTTGCAACAACTCATGTTGCCAACCAGCATTAGAATGAATACATAAATTATGGTATCTTCTTACAATAGAATATTATTTAACAGAGAAAATGAAGGATTGCAGATTCAAAGGACAATATGGATAAATCTTAAAGAAGACAATTTGGTGCAAAAATAAAAAGACAATTCAATTAGAATATGATGCCACTTTTAGAAAAGTCAAAAGCATGTAATATATTATTTAGGAATATTTAATTTAGTGATACAAACATATGTGGCAAAATTATAAAGAAAGCCCAGGTAATAAGAAACGAAATATTTAAGAAAATTACCTCTTCCAGCCTGAGCAAGAGTAAGACCTCATCTCTACTAAAAAATAAAAAGAAATTAGCCGGACAACTAAAAATATATAGAGAAAAAATTAGACGGGCATGGTGGCACATCCCTGTAGTCCCAGCTACTCGGGAGGCTGAGGCAGGAGGATTGCTTGAGCCCAGGAGTTTGAGGTTGCTATGAGCTAGGCTGATGCCACAGCACTCTAGCCCGGGCAACAGAGTGAGACTCTGTCTCAAAAAAAAAAAAAAAAGAAAGAAAGAAAATTACCTCTGGGGGACAGAGAGGAAGGACAGTAAACATGGAGATCTTCAAGTGTAATGGTAATATTCTATTTCTTAAACTACGTATATGGATTTTCATTGTATCATTCTTTATTATCTTATAACTTATACATATTTTATGTCTTAAGGTACTGCTATTAGATTTTTGTGGGGAGTATTTAATTCTCAAACTCATTGCAAGCACTTTGTAGGTTGTATAAGTGAATTGACAAGATAGGAGATGATTCACTTTTACTGGATGTATATTTTTACTTTAGAGTGTGAGACACTAGCTATATTAGTTTATAAGAGCAAAAATTGAAAACAATCTAAATGCTTACCATTTGGATATTGATTAATTATGGTACAATTCTTCTTTAGAATACTGTTCAGCTACTAAGTAGAAACAAGTAGATCTAGATATGTACTGATATGGAAAAACTTCTATTATATATTGCTAGGTGGGCAAAAAGGAAGTTAGATAAAGTAGATATAATATGATTCTATTTTACATGTATTTATCTATGTATATATGAGATACTAAAAATCTGGAAGGATATTTACACTAAATCCTTACCATTGGTTAACTCTGGATATAGATTAGAAGAGTTTTGATTTCCATTTTAAACCCTTCTCTGCTTGAAACACATATACCTCTAAATTATATAAAATATAGAACAACCATATGTTACTTTTATGATTTTAAAATATGTTCTCATATTTGTAGAAAGGAAATTTTGAGCACCCTATAAAAAGAAGAAAGCATAATAAATTTGCCCTAAGAAAAGGTCCCGTGTCTTTTGTTACTTTGTTACTGTTATTATAGAGAATAAAGGAGTACGATTAATAGATCAAATAATTCCCTGATCCTCTAATAATCGGTATTAATAATTGGTATTAAAAGCCACTTCAGGGGCTTTTTACCATTAGTACTTTCTGTGCTGTTTATTAACTGAAGATCTAAATTTTAAGGATTTCTCTAAACTTAATTTTAGCATGTATGGTTAATAGACCACTTACAGAATAGCAAGGTACCGTTAGGGTACAATTATTTTTCATTTGAATAATCATATTTCTAGAAAAGAAATAGACATGAATTTTTTTTTTTGCTGCTTTAAATACACCTGAATTGATGAGCACTTAATATTTTGTAATTCAGTATTTCATATATACATAAAAATAGATCCTGTGCTTCATCAAGCACATGCTGTTGTTTAACACTATATAGAGGCCTGTCTCAGTTATGAATGGGCTTACATGTGATATTATTATTTTAATGCATTATTTATTACCCACTTGGGATTTGTTAATATTTATATTCTTGGTGCAACACGTACTTATCAAAGGAGATTTAACATGACATTCTGAACATTTTTTACAAAAGCATAGAGTTTCAAGGCAGAGTGGCCAAACATCTGTGTTGGTATTTTAAGAAAGAAACATTAATTAAATGAACTAATTTTTAGGTAGTGGTTCAAAAACTTCAGTAATTTTTGCTTTTTGTGACCTAGAAGTTATTCTGTCTTTCCTGTCCTCAAGGGAAAAGTAAATAGAACATGAATATTGCCAAATGGCTATTTGTTTATCATGTTCTTTCAAAGATAACAATTTTTTATAGCATTGGTTTATAGAGATTATAGATTATTTCTATATATCGTCTCATTTCAGAGAACTAATCATATTTTAGTATTTTTTGACAGAGTACTAAAAGTCTCTCCAAAAGAGATTTTTGGCCTTAATTCTTCATTTTAGAAATACACAGTTAAAACTTTTTATGTGTCAAGACCTTAGCTAAGGCTGAGTACGGTGGCTCACGCCTATAATCCTAGCACTCTGAGAGGCTGAGGCAGGAGGATCAGTCAAGATTGGGAGTTTGAAACCAGCCTGAGCAAGAGCGAGACCCCATCTCTACTAAAAATAGAAAGAACTTAATTGGCCAACTAAAAATATATAGAAAAAATTAGCCAGTCATGGTGGCTCATGCCTGTAGTCCTCGCTTACTCTGGAGGCTGAGGCAGAAGGATTGCTTGAGCCCAGGAGTTTGAGTTTGCTGTGAGCTAGACTGATGTCACGGCACTCTAGCCGGGGCAACAGAGTGAGACTCTGTCTCAAAAAAAAAAAAAAAGTTTTTGTCATAATAGATATTGATTTTATATTGATTTTATGAATTGCTTTTTCTGCAGCTATCAATCTTGATGTACATTTGTTTTCATGGATTGTTGGAGTTGATATGTTAGGAATTTTTTCTACGATTGAGATCAATGTATAATTTCTCATACTATCCATGACTGGTATTGAAGCAAAGTTACACTAATATCAAAAATGAAATAGGCTAGCACTCTGAGAGCCCAAGGCAGGCAGATCGTTTGAGCTCAGGAGTTCCAGACCAGCCTGAGTAAGAGCAAGACCCTGTCTCTACTAAAAATAGAAAGAAAATTAGCTGGACAACTGAAAAATATATAGAAAAAATTAGCTGGGCATGGTGGCACATGCCTGTAGTCCC
>VBSM01001265.1:30122899-30147430 GCA_008086735.1 Cheirogaleus medius
GGAGGCTGAGGTGGGAGGATTGCTTGAGCTCAGGAGTTTGAGGTTGCAGTGAGCCAAGATTGCACCACTGCACTTTAGCCTGGGTGACAGAGCAAGATGCTGTCTCAAAAAAATAAATAAATAAAATAAGGAGTGTTCCTTTGTATCTCTTCTCTGAAAGACTTTGTGTTAGAGTGCAATAATGTATTCCTTGAAAGTTTGTTAAAACTCTCTAGTAAAGCCACCTGAACCCAGTGTTTTCTTTGTGAGATTATTTTAAATTTCTAATTATAGACTATCAGATATTCATATTTTCCTGAGTTCATATTGGTAATTTTTTCCTAGGAATTTTTCTATTGTTGATTAATGGTTTTCTTCGTTTTTAAAATTGGTTTTGTCAGTTTTATCAGTCTACAAATCCTTGCCTTTGTATCTTTGTTTTCTATTTAATTAATTTTTGCTCTATGTTTATTATTTCCTTTCATCTACTTTTTTTCATTTTCTTCTGTTAATTTTTACTTCTTGAGCTGCAGGTTTAAGAGGTTCCCAAACTTCCTAAGTCAGAGGTTCCCAAACTTCTTAAGTCAGAGAGGTTCCCAAACTGAGTTCACAGGTCCTTAATGTCTCAGCAATATTTTCTTGGTGCCCCTTGGGCCAAAAGAAATGCCCAACAGCTTTGTTTAGTAAGTCTTTTGGACCAACTTAATGTATATTTATGTCCTCACACTGAACAGCCATTTGAAAAAATTACACACTTAAAATTTGTTTAAAAGAAGTATATTTTTATTTCATTTAAAGTAACTACAATTGCTTACTAGTGGGATATGTGGTCTGTTGGGTACTACACAACTGCTCAAACTTTGATATTAGACTGGCTGTACCACCAGCATTTCCACTTTGCTTTTTAAATCACAGCAACCACTGAATACTCAGCTTTGCAAAGATATGATGTTGATAGTCATGCAGCATGATCTAATTTTGAAGCTGTGAATTACTTCAATCATATAAATATGTCAAGAGATGCAATGTCAAGATATGTTGAAAAATGCTGTTTCCCCTGAAAATTAAAAATATATCATGTCTCTCTTGAGATTTCCATTTAGCACCCCAGGGTGACTCATTCCACAGTTTAAGAACCAGGCTCTCAGACATTCTTTGTAATTATTGCATAATATTTCATGGTGTTGCTACAACCCATTGTTTTCAGCCATTTCCCTATTGCTGAGAATTCAATTTCTGTGCAGCTTTTTCCCACTTTGAACAAAGCTTCAATAAATATACTTGTATATATGTCTTTATTTTCTGGTACTTGTAGTTTTAAATTTCTGTGGATTCAATTTCTAGGAATGGAATTTCTTGATCAGAGGGTAGATGTATATTTAGTTTTAATAAGTATTGGCAGATTGCTATTCAAAAACGCTGTTAGGTTTCATATCTCAGTCAGCTGTTTTTGAGAGTATCTCTTTTTCCATACATCTGCCAGCAATAGGTTCAATTACTCTTTTAAATGTTTGTTATTTGCTAAATGGACAAAAAAGATAGGGTAAAAAGTGCATATGAAGAACTTGGTTTAGTTTACTTCTAATCCCTAGCACCTAAAATAGTGCCTGGCCCATGAAAAGTTTCAGTAATATTTGTTAAGTGAGTGGATAGAGGAATTAATGAATCAGTCAAGTAATTTATCTCATTATTACTTCAATTTGAAATCCCTTGAGTATTATTTAATTTTAGCATCATTTTAGATGCTTCTTTCACCTTTCAAGTAATTCTTCTGTGACTTGCTTACTTGTATCTCTTGCCCCATTGTCTTTTGAATTGTTTAACTTTTTCTTGCTATTTTATAAGAGTACTTAGTTTAGTATAGATATTACCCTTTAAAGTTTTTTCCTACATACATTATTTACTTAACTATTGACTTTGTGTTTTATCTTTTGCCATAGAAAAACTTAATTTTTTGTTCAGATTTTGGCTGGCTTTTTTTTTTATAGCCTCATTATTTTCAGTCTGATTAGAACATTTTCTTCATCTCCAAGAGATACATGTTGTCTGAATTTTCTTGCAAGACTCTTATTCTATCTGGAATCTATTTTTACAATTGTATAGTATATTAGAAGTGTCCAGTTTTATTCTGTTCCAAAAGAATGGCTAGTTATGCCAGCACAATTTATTAAATAATTCATCGTTTTCCCACTGAACTACCATATTTGTCATATATTGAATTTTTATACAACTGGGATTCTTTTCTAGATTTGTTATTCCAATCTATGGATATTTATCTGTTTCTAAACTAATACCATATTGATTTGATAAAAGGACTGATACTTGATAAGGCAAATTATCCTACACTGATTTTTTTATACTTTTTTAGTCATTCCTCGCCATTAATTCTTTATATAAACATTAAGATGATACTATTCAATTTCCCAAAAATCCCATTGGAATTAAGAGTGCAAAGCAATTGGAACTGCATTAATTTATATGTTAATTTTGGAAGAATTTATATTTTATTGTGCTTAAATCTTCCCATCCAGTAACTGGTTCATTTTTCAATTTTTGTTTGTGCCTTTCAGTAAGCTTTTAAAATTTTCTTATAAGTTTTTTGCTTTGTTAAATGTATTCTTTAGCATGTTATGGTTTGTACTGCTATTGTAGTAGAACATTTTTCCTATTTCCTTTTCCAATTGCTTTTTGCTAAAATAAATCATCACTATTATTTTTACATATGTATTTAATATCTATCAATTTTACCAAATTCTCTTATTAATTTCAGTTTTCTGTTAGAATGTCTTGAGTTTTCTAGGCATGCAATAATACCAATCCAAAAAAAAAAGAGATAGTTTTATCTCTTTTATGTTAGTGTTTATACCATTTGTTTATTTCATTTTCTTAATATATTTGCTAGAAGTTTCTAGACAGTGTTAAATAAAAATCTGATGGAAGTAATCTCTGTCTCAATCCTAATTGAAATGATTAGTATTTTGATATTTAGGATAATATTTCTTATTTGGCTTTAGTGAATAGTTCTTATTATAGTGAACTAGTTTCCTTCTATTCTCATCTTACCTACTTATTATTTGTATTCACTAGTAAATATTTTCCAATTGCTTTTCAGCACTTATTATAATAATATGTTTTTCTCTCCTTTAATGTGCTGATATAATGGATTAAATTGATAAATTTTCCTCATTGACCCATGATTGTACTTCTTTATCCTTCCCATAAAACCTGTTTTTTTCTCTATGGAAGCTTGTAGCTCTTTGACCCTGGTCTGAAACTTTATGGTGATGTCCCCTGATGTCAGTGGGCTATTTGCATATATTGTGCTGGATACTTGATGAGCCCTTTTAATCTGGAAGTTCCTGTTTTGTAAATCTGGTCAATTTTCTTTAATTATTTTCTTTGGTTTTCTTTCCTGCATCTTCTCCTTTTGTTCTTTTGGCGTTTATACTGTTCAGATGTTGGCCCTTTCTGTGGTTTGAGTGTGTCCCCCAGAATTCATATGTTGGAAATTTGGTCCCCGCTGTGTTGGTGTGGGGAAGTGGGGCCCATAAGAGGTGATTAAGTCATTGAGAGGGATTAATGCCACTCTTTTGTGAATGGGTTAATTCTTGAGGGGGAGGAAGTTCTCACACTTATGGGACTTGGTTGGTTATTGTGAAAGTGGGTTTTTATAAAATGAGGCCACCCCTCATGTTTTGCCCCTTTTGCATGTACCTTCTTCCCCTTCCATTTCTCTGCCATATTATGATGCAACACAAGGCTTTCACCAGATGCTGTTGTCATGCTCTTGGACTTCTCAGCATCCAGAACTGTGAGCTAAATATATCTGTATTCTTTATCAATTACCCAGTCTGTGGTATTCTGTTACAACAACAGAACATGAACTAAGGTAGCTCTCCTGGACCAGTCCTCTAATTTTCTTCTCTTTTCTCTATTTGCTTTACCTTCTAAAAGACTATCTCAGTGTTTTCTTCCATTCTTTCCATTGAGTTTTGCATTTTAGCTATTGTATTTTTAATATACAAGGACTCTGTTATTCTCTGAATATTCCCTTTTTATAGTAGTCTGATTTTGTTTCATGAATGTAATAATTTCACATATATCTCTGAAGACGTTTATAGTACGTGTGTGTGTGTGTATAAGTGTGTGTGCGTCTGTGTGTATTTGAGAGACAGAGAGAAATTTTCTAATCCTGGTATGGTTTCTGTTTTCCCAAAAGTTTCTTTTTTCTCTTTTTTCTTTTGGTCTTTGTCTTTTATATTAGAAATTGCTAATATGTCTGGTGATCTTTGGTTGTCCGCTTATAAAGGAACCCTCAATATCATTATGTTTAATTCTTTGTTTTCTTCTTTGGAGTGGGGCAGGAGGTCTGTTCAAATGTCCCAGATAGTAATCTTCCAGAATCTTGCCTGGAATGTGAAGAACTGGCTTCCAGAGTTCTTGGAGCCCAGTAGAGTAAGAGGGCTAGGTGTCTTTACACTCAGTATGTAATATTTTACTTAATTTATCTTATTTTCAGTATGGTACACATACCTTCAACTGTACCTGGTGTCCTGAAACCCAGTGATACTCTGTTGTACTATCCCCAGTCATCACCTAGTTTAGGAGAAGGGAGGTGTTCCAACTATGTGGAGTAGATCAGACAGTCTGGTGATCCAACTTTTAAAAAATAGACTTTAAAGGGAGTTTTGTAGTATCACCTTCACTCAATTTGAGGAATAGCTTATGCTGTCAGTTTTTAAGCCTTTGAAGATTCTCATATATAAATTGGGTTGTTCTTGGTTTTCCCCATTGCTAGTTTAGGATTTAATATTCTTATTTCTGCCATTTGTGTGTCTGCAGTGCAGCTTCCTATTTCTTTCCATCCTTGTAAGTGTGTATTTATACTGTATACCTTTTTAAAAGAAAATTATATCTTTATTGTAATTTAGTGAGTTTTTAGAAGAAAGCAAAAAAATGCACTATAATACTACCTTGAAACTATGTAAACTATACAAATTATTAATATTATCTCTTCATGGTTAAGTCTAGTTTTTCCTTGTTTCAAAGATAGAGGAAGCAGTTTATCATCTAGAATTTCTTTTTGAAGCATACTCTTTGGCTTCCATGATAGAACATTTCCTACATACCCTTCTGTCTCTCTGGCCATTCCTTCTCCATCTTTGCAAGTTCACCCTTTTTCACTTGGTCTTTGAGTTTTGAAGCCTTATTTTCTTTTTATTTTTAACAGACTTTTTTTCTAGAGAAGTTTTTACTTCACAGCAAAATTGAGCAGAAGATACAGAGATTTCCTATATATCACCTACCCCACACACATATACAGCCTCCTTCACTATGAACACCCCACACTAGAGTGGTACATTTATTACAATTAGTGAACCTATGTGAACACATTATTATATCACCCAAAGTCCACAGTTTACATCAGGATTCACTCTTGGTGTTGTACATCTTATGGGTTTTGACAAATGTATAATGACATATATCCACCAGTATAGTATCATACAAAGTAGTTTCACTATCCTAAAAATTCTTAGTGCTTTGCCTGTTCATCCCTTTCTTTCCATTAACCTTTGGCAACCACTGATCTTTTTACTATCTCCATAGGTCTCTCCCAGAATGTCATGTAGTTGGAATCGTACAGTATGTAGACTCTTCAGATTGGTTTCTTTCACTTAATAATATGAATTTAAATTTCCTCTATGTCTTTTCATGGCTGTATAGAACATTTTTTTTTTTTTAGCACTGAACAATATTCCATTGTCTGGATATACCACAGCTTACTTATCCGTTCACCTACTGAAGGACGTCTTGGTTGCTTCCAACATTTAGCAATTATGAATAAAGCTGCTGGAAACATCCACATGCTGGTTTTTGTGTGGACATAGTTTTCAGCTCCTTTGGGTTAAAACCAGTGTGCAGGTTTGCTGGACAGTATGGTAAGAGTATGTTTAGTTTTGTGAGAAACTGCCAAACTGTCTTCTAAAGTGGCTGTACCATTTTGCATTCCTACCAGCAATGAATGAATGTTCCTGTTGCTTCACATCCTCTTTAGCATTTAGTGTTGTCAGCATTCTGGATTTTGGCCATTCTAATACATATGTAGTGGTATCTAATTACTTTAATTTGTATTTCCCTAATGACATATGCTGTGGAGCATCTTTTCATAAGCTTATTTGCCATCTGTATGTCTTCTTCATTGAGTTTTCTGTTAAGGTCTTTGGTTCCGTTTTAAATTAGGTCGTTTCTTATCAATGAGTCTTAAGAGTTGTTTATATATTTCGGATAACAGTCCATTATCAGATAGGTCTTTTGCAAATAGTTTTTCTTAGTCTGTGACTTATCTTTTCATTCTCTTGACAGTATCTTGCACAGACAAGAAAATTTTAATTTTTATGAAAATAAATTTATTGGTTATTTCCTTTATCGGTCATGCCTTTGGTGTTATATCCAAAAAGTCATTGCCAAACCCACAGTGATCTAGATTTTCTCTTGTGTAATCTTCTAGGAGTTTTATATTTTTGTGTTTTACATTTAGGTATCTGATCCATTTTGAGTTAATTTTTGTGAAGGGTATAAGATCTGTGTCCAGGTTCAGTTTTTGCATGTGGATGTCCATCCAGTTGTTCCAGTATCATTTGTTGAAAAGACTGTCTTTTCTCCATCATATTGCCTTTGCTCCTTTGTCAAAGATCAGTTTACTGTATTTATGTCAATCTATTTCTGGGCTCTCAGAGAGTCTTTCTTTAGCTGTGTCCAGTCTACCATTAAGCACATCAAAGATATCCTTCATTTTTTACTGTGTTTTTGCTCTCTAGCATTTCTTTTTGGTTCTTTCTAGGAATTTTTCTCTTTCTACTTATATTGTCCATTTGTTCTTGTGTGCTGTCTACTTTATCCATTAGGACCCTTAACATATTAATCATAGTTGTTTTAAATTCCTGCTCTGATTAATTCTAACATCCCTGTCATATCTGAGTCTGTTTCTGATGCTTCCTGTGTCTCTTCATACTATATTTTTTACCTTTTTGTGTGACTTACAATTTTTTCTCATAGCCAGACATGATGTACTGGGTAAAAGGAACTTACTGATAGCCAGACATGATGTACTGGGTAAAAGGCCTTTATTAATGTAATGGTAAGGTGTGTGAGGAGGAAGAAGCATTCTGTAGTCCTATGATTTGGTCTCAGTCTTTTGGTTAACCTGTACCTCTGGACTGTCACTCTCCTACGTCTTTTAGATCCTTAAGGGTGGCACTAATTTTCATTATCACTACCAGTGAATCCATTTTAAAAGGATACTAAATTTTCATACCAAATAGTGGAAAAGTGGTATGTTTGTTACATTGTTTATAAAAGAATAAATTTTTGTTTTATTTTAACAAATACTGAGGTTACACTTTTAACCATGTGCTAATTTCCTTAACCCAAAGTATGAATCTGTCTTTTCTTTGAAGGAGAGAAGGGTATTTAAAATAATGTTTCTAACAAAATAATATGATGGCTTACTTTATATTTGGCTTTTACAGCACTATCATTTTTGCAAAAATACTAAAAGGCATCATTATTTTTCCCAAAGGACTCCTTTGATTCTTTGACATTGAATCAATTTCTTTTAAAGCACTTATAATGATCAGTTATCTATTTTTTGCCTGATCTTACTCTGTTGGATTCTTCCATGTCATTGTGATTGATTAAGCAATTCTTTCACATCACTTCACGAAATTCTGTATTGTATTGGCACATGTTTACTTTGATGTAATTTGATGGGCTAAAAGGAAATAAAGGCTGATGTTAATCCAGAAGAGGTAATTAAGTAGTGACTAATTTGATGATCATGATGGTGGTTGTGGTGGTAGTGATGACAATGATACAGACAATGATGACTAATTTAATGATAATGATAGTGGTGGTAATGTATCCTTTCGTGTCTTGATTCTTTGGATCAAAATTATGTTTGGGAGATTTAGATGTAGCTATAATTCATTTATTATCACTTTCATATAGTATATTCCATTGTATCAATATACCATATTTTATTCATTCTATTAAATATGGACATTTGGGTTTTTTCCACATCTTGGCTATTTTAAACAATGCTGTTAAGAACATTGTTGCCATGTAATTTTAGTATACATGTATGTAAGTTTTAGAGTATATACTTAGGAATGGAATTGCTAGGTCATACGATAGGTATTTGTTCAACTTTATTAAATAAGGTCAACTGTTTTTTCCTAAGCAGTTGTACTAATTTCATTCCTACTAGAAAATCCCATTTGTTTCACATCCCATCAACGATTGTTTTGTCAGTCTTTTTAGTTTTTCCCAATCTGGTGGCTGTGTAATGCTCTGTCTTTGTGATCATAACTTACATTTACTACTGAAGTTGAGCAATTTTTCATGTGTTTGTTGGCCATTCTGGTTTTCTCTTTTTTGTAGTACCTGTCTACATTTTTAACCAACTTTTTAGGAGTTATCTTTCGTTCTCAATGTTTTATAGCAATTCTTTATATATTCTGGATATTTATCCTTTATCAATTATAGGTTTTACAAATGTCTTCTTCCATGCTATGACTTGTCTTTTAACTCTATTGTGCCTTTTTATAAATGAAATTTCTGAGTTTTAATATAACATCATACATCAGCTAACTTCAGAGATATGTTCTGAGAACATTAGGTAATTTCGTCATTGTATTAACATCATAGAGTGTACTTACACAAACCTAGATGGTAAATCTATTCCACATCTAGGCTATATGGTATAGCTTATTGCTCCTAGGCTACAAAACTTTGCAGCATATTACTGTACTGAATACTGTAGGCAGTTGTAACACAATGATAAGTATTTGTTTATCTAAACATAGAAAAGGTACAGTAAAAATACAGTATAAAAGATAAAAAATGGTACACCATATAGGGCATTTACCATGAATGGATCTTGCAGGACTGAAAGTTGCTCTTTGTGAGACAGGGAGTGGTGAGTGCATGTGAAGGCCTAGGACATTATTATACACTACTGTAGACTTTATAAATACTTTACACTTAGACTACAATAAATTTATTTAAAAATTTTTCTTTCTTCAAAAATAAATTCACCGGCCGGGTGTGATGGCTCACACCTGTAATCCTAGCACTCTGGGAGGCCGAGGCAGGTGGATCACTCAAGGTCAGGAGTTCAAAACTCTGTCTTAAAATAAATAAATAAATAAATAAATTGACCTTAGCTTACTGTAATTTTTTTACTTTATATAAACATTATAATTTTTTAACTTTTTGACTCTTTTGTAATAACAGCTTAAAACACATTGTATATATGTCTAAAAATATTATCTTTATATCTTTATTCTATAAGCTTTTTACCATTTTTTAAATTTTTAATTTTTTTTTTACTTTTTAAACATTTTTGCTAAAAACTAAGATGCAAACACACACATTAGGTTAAGCCTACACAGGGCCAGGATCATCAATATCACTGTCTTCCACCTTCACATCTTGTCCCAGTGGAAAGTCTTCAGGGGTAATAACACACTTGAAGCTTTTTTCTCTTGTGACAACAATGCCTTCTTTGGGAATACCAAGGACCTGCCAGAGGCTATTTGTCCATTAACTTTTTTTTTTATAAGTAGGAGTGAACTCTAAAATAACAATAAAAAGTATAGTATGGTAATAAATACATAAACCAGTTACATAATCATATATTGTCATTATTAAATATATATACTGTGCATAATTATATTGCTATACTTCTGTAAGACTGGTAGCACAGTCTTATGTTTACACCAACATCACCACAAACCTGTGAGTAATTTGTTGTACTATAAGGAAGTTATGAGCCCTCCAACATTATGATGGCTACTGTGTCACTAGGCAATAGGAAGTTCCGAGCTCCATTATAATCGTATGCGACCACCATCATATATGCAGTTCGTCATTGACCAAAACATCATTATGTGGCACGTGACTATAGTTAAATTTATTAGGCTTTTTCTTTATGGCTGTGCTTTTTTGTATATTAAGAAATATTCCCCTTACCTGAATTCATGAACACATTCTTTTATAGTATCATCTATCTTTAATCCACCTGGAACTGGTTTTTATATGTAATTTGAGGTAGGAGTCCAATTTCATTTTTTTTCATATATTTGACCAGTAGTCTCAGCATCATTTATTAAAATATATATCATTTCTTCTTTGGTCTGCCATGCCACTTCTGTCAGGAATAGCAATAGTTTTTGGTGGGCTAGGCCTAGACATTATGTTGATAATTAATGAAGATTCTTAGGTACACCTATTAGTAAGATAACTTTTGAAGGAAAACCCACAGAGTAGTACAGGTGTTTATAACTCAACCTCTCAGTGAATTGAGTATGTTTCCCACAAAAGCATCAAGGTATGTTGTAAGGTTTTATTGCCTTCGTTCAAAGGTAAAAAGGGAAAAAGTGGGGGAAAATATAAAACCAACAGAACAGAAAGCAAGAGCCATCCAAAATAAGTGATAAGGTTAAAGTGAGTTCCTTAGCATAAAAACATTGTACACTTCAGAAGTGATTTCATAAAAAGGAATCACTAGACTAATACTTTATTTTCTCTTTTAACTGTATTTTGTGAAATAGCTTTACTTTTCATTTTTAGAGTAATCATTCTTATGTTTAGTAATATTCATTGAACATCTGTTAATGTTCAATAAATATAAGTCTACAATTTGAGTTAATTTTTATAAATAGTATGAGATAAGAGTTAAGTTAGATTTTTTCTCCATGTGGATATCCTGTTGTTCCAACTTCATCTGTTGAAAAGACTATCCTTTCCCCCATTGAATTACCAGAGTACTTTTTTTCAAAAATCAATCATCTGTATGTATGTAGATCTATTTCTGGCCTCCCTATTCTGTTCTATGGATCTATTTAGTTGTTCTTATACTAATACCACATAGCTTTGATTATTGTAACTATAACATAAGTTTTGAAATCAGTTAGTCTTTTAGCTTTATTTCTCATAATTATTTTGGCTATACTAGGTCCTTTGCATTTCCATATAAATTTTAGAATCAGGTTGTCAATTTCTACAAAAAGCCTGCTGGGATTTTGATTGGCATTGTACCGAATATACATCAATTTGAGGAGAATGATCATCTTAACGATTTTGCATCTTCTAACCTATGAACATGGTATAGTATATCTTGTCATTTATTTAAGTCTGTTTGATTTGTCTCAGCAATGTTTTGAAGTATTCATTGTATAGGTCTTGCATGGAAATCCATCTCTAAGCATTTTATTTTTATCAGTGCTATTGTAAATGGTATTTCTAAAAATTGTAATTGTTACTATTATATGAAATACAATTGATTTTTTTATTTTAACCTTATACTTTGCAACCTTGCTAAACTCACTTATTAGTTCTGGTAAATTTTTTTTTTTTTTCTTTTTTTGAGACAGAGTCTCACTCTGTTGCCTGGGCTCGAGTGCCGTGGTGTCAGCCTAGCTCACAGCAACCTCAAACTCCTGGGCTCAAGCAATCCTTCTGCCTCAGCCTCCCGAGTAGCTGGGACTATAGGCACGCGCCACCATGACCAGCTAATCTTTTCTATATATATTTTTAGTTGGCCGATTAATTTCTTTCTATTTTTAGTAGAGATGGGGTCTCGCTCTTGCTCAGGCTGGTTTCAAACTCCTGACCTTGAGCGATCCACCTGCCTCGGCCTCCCAGAGTGCTAGAATTATAGGTGTGAGCCACCGCGCCTGGCCGGTTCTGGTAAATTTTTGTGTGTCTGTATGTGTGGACTTCTGAGGATTTTTTACATATATGAATTAATACGTAAATAAAGACGGTTTTTCTTCTTTTCCAATCTTTATCCACTTTATTTCTTCGTATTGCCTTATTTCACTGGCTACAAACTCCACTATAATGTTGAATAAAAATGGCGAGAGCAGATATCCTTACTTTTCCTCTGAAACTTATAGGGAAAGTATTCAATCTTTTTCCATTAGGTATGATGTAGCTATAGGTTTTTGTATATTTATTAGATTGAGAAAGTTCTCTAATTCTACTGTGAAGAGCATTTTTTAATCATGAATGGAATATGAATTTATCATATACTTTTTCTACAACTATTGAGATAATCATATAGTTTTTCTTACTTAGTCTGTTAATATGGTGAACTGATTTTCAATTGTTAAACCAGACTTGTAATAATGAGATAAATCCCACTGAATATAGAGATAAAAGGATGCCATGAGAAAAAAAAAATTATCTTCCAGACTTTCCTTTTTTCTTTAATTGTGGCAATCACATTTTTAATATATAATTGCTTTTTCATAGATATAGTTTCAAACTCTTTTGAGGGTATTATTTATAATTTACTGGAAGATATTTTTCTTTGCCTGAATTATATGTTTCCACAAATACCATTTTTATATTCAGTTTAATACCTTGTAACATTCGAGAGGCAAGAGAACATTGAGGTTTCAAACACATACTGTGAGATAATCTGGGTTCAAAATCTGGCTCTGCCATTTGTGGCCATGTAATCTCTGGCAAATAATCTCTGAGAGGCTCAGTTTCTTCATCAAAAAAAGGGACATGATTACAGTATCTACCTGATAGAGATCTTATAAAGATTAAATGAAATAATTTCTATAAATTCATACTTAGAGTATGTGTGATACGTAGTAAACACAATAAATGTTAGCTATTATTACTGTATGCCAGGCACAGTGTTCTAATTTCCAGGCATATAAAGTTGAAACAGACTTGGTCGATTCTCTCAAAGTACTTAAGACAAAGCTTGATATATTTTGTCAAGCCCAGAATTTACCTTCTATCTCAGTGGGAGTTATGGTACATATAAATAACCATAGTGTTCAAAATTGTGATATGTCCTCTATGGTTTTATAAGTTTATTTAGCATTAAAATATAACCTGAAGTTAAAACTGTAATAAAAATCCTTTTGCCTCTTTTGTGCTTAGCATTGTACTTGAAAAGAGCGGGGAAATACAGGGGCATTCATATGAAGGTACCAAGGAGAAAGCTGGTAAATGACAAAGCAAGGCATTGATGGGCTTCTGTGGCCATATTAGATATGGTAGGAATAAGTATGATATGGAATAGAAGATGATAAATAAAGCAGGCTGACCAGAGCTGCAGCTTGTAGCAGGGGCCCATATAGTCAGGTAGGTGTGGAGATAGGTCCGTACCATGGAGGCCTTTACAAACCTGGCAGAAGAGTTTGGTCATTATCTTATAATGGTCAGAACATAGCCGAGATTTTTGAACAGGAGAATAATATGACATAAAGAAGTGTTTGTGCTTTAAATTTTCGTTCTTATGTAGAAGATACAAATGTTTTCAATGTTTAGGACAATTTAAAACATTTTTTTCCAAGCTGTGTCAAATCTAAACTCTGAAGGAAAGTCAGTACTGTAACACATTGTGCCTTTCAATCTCCTTTTTTCTTTAATGTTTAAATAGACCATTTTGAAAGATTCCAAAGTTTTATGAAATAGGAATGTTAGCCACAACAGTTCAAAGGTATATAGGTTAAAAGTATGAAGTAATTGAGGATAATGGGAAATTAAGATTGCAGGGCTCACTCTTCAATTGTAGCAGGAAAATTAAAGGTTAATTACATAGCAAAGTTCAGAATAAAACATGTATAAGTATTCAAGTCTTTGCAAGTTTATAAATTGCCTGGTATGTTTGAACTACAATGCTGTTATGTTACCAAAGCGGAGAGGACTTAAGGATGTGTATTTATGGACTGATTCCCCAACAGATAACTGCACTATTCTGGAATGCTATTGCTATGTCAATAATTGTAGAGTTATTGTTTTAAAATTTTTCCATCTTTCAACTTAATTAACTTAGAATGTCTCTAACGTGATTTGCAAAGAATTTTATATTTATATTTTGCAATCAGCATTTGGTGCACAGGTTTGAGACATGCACTACAATGTGTAAACATTTTGTAAGATAATAAATGGCATAGCCATCTTCTAGTCTAAATGTTTTATGATTGCCTGTTCCCTGCTAATTGGTCATGAATTGAAATTCCCTATTGTTTAATTTTTTTAATTTGTGGGGAATTTTTATAAATGAGTGTGTGGGGCTTCATATCACAGCTGTTGTCATTTAAAGTTTGGACAGCATCATTACAAATGAAGCCCTGCTGTGAAATCAAAGTCAAAAGGCATCTTGGCATCCCAACCATTTCCTTGGGAGAAGATTACAGCTTGAGCCTGTTGAACTTTATTGCCTTGGGCCTCATGACAGTCTTCAGAAACATGCAAGGCATTTCTGTTAAAGAAATTCAGATGTGCTAGGACACAAATGACATTCTTGTGCTTAGCAGTGTCCTAAGGGGGTAAGGAATAAGTCAGGAAGAAAAAAATGATTCACACTTTTTGCTGTATTTTGGGATTATTTTATAAAACTCATGGACTGATGGAGACCATGCAGTGATACCACATAGGAAAAAGGTATGGTGTTCTCCTACATGGTCTGACTATATTTTAAAATAAAAACTTAAACATGACTCTGAGGTAATGGCTACCTTCAAAGTCATCTTTCAGTTAATTTTATTATTCTCTTTGAAGGATATCCTCATTGGTTCATATTTCTTTTCTCCCTATCCTCTCACACACACTTATTTCTAGAGGTGTGACGGAGCAAGAAATGTTATCAGTTTTAAGTTACTCTTTTTTATATCTAAAACTCATGTTCTTGAATTTAAAATCAAAGATCACTTGATCTAACTTAAGGTCTATCCAACTAGTAATGGGACTCCAACAAAGGTCCCCACGGAGACATCATGAAAGAACTTGTGTCCCTCAAATTTAAGGATGTATCGCATTCAGCCATGAATTCGTCTCAGCGCTTTTAAACATGTTCTTGTTTGTCATCTGTTTTCCCTCTTGGGATAAAGAGTTTCCTGAGTTTATTAGCTACAACATGCCTGGCACATAGTAGATACTCAATAGATATTTGTTGAATGTATGAAAATCATTATTCAAAGGAGTTTCTTTCTAATTACTCTCTACACTCATTCTGGAAATCTAAGACCCAGCAAGATCATTTGTTTTTACTGATTTTTTGGCTTTGTGACATTCTAAAAAGGCTTAACTCATTCAATAGTTTGCCATAAATATTGATAATTGCTTTTTATTCACTGCTATAAAAATGCTGTCAAATTATAGTTTAGTAAGGAGACAGACAAGTAAATAAATAATTACAATATCTTGTGATATGCTAGCATTTGCTAAGCATTTCCCAGCCTCAGTGATAATAATGATAACATTTATTGAGTATGTACTCTGTGCCAGGTACTATTTTAAGTACTTTATATGCATTAATGATTTGATACTTAATTAATTGCATTGTGATCTGACAACTGTATCTAGATGATTCAAAAGATTTTGAAGTTTACTGGCACTTATTTTATGGCCCAATATGAGGTCAGTTTTTCTAAATCTCTGTGAACAATTGTGGGTTCAGTGTTAAGAGTATAGTGTCCATTAGATCAAGCTGGTTTTTGTATACAGTGTTCTATATATATGTTATCTGTTAGCTCTAACTTTTAAAGTATTTCTTTAAATCTTCTATAGGATTACTGATTTTTTTTACCCACTTGATCTATCAGTTACTAAGAGATATATTAAAATCTTTCAATACAATTATGAATTTATTTTTCTTCTTACATCTATCAATTTTTGCTTTGTATATTTCGAGGCTAAGTTATTAGGTTTATACATATTTAAAATCATTATATCTTTCTGGATGTAGAAGTAGATTGAGCTATTTATCATTATGTAGTGCTTCTTTTTATCGCTACTGATGCTTTTTGCCTAAAAGATTATTTTATCTGATTGTTAATATAGCCACCCCAACTTCTTTTGGTATTTGGTACACATTTTCTCATCCTTTAAATTTTTTGTATCCTTAACTTACAAATATGTTGTTTTTAAACAACAAATATTTAGATTCTGTCTTTTAACAATTTTTTTTTTTTGAGACAGTGTCTCACTCTGTTGCCCGGGCTCGAGTGCCGTGGCGTCAGCCTTGCTCACAACAACCTCAGACTCCTGGGCTCAAGCAATCCTGCCTCAGCCTCCCGAGTAGCTGGGACTATAGGCACGCACCACCATGACCAGCTAATTTTTTCTATATATTTTTAGTTGACCAATTAATTTATTTCTATTTTTAGTAGAGACCGGGTCTCGCTCTTACTCCGGCTGGTTTCGAACTCCTGACCTTTGAGCGATCCTCCCGCCTCGGCCTCCCAGTAGATTCTGTTTTTGATTGACATTCTTTGTCTTTTAACCAGAACCTTTGGTCCATTTGTGCAATTATATTTGTATTTATTCTTATCATCTTATTTTGTACTTTTCTGATTATTTCCCTTTTCTGAGTTTATTTTCCTCTTCTTTTTTGTTTTCATTTGGGTTGAGGTTTTGGGGATTTTTTTCCTATTCCATTTTTTCCTTCACTAGTTTGGAAGTTATAAACTATTCTATTTCTATTCCTTTGGCGATAATACAGAAATTTAAAATGCTTACTTAATTCATCAAAATCTAACTCCAATCCACCCCTTACGAAGTCTGTGCTATCATGGTTGTATATTTTAGTTGTATCTTAATATTCTTTACTAGCAAAAGACAATATTGTCATTTTTATACAGTCAATTTATGTTTAGATTTACCCACATATTTATCACGTTTTTTGCTCAATTATCTTTCTACATCTTCCATCTGGTGGCCTAGGTGGCCCTGAGAGTCCCAGTTCAAGTGCTAGGCTTTGTCTTCTATCCCTTGAGTCCCTTGAGTTCAAAACTAATACTCAGATTCACCAATTCTTCCTAAGGTAAAATTTAGCTTCAGTGTTCTGTTTTTCTCTCTAAGTTACTACTTATATTTTGATCTAAGTATTACTTGTTTTCTTGCCAATTACTGCTTTGCATTAAATATTTTAAAATATTTTATCTAGTATTTTTAATTATCTTCAGCAAAAGTGCCTGTCAGAATATGAAAATGACTAAAAGTCTAGAAATAAAAGTCCATAACTAAATTTTAAAATGATCCTTTGGTTGGAATTCTCTCTGAAGAATTTTGATGATCTTAAATTATCATTTTCCAAAATATATTCTACAACTGCTTTCTTTAAAAATATTTTTAGTGAAATTGGGTTTGGCAATGCTGCCTACGAAATTCTCCTCGTAGATTCACAGTTAAAAACCCTGAGAAGTCCTGCAGTTTTTTAGAAAATAGAAGAAAAAACTTGTTTAATTTTATTTACTCAGTATTTCTCCAATTTCACCCCAAGTAACAGCTATCAATACCCTACAGCAGGCGTCCTCAAACTACGGCCCGTGGGCCACATGTGGGTGTTTTTGCCCGTTTGTTTTTTTACTTCAAAATAAGATATGTGCAGTGTGCATAGGAATTTGTTCATAGTTTTTTTTTAAACTATAGTCCGGCCCTCCAACGATCTGAGGGACAGCGAACTGGCCCCCTGTGTAAAAAGTTTGAGGACCCCTGCCCTACAGAGCTAGTGTTGACAGAACAGTTTAAAGAGCTTCCCCCACTCTCTCTCCCTCATAAAGAAACTCTTAGGAAGGCCAGGGTCTTCTTTGCAGAGCCAAGCTTCTTTCTCCTCATAAGTTATATTTGCTGATATCTTTTGGGATCCTGCTGTTTAATATAAATTCTACATTTTTGCTTTTTATGTAAATGAGATGTTTCTAGAGCCTAACCCTGGTTTAGAAATGGGGACGATATTGACTACTGGACATAGCCGAGAGACCTTACTCTACCAGTGATCTTTCTTTTTCCTCTCTCTCCTCCACTGGATTTTCCCTCTTGGTGTAATTGGGACCCTTCTAATTCTCATAAATCAAAGGACTGAATAAAATTTTAGTATTCATCTGGTTCAGCACTGTCAAGATTCATTAAACTACCCACTTAGATAGAAAAATCTCTTTAAGTGACCATCTTATTACCTTCATTTCCTTTACAACTATGAACATTTACAGTCAGGGCCTTTCGTTTTACTCAACTCACCAACTTTAATCATGTCAAAAGTTACCAATGATCTCTTTTATTAATCAGTTTCTTGGCTTTTTCCGCTATCTTCATTTTACTAAATTTCCTCTGTAACATTATGGGTCATTTCCTCTTCTCTTGACATCTAGGATATTGCTCTCACCTAATTCTCCTTTCCCATCTTGATTTTCCCTTACTCCCCTCTGAATAAATATATATCTTTCCCAAGTTTCTGTCCTTAGCTCCTTTTCCTCACTACTCTCCTTGCATTTATTCCTTTATCGAATAAACATTTACTCAAGGTGATGAATTAATTAGAAGTATTATTTTTTGTATAGTATACGAAATTTGAGCCTATCATTTAGTTTGTTTTTTAAATTGGATCAGAGAATGTGAGCTATATGAGAATGACTTTTTGTTGCAGGAATTTGTCTTATAACCAGGATTGTTTCAATACTCCCTGTAGTTAAACATTCATTGCATTCTGAACTGTGTTTTTCAGAACTGACAATATATGAAATTCAACTGAAAACTCTTAGCGATCATAGTACCAAATGTACTCATACTAGACAAGACTGGCTTTAGCGTAGATTGCTACTTCCAGGCCATAAGATATGGAAGCATGTTTCTTCCTATTTTCTCAAGGCAGTACTACACCCTCCCCATCCCCAGTAGCATTTTGAAATAGGCAATGGTTGTCTATGTTGTATTTTCACTTTGTGTCCTGACTCTCCCTCCTATTTTCTAGAGCACTTGTCCCGGCTACCAGTGTACCTCCCATTGCTCTCCTGTTTAGGCCTATTCTCCCATCCTCACACTCCAAAATTAGTGCTAGAAGCTCAAAAAATTCTTAGCCCCTACCTCAAAAATAGAAAGAAAGCAATCAAGTACAAAAAGCAGTGTCTGGAGAAAAAAATATCACAGTGATAGGTAGATAAATCTAGATTCCAGTCATGGCTCTATGGCTGACTTATATGCCTCTTCTTTAATCTGGAAAGTAAAGGAATTGCACTGAAATAATTGATATCTAAAGTTGCAGCTTTGTGAGTTTAAAATAAATTAATATAACCATGAAATAGCTGATGAGGAATTTACATCTTGATGGAGATAGCCACATTGTCCAAGGGTGAGGCTTTAATCACTATACTCGATCCTCTAGAAAGAGGGTGAGTTGTAGCTTTTGCTGCCCTTGGGCAGTATTATGGGTCTTGGCCTCCCTATGGCTCACATTGTGCCCTTCTACCTGACAGAGGAAGGACTAGTTAGTATAACTGCATACAAATATCTACCTAGTGTAACATCCTTGAGGTCCATCCATGTAGCATGTGTCAGAATTTCCTTCCTTTTAAAGGCTAATATTCCATTGTGTATGTATGTGTGTGTGTTTACACAAACACACACATTGCATTTTCTTTGTTCCTTTATCTGTCAGCAAACACTTGTGTTGCTTCCATCTTTTGACTATTGTGATTACTGCCACTAGGAGCATGAGTGTACAAAAACCTGTTTGAGTCTTTGCTTTCAGTTCTTTGGGGTATATATCTGGAAGTTGAATTGCTGGAGCATATAATCATTTAATTTTCCTTTTTTTTTTTTTTTTTTTTTTTTTTTTTTTTTTTTTTTTTTTTTTTTTTTTGCGTGACTGCCATACTTTTTTTCACAGCAGCTGCACCATTTTACATTCCCACTGAGATTTTTTGACTATGCTATTCCCCAACATTTCACTCAATGGGTTTTAGCATCAGTGATTTTTTTGTCTGATCTACAAGATGCCCTTTTTATGTAACACTAAGAAAGAAAAAAACACTTCCAATAAGATGATCCCAATCTCAGAGATGTTAAAATGTGAAGAAAAAAAAATGTATCTTAAACTCAATTAAATACAATAGCTAGATATACCAAAACCTATTCCAAAATTTTTTATGTAAATTATACATCTTTTAACACAATCTTTGTAGAGCAGGAAAGTAAAGGTAGCTGCTCACCAGTAGTTTATAAAAATGATATCTTTCCCAAATGTACCTTTACCTCATTTCTAAATGAATATGGTTCAGGGACAGGTTTTTTTTTATTTCCCCCCAAGCTTACCTAATATACCTTAGTGACAATTTGGGAATAAAAGTGAAAATCCCACAGGACAGTAAATATTATAATAGATCTCAGATTTTGGTTTCCATATATTTGTGATTTCTGGTAAATAGCCTAATAATGCTCATTTGTCTTTGTTTTGTTTAAGGATTGTTCAAGTCTAGAAGAATATAACATTGCTGCAGCATTACTCCCTTTGACTAGTGCTTTCTATAGGGTAAGTTTCATTTGTCTATATATAAGCTTGTTATGATTTATATAAATGTATTCAATTTAATTTACTATGAAACTACATGAATGCTATCTTCTTAATATCCCTAGGACATATCTGTGGTTATATTTATTATAACATTTATTGCATGCTATGTGTAGGAAATTTACTATAGAACACTAAATTGTCTCCTAAAGTAGCACCCACACCCATTACATTCCTGCCTTATTTTTCTTTATCAGACTTTATAACACCTGAAATTATGTTATGTATTGATTTTTTACATGTTTATTTTTTCCCCTACCACAGAAAGTAAATTCTATGAGGCTGGGATATTGTCTGTCTTCTTTGCTGCTATATCCCAGTGCCGCTCAGTAAATATTTATTGAATGAATGACATCAGTTGAGACAGAAATTAGAGTTTAACTTTACTGACAATTTCTGTGAAACTTCTGAGAACTTTCTGGAATGTTCAAAGTGATTTTTAAAATTCTGTCATTTATTACAGTTCTCTTATCCATGCCTTTTGATAAATAGATTAGTTCTTATAGTGAACAAACTTAGCAAATTCTCTTTATTCTTTCTTTTCCTGTGAAAGATTTGTATACAATTAAATAACCACACTCTGAACAATGCATTTAATACATCTTTTTGAAATGTGCAGTAAGAAACAATAAACCTGTGGTAGCAGGCTGACTCACTGTTCAGCCACATGCATAGTCTGCTTTGGGAGGCAGTAAGTTAACAAATTTGGCTAAATGCCATGCTGTTTTTCTGTATTATCAAACTAATAATACAAACTTACATTTTAAGATTGAGTTTATGGATTTGATTATCTGTGCTTGGCTTGGTTTGTGTAGGGTTGGCTTGGTTTGGTTGTGAATCAGTGAAGGTCCAATCAGGAGCCAGAAGCCACACTAGTAATTTGAACAGTGAGATTTTAATATAAGGAGTTATTAAGTAGTAACAGGGGATTAACTGCTAAGAGATAAAGGGAATTCTAAAATATATAGGAATGGAATATAGGGAATAGCTACTACTTCTAGGGAGGGCTCAAGCAGAGTACCCAACTTGGAAGAGGGCCCTTCCCTGGAACTAGGCTGATTCAGACCTTGTTGAAGAGGTGTTGTTTTGGCCACTGGATGGCATAGAAGTTCATTGAGATGCCACAGACCAAGACTGGCAAGCAGGAAACCACCTTCTGGAATGCTGGTAAGACTTGCCGGGAAACTACCCACTAGGATGCCAGTGAGGCTTCTGGGGTGCCAGTGAAACTTGATAGGAAGCCAACAACTGGAGTACCACTGAAACTTTATAGATAGTAAGCACTTCTGGGTGTCTCACACACCACTAACAGGTACCTGCTGCAGGAGAAAGAAGGAAAAAGCACACCAGAAACAGGAGGAGAAGCCACTTCCTACTTCAGTGTCCCTTTAGTGCCTTTTACTGACAGAGCTTAATATTGTGCCTGCTGTCAAAGGAGAAATGTTTATAAAGTCCATTTCCAGTAGCACAAAGCAGGGCAAAGAAATATAGCTTTGGAAGAAAGAGTCACTGCATTGATAACTGACACAGAGGAAAGTAGATCACACTGATTTCTTGGATATTTTCTAAATTTGCATCTTATGGGAAATTATTGGTGCATGTTGGATTTGTTAATTCAGGAAGTAGATGTAAATTGCATTATCACTGCCACAAATTGCAGATGAGCCATCCTCATACTGTCCAGCCAGTATAAACTCCTGCCTCACTCAGTATTGCTTCAGAGAATGGACTCACTTGCTTATCTTGCTTAAATTTACTTTTAAGATATTTTAAGTAACATATGTTAATCTTTTTTTCAATGCAACAAAAGTTTATTGAGCATCTCAACATACAAAGTTACTATATCAGGCAACATCATGGACAGCAATGTCAATAAAACATTGACATAGCCCCTAGGTACTAATATTAATAGTCTTTCTAATACTGCAAGTGATTGAAAAAAACGAACTGGTCCACAAAATACCAGCAACTAGATGGAAATTTTCTTAAATAAAAGTAATATATATACATGGTTAGAAAATCCAGACAGTACAGTACAGAAAGGTACCAAATGCAAAGTAAAAAGCTCCCTTTCCCACCTTCACCCCATTTTCTCTAAACAGTTGGTTTCCTCCTAGAGAGCAGGGGTGGGAGTAGGGGTGGGGGCTAGGGAGGAGTCATGCATTATTGACAGCTTATACAGATAAAATTATCATTTTTTTAACAAAAGGTATCAAACCATTCACAATACTTTCTCACCTTGTTTTTTTATCTTGTAGTACATCTTGGAGATCCTTTCATAGTAGCACATATACCTCATTATTTTTAATAACTGCCTATATATCTTCTTTTTAATGAAAAGATGCTTATGTACTTAACTATTCTCATAAGAGCAGGATGTTTCATTGGCCCAGACAAAAAATTATGTTTATCTTTTAGAACTTTAGTTAGTGTAAAAATATTCAAGATATTCCACTTGTAACATTACCTATCATAGATCCTTAGGAATTTGTATTGCAACAACCACCACAAATTAATTTTTCCCCTAGATTAGAAGCTCCTTCTCACAATTTCTTCTCTCTTTTCTTCACTTTTAATAAGTTACATGTTATTCATCCTTTAACTCTCACAAAGCCTTCCTTAAAGGTGGTACCTTTAACAGTCAGGTTTAAATTGTTAGAATTACTTTCATTGTGAAAAATAATGTAATCTTTTATATTTATATTTATTGTTTAGATGGTACTTTCATTTCCAATTCAGCAAACATTTATTAGATATGCCAAGCCCTGTGCTTATGTATGTTGCAGAGTTGTAGGTGAGTAACACTAGTCCTTACTCTCAAGAAACCTACTTTGTATCCATTAATCAGCTATTGACAGTAGAGGAATCATTTCAGAGTTAGTAACATTGGGCTACTCCTTGGTTTACTTAGGTCCTTTTTATTTAAAGATCATGTTTGTTAAATTAAGGGCCAAAGTATATACTGAAAACATTTAAGCAGGTATTCTTGTCTAAATGTTACTTTTTTAGAAGGGAAATGTAGAGTAAAATAAAAACTAATAGAGCAGGAACAGAACCAAAATAGGTTACCTTTGTATTACTCCTTCCCAACGATAGAAGTGAGCAATAATGAAGCCACCGTTTAATGCCTTCTCCTCTATGATCCATGTACTTTAGGGTCACTTTGTTGTAGTTCTTAATAACCATGATAATCAGGAAAGTTTCCTGGAATTTACCAAAATATGGCAAATCTCTTCTATTCTTTGAGGCACGTGCGTTGGTTATTGACACTCAAAATGACTCACAGGAAAACTAACACTTTTACTTTGGTACCCATAAACATAAAGATACCCATAGTTTATGTTTACCCTGGGAGGAATAATAAATATACCCTATTCACCTTAAATGCAACCACCCTGAAGTCAAGCCTTCCCAGATTCCAAAGATCTCTCACATGCATGTGGCACTTTGAAGGTATTTTATTGATAGAGATAGGTCTGATAGGTCTGTCTTCAGAATAAGAGCATCACGCAGGTGCTCATTCTCAGTAGAAACACATTTTCTCTTCAAAATTCTCAATTCTTTCAGCATGTAAAAATTTCTAGAATTTAGCCATTTAGATTTATTTTTATGAACAGGTTTATTGAAGTATAATGTATATGCCATAAACTTCACTCATTTTAAGTATATATATTTTAATTATTTTATTTTTTACAGAGTGGTACAACCATCACCACAGGCTAATTTTAGAACATTTCTGTCACCCCAAAAAGAAACCTCATGCCCATTTACAGTCGCTCCCCATTCCAGACAACCACTAATCTACTTTGTAAATTTGCCTTTTCCGGATATTTCATCTAAATGAAATCATACAGTATATGTTCTTTTGTGTCTCGCTTCTTTCACTGAGCATAATGCTTTTGAGGTTCACCCATGTTGTTAGAAACTTTCTTTAGTACTGTTAATTATTAATCAAGAATTTTCCACACCTAGAGTACATAGCTTACCTTTTATATTATTTCAAAGTGTATCTAATTAGTTTATAATATATAATTAAACTAATTCTCTTATGAATACATTAGGACAAAATGTGAGATG
This sequence comes from Cheirogaleus medius, assembly GCA_008086735.1. Classification (NCBI taxonomy): domain Eukaryota; kingdom Metazoa; phylum Chordata; class Mammalia; order Primates; family Cheirogaleidae; genus Cheirogaleus; species Cheirogaleus medius. The sequence continues at coordinate 30,147,333 of VBSM01001265.1, forward strand.
TAAAGCATGATTTCTCAGTTTGAAGAAATATAAATTTTATATTTTTGTCTGTCGCGCGCCCCTCGCCAGCAAGGACCACGCAACACTTGGAGTTCTTC
>VBSM01001265.1:30147530-30161416 GCA_008086735.1 Cheirogaleus medius
CACCCGGAACTAGGCGCCATCTTGTAATGGCGGAACACCGCGCCCCACATTTGTCTACTCAATTTTATAGTTCTTTAATTTCCTTATTGCTAAATTTTGACTTTGGCTTATACATTCTAATGAACATCCACTAGCTTATCCACCTGTAATAAAATAATTAGGCCTAGTTATTATTTCCATTTTGAAATATAAAAGCTCATGGCAAGTAAATTGAGGGCAGAGCAATCAGAAAATCTGTCGAACACTACCTGAAAAAAGTCATTTGTGTAAACCTAACTTACCCAATCAGTTGGAGAAGCAGAAAGTAAACATTAAAGAGAGCCACAGAATTTCCCGAGCTATCTCCTAAGTGGTGACCTTCCTGCCACCACTGGACTCCAGCACTAATTCTTCCCCCAAGCCCTACTACCCAATATGAGTTAACCGAAATCTATGTGTGTTTTTCATGTCAAAGCCTAATATTTCTTGTATAAGCCTGTTTACATAATAGAACATGGTGAAGAATAGGAGTCCAGAGGAAGATGACAGGAATAATCAAGAGAGCTAATATTTATTGAATTCTTACTTTGTACAAGATGATCCATTTATCCATTTGACTTGTAGTACCTAATTCAACTCAATGAAGTTTTATTCCATTTTAAAATGAAGAAAATATGGCTTAGAAAGGATCTGTACCACTTACCTAGTAAATGACAGAGCCAGGACTCAAACTCAGTTCTGTTTGATTTCAAAGCTCATGTTTGTTTCTTGTTTTTTAACTATAATAGGGTTTTTCAAATGAATCCCAATTCATGAAACGTACCTCTGGGAACATTTTCTGTCTTTTTGTTTAAAGATAGTGAATTAGCATCACTCATACCCTCTCATTTCTCTGGCCATTTTCACCCATATATCCAGCAAGGATGCTTCATTAAGCTTTGGCTTGGAGGGGGCAAGGTCAGGATGTTACAGTTTAATTATTGTTACATAACTATTTGTGAGTTTCCAATTTTCACGTATTTCTAATAGAATACATACTAAGTACTTAAAATGACACAATACACTTTTTCATTTCTCTGAAAATTTAGAAGTTTCTTGGATACTGGCTTTGCCTTAGTCATTAATATGATGGACCATATTTGTCCTATTGTAGGTATGACAGTTCGAAGGTAATCCTAGTTGATAGAATCCAAATAAACCTACTTTCATAGTGTTAAGATTGCTGCTAGAAGAAAAATCTTTATAGTAATGTGAAAAATAGGTATTTCATCAGTCATTTTTAATTGGTAAATGATAAGAGAGGTTCTTAAAAATCACAAAATAGGAAAAGAATTTTGTTTTTCTCAGGCTTCATGATCTGGATGCATTTCATTTCCTACAACAATTCTCAAAGGATTACATTTTTGCCCAAAAAAAGGCGGGGGAAGGAGAGGATGATGAAGGATTTTTTTTTCCATCTTTTTTCTTCTGAAAAACCAAATATTAATCTTAAAAATAAGTTAGAAAAATGTTTGAGTGTGAAGACAGGCATCAATGCTGGCTGAATCCAAATTTGGCCTGCAAAAGATGTGAATATGTTTATTACACCAGATGCCTCCAGCACTGCAGAATTTTTGTTTTGCTTTGTTTTTGAGACAGGGTCTCATTATTTCACCTGGGCTGGAGTGCAGTGGCATCATCATAGCTCACTGCAACCTCCAGCTCCTGGGCTCAAGCGATCCTCCTGCCTCAGCCTCCTGAGTTACTGGAATTACAGGCATGCACCACCACAACTGCCTGATTTTTTCTATTTTTGGTAGAGATGGAGTCTCACTCTTGCTCAGGCTGGTCTCAAACTCCTGAGCTCAAGCGATCCTCCTGCCTCATCCCAGAGTGCTAGGATTATAGATGTGAGCCACCATGCCTGGCTGGGAGAATTTTAGAATAGCCAGAGAATAAGTGTCTGTCTTTTATTTCCTCCCTTCATTTTCTTCTTGTTCCTTAGGACAATTTAACATTTCTTCTTCTTCTTTCCTCTCCCCCTTCCCCTCCCTTCCCCCTCCTACCCCCCTTCCTCCTCCTTCCCCTCCCCCTGCCCCTCCCTTTCAGCACTACCTCTCCTTGCTTCTCTTAGTTTTTCTTTCAAGTATTGAAAGGCTGCTCCTTTCCTAGTGCTCCTGGAAAACCTTTGCATCTAAGAAACTGAATTACTATAATTCTTTATTAAGATTAGTTTATATTCACTGTTTAAACTAGTGATATAAGGCACTTTACTCAGAAGCTCTAGAATGGATATTATTGTATTTTTCAGTGAGTAATTAATGGCATTTTTATTAATATTAAATTTGTTTTTATTATTTTTACTTTTGTGGAGTATTTTTCTGAACTTTTCAACTTTTTTCATATGATAGTCAAAGGTTTGGCTTCTTTTGTTCATTCTTCAGAAAATGAGGCAGACTACTAAGACTTGTTCTTTATTCCAAAAGAAATTTAGTAGAGTTCAGTTCAGTAGCCATTGAACTCCTGTACTACCATGTCCCAAGTGTTAGAAATACAAAGGGAACAAGTCAAAGTTCTGCCCTTGAGGAATACACACCCTTACAGAGAAGATAGATTAGTAAAATAAATGATAGCGTATGTATTCTAAAACAGATATAATCTAAGTGCTATAAGAATACATTAATTCCTGGTGAACCAAGGAACACCCTGAAGAAATTGTGACATCTGTGCCCAGGAAAGATAAATGGGCATTTGTCTTGCAGGTGAAGATGAGGTAAACAGTGAGAGAAGAGTGAGAAAACATAAATTTTAAAGGCAGAGAAAACACTGTGAATTACTTACAGGGAATTGGGACTAGAGGTGGAGGCAGGAGGAAAAGGTAGCCTGTCACTACCGTGTTTCCCCGAAAATAAGACCTACCCATAAAATAAGCCCTAGCAGGATTTCTAAGCATTTGCGCAATATAAGCCCTACCCTGAAAATAAGACCTAGTGATGGGCGTGGCTACGCAGCATATCTGCACAACCCATGCATTTCGTCGCGGAGCAGTAAAGAAGACCAGCAGCCCTTCTCATCTGCCCCATCGTGACAGCTACTATCCCAGAGGTGAGCGGAAAGGTGCGGGCAGCCCCACCAACAAGGTCGGCTCCCCCTGTCAGGTCCCGGCCATCCTGTGCATGCTGGAAGCTGAGGCTTTGAGGGGAAAATAACACATCCCCTGAAAATAAGCCCTAGGGTGTCTTCTTGAGGAAAAATAAATATAAGACCCTGTTTTATTTTCGGGGAAACATGGTAGACTATGAAGAACCATGTTAAGGCATCTGAATGTTGTTGTATAAACAAGGATTTTACTTCTACATTCCTATAACTTTTTAAAAGGTTTAAATAAACCAGTAGCACAAATAAGATTTGAAGGGACATGGTTACTTATAAATGACTTATAAAATTACTTTAACCACCTTGGTAGAAAAATTTATTTCAACAAAGTCTCTGAGTGTCTCCCTCAGACGCACTATTTTGCTTACTATTAGTTATTTCAGGAGGAGTGTGCCAATGATTAAGGAGACTAACCCATTCACTTTTTTAAAGGAGGTGGGTAGCAAGATTTCTTCTTATAACATTTTTATGCAGTTGGTTCTGGTCATAAGATACACTTAGAGACGAACCAGCTGTACATCTTCCCCACTAAGCACATTGCCATTTGTAACTCATTTCAACAGATCACTTCAGCAATCATTTGTTGAGTACCTGCTATGTATGATACTGCAAGGATGAAGATGATGATGATTGATAGTGATCGTTAACATATATTAGGCATTTCCCATGTGCCACGCATTGTGGCTAAGCAGTTTATATGCATTAGCTCATAATCTTAACAATAATCTTATGATCTAGATTATCATCTCCATTTTACATTTGAGGAAATGGCATCTAGATAAATTTAACCTGCCAAGGTTATACAACTAGTAAATAGGAAAAGGCAGAATTCAAACCTAAAAACTTCCACTTTGGGAATATAGCATTTCACTGGACATTCTTGAACACCCCTCCCGCCAGTTACTACCACCAGCAATGAAACACTAAAAATGTAGCATAAAATACAAATATTTTATTAAATGTATAACTAAGCACAAGAAAGTAAGAAAAATCTTTAAGGGTGAAAAATGAGAGGGAAGTAAGAATCTAAGGTGGTATGTTGGTGCTAGCAAAAATTGTCTAAAACCATCTAGCAATATCTGGAACCCAGAGCTTATTTGGTACTGGATGAGGAAATAGTAATTTGTAAACATACTATATTTGTTAATTAAAGAAACAATTTCTAAATTACAATTTTCTTAACTGGATTATTACCTTCTTAATGGTCTCCCTGCTTTCACCTTCACCCCGTTGCATTCTGTTATCAACACAGCTGCCAGAGTTACCGTTTAGAAACCTACATCAAATCATGTCTTTCCTCTGCTCAGAACCTTCCAATTGCTTCTGATTTTACTCAGAGGCACTTATTAAATTAACTCCATGATTTTGTCTCTCAGTTCTCTTACGTTTTTGAATAAATGTCACTTTCTCAGTGAGACCTGTCCTGATAACACTATTTAAAATTTCATCCATTACTTTCCAGGACTGTCACTCCATCTTCCCTGCTACTGTATGTATGTGTATCACATGCATTACCTGATTTATTTTATTTATTTTGTGTGTCTTGCCACTAGAATCTAGGCACCATGAAGACAAGCAATTTTCATTTGTTCACTGCTGTATCCCCATCTCCTAGGTTGTGTCAGGTATATAATCAGTGCTTAATAATGAATGAAGGAAATTAATGAAATGAGAAAATAAAAATACAATACAGAGGATCAACAAAGCCAAAATATGTTCTTTGAAAACAGTAATAATTAGACTTCACACTCCAGTTTTTTCTGATTCCGAGCCAAGACCCATCCCTTTAACCACTACTTCCTTCTGCCTTCACAAAGCTTACCATCTCCTGGGTAGACAGTGGAGTGAGACCACCTGAGACTTAATAGCTCTGTGACATTTGACATGTTGTGTTACTGCTCTATACCATAGTGTCTTTATAAATAAGGGTGATAAATAGAAGCTACCTTATAGGGTTGTTAATGAGGATTAAATGTAGTATTACATGTAAAGTGCTTACTGCTCAGCACATAACAAGCCTTCAATAAATGTTAATGACTGCTGCTGATTTTTTGTTGTTATTATAACTATGCTCCTCCTCTTCCTCTTGTCAAGTTTAGAACAACTCCCCACAAAGTGCTAAGAATATGGTAAAAGCCAATCAGAAATCATTTAGGTAGACATATTTGTCTGGCGTAATAAGAATTAGCACCCAAACCAATTGTCCAGTTAATTCTTATAATCTGTGTGCTGAGTTTTCATGGTAATGACAGATCAATAATTTGTAAGGTGGAGTCGTAAAAGAATGTAGAACATGATTTGTATATTGCTCTTGGGTCAAGAGAATGTTGGGATAACCCTCCAGTGGCTCCATAAGAACAACTCTTCCTACCTCTCCTCGCCCCCACCGCCACACACATACACCACTCTACTTATCAGACTGTGCACTCTCTACTAAGAGGTCATTTGTTGATTACTTGAACTGAAAGCAAACAAAGTATCTGACTAACTCCCCAAAGGTACCATAACAAACATATGTTCAAAAGTGGGCTATGTATAAACATTTGACACTTTGGAGTGGAAAGAATCTAAAAGGTCTAGTCAGGTCTGCTATCTATTCTTCATATCCCCCTCAACAAGATTGCAAACTCAAATGCTTAAAGAAGCCAGAAAAGTGGTCTAAATGATTGAAGTAGAAATTTTACAGAACTAGAGAATGCTTGCACCATGTTAAAGGAACATCTGCTATTTACTTCCATTTGTTCATTGTCAGGCAAAAAATATGCACACAGTGTTGCCAGATCTTCTGCTTCTCAAAAGATGACAGAAATCCACCTTTTAAAAAATTCCCAATTAATTAATAATAAAACTAAACACAAAAGAACTACAAGCTGTCAGTTTGTAGCTTGGACTTCTGTGTGGATCTATCCAGAAAACAATAAGAATTACAGAATTTTAACTTGAAAGATAGGTCCAGTTAAAAATATAAATTTGTGAGGCGTGTGCAGAGAGATTATTACTAAACCCTGTTGGGAGAAGAGAAAGAAAAAATAGAGACCAGAAACTTGGAAAAAATCTATGGAATGACAAAAGGAAGGAAAACTAAAGAGTGAAACAGCACAAGAGAAATAATACATGGAAGAGATCAAGTGAAGTTGCAGAATTCCTACTTTGGAATACAAGATTTAAAACTTGCTTATTTGCAGTCTTTTAGTAGATTATGTAATGCTATTAAAAACCAACTGATCTTTTATTTTGCAAGAAAACAGAAAGAAAACATAATTATGACTAAAGCCAGGCTCTATTCTTTAGTTAATTTATTCTGTTGGCCCTTCCAAGTACATTTTCTTTTTTAGATGATTCTGACACCTCCAACAGACAGACAAAGGGACCCTATGTTTGACAAAAGGAACAATACTCTTCCCTCCCTGATTCTGAGATAATAGGAGGTGAGTGTAAAGGTAGCACTGAAGGGAAGAGACATCCCATCTGCCTGAAAGTCATGCTGGAAAATAGGGGGCAAAGCTGCAGAGGTTGTCCTGTATGAGCCTGATTTGATTCTGATTCTGCTTCAGCCTTAGTTCACCTGACATCTTGGATCCTATTGCTGGAGAGTTCCAGGGCAGTCAAATAATTCCTGATATACACATTTAAAAATAAAATTTTGGTCTGGGCACAGTGGCTCACACCTGTAATTCTAGCACTCTGGGAGGCTGAGGGGTAAGATTACTTGAGGCCAGGAATTCGAAACCAGCTTGGGCAACATAGTGAGACCCCCATCTCTACAAGCTGGCTAAATTTAAAAATTAGCCAGCTGTGGTAGAACACACCTTAGTCCCAGCTACTCAGGAGGGTGAGGGAGGACGATCACTTGAGCCTAGGGGTTTAACGCTGCAGTGAGCTATGATGACACCACTGCACTGTAGCCTGAGTGACAGAACAAGACCCTACCTAAATAGATAGATAGATAATTAATTTTACAACAGAATACCTTAGAACATGAAATTTTCATTTTTTAGAAAAGGTGAATTTCTTCCAAAAGTATACCTCTTACTGTGCTATCGCCATGTATAGAATATAATATAAAATGTTTATGCCCCACCAAATTGAAAAAGAAACTAGCAAGCTTTAATGTCCACTGTGATTTTTCTCAGAACCAGTAAGACCTCTGCTATTTCTACCCACTGTCCCACCTATTATAAAATGTGAAGAAAATAAAAAAAGATTGTGAAGTATATAGACCTAGATTAGACAGAGTTTTATTCATGGGCAATGTGAGGGTTGAAAGAAAACACTATGCAATATAGATTATAAATTATTTAAAGAATATGTTAAAAATTTGAAATAATACAATTAAAAGTTCATGAGCCACTCAGAAGTATTGGCATCATGTTTAGTAATGGGAAGTTATTACACTATTTGAATGTCTATGTCCCAAAAAGCTTTGGCTTATGGATTTACTGCCTTAGGGTATTTCCATAAAATGTTCACAATGTGTTTACATGGTTGAATATGTAATTTATTCTGTTAAGTTTTCCTTCCCCAGAATATTAACTTGAACATTGGAGAAAAGTGGCTGATTCTTGATTTAGCCTAGAAAACACATGGGAGAGTGTAAGTGGGCACAAGACTGCAAGGCCTCCTCTGGGGTTTGAGCAGATAGGGACCCTTCTGAGCCAGGCTTCTGGTGAACAGAGGTATTAACATTTTATGCACCCACAGCTCTGAGACAAATGCTTGGTTTCTCTTCCATTGTGCGTTAAGAAAAATTTGCAACCTTGGGATAAGGAGAAAGTACACCACCAAAACTACAGGAGGAAAATGCAGAGTTAGTCTGCTTCCAACTGAGAAGAGCAGTGGGAAGGCTAACCCAAATCTACTTCCCTTTTGTTTCTTTTATATTTATTGAACTTACAAATATGCTTTCATTTGAATAAAAGCTAAAACTACATTTTAACAAAAGTTTGAAACCCATTTCCATCTTTAAATGATCAAAGACTCAAAAACTAAGATCCAGATTATTGGCTCTTCATTCTTCATTTTGTGGTATCTGTCACAAAGCATATCGCAAAAAAGTTTGTCGAATTGAATTGATTGTCCATTATTCCATACAAGAGCCCAGGTCTCCTGATTCCAGATCATTTATTGCTCTATTTGAGCTCTAATCCTTTGGCCTGGATCCATGACTCTTAACCCTGCTGCATATTAGAATCACCTGGAAGGCTTTTAAAGGCAATAGATGGAAAGGCCCCGTGAAAGGGCAGCTGAAACCAAAATCTCTGGGGCTGAGGCCTGGACATCAGTGTCTTAAATGTACCACAGCTGTTAGACTCAGAAGTAGTTGCAGGGGTCCTCACACTTTTTAAACAGAGGGCCATTTCACTGTCCCTCAAACAGTTGGAGGGCCGGACTATAGTTTAAAAAAACAAAACTGTGAACAAATTCCTATGCACACTGCACATATCTTATTCTGAAGTAAAAAAACAAAACGGGCAAAAACACCCAGCAGGCCGGATAAATGTCTTTGGCGGGCCGCATGTGGCCCGCGGGCCATAGTTTGAAGACGCCTTTAAGGGTTTAAAAACCCTAATAATCTGCCATTCACTTTTGTGTAAATGCTGATGGTGTTTAATATAGCTCAACGACATACTTTACCAGTAGACACTAATTGTGAAAACAGCACTGTTTTCAGTGTGGGGGGACTTTGGAATTTTAGTCTCCAAAAAATAATTTAGTGCCCTTTTGTTCAGGCCTGTAAGTTTAGAATTCTAAACAGGTAATGAAAAGGTTAATGAAAAATGAGGGACACTTTTAAAATTCATCTTACCTGTTGATTCAAATCAAAAAGTATTCATTAGTTCTTTGTGTTCAGAACTCTTTGGTTGTCTAAATGAAGAACAGAAAAGATCTAGTCTCTGTCTTCGAGGAACTTATGATTTATTATAAGTGAGTTGGGGAAAAAGAACTCATAAAATGCAGTAATAGTAATACTCTCTGGCATTGATTGAACACTTCCTGGGTATAAGACACTATATTAAGGATTTTACATATACCATGCTATTTAATCCTCACAATCATAACCTTAAGAGGTGATCTGAATTCATAACCCATTCTCTTAACCATCAGATAATAAAATGGTTCTTTTTAAGCCACTATGTTTTGGCTGTTATTTTTACACAACAATAGATAATAGAAACTGGTACATAGTAAGTGCTATGGAAGTGTTAGTTTAATACTCTTATCATGTAGATCTTTGATGCTGGGTTATGAAGTCCAGATATCATCAATAGGGAGCTATTGTAGGTACTTGGGCAAGGGAACCAATGTGAATTAAACAATATTTTATTAACTTTGCAATGGAGTATGGCTTAAAAGAAATACTGATTAGTGCAAGGGAAGATATTTCAAGCACCGTATTAGAAGTTTTACAAAAACAAAACTATAGTATATGCTAATCAATGGTTCAACACTAAATTACTTTGCATATTACAAATACTAATATCTGCTGAAGTTATACAATTGTATACCTTCTGTGATTTAGGATATAAGTCACCATTAACAATTCTTCTTCCTCATGGTTATAATCAAAATTTTACTGGCTTTATTCATCCTGATGCCTGTGAATTTTTTAGGAAATTTTCTATAAATTAACAACAAAATTACTAATTCAAAATTCTTAAGGTTAAAAAATAATGAAAAATTTGGTTTTCACTCAAGCAAGCCCTAGAGTACTTAAATGTTTTCTGGCTGCTGTTTGCATTTTGCCACTTGCTGTCTCTCAAGTTAAGGAGACATTTGTATTGGTCTGGAATTTTTGTCTATTTACTAAATAATTGACTTCCCAATTACATGTTTGATAATGTGACTCATTATGTTTTAAAGATCTGTGATATGACCACGAAAATTGTGGAAAAATAACACATTTTTGCTTTATTGTTTTTCTTACAAAAATAAGTTCATTTGCAAGGGTAAGTGAGGAAGTAGAGACAGTTGTAGAGACTATACTTGGCCAAACCTAAAATCTGTTCTCTTTCCTGTCCAAGAAAGTTAACTAAAGCTGACATGACTTCTGGGAAGTGCATTGCAGCTGACATCTGGGCGTGTGCCCCATGCCAAAGTGTTATCATGAGAAATCGGTCCAACAAGAGTGGAATTTGAATCTTCTAGAAGGATTGAGTAAAAAAATTATCTGGACAGTATCACCTTATTTGGAATTAATAAACGTTAAATTTTTACAGCATAACTCTTTCTGTAGTTATGGGAGATGGGATGCTGTGTGACAATTAACAGTTACTTTTTCTTCCTAAAACAACTACGTTCTCAGTTTCATTGGCTTCATCCCAGTGTTTTAAACCTTGTATGCCATAGTACCTTTTAGAATTACCATCCCAGCCCCCTGTAGAGTGCTAAACACATCTTTGGTGCTCTGAAACATATTCATGGTTATAGTATAATTTATCCTTAGCTGGCAGCACTGTGCAGAGAGCTTTCTGTCCAAATGCAGATCTTACTTTATTTAATCATTGCTCCAATTCATTTAAATCTTTTATCTGTCATCCTGTTTTTCTTCTTGGACTTGAAAAAATGAGATTCTATATCCAAAAATGTTTTAGGAATGCTTACTATGTTGTAAAAAGACAAAGGAGCATTAGTGTCTCTATGTTTATGATTGCTTGTATGTAATCTTAAAACCACCATTGAACCCAGATCTTTTTGTTTTCCATGGTAAGCACTTGCCAAAGGCTTCTGTAGACAGTAAAAGGATTAAGGCATGCATCTCTGAGGATGGCTATAAATAAATTATAGGTATTTCCTATTCCTTGTACTTATATTTGAAAATCATACTACTTGTATCAAAAAGGGCAGAATTTTGTACCAGGCCACTTGACACTTCCTTTTAGGGTAGCTTCAATCTACATAGTCATTAGATGTGGAAAATATGATGGGAAAGGTAATTTGGAATCAAATCACAGAATGCCTAGAATGTTATGTTAAGGAGTTTAAACTAATATTATTCTCTAGTCACTAAGGAGTATACAATACCATATTCTTTAGAAGGGCAGTGATATGATTATGTTTCAGAAACGTAACAGCAGTGTAGAAGATGCTCAGGAGGACTGAAAGGTTAGAGCAACAGAATCCACTCAGTAGGCTAGCATAACAGACAAGTATTGATGAGGGTACTTAGGAAGAGATCCACATTGACAGGTAGCAAGAGTTACAAACCAAAGGCCTACTGAGACCAAACAAATAATGCAAATGAGTTAAGGAGGCTGAAAGAAGAGCACATACTCCATCTAAGAGGCAGCCATTGCTGAGCTGCAGCAGTTGTTACTATGCAGGAACATTGCTACCACATCTGTCAATTTTTCAAAAGAAGCTTGACATTTAGATGTTATGTAAAATCCTTTTTTTTTATTTCAATAGATTTATGGAGTACATGTGGTTTTTTGTTACATGAATGAATTGTGTAAGAGTGAAGTCAGGGCTTTTAGTGTATCTATCACCCAAATAGTGTACATTGTACCAAATAGGTAATTTTTCATCCCTCATTCCTTCTGAGTTTCCAAAGTCCATTACCCACTCTATATAACCATGTATACCCATCACTTAGCTCCCACTGACAAGTGAGTACACACAGTATTTGTTTTTCTGTTCCTGAGATACTTCACTTAGGATAATGGCCTCCGGTTCCATTCAAGTTGTTCCAAAAGACATTATTTCATTCTTTTTTAGGGCTGAGTTGATAAGCACTTAAGTTGATTTCATATCTTTGCAATTGTGAGTTGTGCTGCAATAAAACATACATATTTTGATATAATGATTTCTTTTCCTTTGGGTAAATACCCAGTAGTGGGATTGCTGGAATGGTAGGTCTACTTTTAGTTCTATGAGGACTCCCCCTATTGTTTTCCATAGAGGTTGTGCTAATTTATATTCCCACCACAGTGTATAAATGTTCCCTTTTCATTGCATCTGCATCAACATCTATTGTTTTTTTTTTTTGTCTTTACTTTTTAATAATGACCATTATGACAGGGGTAAGGAGATATCTCATTGTGGTTTTAATTTGCATTTCCCTGATGATTAGTGATATTGAGCATTTTTTCTTGTATTTGTTGACAATTGGATATCTTCTTTTGAAAAATGTCTGCCATGTCTTTTGCCCACTTTTAATGGGGTTGTTTTTTTTCTTGCTGATTTCTTTGAGTTCCTCATAGATTCTGAATATTAGTCCTTTGTCAGATGTACAGTTTGCAGATATTTTCTCCTATAGGTTATTTACTTTATTGATTATTTCTTTTGCTGTGCAGAAACTTTTTAGTTTAATTAAGTCCCCTTTATTTATTTTTATTTTTGTTGTATTTGCTTTTATGGTCTTAGTCATAAATTCTTTGCCTATGCCAATGTCCAAAAGAGTTTTTACTGAGTTTTCTTCTAGAATTTTTATGGTGTCAGGTCTTACTTTTAAGTCTTTAATCTATCTTGAGTTAATTTTTATGTATGCTGAGAGGTTCATTTTTCTGCATGTGGCTTTCCAATTTTCCCAGCATCATTTATTGAATAGGGTGCCTTTTCCCTGGGGTATGTTTTTGTCTGTTTTATTTAAGATCAGTTGGTAACAGGTATATGATTTTAATTCTGGGTTCTCTACTCTGTTTTATTGATCAATGTGTCTACTTTTATACTAGTACCATGCTCTTTTGGTTACTATAGCCTTGTAGTATAATTTGAAATCAAGTAATGTGATGCCTCCAGATTTGTTTTTTTTGCTTAGGATTGCGTTGGCTGTTTGGACTCTTTTTTGATTCCATGTGAAATTTAGGATTGTTTTTTCTAATTCAATGAAAAATGATACTGGTATTTTGATGGGAATTACATTGAACCTGGAAGTAACTTTGGGCAGTATTGACATTTTAACAATACCGATTCATTCAATCCATGAGCATGGGATGTTTTTCCATTTGTTTGTGTCATCTACAATTTCTTTCATCCATGTTTTGTAGTTCTCCTTGTAGAGATCTTTCACGTCCCTGGTTAAGTATGTTCCTAGGTTTTGGGGATTTTTCAGCAGCTGTTGTAAATGATATTGAGTTCTTGATTTGATTCTCAGCTTGGCTATTATTAGTATATAAAAATGCTACTGAATTTTTGTACATTAATTTTGTAACCTCAGACTTTACTGAATTTATTAATTCTAGGAGTCTTTTGGAGGAGTCATTAGGGATTTCTGGATATAAGATCATATCATCAGCAAACAGGGATAGTTTGACCTTCTCTTTTCCAATTTGAATGCCCTTTATTTGTTTCTCTTGCCTGATTGCTCTGGCTAGGACTTCCAGTACTATGTTGAATAGAAGTGGTGACAGTGGGCACCCTTGTCTTGTTCCAGTTCTTAGGGGGAATGCTTTCAACTTTTCCCCATTCAGTATGATGTTGGCTGTGGATTTGTCATATATGGCTTTTATTATCTTCAGGTATGTTCTTTCTATGCCTCATTTGTTAAGAGGTTTTATCATGAAGTGGTGCTGAATTTTATCAGATGCTTTTTCTGTATCTATTGAGATGATCATATGGTTTTTGTTTTTAATTCTGCTTATGTGGTGACTCACATGTATTGATTTGCAAATGTTGAACCATTCTTGCATCCCTGGGATGAAACCCACTTGATTGTGGTGAATTATTTTTTTTTTTTTTGATATCCTGTTGGATTCAGTTTGCTAGTATTTTGCTGAGGATTTTTGCATCTGTGTTCATGAGAGATATTACTCTGTAGTTTTCCTTTTTTTTTT
>VBSM01001265.1:30170188-30237641 GCA_008086735.1 Cheirogaleus medius
CTGCTAGGGCTTATTTTATGGGTAGGTCTTATTTTCGGGGAAACATGATATAAAAATGAAACATGGAAGTAAACTTTTAAACATTAATAAATAGAGGAGATGGGAGTAGGAGGAATGTGGATTTTGTGGTGCTCCTAAAAGGCCTTGGAAGTGAGAAATGTCCCCTAAAGCTTGAAAATCATCTCCAGCACTAGAACAGCTTAATGTAGGTTTATAGCCATTTATTCTTAGCACTGGACCTGTCTTGGTTATTTTTGGCCAAATAATTACTGTTGTTTACGCATTTTCTAGAATTATACATATAATTCTTGGCTTACCCGTGCAAACACTTGAGTAACTTTGACCCAGTCTATATAATTCAGTAGATAATTCTTTCTCCTAGGAAATGGCTGTTAGGTACACAACTTATTCCTCATTTTAAAGGCTCAGTTTTAATGAATATTTCTAAAATAAGCAGTAAAATTAAAGTTGAAAAAGAGCTGTTCTCCTCAAAAATAGAGACATACTTCTCAATAAATAAAATTTCTCCCCTTATATATTCAGCTTACAATATTAAGTTTTCTTCTCAAAAATAGGTTGACCTGGTCTTTGTCTATTAGATATATGTGCCAGTCAAGAAGTAATATTTTCATAATGAACTTAAGTAAGAAGCTTGGGTGATTCATCTGAGACTATTCTAGAAGTCAGAAACCATTCAAGGCCCAACCCCAGTATTTACTGCTCTGTGGCCTCCACTTTGCGTAGGCACCACCTCAGTGAATCACATTGGCTGTCTGTCACTCATTCTCCGAAGACCACAGCTTCAAAATAAAACCCTTAGAAAGTGTAGGCACTGAAGTAACAGTTACAGTTTAAATGCACCCACAGTTGACTGTACCATGAATTAAGCCTACAATTTGAGTCTTTATTTGGTCACTGACAAGAGTCTAAAGGTTTTTCATCAAAATATCAGTGAAATTTGAAAATTTGGGCCCCAAGATGTTGATTTTGTTGTTTATAGAAAATACTTTCAAGACTTTGCTTTTTGTAACTGTAATGAGAAATTTTTTTTTTTTTTTTTTTTTTTTGGTCTCTGGAAAAGTTGAGTAGATGGAAACTAAGAAAGCAAGAGATGTCCCACAAAATCGTAATTTCTGCTTTCATCCAATAAGAAATAGAAAATAATATAAGTTCATTTTTCTTAGATTCACTATTATTTATTTGGCAATAAAAATTCAAGTTAAAAATCACTTGAAATCAGTTTACTAATCATGTTTTTCTTCTAGATTTTCTTTGTCATTAGAGTAGTCTCTAAGATAGTGATAACATTATCCAAATTTAATCAGAGGATTTAAACTCTAAAGTTTAATCACACAAGAAAATGTGCTCTTCTAAGGAGTTTACCTTTGTCCTTGTTTAATCCTAGTATAGTAATGACCTATTAAATACAGAACATTTGAAGCTAAATGATTATAGCCAGCCTTCTAAGTATATGCATGCCTCACTGCCCATGCAGATCCCTAAAACTGCTTATCGCTCCTCTACCTCCTCTCAAAGTCGAAACATAAGTCTTTTTCTTATCTCACTTCTCTTATAAAACAGATTTTAAAAGAATATACTCATTTGAGAGGTAAATAATGAAAATTATTTTCATTCATTCAATCATTCATTTATTTTGTAGAGACGGTCTTGCTCTGTTGCCCAGGCTGGAGTGCAGTAGTCCAATCATAGCTCACTGCAACTTCAAACTCCTAGGCTCAGGCGAGGCTCCTGCCTCAGCCTGCCAAGTAGCTGGAACTACAGGTGCACACCACCATGCCAGGCTAATTTTTTAATTTTTTGTAGAGATAGGATCTTGCCATATTGCCCAAACTGGTCTCAAGCTCCTTGCCTCAGGTGATCCTCCCACCTCAGCCTTCCAAAGTGCTGGGATTATAGGCGTGAGCCACTGCATCTGGCCCTGTTTTTATTTTCTGTTTCATTTTCATTCCATATGTAGTAAACACATTTTTAAGTGTTTTCTAAGGCTTTTTAAAGTAATATACAAAGATTACAGTTTACAACAAAAAACAAAAGTCCCTGGCCGAGCGCGGTGGCTCACGCCTGTAATCCTAGCACTCTGGGAGGCCGAGGCGGGCGGATTGCTCAAGGTCAGGAGTTCGAAACCAGCCTGAGCGAGACCTTGTCTCTACTAAAAATAGAAAGAAATTAATTAACCAACTAAAAATATATACAGAAAAAATTAGCCGGGCATGGTGGCACATGCCTGTAGTCCCAGCTACTCTGGAGGCTGAGGCAGTAGGATCACTTGAGCCCAGGAGTTTGAGGTTGCTGTGAGCTAGGCTGACGCCATGGCACTCATTCTAGCCTGGGCAACAAAGTGAGATTGTGTCTCAAAAAAAAAAAAAAAAACAAAGGTCCCTGCCCTACCCTCAAGGTCTACTTTTCAGACACAACTATGGTGAAACTCTTCAGGTGTTTCTTTTGATATTAATATTTCATTTATTTGATTATTTTCTCTTCTCAATTTTCTTTCTCCTTCTAGAACTTCTACTAGTTGGATACTAATAGGACTAATACTCTAATTTTGTCCAAACCTTTTATTGGGAAACTTTTCAAACATATAAAAAAATTGAAAAACATTTATGGTTGGACATCCATAAACCTATCTAGAGCCTAGCATTAACATTTTTCTATCTTTTCTTTATATATATCTATCCATTCATTAATCCATTTTTATGTATTTCAAAGTAAATTATAGTCGTCATATAATTCCAGTACTTCAGTGTATGTATCATTTACTAGAGTTTATAACTAGAATTGTAACTAGAGTTTATATTTTCTTCTTTTGAGGTAAATTTTCATACAATAAATGTACCAAACTTATTTGTGCATTTTACTAAGCTTTTTTAGTAGCTTTATAGAGGTATATTTGACATACAATAAACTGTACATACTTAAACCTCACAATTTGGTGAGTTTTGACGTATGTATACATCCAGAGAATCATCACCAAAATCAGTATAGTAAATATATCCATCACCCCCCCCAAAAGTTCCCTCATGCCCCATTGTATTCCCTACACCCTACCCATCTCCAGTCTCCACCTCCACCCCCGTTCCCAGAGAAACACTGATCTGCTTTCTGTCACTACAGAGTAGTTTGCATTTTCTAGAGTTATATATAAATGTATTTATACAATATCATGACCTTTTTTGTTGGACTTCACTCAGCATAATTATTTTGAGATTCATTCATGTTGCATGTATCAATAGTTCATTGCTTTATATTGGTGAGTAAGTATTCCATTGTATAAATATACAACTATTTGTTAATCCATTAACCTGTTGGTAGAAATTTGGGTTGTTTCCACATTTTAACTGTTATAAATAAAGCTATTAAGAATAGTTATATACATATTTTGTATGGATATATATTTCATTTTTTCTTGGGTAAATACCTAAGAATGGAATGACTGGATCATGTGATAGGTATTAATATTAAAATATGTTTAACTCTTTAAGATAGCAGTCCCCAACCTTTTTGGCACCAGGGACCAGTTTCATGGAAGATAATTTTTCCAGAGAGGGGTGGGTGGAGCTCAGGCGGTAATGAGAACAATGGGGAGTAGCTGTAAGTACAGGTGAAGCTTGAAGCTTCACTGGCCCACCTACCACTCACTGCCTGCTGTGTGCCCCCACCAGTCCTCCCCTGCCTAAGTTTCATGGAAGACTGTTTTTCCATGGGGTGGGGTGTGGGGGTGTGCAGCAGAGCTCTGCGGCCCGGGGTTGAGGACTGCAGCTTTAAGAAATAGAAATAAATAAAGCTTAAAAATAAGCTTTTTTAAACATAGAGACCGATCATTGAAAAAAAGGAAAAAAAATAAGCTTTTTTACAAAGTGCTACCATTTTATATTGCTTTGAACAATATATGAGAATTTCAATTCCTCCACATTCTCATGTCAGTGTTTTTAATTTTAGCCATTCTAATATATATAAAGTAGTATGTTATTGTGATTTTCATTTTCATTTCCCTAATGAGTAATAATATTGAGTGTCTTTGCATGTGCTGATTTTACTATCAATATATCATCCCTGGTGAAGTGTCTATTCAAATATTTTGCCTTTCTTTTTTAATGGGGCCTTTTGTTTTCTTATTGCTGAATTTTAAGTTTGTTTGTATATCCTGTATACAAGTTCTTTAACAGATATATGGTTTACAAATATTTTCTCCCAGTCCATGCCTTGTCTTTTTATTCTCTTAACAGTGTCTTTCAAAAACCAGAAGTGTTTTTTTATTTTTTATGAAATCTTATTTATTGATTTTTTTCCTTTATGGATATGCTTTTAGTATCCAATCTAAGAAATCTTCACCTAGCTCAGGGTCATAAAGATTTTTGTGCTGTATTTTCTTCTAGAAGTTTTATAGTATAATAGGGTTTACATTTAGGCCTATGGTCCTTTTAAGTCAATTTTTGTTTACGGTGCTAGCTATGATCAAAGATCTAATTGTTCCAACACCATTTCTTGCAAAGTTTATCCTTTGTCTACTGAATTGCCTTTGCATCTTTGTTAAAAAGCAGCTGTCCATGTGTGTGTATATATACCGTGTTTCCCCGAAAATAAGACAGGGTCTTATATTTATTTTTCCTCAAGACACCCTAGGGCTTATTTTCAGGGGATTTTCCCCTCAAAGCCTCAGCTTGCAGCACGCACAGGATGGCCGGGACCTGACAGGGAGAGCCGACCTTGTTGGTGGGTCTGCCCACACCTTTCTGGTCACCTCTGGGATAGTAGCTGTCACGATGAGGCAGGTGAGAAGGGCTGCTGGTCGTCTTTACTGCTCCGAGACAAAATGCATGGGTTGTGCAGATACGCTGCGTAGCCACGCCCATCACTAGGTCTTATTTTCAGGGTAGGGCTTATATTGCGCAAATGCTTAGAAATCCTGCTAGGGCTTATTTTATGGGTAGGTCTTATTTTCGGGGAAACACGATATATACATGCACACACATACATATACACACACATATATGTTTATATCAGTCTTGAGTATTATAGCTTTATATTAATAAGTCTTGAAATTAGATAGTGTTAGTCCTCCAACTTTGTTTTCCTTTTACAGAGTTGTTTTGGCTAAATTCAAAGGCTAGAACCTTTGGATTTCCATATGAATTTTAGAGTTAATTTTATAATGTCTATAAAGAAAAAAGCCTGCTGGGATTTAAATTGGGATTACATCAAATCTTTAGATCAATTTGGAGAAAACTGACATTGCAATAACATTGATCTTCCAATCCATAAATGAGATCAATCTCTCCATCTATTTTGGTCTTCTTTAGTTTCTCTCGGCAAAGTTTTGTAGTTTTCAGTGTCCAGGTTTTAGCATATTTTGTCAGCTTTACTCCTAAAGTATTTCATTTTGGGGGGATGCTATTGTAAATGGTATTGTTTTAGTAATTTCAATTTTCATTGCTAGCCTGCAGAAATATAATTTATTTTTGTATATTACTCAAGTATCCTGAAAACTTGTTAAAATCCATTATTTTAGTAGCTTTTTTGTAGATTCTGGCAGATTTTCTACATAGACAATTTTGTTATCTACAAATAAAGATAATTTTACTTCTTCCTTTCCAATCTGGATACTTTTTATTTCTTATTGCCTTATTTCACTGGCTAGAACATCCAGTACAGTGTTAAGCAGGCATGGTAAGAGTAGACATCTCTGTACTCTGCCCAGTCTTAGGGAGAAAGCATTCAGTCTTTCACCATTAACTATGACATTTAGCTGTAGGATTTTCATAGATTCCTTTATCAGGTTGAAGAATTTCTCTTTTATTTCTAGATGCCAGAAGTTTTTACCAAGCAATTTGTTAAGTGCTTTTTCTGCATTTAATGAGTCATATGGTTTTTCTTTCGTAGTTTGTTATGGCAAATTGCATGGATTGATTTTGAATGTTAAACCTGCCCTACATTCCTAGGATAAACTTCACTTGGTTATGATGTATTATCCTTTTAATATATTACTAAATTTGATTTGCTAAAATTTTGTTTCAAATTTTTGCATCTATGGTCATAAAGCATATTGGTCTATTTTTATAGTATCTTTTTCTGGTTTTGTTATCAGGGTAACATTGGCCTCACAGAATGAGTCGGGAAGTATTCCCTCCTCTTCAATGATTTGGAAACGTTTGTATTGAATTGGTATTAGTTTTTCTTAAATGTTTGGTAGAATTCCTAGTAAAGTGGTTTGTGTCTAGAGTTTTCTTTGAGAAAAGATTTTAAACTACAATTTCAATTTCTGTAATAGATGTGGAGCTATACAAGTTATCTGTTTCCTCTTGAGTGAGGTTTGGTAATTTGTATTAATATCTGTGATATTATAATTTATAAGAAATATATATTTTGGTCTTCCCCATTTCTTGGCACACAGCTGCTAAAACCCTTGGAATAGCTGAAGTGATATGTGTCTTTTTGTGTACTAGCAACTGGAGGCTCCTGGATAGCCTCAGGATGGGAGTTGTTTGCCAGGGGAACCAACTACATGATTAGAGAGGGTTGGAACTTTCAGCTATCCCCCACCTTCCAGTGGCCAATGCTTTAATTAATCATGCCTACATAATGAAGCCTCCATAAAAACCCAAAAGGATGCGATTCAGAGAGCTTCTGGGTTGCTAAATATATCCACCTGCCAGGTGGGTGCAGCACCCAACCCCATTGGGACAGAGAAGCTCCCGTACTTGGGACTCTTTTGAACCTTGCCCTATATACATCTTTATCTGGGTATTCATTTGTATCCTTTAAAATATCCTTTGTAATAAATCAGCAATAATAAGGAAAGTGTTTCTCTGACTTCTGTGAGTCATTCTAGCAAATGACTGAACCTGAGAAGGGGGTTATGAGAATATCCAATTTATAGCTGATTGGTTAGAAGTTCTAAAGGCTTAGACTTGCAATTGGCATCTGAAGGGGGGGCAGTCTTGTGGGACTAAGCCCTTAACCTGTTTAATCTGACTCAAACTCCACGTAGATTGTGTCAGGATCGAATTGAATTATGGAATACCTAGTTTATATCGGAGAATTGGTCAGTCTGAGAAAAAAAACCATACATCTGGTCAGAGAAGTGCTCTGTGTTGAGAGTGTAGTAGGAGAAAAGGAAAAAACACCTTGTTAACATCTTTTTAAAATAACAGCTTTATTGAAATATAATTCACATACCATACAATTCATTCATTTCAAGTATATAATTCAAAGGTTTTTAGTATATTCCCCATCACTACAATTCATTTTTAAATATTTTCATCACCCCAAAAAGAAATAGTATAGCCATTAGCTGTCATTCCCCATTCCTCCCTCTCCTCAGCCCTAGGTAACCACTAATCACTTTCTTTCTCTATTGATTTGCCTATTCTGGATATTTTATTTTTTTTTATTTTTTTATAAAATATACACTTTATTAAAAACATTTCCAAATGTTTGACTCTTCTTCTGTGTGATGATACATTTTTTGTTTTTCTATCTAAAGTTTCTTTTTTTTTTTTTTAATTTTTTTATTCCATCTTGTAATGGGGGTACAAATATTGTTAGGGTTACATACATTGCCCCTCCGCCCTCCCCCCCACATGCCAGCGCTTCAAGCGAGTCCAATCCCCAGGTGGTGCGGATGGCACACATTATGTAACTCTACACTTCTTCCCCCCTCCCGCCTGCCCTCCATCCAACAAAAGATTTTTTTTTTTTTTTTTTTACATGTTGGATACCTTGTATAGCTTTGCCTCTCCCTAGGATATTTTATTTAAATGGAATAATATAATATGTGATATTTTATGACTGGCTTCTTTCTCTTAACATAATGTTTTCAAGGTTCATCTATGTTATAGCATGTGTGTACCTCATATCTTTTTATTGCCATTTAATACTTTGCTATGTGGATGTATCCTATTCATTCATTAATCAGTTATTTGGGTTGTTTCCATTTTTAATTGAGATATAATTTATATGCCATAAAATTCACCTTTTAAAGTGTGAAAAGGGCTTTTCCTTTTCTAAGTAGTATGGGATTTCAGCTTTATCTGCTCCTCAAAATTTGTTACTACTTATAAATCCATTTTCTGATTTCTAAAATTTTATTAACATCACTAATTTAATGTTGTCTTTGTTCTCATTCTCTTTGTTCCTATATGTCTTTACCAGTTTCTTCTTTTGTGGTCATTTCAGTGGGGTTTAGGGAGCAAAGGAATATTTAGTAAGCCACATTTAACAAAAAGTTCCCTTAAATTGTTTTGGTTTTTTTTTTTTTTTTTTTTTTTTTTGAGACAGAGTCTCACTGTCACTCCGGCTAGAGTGCAGTGGCTCACTGCAACCTCAAACTCCTGGGCTCAAGCAGTCCTCCTGCCTCAGCCTCCCAAGTAGCTGGAACTACAGGCACGTGCCACCAAGCCCAGCTACCACAGACACACACCACCACACCTGGCTAATTTTTCTGTTTTTTTGTAGAGAGAGTCTCACTCTTGGTCAGGTTGGTCTCAAACTCCTGAGCTCAAGTGATCCTCCCAGAGTGCTAGGATTATAGGCATGAGCCACCGCGCCCGGCCCCTTAAAATCATTTTTGAAGAAAAAGAAATTATCTATAATTCCACTACCTTTACTTCACTTTCATTTTGTCTTTTCCTCCCAGTCTTTGTGTACGTGCAGACATACTCATAGCATGTTTGACTTGTTTTCTGGAATGTAGCATAAGCTCTTGGAAGCATGTCATCATGTTAACCACTTTAATGGCAACATGATATTCAATTGTGTTAAAAATGTACTGTTATTTGCCTAACTTTTCTTCTCTATAGTTGGATATTAAAATTGCAAACTTTAGAGGTGGGTAGCTATTGAAGATAATGTCATAATAAACGTTTTTGTTGAGCTTTAGGGCCATTTGCAAGTAGATGTAGTAAGAGCTATGATGCACCAAATCCCTTCATTTCCTGGGCCAGGACACACTGATGCCTTTCTTCTATTGCTCCTTTTGCACTTACTTACGCTTCAGAGAAAACACCTTGTTCTTTGTCTACTAGTCTTGTTGATTACATTCTCCCAATCAGGCCCTTTATATGTTGTTATAAATAACATTATTAGGTTCCTCAGTCATCCCATGTGGAATTCTTATCTTCCATATAGATTATTGGCACTTCACAGACAGGGACTCCATAGTGCTTGGCACTGAGTTAATAAAAAACACAAATTGGCCAGGCGTGGTGGCTCACGCCTGTAATCCTAGCACTCTGGGAGGCTGAGGCAGGCGGATCGTTTGAGCTCAGGAGTTTGAAACCAGCCTGAGCGAGAGTGAGACCCCGTCTCTACCAAAAACAGAAAAAATTAGCTGGGCGTGGTGGTGCACGCCTATAGTCCCAGCTACTCAGGAGGCGAGGCAGAAGGATTGCTTGAGCCGAGGAGTTTTGAGGTTGCTGTGAGCTAGGCTGACGCCACGCACTCATGCCTGGGCAACAGAGTGAGACTCTGTCAAAAAAAAAAAAAAAAAAAAACCCACAAATTTCCAGTAAACACTTATAGATTTTTTTGGGTTTGTTTTTAAAGAATGGTTTAAATTAAATATGTTTAAAAATGTATGAGTTCATAAAGATATTCTTTAAAAAACCAAACTAATTGGTCACCCATAGTAGATGCTGGAAAAACAACTCGTTGTTTTTAAAACTGATAAATGAAGAGGTAGAATCAAATATTTATCCTGTTTTTCTAAAACAAACTATATATGTGGGTCACCAAACAGTTGATAAGGGGAAATATTTCTGTTTATAGGAATATTTTAGTTAATGAATGAGAAAGTAATGCTAGAATGAACATATCCCTATTTTGCTATTGATTTGCTATTTTTCTATTGATTAATGCATCTAGGCATTGATAATCAACATCTTCTAACATAACAAAAGGAGATAAACAGATGTGCCCCTTCTTGGTATTTACTGTCTGAAGTATTCTTGCCAAACAAGCCTGAATCTGATCAAGCCTCTAGATTCCACTACAAATTTGTAGAAAACACAGAGGACAAAAGAATATGTCAGATGACATCACTGGGATGCAGTCAGCAACTGGAAACTTTATAGGACAAATGATCCAGTTTCTTCAAAAAATAAATTGCAAGTGGGAAAAGAACCTATAGAATAAAACTAACCCTAGTAATATACAAACTAATGGTAATATATAGACCTTATTTGGGCTACCCAAGTTAAACAAACTGAATATAAAAATAACAGCAAAAAAAAAAGAAAACAAAGAAAAACTTTTTTACATTTATAAAACAATTATAAATTTGAGTACTAACTATATACTTGATATTAAAGAATTATTTTGATTGATACAAAATGATACATATTTATGGAGTACATGTGATATTTTGATATATGCATATAATGTGTAATGATCAAATCAGGGCAATTAGGATATCTGTCACCTCAAGCATTATCATTCCTTTGTGTTGAGAACATTTTAAATCTCTTCTAGCTATTTTGAAATATATAGTAAATTATTCTTAACTATAGTCACACTACTGTACTATCAAACACTAGAACTTATTCCTTCTATCCAGGTGTATTTTTGTACCCATTAATCAACCTCTCTTTATTCTCCACTTCTTTACCCTTCCCCACCTCTGGTGGTAATCAGTCTACTCTTTACCTCCATGAGATGAACTTCTTTTGCTCCCACATATGAGTGAGAACATGTGATATTTGTCTTTCTGTGCCTGGCTTATTTCATTTAATGTAATGACCCCTAGTTCCATCTGTGTTGCTACAAATGATAGGATTTCATCTTTATTATGGCTGATTTGTATTTTGTTATGTATATATACCACATTTTCTTTATCCATTCATCCGTTGATGGATACTTAGGTTGATTCCATGTCTTGACCATTACGAATAGTGCAGCAGTGAACATAGGCATGCAGATATCTCTTCAATATGCTGATTTCCTTTCTTTTGGATATATATCCAGCAGGGGGATTGCTAGATCATATGGTATTTATTTTTAGTTTTCTGAAGAACCTCCATACTGTTTTCCATAATGACTGTACTAATTTACCTTCCTACCAGCAGTGTACTAGCATTCTCCTTTCTCTGTATCCTTGCCATCATATGTTATTTTTTGTCTTTTTGGTAATAGCTGTTTAAACTGGGGTGAGATGAGGTAAGATGATACCACATTGTGGTTTTGATTTACATTTCCCCAGTGTTTAGTGATGTTGAGTATTTTTCATATGCCTGTTGACCATTTGCTTGTCTTCTTTGAAAAATGTCTATTCAGATCATTTGCCCATTTTTAAATCAGTTTATTTGGGTTTTTGCTGTTGAGTTCTTTATATAGTATGATTATTAACCCCTGTTGGATGGATAGTTTATAAATATGTTCTCTCATTCTATAGGTTGTCTCTTTATTCTGTTGATTGTTTCCTTTGCTGTACTGAAGCTGTTTGGCTTGATTTAATCTCATTTGTCTGTATTTGCTTTTGCTGCCTGCGGTTTTGAGGTCTTACCTAAAAAATCTTTGCCCAGACCAATGTCCTGAAGTGCTTCCCCAATGTTTTCTTATAGTACTTTCATAATTTTAAGTCTCATATTTAACTCTTTAAACTATTTTGATTTGATTTTTGTATGTAGTGAGAGATAGGGATCTAGTTTTATTTTCCTGCATATGATGTCTAGTTTTTCCAGCATCATTTATTGAAGAGACTGCCCTTTCCCCATTGAATGTTCTTGGTGCCTTTGTTAAAAATCAGTTGGCGTTAAATACATAGATTTATTTCTAGGTTCTCTATTCTATTCCACTGGTCTGTGAGTCTGTTTTTATGTCAGTACCTTTCTGTTTTGGTTACTATAGCTTTGTAGTATATTTTGAAGTCAGATAGTATGATGCCTCCAGCTTTGTTCTTTTTGCTTATGATTGCTTTGCTATTCAGGATCTTCTGTCGTTCTATGTGAATTTTAGGATTGTTTTTTCTAGTTCCGTAAAGAATGTCACTGGTATTTTGATAGAGATTGCATTGAATCTATAGACTGCTTTTGGTAGTATGGTCATTTTCACAATATTCTTCCAATCAATGAACATGGTATATGTTTCCATTATTTTGTGACCTCTTCAATTTATTTTATTCATGTCTCATAGTTTCCTCATAGATATCTTCACCTCCTTGGTTAAATTTATTCCTAGGTATTTTTTTTTTGGTAGCTATTGTAAGCAGAATTGCTTTCCTGATTTCTTTTTCCACTAGTTCATTGTTAGTGTATAGAAAGGATATTCAGTTTTGTATATTAATTTTGTATCCTGCAACTTTACTGAATTTGCCTATCAATTCTAAGAGGTTTTTGGTGGAGCTTTTAGGGTTATATATAAGATCATATTGTCTGCAAATAGTGACAGTTTGATTTCTTCCTTTCCAATTTGTATGCTCTTTATTTCTTTCCTTTGCCTAATTGCTCTGGCTAGGAATTCCTGGTGTTAAAGAATTATTGTTAATTTCTTAAAATTATGAATCTGCAAAATATCTACATGAAGTAATTTATCAGAAATATAGTTAATGTATCATAACCCCAAAATGCAGTACAGATAACAGTGGGAATTACCATATTTCTTGGGACCCCTTTCAAGTACTTCCAAGCCATATTAAATGATACTGAAACCAATAATCAAAAGTTGACAGTTGATATATGTGATAATGTTCATGCACCATTGTTTATAATAGTAAAAAGTTGGAAATAACACAAATGTCTATTAAGAGGAACAAGGAAATGCTATATATTCATACAGTGGAATTCCATACAGTAGTTAAATTGTGCAGTGTTAAAAAACTAGACTCTGTAGTCGAATATGAATCCTAGCTCTGGCTGTGCCACTTCCTAGCAATGTTCCCTTGGGCAAGTTACTTAACTTTGTGCCTCAGTTTCCTCACTTTTAAACAGGTGAAATAATAGCACTCATCTCAATGGGCCATAAGATTACTGTGAGGATTAATGAGTTGATAAATATTCACAGTGTAGGTTGGTTATAATAATTCTTATTACCTGAATAAATCTAGCAACATATAATATGTGAAAAAACAAGTTGAAGAATAAAACACAATATTGTACCATTTATATAAAGTTTTAAAACCTGTCAAAAATGGGGGTGAAGGTTAGGGGGAATTTGGATTATGTTTATACTTTTGAGAATACCAAACCCCAGGCAAAGGACTTAACAATAGCCTTGCATTTGGTTTCTACTAATTTCCGGACCACAAAGGAAAGAAATTGATTTACCCTCTGACCTCTCACTATATACTAAGCAACTTAAGACAGAATCATTACAAGGATAAGTGGTTTAAAAATGAACTTCAATCCTATCATTCCAACTACTGACATTTGCAGAACCTGGCACTTCAAATGAATACTGGGCAATTCTGGTAGATAATACTTCTTGTGCAGGAATTGCATATCTGGATCTTTTCAGCAACCCAGTAGAAATTTAGACCATTCTGAATTTAAGGATATTTGCACTATCCAATCTCTAAGTATTAGATAGTAGAACAAGAAAAACTATAGTAGATATTCACAATCACCCCTGTTTAACTAAATGGATTACTTTACTATTCTGTAAACCCCACTGACTCATAAAGACAGTATCCTAAATACTCATTGCTTTTAGGCCATTTTCTTTCTGTCCCTACTAACTGAGTTGTATGTTTATAAAAGCCAATTGTGTTTTGTCTCAATTAATTACATAGTTTTGTTAGATATTACATAAATAGATGAAATATGAGTTGTATACATGAAAACCTTGAATAAGGAATAATATAAAACCTGCAATGTAACTTATATATTCTTTGTGAATATATACAGGTAGAAAAATAAAAGGGAATGATACATACCTAATTTAGGATAATTGTGACCTCTAGGATAGGAGAAAAATAGGATCAGGAAAGGTATACAGTGGACTTCAAATCTATAATGTATATCCTTTGTTTAAAGAAACCAGAGGGAGGGAAGGAGGTACAAAACAAATTTTTTTTTTTGAGACAGAGTCTTGCTGTGTTGCCCAACTAGAGTGCAGTAGCATCATTATAGCTCACTGCAGCCTCAAACTCCTGGACTCAAAAGCGATCCTCTTGCCTTGGCCTCCCAAGTAGCTGGGACTACAGGCACATGCCACTATGCCCAGCTAACTTTTTTTATATTTTGTAGTTGTGTTGCTCAGGCTGGTCTTGAACTTCTGGCCTCAAGCAGTCCTCTCACCTTGGCCTCCCAAAGTGCTAGGATTACAGGCGTAATCCTGAGCCAGCGCACCCAGCCATACAAATATGTTTAAGATACAAAGCCAGGTTTTGGAAACACATTTTTCCTATTTCCCATCTTCCTTTAGTTTGTTTCTAAAGACTAAGCATTTCCAAAAATTATCCAAAAATGCTCTAAAATTAATTTTTAAAGTGACTTAATATCTAGACTTGGTCAGGCCAGAATAGAATCACAAAAGGACTTGCTAGCACCATTCCCAAACTATGTAATGAGGTACACTTATATTCCAGGGACCAGAACTGTATAGGAAATCTCCAGCAGTTTAGGCAGTGAATCTCTGCATTATTCTTTAAGACCATTACATGCTTATGGAATGAGTCTTGCCAGCTAGCTTTCTTTCCTGAAATCTGGTTTTCCCTTGAGCTCCCTAATTGGAGCGTTGGGCCTGGGGAGCAAACATGTCTAGCCAGACAGGCCTTAGACAGGCCCCTCATACTGACATCTTAACCTTTCCCTTGACCGTCTCATCTCTTAGATTATTTGTATCCATTTATTTGGATTTGAATCTGGCCTGCTGGTTGGCAAGCCTCATGAGTTTATTCTTCATATCCTGTCCCATGCTGGGTTTCCTCTGAAAGCTTTGTGGAAAATGAATGGCATTGCTTAATCTAGTACTGTCAGGGCTATTTTTTCTAGATAAGGAAGGAAGTCAACACATTCTTAAACATCTCATAAAATTGCATGGCACAATATCACTTGTTTCTTTAGGACAGAATCATAAAAAGTATTATGAAATGTAAAGTAAATATTGTTGCCAGTATTGCAGGGAAAGAAAGAGAGATGTCATTTGACAAAAGCATTCCCAACCACCACCACCCTTACACCCATAGTATGGATTGAATCTCATCTTTGCACAAAATAAAAGATTATGAAGGTGCTATACAGACTAGTTTGGGAAACCATCTTTGGGAAAGCTTTTTCTTCAACCCAGAGAAATGATTAGAATCAGGAGATAGTTTTATCCACAGGTCTTATTTTCTCTGTTTACTAAAACTACTGCTACTGTCACAAGTTAGACTGAATCTGAAAACCTAAAAAGTTTCATGACATCTTTCTCTACATAGTTACATTACAGTTCTGTTTTGTTGACCGTCTTAATTTTGTATCCTACAGAAACAGTGTAGAGTAACTTTATTTCTATTTCCATCTCTTCTACTCATCTTGCTGTGTGACCTTGGGAAAATCTATTTTTTTAGAATCTCTCTCAAATGTACAGTGAACACATACAGTATTTGCCTTAGTACCCACTTTCTAGCCCATCCAGACTGCAAAGCTCCATTTTTCTAATTTCTGCGTCAAGCCATGAGGGAGTCTAGGCAGAATAAGGGGCTACTGCCCTCTGCTGGTCCCAAGAACACACCTGCCCATCAGTGCAGTGGCCCTGCCCATCCTAGCACTGAGAGACAGTGCCCCTTGTGTGTGGTTGAGCTGACATAGTAAGAAACCACAAAGAAAAAAAGCAAATTACATGTTTGGAAAAATAATAATATTTTAAGTTTCGGGGTATTATTGATTTCTTATGTACATATCAGGAGATAGTTCTATCCAGAAGTGGTTTTCTCTGTTTACTAAACCTGCTACTATCACAGATGCCATAGCCATTTGTGACGGTCTTGCAACCAAAATGTTTGTCCTATAGTCACTTCATTCTGCTGTAATTCTCACCTAGTAAATGGGCTGTGGGTTCTGACCCTATGGCCTACTGTCACTCTGTTTTGCACCATTTTTCTACCTTGGAAGATATATAGTCCCACTTTTGTTCAAAAGATTTAGAGAAGATTTTGCCAATTAACTTTTAGTTTGTGAATAAACAGGAAGATACAGGTTGAGTATCCCTAATTTGAAAATCTGAAATGCTCCAAAATTAGAAAGTTTTTGAAGGTTGACATGACACCCAAAGGAAATGTTCACTGGAGCATTTCAGATTTCAGATTTTCAAATTTGGAATGCTCAACCAATAAATATAATGCAAATATTCTCATATCTAAAAAAATCTAAAATTCAAAACACTTCTGGTCCTAAGCATTTCAGAGAAGGGATACTCAGCCTGTAATGTCAACTGAAATGTGCCAAGGAAGGTACATATGCAGCATTAGTGAAAAAAATGCTGAAGGAGGAAGGTAGAACTTCATTACACCCTTAGGTTCCTGTATAGCTCTGTTAAGTTTTAATTAAAAAATTATGGTTATTAACTTTTTTAGTGTGTTGATTATCCTAAAGCTATACTTTATGAGAAACTGATAAGGGTTTCTTAAGAACTCAGATTTTTTTGAGCTCATCTATATTAATATATTTTTCGGACTCCAAAATTTTTGGAGTTGCTATTCATTATATTGTGCTGCATTTATAAGAAATATAAATTTCTTGACTATACTCATGGGAAAGGCAGTTGAGAATTATGCTTTTATCTTACTTGAATTTTGGGCCTTTAAAATCTCTTTGAAAATAGGCCTGTGCACTGCTACTGAAGTAATTGTTAGTTCTTAGAGTAAAGGACTAAAAAGTAAAGCGGAAAAAAGCATGTGACCCACAAACCAAGTATCTTCATGCAGAGTATAAAAGCAGCTTGTGATTCACGGTGTGTGTGGCTTCTGCTTACGCACTCACAAAACCACACAAATTTTGTCCATTATTTCTCATAGGTAGATAGGTCTATGATTTCCTATAGATAGTAGTTGTATCTTAAATGAGCAGACAGACATCATTAAGTCCAAAAATGATCTGTATACACCTTCCCCTCAGTGCACTCCTGACTTTTGCTTCATGGTCAGCCCCAACCTTACAGCAACGTAATAGGGAGAATTGGATTTATAGCCGGTCACCTCAGTAGCAGTACACAGTCCTATTTTGAAAAGCTCTTACGCATGGAATGCTGTACACAGGGATTCATATAGGTAAGATCACAACCACTCTGCTTCTAACTACACAAGTACTACATTCCATGATACACACTGTGCCTATTTCAGCTCTAGACCAAAAATAAAATTAGCATGTATTGAGCATAAAATTTTTTACCAGATATCTCATATATCTGGTATATATCCCTAAGAAATGAACCAGCTTTTACAGCATAACTGTTACATATGTAACCTTAATAGTAATCTTCAGTGTCCAACATTTCAGGAGAAGAGAATTTGGCTTATTAAATTGTTTCAAAAGAAAATTTATCAGAAACTTTAGTTCTACTCACAGAAAACAGATGAACCCAATTCCAAAGAATAAAATGGGCCCAAAAAAATGCTTGTCTATTGAAAATGGCACCTGCTCCTTCTTGAGAAATGATGAATTTAAAAATGTTTGAAACATCTTTAGTGAAAGCAGTGGCTGCGGAAAGAGGACTCAAATCATTAACTGAAATTTGGTGATATAAATTATCTTTAAAATTAAAAATTCAGTGTTATGTAAAGTTTTGTCAGGTTTCAAGGCAGTATATTACATTGAGAAACAAAATCATAAAGTGGGGGAAAAAACAAACGTGCTATAACTGGTACTTAATTTGGCAGTTAATTTATTTTATGATTTGCTTTCAGTTCTTTTGGAAGACAATTTGGTATAGTAAAAAGAGCAGGGGCTTTGGAACCAAACAAACTTTGGGCTTAAAACCCATTTGCACCACTTATATAATTGTTATATGGCCTTGGGCAATCACTTAAACCTCCCTGAACTTCTGTTCTCTCTTCCTTACATTGGGGATAATAATGTGCATCTTATGAGATTTTTAGTATTAAATTAGATATATAAATATATATAAAGTGCCTACCAAGTGTCTGC
This sequence comes from Cheirogaleus medius, assembly GCA_008086735.1. Lineage (NCBI taxonomy): Eukaryota > Metazoa > Chordata > Mammalia > Primates > Cheirogaleidae > Cheirogaleus > Cheirogaleus medius. The sequence goes on from VBSM01001265.1 coordinate 30,188,269, forward strand.
AGAGTTAGTTTTCCTTCCCTCTATTGTTAATCACCTCTTAAGTTTACTCTAACTCTGAAGCCCAGCAGCAAGTCCTTGAAAAGAAGGAGGTTTGGTTTGTGTTTATCTTCCCATGCCCAGATTTGGTTACCAGAAAATGCCCTTGAAGCCCAGAGCAGTCTTCTAGTGAGTATGTGAGCCAGGCAGCAGCTTTTGTGGAGAGGTAATGGGCTAGAACGAGCAGTAGGAAGGGTGCAGTTCCTCCTTCATGATATACCCTTATTTCGTGTGTAAGGCCAAGCTGTAGGTTCACTCACATTTCAATTAATGCCCTTAAAAAAAATGTACTCTAAAACCAAGTAGAAGAAATTTTAAATTATCTGGAGTTTTATGTTTAGGTTATAATGGATTTTATTATATGTCCTAATTGTAGTAATATTTACCAACTCTACAGTACCTATTATATACACAGTAACAATGCTAGGTACATTTTATATATTCTCTAATTCATAAAATAACAACTTTGATTTTTAGCTGTTGCTTAAATGCCCATTTTGATAGATTAAGTCACTGAAACCCTCAAGGATTCAATAGTAAGCCCAAGGTTACCAGTTAAAATGGAGTAAATTGCTGATTGCTAAACATGTACTGCCATAAGTTATTCTTTAGAGAAATCCTTTGATCACATCTGTGATTAACTGTGGCCCCTGTGACCTTCCAAACTGTCATAACTCTGCCAGCTCCGTGGTGATGGATGTTGTGTGTTCCCACAGAAACTCGCCCCTGGAGTCAGCCAGTTTGCTTACACCTGTGTGCAGGACCACCCCATTTGGACGAATCAGCAGTTTTGGGAGACAACCTTTTACAATGCAGTGCAGGAACAGGTTCGCTCCCTCTATCTCTCAGCCAAGGAAGACAATCATGCCCTACATCTGAAACAAAAGGTAAGAGGAGAGACAAAAAGAAAGATACTTGTGTGGGGCTAGATTCTGGCTTTAAGGAAAGCTTATACAGATGTTCCCAGGGCAGAAAGAAATCTAACCACTTCCCTCCCACCAGTGTATTTGGGGGTTATTTTAGGGAGCCCTGTGGTGAGCATCTTTCTTCTGTTGATTTCTGACATTATGTTTTTCCATAATAACTTCTTAATACAGTTCTTTAGCCTAGGATTATTTTAATATGTTTTAATAAATAAGAATTCTGTGGAAACAATTATATGAAGTTGAATAGAAAGAGCAAACCTAAAATGCCTAGGCATACATCTCTATGCAACTAACTTCCCTGAAGAAATGTCAAATTAAAGTTAATTGACTCTAAATGTAAAATTTAGTAGGTCTGCTCAAAAATAGGCCAGTAATAAATCTAGGTCTTCTTTTAGGAATATATCTTATCAGCATAAAATGTCTTTAAGAAAAATATCAAGAAAATATTTTAAAATAAAGAAAATTGGTTTTAGTTTGAAAGAATAGTTTACTAGCTCTCTGGTTTGAGGCAAGTCATGTTACTTCTCTGTGCCTTATCTCCTTATCAGTAAAGTGAATAGATATGATGATTATAAGATTTTAATGTCTTAATATATGTAAAGTATATTTACTGGCACATAGTAAATAAGTGTTAGAAACTGTCATCCTCATGAATTGAACTTAAAGCAGCCTTAATCAGCATTATACTTCAGAAATAATTGGGTTGATGGGGTGCTTTTGATAGTTTTTTTTAAGTAGCTGTAATGTTAATATTGATATATCTCAAAAGCATTCATAGAGCAAACACATGCCACTGCTTTTATGTCATCCATTCTAAAGAAGTCTGTCTCTGAGCCATAGGTTAGGTACAAGTGAGACCATAGATGTACCAGCTCTTCACAAGTTATAAGTGCTTTGCTATTGCTTCCTTGGGTTTGGCACATGGTTCCACTCAAGGCCTGTTAGATCTGGGAAAAAAGGCTAGGTTTTGTTTTGCAGTGGTGGTTATGTTTTGTTTACATGTTTTCATTTTTGCTGACATAGATACTTAATAGAAAAATTCCTTAAAACATTTATGTTTTTTGAAGCTCATATGAAGTGATGGATATTCTGTTTGGATTGTGTTGCTTTGTTTTTTAGGATAAGCTTCCTGATGACCAGTATCAGGAGAAGACAGCAATGGACCTGGCAGCCGAGCAGCTACGCCTTTGGCCGACTCTGAGCAAATCAACTCAGCAAGAGTTAGTGCAACATGAGGAAAGCACTGTCTTCAGTCAGGCCATTCACTTTGCAAACCTCATGGTCAACCTGCTAGTTCCACTAGACACAAGTAAAAACAAGCTCCTAAGAACATCAGCGCCAGGTGACTGGGAGAGTGGAAGCAACAGCATTGTCACAAACAGGTACCAAAATGTGGACATACAGAAATCTTCCTCCTACTCTTCTTGGGGCCATCTTAGCAAACTTAGCAGAGAATATAAAGCATTTTAGGCAAATACTGCTATACATATTTCAAAAATTAACCATTTTTCCTCACCTTTAGACTTGCTCAGCTCTTCTCTATAAAAGATTCACTTCATCCTACTCTTCTTAACCACCTCCCACACATTCTTCTCTTTTATGACCTAACTTTCCAAATGTCTCACCCACAACTGAACCAGCCCTTCAGTCACTTTCTGCCAAAGCAATTTACAGAAAGTTTGCTTTGAAAAATTACTAGTGAGCATCTTCTTGCCAACGTGATTATTTGTTTCCCAAATAATCCTTTTCCTCAACCTTATAGTCATGCCCTTAACCAGGCCTTACTCTCTACCATCCATTGACTTTACCACTGAAAATAAAACCCACAATCTTTACCATGTCCTACAAAGCCTAACAGGATCTGTTCCCTGGCTAATGCTCAGACCTTATTTCCTATCATTCTTCTGTCAAATAAACTGGTCTCCCTACTAATGCTAATCCTTAAACACTCCAAGCATATTACTGCCTCAGGTCCTTTGTACTGGTTGTCCCCTCATTCTGAAACACTCTCTCCAAAATAGTCACAAGAATCACTCCCTCAACTTTATTTAGGTCTCTGCTCAAATGTTACATACCCAGAGATGCCCCCATGACTTCCCTATCTTAAGTAGCACCTCCATCACTCTATCTCCTCCTACCTTGCATTATTTTTCTTTAATGACATTCTCCACAGCCTAATTTATTTCATATGTTTGGTTATTATCTGTCTCCTTTGTCTGTTTTGTTCATTGCTATATCCCCAGGGTCTTTGCACATAGTAGGTACTCAAGAAATATTTGGTTGAACAAATGATTAAATGAATGAATAAATGAACAGATCACCCCAACAGCAATGAAATTCTGTCCTTTTTAGGGCTTCAGTATTGGATGCTGCAACATCCTTGTAGTTCTTCTAGCTCCCATAAATTATTCATCTCAGGCTCTTTCAGGCAGCTCCTCTTCTCTTTCCATTCTCAATTCATCTGCCAAACTCTTTATACTCTGTTGGAAAGCTCATCCAAAAGCCTAAATCTCTGGACCCAACCTCTTAGTCTCCCTAACTTGAATACTCATTTTTGTCAAGAGCATGTAAGAATTTCTGATCTTCCAGGCTAGACAACTTAGAGTCAGCATTTTGCACCATACAGTCAATGCACAGATCTCTTATCTCTTCTTGTATAGAGTTTCTAATCTGTCCCCTGGTTATTTTACATGAACAATATAGTTTAGGTCCTTATCACTTCAAGCCATAATTATAACAGTCTCTTGGTTGTTTCACTCTCTTTCTGTAGTTTATCTGGCCTACTGCCAAAAGAATCTTCCTGAAATGATGCTTTCACATTCCTTCACTGCTTGTGATTCCACAAGACTCTGTTTCACCAATTCTGGGCTCATCTGCCTGATTTTTAAGATCTTCCTTAATCCGTCCCCAGCTTTATCTCCCACTGCCAGTCAAGTTGATCTCCATTTTGACCAACAATAAATGGGAAAGGCACCTAAGTCCTTTAATGGTTTCTGATGATGTGATGGCCATACTCTTTGCTTAGCTTTACTTTAACACTGTTACAGCTAATGTGGTTGACTTTGAAGCAAAGAGAAGTGAATTGGTTAGAAAAGACAAATGAGTCTTTTCCATGATTAGCAATCTAATTTGTTGAATAGTAGGAACTGAATAAGCAACAGGGGCAGAGATTGAGCTTTCACATCTGCTCCATTTCAAATTTGTTCCCCTCTCTTGCATGATTTTATCACCTAGAGAGGAATGATGGCTTCATAGTGGCCAAATGAGTTGTAATTCACTCAGAGAGAGATAAATTCTGGCAAGAGAAGGGTACATAGGACAGTTTAGTCCTTCCATATGGAAGAATATGTTAATTGCTGAGAAAAATATTTTACTTTGCCTACCAGAGAATATGTTCCCCAGTTGCCAAAGATAACCATATTACTTTGTTTGGCTCTATGTAATAATTAACTTAGGAGAGTAAGTTTTTTTAGAAGATTCAGGTAGCAGATAATAAATGCTTTATTTTCTGTGGTTCCTGAATTCTTTTTGGGAGAATGACAGAAGGTATCCCTTGCAGAAACAAATCTGAGTCCAAAAGATAATGCCTGACAGCATTTTCCAAATATAGGCAAGTAGAACATTGAGCACATTTTGATTGCTGTGTAAATTGACTACTTGGTAGTAGTCATTTGTTGCATTTGCATACTGACTGTGACTTCTTTCCTTGACTGTCTTAGTATTGCAGGAAGTGTAGCTGAGAGCTATGATACAGAGAGTGGGTTTGAAGATTCAGAGAATAACGACATTGCCAATTCTGTTGTGCGGTTCATTACCCGATTTATTGACAAAGTTTGTACCGAGAGTGGAGTTACTCAGGACCATATCAAGAGCCTTCACTGCATGATACCAGGTAATCCCTTTGCAATATTAGAGAATCACAATATTAGAGATAATTGAGTTGCAGCATAAAACTTGTAATACTTGTCTTCCATGTAGTTTAGATTATTAAATATGAAATGTCTGATTTACTTAAGTACTAAGTTTGACAGTTGATATCTCTGTCATTTCACTTTGACATTTCTTGTTTTATGTTTATGGTGAAGGTACATCCTGTCTTTCAAACACATGGTTTGGCTTGTGAATATCTTTCAGATTTTTTTTAGAGGAGTTTTTGTGAAACTATGGATAAGGGAAAAATTTGTGTTATTTTCAAATAAGTTTCATCATGGAACCAATGCAGCACAAACAGCTCAAAATATCAACGAGTGTTTGAGAAAGATGTGACTAAAGAACACACAGTACATTGATGGTTTGAGAAGTTCAGTTCTAGTGATTTTTAACCTTGAAAATGAGCTACATGGGTAACCTGAGACCAAGGTAGATAATGATGAGCTGAAAGCTGTAGTAGAAAGCCAATCCATCTCAATCTATGTGTCAATTAGCAGCAAGGTTTGATGTTACTATTCCAACAATATTGGACCATTTGAAACAAATCAGCAAAGTAAAGAAGCTGGATAGGTGGGTTCTGCATGAATTAAACGAGCGCTAGAAGAGATATAGTCTCAAAGCTTGCTTTTCTTTGCTGTCACAACATAAAGGTGAACCATTTCTACACTGTATTATTAAGCATGATGAAGAATGGATTCTTTTTTAAAATCGCAACCATTCAGCACAATGGTTGGATAAAGATGAAGTGCTAAAACACAGTCCAAAACCAAATATTCATCAAAAAAGCTAATGGTGTCTCTTTGGTGGTTGAGCGCTGGTATTATCCACAACAGCTTCATGAAACCTGGGCATTCAATTACAGTGGATGTCTACTGCAACCAAATGGACAAAACCATGCTTGTGATTAGGTAGCCGAGATTGGTCAATAGAGACAGGCCAATCGTCTTGCAAGACAACGTTCAACTACGTGTTGCACAAATAACGCTGCTCAAACTACAGAAGCTGAACTTGGAAACTGTTATCCACTGTATTCACCAGACCTTGCACCAACTGACTACCACTTCTTCCAGGCTTTGGACAACTTCTTGCAAGGAAAAATATTCAGTACTCAACTGTGGAAAACGCCTTTTGTAATTTGATTGCCACTCGCTCTCCAGGCTTCTTCGCTGCTGGCATAAACAAGCTACTGTTAAGATGGCAAAACTGTGTCAATAGTTTAGGTACATACTTGGATTAATTGTACTGCTTCTTGTTTGAGATGTAATAAATTACACTTTTGATTTGAAATCAGACATTTCATATTTAATGACCTAAGTATTTTCTGATTTGTTTTTTTAATGTTTATAAAGTGTTACAAAATACATATATAATATAAAATTTTCCATTTTAACCATTTTTAAGTGTACAATTCAGTGGCATTAATTTCATTTACAATGTTGTGCAACCATCCCCATTATCTATATCCAGAACTTTTACATTACCCCAAACAAACACTCTACCCATTAAACAATAACTCCTGCTTCCCCATGCCCTAGCCTCTGGTAACCTCTAATCTACTTCCTGTCTCTATGAAGTTGCCTACTCTAGATATTTCATGTAGGTGGAATCATGTAATATTTGTACTTTTGTATCTGGCTTATTTCACTTAGCATAATGTTTTCAAGGTTCCTACATGTTATAGCATGTATCAGAACTTCATTCCTTTTTATGGCTAAATATATTCTGTTGTCAGGATATTCCACATTTTGTTTATCCATTCATCTGTTGATGGACACTTCAGTTGTTTCCACCTTTTGACTATTGTAAATAATGTTATTATGAACATTCACATACAAGTATCTGTGTCCTTGATTTCATTTCTTTTGGGTATATTCCTAGGAGTGGAATTGCTGTGTCATATGGTAATTCTAAATTTAACTTTTTGAGGAACCACTAAACTTTGATTAGTTTTTAATTCTAAAATATCCAAAATTTGTTCTTACTCTGCTTGTTTTGTGCTCTTTTATTTGATTACTGTGACTCATCCTAGGAATTGTAGCTATGCACATCGAGACCCTAGAAGCAGTACATCGAGAAAGCAGAAGACTTCCGCCTATACAGAAGGTAATTATTCCAAACTACTTGCTTTCAGGGTATAACATCTCTTCTTAAAAACAAATAATAGACTGTTGTGCTCCAGAAAATACCTTCTCTTAACCTTTAGCAGAGACCAGCTCCAGTTTTAATGATATATTAAACTTATAGAGGAGTTTGTCATATAGAACCTTATAAAAAGGATACTGAAATAGGGAAAGTATCTTTTCTTAGATTCAACAAAGGAGCAGTAATAACCTCTTTTTGAGTCTGCTTTTATAGGCAGGGCATAAATTATGAACAGTTCTAACTTCTAAGCCCAATATAAGATTTTATGCTGTGTTTACCTCCCCCCCAAAGAAGGATTTAAGGCAATTACCATAAAAACACCAGGTCCCTGAATCTGACTGTACATCAGAAGCAGCTGGGAAGTCTTGTAAGAATTCAGTCTTGAACTTCACCCCAGCCTCCTGAATTGGGGTATGCCAGGTCATGTCCTGGGAATCTGTATTTTCACAAGCCTCCCAGATGATTAGTTTGCAGCTAGTCTGGCACCAGTAGACTAGAGTTCAGGATCCTCTTGCTGGTATAAAAGAACTATTAAAAAAAATTCAAAGGAGAGATTAGAAACCAAATAGGTAGGAAAGAGAATTTTATCAGAAACTCGAGATGCAGTGATCATTATACTTTGGCTTTATGTTTAGCTCTAAGCTTCTTAGAGCCAGAAAAAGAATAGTCTGATTTATATAGTTTTTATTGCTTAGTAATAAATAAACATGTTAGACCTTCAGGAGAGATTTTTTTTTCCTATCTCTAAACTCTTCAGAGTATGTTATATGGTTCCTCATATAAAGGATACTGACTGAGTCAAGATTTCCTAAGTTATATAAATGTTCATTACTTGGCCAAGAAGGACAGGTCTTTTTAAAAACTTATCCATTTTCTTTAAGTATTTGTTTTTTCAATTTATAAAAGTAATAATCTTCTTTATATAAAATTCAAGCATGAAGAAATATACATTGTCCAAAGTGAAAGTCCTCTGTAGTCCTTCCTACTCCACCTTTGCCTCCACCTTTAACCATAGTAACACCACTGTTAAGAGTTTAGTTCATATTCTTACAGTTTCTTTTCTTTTTCTAAAAATGAGATCATAATAAGCATACTGGTTTCCAACTTGCTTTTTTTACTTAACAATGTATTCTGGATATCTTTCTATGTTAACACTTATAGGTCTATGTCATTTTTATTAAAGGTTGCAAAATGTTCCATTGAATGGATATTTCAAATGTTTGCGTTATTTCCCAATGTTTTTACTGTTAACAAGCAATTCTCAAAAGAATCTTTTCATACTTGGATGTACAAACTTCATTTCTTCCTCTTACCAAATCTGCTTTCTCCTTTGACTATCTGAGAAGTCTGGTTTTTTAGGTCTGTAACTGAAAAGATAACCTTAGTCTAAGTGTTAGAAACCCCACAAAGGTTGCATTTAAAATACTTTCTCTCTTGTAAGCCCAAGATTCTTAGACCTGCTCTGCTGCCAGGAGAAGAAATTGTTTGTGAAGGCCTTCGAGTTCTGCTGGATCCTGATGGAAGAGAAGAAGCCACTGGAGGTCTTCTTGGAGGTCCTCAGCTCCTCCCAGCAGAAGGAGCCTTGTTCCTCACCACATACAGAATTCTTTTCCGAGGGACTCCCCATGATCAGCTAGGTGTGACTCATGATATGTCATCAGAACACGGGTATCTGCGTGGTACATAAGGTTTTGATTCAGTCTATGCACAGTAATTTGTAGATAATTTCAAATCCAAAGTAAGCTTTTTGCCACACAGGTATTTTGGGGGATACTTTTGTCTGTCAAAGCTAATGATAATTTGGATCATAGATTTTTACTTGAAGAATAAAGGATATCTTCTAAACAATAAATCAAGTGTTCATTTGCTGAAACGATCATAATTTCATATTGTAACCTAGGAATAGTCACTGTATCTAACTGCTAAATATGTCCTCTGCTGATTTGCCCCAGCTTTCTGAGTCCTATAGTTAACTGTAAAGCTAAGGTCTTCCAGACACATGATCCTTTTTGTGAAAGAATATACTAAGCATCACAGGGTTATACAGCACTAACTAACCCCACTTCCTTCTTATCCTATTTCAATTAACCCCATTTCCCTCTTAGCAAACAACTTCTCTTCCATTCACCAAATTCCCATAACTTCTATTTCTATTTCCTACTACTCTATACAACCTTCTATATTAGAAAGGAATAGCATGCCCTCTCCAAAAGTAATCTGCATCATCGTCTTAAATTCACTATAATCTTTATGTACATATTCTCATTGATGGGAAAAACACATAAGGTTTTGGGAAAAACTTTTGGACTCCAAGTCATAAAGCTCAGATTTGGATTGCTGTTGACCAGTCTTGATAGCTTAAGTCACCTAACCTCTCTGGACTTCATTTTACTCTTCTATAAAATTAGGGAATTGGGTTTTCATTGGTGATAATTCAGTGGTTCTTAATCTTGGCTGTATATTTGAATTAGCTGGGAAGCATTAAAAAAAAAAATACCAATTTCTGGGCCTACCCCTTAAACAATTGAATTAGAATCTAAAGCAGTAGGAATGGGAAGAGCCAGGTATCAGTACATTTCTTAAGCCCACAAGTGACTGTGATGAGTAGTGAGGATTGAGAACCAGTGTGCTAAATGGTCACTAAAGTTCCTTTCTCCTCTGAAATTATTTATTCAGTAGCATTTGATGAATATGTACTACATGCTGTGCATTTTATTAGACAATGGAATTCAGATGTATAAAATGTATCATTAAAATCTTAACAGTTATATCATTCCTAGGTTGGATAGACTCAAGGTTGTAGTTATAAAAGATTGCTTACCAAAAAGTTGCTTTTGCTCAAGCAATGAGTTGAGAATTTCAATAAAGAAAGAAGAATTCATAGGAATAGCTATGCTTATTTTGAAAAAGTGAAAAACAAAGCAAAATCTCAGCCCTCTTTGTCATATTGCTCTATACATAATTGACGTTGTATTTGAAAGCAAAAGTACTTTTAAAAGAAACTAAATATATAATACTTATAATTTTTTGTAGTAAGTAGGCCTTTTGTGAGATTAATAACCATAAACATAGATTTTTTATATAATAACATGAGATAGTTATGTGATCATTTAAATTGCTATAATTTATTTCTTTTAAAGAAAAAGCCATGCTTAGTGCCATATTGTTCTCTTGTTTTTTCCTTTCAAATTTTGAGTTAATTTTACTTTTTAGGAAAATTATTTTTATCAAAGAAAATCTTTTTATTTGCATTTTATTTCTTTTTAAATTTCCAATTTAAAATTTCTCCTTTAATTACAGACACAGAAATCTAATAGTTTTACATATGTTATATAAGCATAGGTTGTTTAATATATCCTAGAACTTAAATCCTATGTACATCCTGACTTTGCTTATCCTCTGGGTATGAACTCAATGTAAAAGGATAGTCAGAATTTTCCAGGTTAGGAATTGACAGATCCAGGGAATGAGGAATTCTGATGACAATAAATGAATAAATGTGTGGGCTCTTAAGTCAGATAAACCAAATTTAAATATCTCCCCACCTCCTCCCCACCCTGGCTTACTAGCTGCAAGGCCTTATTTATTACAGCTCCTATTATGTTACCTGTACCACTGTCTACATGCTCTTCCTCTTCCCCTCTGCAAATTCAAATCCTATACTCTCTCCAAAGCTCACCTTCCCTCTTACTTCTTTCAGAAATCCTTTTCTGTCCAGCCAGCATACAGAGATCTCCTTTCCTGAAATATTTAAATCCTTGTAGTCTGTTCCCTCAAAAGTGGGAGCTAACCACGTTATTATATTCTACATGTGACTCTCCTCCCATGGGAAATTGGAAGCTCTCCAAGGGAAGCTTTGTGTGCGCTACTTTTTTCCTAGATTCTCATCTTCATAACCTCAGGTAGTTGATAAATAATTATTTATATTTTCACATTCTTGCTTTAACAGTTAAACTCAGCCAGACATGGTGGCTCATGCTTATAATTCCAGCACTTTGGGAGGCTGAGGTGGGAGGATTGCTTGAGGTCAGGAGTTTGAGATCAGCCTGAGCAACATAATGAGACCCGTCTCTACAAAAAAAAAATAGAAAAATTAGCAGGGCATGGTGGCGTGTGCCTGTAGTCCTAGCTACTTGGGAGGCTGAGGCAGGAGGATCACTTGAGCCTGAGAGTTTGAGGTTGCTGTGAGCTATGATGACGCTTTATATAAAAATTTAATATAAATTTTCTTATATAGGCTGCACTCCAGCCTGGGCAACAGAGTGAGACCTTGTCTCCAAAAAAAATTAACCTTCTAAAAATCTTGGGCCTAAGTTCAGTCCTGTAATATGCATATTATATACATATTTTAGTACCTTTTACCTCATATGGAAACAAACTTTAAAAACCTGTTCTCTTTTGCTTTATCCTTACACTAAATATCTTGCATGACTTTTCAACATATGAGGAATACTTCTTTTTTCTGTATAAAACCTCCTTTCCTGTAAGATTGTCTTAAACCAGGTGATACTATGTGGCACAAAGCAGGTTGGGGAGAAAGAAAGAATGAAGGTAGGCAGGCTATGAAAGATACTTAACTCTGGGAAAGGATTATGTCTCAGGAATGACTTGTCATGCAGTAAAACTAATGAATGAGATTCTAGAATCATGGCATTTTCTCTCACTGCTTTAATAGACATTTCCTCTCTATATGCTCAAGGAAGCAACAGGGACTCTAGAAGTGAGCCATAAAGGGCTGTTGCTAAGTCTGTATCCTGTCTTTCAACAGTTGGTGAGCAGACAGTTGTGCGGAGCTTTCCCATTGCCTCCATCACAAAGGAGAAGAAGATTACAATGCAGAATCAGCTACAGCAGAATATGCAAGAAGGACTTCAGATCACATCAGCATCTTTTCAGGTATTAAAAAAGGAAGCCAGCTGAGTGCAGTGGCTCACGCCTATAATCCTAGCACTCTGGGAGGCCAAGGCAGGAGGATCTCAAGGTCAGGAGTTCAAGACCAGCCTGAGCAAGAGCAGTACCCCATCTCTACTAAAAATAGAAAAAATTAGCTGGGCATGATGGTGCACACCTATAGTCCCAGCTACTCAGGAGGCTGAGATAGGAGGATTGCTTAAGCCCAGGAGTTTGAGGTTGCAGTGAGCTAGGTTGATGCCACAGCACTCTAGCCTGGGCAATAGAGCAAGACTCTGTCTCTAAAAAAGAAAAGAAAAGAAGAGGAAGCCATTCTTTAACTATTCAGAATTTTCAAAAATCTAATGATGTTGTGGCCATTTTCTGTGGTTTCTGTAGTTAGAGGATGAGAATGAGGAGATCAGAGAGTCCGAGAGCATAATGTTCAGCTGAGTAAACTTATGAATAGTCTTGGATTTAATCCCTCATTCATGAGCACCTTAGTGAACTCAGAGTACCAACAGATTGTCTATCAGTATTTAGTGATCTTAATAACTCAGACATATACAATTGGCTCTTATTCCCTGCCAAATTATACTTCAATCCCTATTTGATAAAGCCTTCACATAAATGCAATTCTCTTGGCATCTGTTTCAGAAGGAAATATCCTATGGCTTTTGTGTGAAAGAGGTAAAAGGGATAACTAAGGCTAAAGTACTGTTGGCACTAACTGCATAACCCCTGATAAAGCAAGGGTTTTTCCAAGGGGCTCTGAATGTATCAGAACTCATGGAATTACCAATGCCCTGTAAGAAGTGACCTTTTCTTAGTTTCTCCTTTTAAAAAATTCTCAGTCTGTAATATTTTGCTTTTCCTATATTTTATGCCTTATCTCTAACTTCTCAGATCTGCAAAGATTCCAATTCTTGCCTCATTCCTTCTAGTCAAGGAGCCCTCCCTGGCAGTTCTTACACTAACTGTGTGAAATGTGAGGCTGCTGATCTTCTCCTATCACCAGGGACTTCCTCACTGTTCCAAGTACTAAAGAACTCTACACTCAAATATTTCCTAACTATACTATTAGGACTCTTGTCAAACTGATTTTTTTCTTCCTAAATTTGTTGTATTACTGAGTAGGAAGGGACCTTATTAGGCCAAATTCCCAACATCTGTAACAACCAATTGAGAAATGAGAAGGTCATGTTTGCTACTTCAGCCACTACAAGTTAATTGCCGATCCCATCCTAGAAGAGATAGTCTTAAAGAAATCCAACTTCAAGATACATGATTTTCCTTGCCAACTAACCATCTATGGCGAGTAAACCTTTTTGAGCCTCACTTTTTTATTTTTAAAATTAAAAAATTGTATTCCATGTTATCCAAAATCCCTTCATTCCAAAAGTCTGACCATTTAGTAGTATTATATTCTATTATTTCAGTAATTTGGGGGAAAGTTGTCTAGAAATCCTTAATGCATATTATGTGTTTAATCTCTTTTGTCTCTAGCTGATTAAAGTAGCATTTGATGAAGAAGTGAGTCCAGAAGTAGTAGAGATCTTTAAGAAACAGCTGATGAAGTTCCGTTACCCTCAGTCCATTTTCAGTACCTTTGCTTTTGCTGCTGGACAAACAACCCCACAAATAATTTTACCAAAACAGAAGGAAAAGAACACTTCTTTTCGGTAAGATGAAAGACAAGTCTCTTAATTTCAGCCCTCCCGTAAGTCAGAGGAAGTGACCTATCCTATCCTTTGTGTCAGGGTGTAAATGATTGCTCTTTTTGTTGGCCATTCTGTCAAGCCCATTGGGCCAAGCTCTTAAAGTTACAGAACAGCAGCATTGATATATGTAGCAAGTTTCAAAAACTTAAAGCTACCAGAGGCTTTGACTATAGTGTCCATTCCTCACAATGCCTTTTTTAGAATGTAAAATTCTATTTTCTCTTTTTCCCATGTTGATCACTTTTTAAATGCCTTTGAGCAATCCTTTCAGCTTTTATCAATATCCAGGCCTAATAGTTTTGCTTTGATCTAGAAACAGGAGCCTTTTTTTTTCTTTTTCTTTTCTTTTCTTTCTTTATTTTTGGATAACTCTTTATTTTGAGCAACTGCAAACTTACAGAAAATTTACAACAGTAATGCAAAGAATTCCTGTATATCCTTGACCCAGGTTCACCAGTGGTCTCTATTTTGATCCATTTGCTGTATCATTCTCTCTCTCATATATATATATATATTTTTTTTCCTGAACCATTTGAGTTATATAAAAAAACACCCTTTTATCCTTAAATATATTAATATACATTTTCTAAGAGCAAAGACATTATCTTATATAACCACAGTACAGTAATCAAAACTAGGAAATTTAATTGATATAGAACTCTTAGCTAATCCAAAGTCTATATCCAAATTGTACTAATGATCCTTTGTAGCTACTTTTTTTCCGTGGTCCAGGATCAGACATTGTCATATTCCTTTAGTATGAACCCTTATTTTCTGATGAAAGTTTTTAGAAATTTATGTTGAAACTTAAATTTCAGTTATTACAAAATAACAAGTGTTTAATCGTCCATCAGCAATAAAATATAGGGAATATAATTTCAATTCATTCACCATTAATCATGTAGAATTTGGGTATCCGACAGTATAAATTATATATTAGGGAGAGCTTTGCAGACTTTGGAGAAAAGGCTTTTCATTTGCCTGAAAGTGGAGCAGATGGGAGATTATAGAAGATTTGAGGTTCCAGATACTATGTCATTTCTCAGTTGCATACCTAGTCACCTTTGTTACCTGCTAAGCAAAGGAGACCATGAATATCCAGGTATGATATGCTGAAGCATGACAGCTTCCTAGGGATTTACAGCAGGGAACCAAGCATCTTGTTTTAGCACTGTTGGATCACAGAGGAGCCTACGATATTTGTTATCCTATCCTTCAATGGAAGAAACAAAGCTTTGTACAGTATTTTAGGTTTAGAAACTATCAGAAACATGTATGTTTATATTAGTTTCAAAAATATATACCTGTATCAAGCCTGTTGTATCAGCCGTTTATTTTTTTTTCTTTTTTTTTTTTTATTTCAGCATATTATGGGGGTAAAAATATTACAGTTACGTATATTGCCCATGCCCCCCCTCCCCCCTGTATCATCTGTTTATAAAGCAGAGCAACAGAGGCATAGCAATTTAAAAATTATAAGAATTTCCTTAAGTAGGTGAAACAAAGGATATAGCTTTAACTAGGAAACAATTTCAGAAATACCATTGAGTTTAAGTTATACCTGAAGTGATTTTACAATAGGTTTAATTTAAGAAATATCAGTATTTTATGATTCCCAACAGTTATCTAAAACTTATTTCATAACCTTCAGGTTTACATTGGGGATGCCTAAAGGCAAGGTCTGATGAAACTATATGACAGCAAAAAAATTCTTACCACTTTTTAGGCCGGGCATGGTGGCTCACGCCTGTAATCCTAGCACTCTGGGAAGCCGAGGCAGGCGGATCGCTAAAGGTCAGGAGTTCGAAACTAGCCTGAGCAAGAGCAAGACCCCGTCTCTACTAAAAAATAGAAAGAAATTAATTGGCCAACTAAAAATATATAGAAAAACTTAGCCGGGCATGGTGGCGCATGCCTGTAGTCCCAGTTACTCGAGAGGCTGAGGCAGGAGGATTGCTTGAGCCCAGGAGTTTGAGGTTGCTGTGAGCTAGGCTGATGCCACGGCACTCTAGCCCAGGCAACAGAGTGAGACTCTGTCTCAAAAAAAAAATTCTTACCACTTTTTACTGAATAGCAAAAAAGCACAAAAAGAGTTCTGTTCTTTGTGGTAGAGAAGAACATAATCAAGAACAATCTTACTCAAAATCTTCACCTCCATCTGATTAGTCAGGAAATAGGTTCTTTGTTTAATTCTCTATATTGCAAATGCTCTGTGCCTTGATTTTCTATCAGCAAGAAAGGGTAAACTGTTTGATTTACATCCTAGTTTCCCTTGAATTAAAGCTGATTCTCAAAAGGATACTCAAATTTCTGATTTCTTATTTTTCTCCTCTCAAAAAAGGAATCATATTATTTTTTTCTATCCCTCGGAAGGTTTACAGCTATTTATTTAGAGGCAGGATATCACATATACTTACATAAAACATTTAAGAAATAAGTAGAGATGTTACCAACTATAATTGTCATATCATCTCAAAGAAAAGCCAGTGACTTAGTTGAAAGAGAGTTTGAATCAGTAGAGAAAGGGGCAGGCTGGCTCTCTATGTAGGAGGACCTCTCTACAAGCATGCTGTGTGGGAACAGTGGTGGGGATGACAGTATGGAGATAACAAGAGTGGGTCCAGGGCAGGCTTGATCAAAAAGCCAAACCAAGGGGTTTAGATTTGGGATGATAAGTTTTTGTCCCGCTTTAGCTTTTCTTGCACTTTTTGCCTGCAGCAGTGTCCTGATGACAATGGTGTTTTATAGGAAATTAGTCTACTTCAATATAAAAAGTAATGTAAAGAAGGAGAGGGTTAGCCTGAGCAAGAGTGAGACCCGTCTCTACTAAAAATAGAAAAATTAGCCAGGCGTCGTGGCACACGCCTCTAGTTCCAGCTACTAGAGAGGCTGAGGCAGGAGGATCACTTGAGCTCAGGAGTTGGAGGTTGTAGTGAGCTATGATGATGCCACTGCACTCTAGCCTGGGAGATAGAGCAAGACCCTGTCTCAAAAAAAAAAAAGGAGAAGGAGAGGATTAATCAAAGTCCAGACAATACTAGTGGCTGTGGGAATGAAGAAGAAACAATTTGAGCCATGTAGGTGTCAAAAATATAAGTGGTACTTTCATATTAAATTTACGTTCTTTTTGGTTTTATGACTTATAGCACCTTCTCAAAAACAATTGTGAAAGGTGCCAAAAGAGCAGGGAAAATGACAATTGGGCGGCAGTATTTATTGAAGAGGAGGACAGGGACAATTGTGGAAGAGAGAGTAAATCGTCCTGGATGGAATGAAGAAGATGACATATCTGGTATGTGAGAACTTATTTTTCCTTCATGATTCAACTTTATTCTTTCTTATATGAATAAGAATAAAAGACTAATATGTAGTTGCACTTAAACCTGACTCACAAAAACCTACATTTCATGAGAAGATTGGAAGCACTTACCAGCTTCTTAGAACTGGGAAAAAAAATTATTTTCTCAATTTTCCATTGTTCAGATAAGATTTTGTTAAGTTATACTTTACTAAATACATACAGCTGATTGGCCAGTTTTATGTGGATCTCATTAAAGGGAGAAAAAGGAGACCCTACTGCATAGGCAATTTAGGTATACAGTAGTCCCCTCTACCTTATTCTTATAAAATAAAAACATCGAATATTCAAAGTTGAAGATTTGGGTTTTTGGTAAGAACATTCTTGGTGCTCTTAATCAAAATGGGGGACCTAAGGTGAAGGAATTCTTAGGTGAAAAGAATAAAATACCTCCTCAATATGTAAAAGGATAGAATTTGGGCAGCTAAGATACCAGTACCTCTTAGTTGGGAAAATAGAGGCAGAAAGTCAGTTGCAAAATGTCTTGTTGAGTGATTGTTTCCTATTCTTAACCTAGTATCAAGTATGCTGTGGAATTAACATTACAGAGGATCTGATATAATGGGAGGCAGAATGTCATTACACCCTTTTCCTTCTTAGGATCTTAGAATCAATCACTTGCACTTTTTGCCTACAGTAGCATCCTGATGACGATGGTGTTTTATAGGAAATTAGTGTACTGCCATATAAAAAGTGATGTTTTTACTGCTGCTAATGCAACAACTACTACTAATAACAACAACAACATTTTTAAGAAAAGAGATCTTATCTTTGGAGAGAGCACTGGCTGTTCTCCATTTCAGCTTACTGGGATAAAGAACCTATGTGATTTTGTGTGTATGTGTACATGCCCTCAGTGAGAATGTGTACATACAAACTTGCCTCTGGGGGCAATGAAAATATCCATCATCACATTACTGAAGTTTTGGACCCCTGGCCTCCTCATAGGCATATATAAAGCCATAAAAATATTACTGTTCCCCATCACTATTGACTCTTCCAACTCAATGTTTTTAATATTTCATGGAACAAAACCTGTTATTCTATGACAGTTATTCCACCAAAAGACCAAATTATATAATGTTCTTTGCTCCTCTGAAAATAAAAGGCCAACACAAAATTGATACCTGAATACATTGCATTGTGAAGTTAACAAATTGAAAGACAAAGTCTTATATTTAAAGGACAAGCTGTTGGTTTTCTTCTTTTTTTAATTTTAATGGAAGAAGGCCATATCTTTCCCTTGCACAATAGTACTTTGAGTACGTTTCCAGAAACTTTAAAAGCTTGATTTGACTTCTCCTACTTTAAAAATAAATAGGAAAGTAAATTAGGACAGTTTTTAACATGGAATATTATTTTTAAGTTAGAACATGCAGTACTCAATTAGGAATGTCCTTTAAAAAAAAAAAATCCTCCCTAAAATACTTGATCATTGAGTAAATTCTTCCACATCTAAAATCTTAAAGGATTCTGTAACCTGTGATTGCAAAACTATGAGGGAGTTTCCCATGTCTACAACATCCTCTAACAAAAATATTTCCAGGAAAAAAAGTATAACTTTTTATATTATACTTCTCTAAAGAAAGAAAGGTCTTTTTCCTTCTAGTAAATTTCTGGCTAATCCAGAAATTTCTAATAAAAGTTTATGCTCTGAAAAATAAACTGAAACCTAGATGACGAGTTTTGTGTAGTGATCATATTAAAGATAAACTTTGCCTGCAGGTTAGCCTCTGACAAAGTTTGGGTGTTTGTTTAGAATCTTAAATAGAAATCACTTCAATTTGGCATTAATAAGCAAGCTTAAATGAAATAGAAAAATATGAGTGATGAATTCAGAATTATATTGTTTTTAAAAATTATTTAAATGGTATTGTTTTCCTGATATTTTTTAAATTACTGATATTTCATTTCTTGACTGTTCATAACTGTTTTAACTTAATGCTTATTTGAATATGATTCCTCATAGAAGTTACATGATTAAATTTGTGGCATATATAATACCTATAGCCCTAATATTATAATTATCATTATTATATTAATATAACTCTGTCTTGATTTAAAGATCCTCTTCAAAAGGAAGTTTTTAATCCTATACTTTGAGCTAATCATTTTTTCAAAACCTGTCTCTGCCATCACAGTTTCAGATGATAGTGAACTCCCCACAAGTACCACCCTGAAAGCCTCAGAGAAGTCTACAATGGAACAGTTAGTGGAAAAAGCTTGTTTCAGAGACTATCAACGTTTAGGTTTAGGAACCATAAGTGGCAGCTCTTCCCGTTCAAAACCAGAGTATTTTCGAATTACTGCCTCCAACAGGATGTATTCACTCTGCCGAAGGTAAGTCTGTCAGCGGGCTCCAAAAAGAGACCTTCTTTCCTTTCTTCCCATTTAAGTCTTGAATGGGCTATTTGCATCTCATTGGCATTCTCAGAAGGACAATTACATAACTGACAAGTACCTATATTAGGTCAGAGGGAGAAAGGTAAAGTTCTTGTCCCCTTCATGAATTTCCCTTATTTGTCTTTCTCTTCCCAGTTTGCCTCTTTTCTAGCATGCCTGAAGATAACTTGAAGAAAGAATAGGATTTGCCCAGGCAGATAGGAGAGATGAAAGTCTGCTATCGGCCCGGGATCTACAAACTCTGTAAAGGGCCAGATAGTAAATATTTTCAGTTTGTGAGCCATACAGTCTCGTGTTGCAACTCAACTATGCAGCAAAAGCAGCCATAGACAGTAAGGAAAAGAATGGGTGTGGTCAGTTTGGCCCCACAGGCTGTAATTTGCTGACCCAGGTGTAGGCAGGGTTTTCTAATGCTGTCTAATTAGAATATTTTCAAGGGAATATTAATTCAAGAATGTAAATGAACACATTTCCTTTTTTCTATTCTTGTCATCTCTCACTGTTTTTCAAATATGTTAAGCCCTGTTCCATGCTATACTATATGTAAATATATATTTTCTAAAAACTACATTTGCACTATCTACAAGTTTGATCATTTTAATCTGGTAAGTTGTTTTCTTTGCATTTATAAATTCCTGCTTTGATTAAATAGCTCTGAAAGTGCTTTGTAAATTGTAAGCCTTGTACATATTCTAGAAAGATGTCTTAATGTTACTGTTAGTTTCAACTCTGCTATTCTTGAGGAAATATAGATATGTCATTTTAAATGGCAATTTAGGTTTACAAATACCAATGTGAGACTTAAGAAACAAGTTAGGAATATAGTTTGAGATTATGGCCAAATAAACATTTTGCATAAATGGTTGGGACTCTGAGTATGCAGTATTTTTCTTGGATTCTCTGTCTTTCTAACTAAATTCTCTATGAAGATAAGTATAAATCATGTCAGGGTATGATGTCCTGCTGTTTGAGAAGTTTGCTATCAAAATTATGTTTGCCAGTAATAAAACAGATCTCATTTATCATTTCAGTCTGTCAGAAACAAAGTAAAATTTTAATAAATGACTTGTTAGAACACTTGTTATACAGAATTTATGGTGGTATAAAATAATATATATCCATTAAGCTATTAGAAGGAAGGAAATGAAATAATAAAAAAAATTCAGAAGTCAAGAAAGGAAAGAAATGGTGACAAAGAACAGATTAAATGAATAGAAAGTAGTAAGAAGGTATATTTAAATTCATATATATCAGTAATTATATTAATTATAAATTTACTAAATACTCCAAAGAAAGAGATTATCAGGGTTTTGGGGTTTTTAAAAAGCTCTCTGCTGCTTTTAAGGAACTTATCTAATATACAAGAATACAAAAGGGTGGAAAATAAAAGGATAGAAAAAATACTATGCAAAACTATCTTTAAAAAAAATTGTCACTATATAAATATCAAGGTAGACTTTAAAGTAAAAGCATTACTAGCAATAAAGAAGGATGGTTCATAATGACAAAAAGTTCATTTTATACACAGAAATTCATTAAGACCAGCAGGAGTTTATCACAAGAACTGGCTTGACGTTTGCAAATCAGTCAACCACATTAACAGAATTAAAAAGAAATGTATTGGCCCGGTGCGGTGGCTCACGCCTCTAATCCTAGCACTCTGGGAGGCCGAGGCGGGTGGATCGCTCAAGGTCAGGAGTTCGAAACCAGCCTGATCAAGAGTGAGACCCTGTCTCTACTAAAAATAGAAAGAAATTAATTGGCCAACTAAAAATATGTAGAAAAAATTACTGGGCATGGTGGTGCACGCCTGTAGTCCCAGCTACTCGGGAGGCTGAGGCAGAAGGATTGCTTGAGCCCAGGAGTTTGAGGTTGCTGTGAGCTAGGCTGACGCCATGGCACTCACTCTAGCCTGGGCAACAGAGTGAGACTCTGTCTCAAAAAAAAAAAAAAAAAAAGAAATATATACAGAAAACCATTTTATAAATGTAATATATATTTATGGGTTTTATATTTTTATTTTTTCCTGTAGATTTTGTATTCTTTGTCACATTTATAATTTTCTTTACAAAAAGGACTCTGAGCAAATTAGAAATAAAGGGCTCCTTAATCTGGTGTCTTAAAAATCATACAGCAGAAATTACTGATTTTAAAAATAAAATATTGAAAGCTTTTCCTCTGACATCAGAGCAAGACAAGGATGCCCACTGTCACCACTCCTGTTCCTTATTGTAATAGAGGTCCTAGGCTGTGTGAAAAGGCTAGAAAGCTAAATAATAAAAGATATAAAGGCCAGGCGTGGTGGCTCACGCCTGTAATCCCAGCGCTCTGGGAGGCCGAGGCCGGTGGATCGTTAGAGCTCAGGAGTTCAAGACCAGCCTGAACAAGAGCGAGACCCCGTCTCTACTAAAACATAGAAAGAAATTACCTGGACAACTAAAAAATATATATAAATATAAATTAGCCGGGCATGATGGCACATGCCTGTGGTCCCAGCTACTCGGGAGGCTAAAGCAGAAGGATCGCTTGAGCCCAGGAGTTTGAGGTTGCTGTGAGCTAGGCTGATGCCACTGCACTCTAGCCCGGGCAACAGAGTGAGACTCTGTTTCAAAAAAAGAGGTATAAAGATTGAAAATAAAGAAATAAAACCTGAATGTACATGTAGAAAATCTGAAGTAATATACACATAAACTTTTAAAATTAATAAGTGAATTTGGTAAAGTCACTGGTACAATGTCTTTGGTAATTATGGTAAAATATGGTAATTAGTCATATATACATGAAAAAATCATTATAAAATAACATTTTAAAAAGTGATGCTATTTTGGTATTACTACTTTTATGGTAGCACTAAAAACATTAAATACTTAGGAACAAATCTAATGGAAGATGTATAAGACCTCTCCATGAAATACTTAAAACCATATTGAAGATCATTAAAGATCTAAATATATAGATATTTCATGTTCTTAGATTAGAATACTCAATAGTCTAAAACTGTAAATTCTCCTGAAATTGATTTATAGAGTCAATGAAGTCCTAATCAAAATCCCAGCAAAATGTTTATGGAAATTGAAAAGATAATTCTAAGAGTTATATAAAAATGCGGAAGGCCAAGAGTACTCAAGATAGTCTTACAGAATAGTACTACAGAATATCAAGACTTTTTATAAAGCTACAGTAATTAAGACAGTATGAGATTGGCACAAGAATGGACAAACAGGTTGGTCCGAGTGCAGTGGTGTTTACAACTAATTGATCACAACCAGTTACAGATTCCTTTGTTCCTTCTCCACTCCCACTGTTTCACTTGGCCAGCCTTAAAAAAAAAAAAAGGATGGACAAACAGACCAATGAAGCATAATAGGGAGTATAAAGACAGCCCAACATATATGGATACTTGATTTAAGATAAAGATAGCACTTAGCAGTGGATACAAGATGTATTTTCAATAAATGGTGATGGAAAAAAGTTAATCTTGACCCCCTACCTTACACTATTCACAAAAATCAGTTCCCATTGGTCTGTAAATCTATATGTAAAAGATTAAGACAATAAAGCTTCTAGAAGACAGGAAAATGTTTTCATGACCTTGAGGCAGGGAAAGCTTTCTTAGGACAGGAAGAACATTATCTATAAAGTAAAAGACTAATTAAGAACGTCTGTACATCAGAAGATATCATTAAGATAGTAAAAAAGCAATAAATAGTGACAGGAGACTTGAACAGGTACTTCACAAAAGAGGACATCGTGGTGGCAAAAAAAAAAATCTGAAAAGATGCTCAACTAATAAGTCTTCAGATAAATAGAAGGTTGTACTGAAACTATTATATACCTGCCAAAATGACTGATATTTAAAAGGCCAACAATACAAAGTACTATTAGGGATGTCAAATAGGTGGATTCTCATTTATCCCTAGTAGGACTATAAACTGGTTAAATAACTTTGGAAAATTGTCTGATAGCATCTACTAAAAATTTAAATATCTACTGAACATATCCATGAACTACTACCTAGAAATTCTATTAGGTGGAGTTAAATTTCCAACAGAAATACATATGTGCTCCCAAAAGACATCTATAAGAATGTTCATAGCAACATTATTCTTAATAATAAAAAACTAGAAGCTACTCAAAATCAACAATGGAAGAATAGATAAGTAAATGGTATTATAATCACAAAGTAGAATACTATACAGTAATGAAAATGAACAAGCTACAGCTCTGTACAATAACATGAATGGATTTCATAAACATGATATTGAGCAGAAGAAGCCAGACACAAAAGAATAAATTCTATTTGTTCCTTTTATCTAAAATTCAAAAACAGGCAAAACTCATCCATGTTATTAGCTGTTAGGATAGTGGTATTCTTTAAGGAAGAGGAGGGAGAAATGGTAATTAGAAGGAAATACAAGGAGATCTTCTTGGATGCTTGTAATGGTCAGTTTCTTGATCTATGTGGTAGTGACATGGGTTTTTTGTGGGTGTTAAGTTCATTTGTGTTTTGAGCATTTGTATGTGAGTATACTTTAAAAGTTTCCACAGCAACTTCTGAAGCCCAGTCTACCTATTGAGGTTTAACTCTGGAGCTGAAGACTCTGGGTAGTGGGGTAGGATGGGTGGTGGGATAATTGGTATCTTTATTACTAAAGGAGACTGGTAGTCAGAGTAGCTTGTGCTGATCTTCGGGCTCAACACTATTTGCCCCAGGACTAGGGACTATACAGCTGTCACTCAAGCCCGTGTCTGGGAGCAGGAGAGAGCCTTAGATCTTATGTGTAGCACAGCATGGTCTGTTTGGGGCTCATTTCCAGTGGACGGAGGCAACAGCACACTATAGTGGGCAGGGAATAAAGGAGTGTGCTGGTTCTTTCCCAGTTATTGAAGCAGCTCCTGGAGGCATTAAACATTACTGTCTTACCTAATACACATTATCACTGTATCTTGAAGCAAGTGGGAAAAAACAGATATTTAAAGTTAGAAATAGAGAGGCCTAATTATGGAATTGCTTTTTCAGTCTTCATGAATGATTATGTTTATAACTTGGTCTTTTCATCAATTTGTGGTATTAGAAAAATACAGACCATAATTTCCTAGAGCACCAAAATGTTGGGCTTTCAGAATGCTTCCAAGGTACTATTGGTTAAGTATGGAAAGTTAATTTGGCATTCACTAAAATAGTTGAAGGTTACAATTTTCATGACTATAAACTGGATTTCGTCTTCCTCCTCTCAGCACTGGTTTATATCAAGATAAAGGATAAGAAGTTCTAGAAATGTATAGTGGTTATAGTTACACAACATTGGGAATGTACTTAATGCCACTGATTTGTACACTTAAAAAAGGATAACAAGGCAAATTTTATGTTAGGTATATTTTACCACAATAAAAAAAAATCACAAAAAAAGATACAGGATTAGTGGTTAGGAAGTTATAAATATGAAATCTCTTTAGTGTAATATTTGTAAGTAAGCTAAAGAAATGGCTCTAAAAACTGCCTACCTCCTTGCACTTACTAACTATAAAAGAAAGTACTTTTGTTATTTACTTTTCCAGCATCATATCCTATAACTTTGAACTAATATTTTCTAAATAAATATCAACATGTAGTGTTAATAAAATATTTAAACTCATTTTGACATTTGGGCATACTGTTCTCATACCAACAATCATTTGGGGTTTTTTTGTTTTGTTTTGTTTTTTTGAGACAGAGTCTCACTCTGTTGCCCGGGCTAGAGTGCCATGGCGTCAGCCTAGCTCACAGCAACCTCAGACTCCTGGGCTCAGGTGATCCTCCTGCCTCAGCCTCCCGAGTAACTGGGACTACAGGCATGCACCACCATGCCTGGCTAATTTTTTCTATATATTTTTAGTTGGCCAATTAATTTCTTTCTATTTTTAGTAGAG
Organism: Cheirogaleus medius; assembly: GCA_008086735.1. NCBI lineage: Eukaryota > Metazoa > Chordata > Mammalia > Primates > Cheirogaleidae > Cheirogaleus > Cheirogaleus medius. The sequence continues at coordinate 30,213,585 of VBSM01001265.1, forward strand.
ACGGGGTCTCGCTCTTGTTCAGGCTGTTTTCAAACTCCTGACTTTGAGTGATCCAGCCGCCTTGACCTCCCAGAGTGCTAGGATTACAGCTGTGAGCCACCACGCCTGGCCAATCATTTGGTTTTGATTTTTAATACTTTCACCATCTCAACAGTCTAATATTGGTATATTCTATTCTCTATTGTCATTTCAGTGACCTATGAGTTGTTGACAGTTTGACTTGTCATTCTCATAAAGTTAACATTAATCCACTAGTCTTACAATCTTTATTTCAAATTGAGGAAAAGTAGTGTTTCAGGCAAGGAAAATAATTCAGTTCAACAGAGGCCTTTTTAATGATTCTATGTAATATTTTTATTTTATAAGCTTAGGTTATTTGGCAAAAGTCCACAGTGTCACTCAGAGAGGCTCATTTCAAAAAAAGGCTACAAATCAGTGGATGAGTTAGCTACTTTCACCATGTAGGGATTTTCTTCTCAACCCCTGAAGGAATGAGAAGTTGAAACTATGTTCCACATTTGAAATATATGAATTATATGTCTTACCCCTTAACCAATATGTATCTGAGTCACAGAAAATTACTATGATATTGTGATATTCATATTCTTATATTCTCTCTCTCCCTCTTCTATTTCTTTTTACTCTCCCCACCCCTTCCCCCAATCATTCCCTTTCTCCCTTCTATGTCCCTGAAGCTATCCTGGCCTTTTAGTTGTACCTCAAGCTGTACAGGACAGTAGTTTACCAAGAGTAGCCCGCTGCTATCGACACAATCGCCTGCCTGTTGTGTGTTGGAAGAACTCAAGAAGCGGTACTCTGCTCCTCCGATCTGGAGGGTTCCATGGGAAGGGAGTCGTTGGTCTTTTCAAATCTCAGAACTCTCCTCAGGCCGGTAAGCATCTCTCTACAGCACAATTATGACCCATTCACTTAAGGATATTCCTAAAAATAAAAGAAGTAAAATCTTGTGCCTTTTCATCAAGCTGTGTCTCACACATAAACTTTTCCACTGTGCTACATAAAACAAGAACTATACTTGGTAGCGTGGGGCTCCACCTTCTTTTTGACATCTCACTTACTATGTCTGGTCTGTACTTGGATTTTAATAGAAATTAATATAATGAAGTCTTTGGTTCTAGGCTATTTTTGTTCCAGCAAACCAAAATATCCACAGATGGAAACTAGACTATACCAATCTTCCCTTCCTTCTGGGAAGTATCTAAATATATTTAACAACTTCAGAGGCAAGTAAACACTCTATCCCATGTGATACGACATATCTGTTCTCATTCCTACAAGACATACACACACACACACACCCTGTCTGTCTTTGTCTGTCTGTCTGTCTGTCTCTCTCTCTCTCTCTCTCACAAACAAATGACCAAAATGCTTTAGGAGCTCTCAAGCAAAGAGGTTTTTAAGAAGTTAAGGAAATAATAGATGCTCCTGTCCTGTTTTGTAAGGATATTTGTGAGTACTATGTCTGAGGTCTTGAAGTCAAGAGCTATATTTCACTGAGCTTTCTCATAGCTTCTAGATGCTCAATAATAGATGCTCAATAAAATTAAACAATGGACCACCTAAGATGTCAGATTCAATTTAGGGATGGCTGCATTCTTTCTCCTTTGGAAATGAGGTAAACTCAAAATCTATGGCTCAGTAGGTAGAACCATGTGCTTTTTGAGCTCTTCTTTATTCTCATTCATTTCCCTCCTGAAAGTTGGCCAATGTCTTTGATCATTAGGTTGACTGAGGGTAGCACACACATAATGCTATATTATTCCACCTGGCTTCCAGTGTCAGCATTGGTGTAATTGAAGGCAGTGGGTTTTAATTTTGTTTCTGCTCTAAGGAATCCTCCCAAGCCACATCGTGGATGTAATAAAACACAAGCATGTGTAAGTTACATAAAATGAGTGAATAATTTCAGGAGCACTGATAAGCAGATCACTAGCTTTGAGTGGAAAAAAATTAAAATTTATTCCAGTGGTTTCTGAATTTTTTAATCTAATATAGATTTATTATATTTCATATTGTTGAACTCACACATTTGCTCACATTTTAATAGCTTTAAAATTGGGATGCATCTTACAATTGAGGTGATCAGAAAGAATAGTGTCATAGTTTAAATGATAGACTTTTTAATTCATAGTACATAAAATAATAATGCATCTTAGAATTGATACCATCTTAGAGTGTATAAAATATAACAGTGGCATCTTAAAGTTGATAAAATACAATACTGCTAATTATTTTCCGTTCAGGTTGTAAGAAAATTTATTGATTTTTCTTCTAGTGAGTCCATCTCTGATGCCTCTTTTAAGTGTCTAGGTCAATTTTAGTGATTGTGTTTTGCTCCACACAAACAAGGCTCTTATTCCCATCAACCCAGAACTGCTCTCACAGTTATTCCCATCTGTGTATACTTTTTACTTCTCTTTTAGAAGAATCTAGCAGTAGTTGCTCCTCTCCTTTCCCCCTCTTTCCCTACTCTTCAACAAACCCCTGCAAGCTCATGTCCCCTGTAAGCCTGAGTGGCAAAATTGGCCTATGTGGCAGAATTGAGATAAAGTTACTGATATTGGGGAAATTCTCTCCTCTACCCATACTGGGATGTCAAGAGACCCACTCCATCCTCTGCTTCCAGACAATAATATGGGCAGTATGGTTGGGGGATAGCACCAAGGAGATGTTGTTGGTTAATCTTCATTTTGAGTTGCTTGGGTAATGAGAAGCTACACCTATGCTTAGAAGGATAGCCCTATGCTGGTTTTCCAGACCTAGACTCTTTCTGGGAGGAGAATGAGGAAATCAAGAAGTAGGTGTGGTGAAACCAGCATCATAGGAGGATTAGCCATTTAATAGATTGAGGCTTTAAGTGGCGCTGGTTTCTACATTTGGGTGTGGTAACTGGAAGACTATATAGAGAAAGAATAAGCAAAAAAAAAAAAAATGCATATGCATACTCACACTCACGCTTGTTTTATTAACATAGAGATATAGTTTGTTTTATTCAATATCTTTTTCTTTTATAGCTCCTACCTCCTCTTTGGAATCTTCCAGTAGCATAGAACAAGAAAAGTACTTGCAAGCCTTACTGAATGCAGTTTCTGTCCATCAGAAACTGAGAGGCAACAACACCCTTACTGTTAGGCCAGCCCTTGCTCTATCTCCAGGTAAGATTTGATAATACTTTTCTTCTTGACAACTACTATAAAAGGTCAGATCTATTCCTAGAGTTAGTCTCTTTAGTTTATTTGTACTGTTCTTCACCATGACCCCTTTAAAGTTTTATCCTGCAGGCTATAAGTTTAGCCCCTTTTATTTAGAAATCAGAATACCATTATTAATATCTAGTAAATAGTAACTAAATATAGAGATTCAGTTATTTGCTTTTAAAAAGAGTAATAGGAGAGGAGGTGGGGAACATAAAGTCACTCTTTCTTCCAGAATCTGTTTTACATAGAATCTGTTTTAAATAATTATAAAGTTGAATGTATAAGTTGGACATCTGTTTATTAAATGTATATTTATTAAAATCATGTCTAAGTTTGAAATTCCCCAAATTTCTGAAGCCTATTATGATTTTCAGTACAGTTTGTTTTCACTAGATCTGGATGAAGCCATTAAGACATGTACTAATATTCTGTTTCAGTTATCATGTGATGGAACCCCAAAGGGTTCATGTAGAGGTAACCCTAATGTGTTAGACACAGGAGCATGTGACTTGAGAAGTTGGTCTCTTTGGCTTAATCAGCTATTCGAATTAGCTCAACATAAGCAGAAAGTGGCTTTTCTTGTAAAGTAACACCATGCATGCCTTGCTTCATTTATCATTAAATTCTCTGATTGCACTTGCCAAACCTAACTCCCTATAATCTTGCAAATGTGTGTTATCTCTGGTTAAATAATAACATTGCCTTGTTATCTCTAATAAAGTTTTGGGTACTTAAAAAGTACAATGTTTGGCAGCAATTAGACATGCTACACATGAAGATAACTTTTTGTCATTTGAGTAATGTTAACCCAAACGACATGGTTTTTGTTCTTCTTTTTGGCTGACTTTAGGGACTGAAAGGAGGACTTCAAGAATGTCCACTGTGCTTAAGCAGGTAGTGCCAGGACATTTGGATGTAAACCCATCCAATAGCTTTGCTCGAGGAGGTTAGTAAGATTGATTTTATAACTGAGCACTGATACAAGCTTAAAAGCAGAAAAATTTTTCTAGATAGGTGGTATTTTAAATCAACTAATTATGGTTCAGATTGTTCTTAATTACCCTTTTCTAAATGAATGATTAAATTACAGATGAGTTTAGCTTCATGGAACAAGGAGTATGATAATTGCTGATGTCTTACATATTGATAAGTTTGGGAGCATTAGGAGGGGAGGGGAGTTTGTCTAAATGATGAGTCAGCCCTGGAAGTACTCCATGATACTCCAGGTTTACAGGTAGAAAGACTGATCACAAAAGTACAAACAGCTAAGGAGAAGTGATTCCAGACCCAAGGTTGTGCTTCCAAAGCCCGTTATTTTTGTTCCTGTCCTCTGAAATACTAGTTTGGAGAATAAGATAGAATGATATCCAGATAGCTGCTAGCATGAGGAAATAGAGAAAGGATAAGTATTAGCTCTTTCAAGCTCCAAAAGATGGTCCACTTTGGTTTCTGGAAGTTTATGTGAGATTCTTTAATTCTGCAGAGGAAATTCCAAACCAGATATCTTGATTATAAAGTCCTACTGCTTTACAATGGAGTCATAGAATCTTAGACTCTTCCTCTCACTCCCATATAATGCTGAATCCCCTTGAAAATGTAATAAGTGGGTGATATTGGTGCTGCTTGAACAAAAGTGTTGAACAAGCCAAAGCTAAGGACAAAGGCTTACAGCAAAACAATGTAAGCCTCTCTGAAGAAAAAGATCAATCTGTTAATCTATATGGGTTATGAGTCTTCCTGCTAAAACTCACCTGGCTCATATTTCTAAATCTCTGCCAACCTTTTTAACCCAATATTTGCCAGTCTCTCAAACTATTAACTGCATCACAAAAGATTTTGTAGTTATTTTGGCAAGACTTCTTATAGGAATCAGTGCTTTTTCTGAAGTAATTTTAAGTAGACCATTAAGAATCAAGATAAAGCCTCTATTTTACACAATTCACTTTTGAAAACCATTCATATCTCCCTAGTACTCATACTGGTTCTTTGGATGTTTTTTTTTTCCTACCTCATCAGAACTTTCTGAAATTGCAAGATTTCCACCCTCTTTTTTTTTTCTTTTGAGATAGGGACTTGCTCTGTCTCATGGGCTAGAGTGCAGTAGCATCATCATAGCTCACTGCAGCCTCTATAACTCCTGTCCTCAAGCAGTCCTCCCGCCTCAGCCCCCCAAAGTGCTAGGATTACAGGCATAAGCCACCATGCCTGGCCCAGATTTCCACCTACTTGAGTCATCTTCCCAATTAATGTGTTAGGCCTTGTGGTCACTGTACTAGTTTCCCAGGGCTACCATAATAAACTTCCACAAATTGAGTGGCTTTAAAAAACTATTGGCTCACAGTTCTGGAAGCTAGAAGTCCAAGATCAAGGTGTCAGCAGGGTTGGTTCCTTCTGAGGCCTGGGAGAGAGAATTTGTTCCATACCTTTCTCCTAGCTTTTGGAGGTTTGCTGGCAATCTTTGGCATTCCTTGGCTCATAGAAGCATCACCTAGATCTCTGCCTTCGTCTTCATATGGCATTCTCCCTGTGTATCTGTCTCCAAATTTCCCCTTTTTATAAGTGCACCAGTCTCATTGAATTAGGGACCCACTCTATTCCAGTATGACCTCATCTTAACTAATTACATCTGCAGTAACCCTATTTCCAAATAATGTCATATTCTGAGGTCCTGGGGGTTAGGACTTCAACATATAAATTACAGTCATATATAGCTTTTTTCTGAATTTTTAGAAGACCATTGTTTTAAAGTTGTTTTTTTTTTGTTTTTTTTGAGATAAGAGTCTCACTCTGTTGCCTGGGCTAGAGTGCCGTGGCGTCAGCCTAGCTCACCTCAAACTCCTGGGCTCAAGCAATCCTTCTGCCTCAGCCTCCCCAGTAGCTGGGACTACAGGCATGTGCCACCATGCCCGGCTAATTTTTTCTATATATTTTTAGCTGTCCAAGTAATTTCTTCTGTTTTTAGTAGAGACTGGGTCTCGCTCTTGCTCAGGCTGGTCTGGAACTCCGGAGCTCAAACGATCCACTCGCCTCAGCCTCCCAGAGTGCTAGGATTACAGGCATGAGCCACCACGCCCAGCCTGTTTTAAAGTTTTAAGACCCAAGAACTTCATTCTTCTCATCATTTCTTTCTTGGTGAATTTGAACTAAAAGATAGTACAAGTGACTTTCTTCTAAGGTTCCTGGTATTTCTGTTGCCAAGCACTCTTGTCAGAATTTGGATCAAAGTTGTAGCCCCTTACTGCTTTATTTGCCATCTGAAAGTTTATAATGTCAGCAAGGCAAGTCAGTAATTTTTCCATTCAACTTTTAGTAGAATGCAACTTCCAGCAGATATCTAGTTAGTTGAAACCCTCCTACCCCATACCCTGCTCTTGTATTTTACTGATGTAAACTTCATCAAGAACATGTTATCTATTCCTACAATTGGCTAAGTAACCTATAATATAAATTTTAGCTGCACAATTATCTCTCCTTTTATGATGATACCCAAGGCCTATGGATTTTCACCAATCTTTTTCAATTACGTTATCTTCTCCTTTTTGCTGTTGGCCCCAGGCTCCTGGCTTGTGTTTTACAAGGGATTTCCATTAGTGGTTACATTCTTATCATGACTCCATTCTTTGCTAGTCTCAAAGGCACTGAAAGGCTATATTTATGGGTTAAAATCTCCTATTTAATTTGTTTATGACCCATTTTATGTATATATGAGGCTATACTTATTATATCTGACACCCTTCTTAAGTATTTTCTTCTGAAAATTACTGTGAACTTAGCTTGTTTCCTTATAACAGTTTTTTGCTCCTAACCAGGTGCCTGTCATTCTGTTATCTGAAGCTAAGATCCAGAAACACAAATATCATTCTTTTACTCCATCTTTTAACTCTTCACTCTCAAAGCCTCCCAAACCTTCTAAATTCCCAGTGATTAATTGGAAGGAGATAACTATTGTTTCCTAACACCTTCAACATTCTCTGTGATCCCTAGAGCTGCTTTCTGTGTTTCTTCTGATAGTGTCATTCTTTCTCACTTATACTAGGAGGAATCAAATGGGGCAAGCAAGTTAGGGAAGTCACAAAAGATTCTCTATTACATGAACTTGATGGGCAGACATAACATTCAGATCAGCCAGGGCTCCCATGCCCTGCAAGTACTTCATTTCCTTATACCTACCCACAAGTACAGGGTCTCATTCTTCCAGAGAGTTAAGTACCACTATGCGAAGAGCTGTCTCTTCCCTATCTCTTAATTATTCTTCTTAACCTTTTCCTTTTTTCTCTTCTATGTTCACAATTTTTTCATTCCTTTCATTGTCGTACAGTCTTAGTTTCTAGTTTTCTTCTTATTTATTTTCATCATGTGTCTTTCCTGCTCTGATGAACCAGAGTTGAAATTGACCTTTACCTTTTTTTCAGTCAGGGTAATCAGTTTGTATGCACCATGCATGTTTGTGAGTTCCTAAGGCAAGGGATGTATCTTTTTTAAGACAAGAACCACTTAAGAAAAAATGAAGATGAGAATATATCACATTGTTTTTCACTTAAAATAACATTTGAACCCTATGGGGAAAGCATATATACTTACAACTTGGATAAATTACTTTGTTGAGTGGAAAAATGCCATGAGAAAATCAGTACTGCCTCTTAAATACCAAAATATAATAGCTGGGTATATATGAGAAGTAGCCAGATGGAGGCAGCTTTTCAATTTTTCATCCTTCACATTTTCATAGCACTTTAAGTTCCTCTACATGTATTATTTTATCCTTGAAATAATCTCCAGTATAGGTATTTTGAGAGGCCCAGAGAGAGTAACTGATTTGGCCGAGGCCACACAGCAAATAGCAGTATAACTAGGACTAGAATTAATTCAGTGTTGCACCATTTCAGTGCAAAATTTACTGAATATATCTTGTGTCTTATGCATTGGGCTAGGAATAAGGTCACAGTGATAAATAAGGCCCCAAATCTAACCTAAGCATCTCTTTTCCTTTCCTCCCTTGTTTGGTCTGAACAGAATGGAAGGAATAACACCAGTGCTTAGGAAATGTTCTTGCTCTGAACGACAGTGCATTCCCATGGAGGGAATAAACTGCATAATTTCTTCCCTGAAGAGCAACCCAGGGTCACATGGTTGCTCAGATTGCAATACATTTAGAGTTTAGTTTAATTACATTCAGATTCAAACCGCAGCCCTTCTACTTACTGTGTGGTATTAAGCAAATTAGGAAACCTCTTAATTCTCAGTGTCCTTATCTGTACAATGGAGATAATAAATATTACCAAGCTTTAGAGTAGTTATGAGGAATAAATGAAATGATGTATGTAAAACATTTAACTTAGTAACTAGCCCATAGTAGGAGTTCAATAAATGTTAGTTGCTATTATTATTTTTGTAGTTATTGTTATCATTGCTGTTGCCTAATACTCTGCTGAAATGGGAAGAAAGTCTACATTTGCATTTAAATTGCTTTGAGCCTTACCCAAAGCAAGAGATAGAAGGCATATACTCTAGGTCTAGCCAATAAACTTGCAAACTTTTTAAATCATGATTCACAGTAAGAAATACATTTTATGTCTTTATGTATATATACATATTCATTTTATATCACAAATCAAGTAGTACTAGGTCACAATGCAAAATGTATATGTACTAAAACAAAAGTTTTATGGAACCATATTCATCTATACCATATGCAGTACACATAATGTTTTTAATGTAATTTGTTTAGCTTTTTTAAAAAAAAATTCTGATTTGACCTACTAAAGTGATTTCACAAGCCACCAAAGGGGATGCTACATTTCGGAAAAACATTACCTTAGACCGTTTGCTGGTGGCCTGTTCCTCAGTACGTCTAGGAATCACTCAGGAAATCTAAGTAGACCTCACCAACACCAATGCAGTAGTCTAATTCATTTGGTTAAAATAACTTCCAAATGGGATTATAGTTCTTAAAGCCCTCTGCTGGCTCCATATCAGCACAACCCAATAACAGAGAAACACAACAGCTCACAATGTATTGATTTGCAAAAAGTAAATAGTCAACAAATGCTTTGAATGCCTATATGTCAGGCTTTCAGCTAGATACAAGAATAAACATGATTAGGTTCCTGCTCTTGCAAGCACACAACCTTGTAGAGTAAAAGAATATGCAAATAATTATAGTACAATGTCATCAAAGTTCAAATAGAACTCCTTCCAACTTGGGACAGTCAGAAATGCCTTTCAGAGGAGTTAACATTGTACTTAGATCTTAAGGGATAAATAGGAGTTTGTCAGCTAAAGAAATGGGAGAAATTGTTCCAGGAAGAGAGACTAGCATAACAAAGTGTGATGTGTTGAGGGAATAGTATCTCAGAGTCAGAAACCACTCAAGCTTTACTACAATCATCTTAGTGTCCATATTCCAGTAGTGAAGTTCAAAACTTTGGCAGAAAGGAGAGCAGTTGGCCAGTACATAGGAGGCCATGTGCCTTTGCCATGCCATCCAAGGTCTTTGTTGTGTCTTGTACTCACATTTTCTGTGTGTATCAGCTGGCACCTCTGCAACCCTTACTGTCTGACTTCCTTCGGCCACTAAAGCCATCAATGCCCTTCATATCCTGCATCCAAAGGGATGAGGCAGGAATGAAAAATGACTTCCAATGATTTTTCTTTTATCATATTATTATGTCATATTTTAAACAATTTTGCATTATAGAGCTTAATAATAACTATTAAAGACGATGATCCTGAATAAATACAGAATCATTTCCTTTAATTTACTTGAGCAGTTCCTTTGCTTAGGAAATGATGTGACTACTCACCGTTTTTGTTATTACCAGGTAAAGTTTGCCATAGTCATGAACTACTTTATTTCTGTTGGAAAAAAATAATATTACTCAAATTACAAAAGTATTATCTCTAATACTGCCTATCATTTTGGTGCAAGTAGGTATTTTAAGAGAAGTCATTACTTCAACCATCACAAGCTGTATTATTAGTGGTATTGGGTATTGTCACAGGATTATGAATTTTTGCTGCTCATAACTATTTATTTATGAAAAATAAATAAAATTTCCAAATGAAAAGAGAAGAAGGAAATAGCGTGGCAATGCTTAATGAATGCCCTACCGCAAAAACATGCCCTTAGTTATTCCAAATGGTTGCTAGAGCTTCATTGTTTCCTGGTGTGATGACCTTGCTCAAAGAACAAACGTGTTGTACAACACGTAGCATTTGCCAGTCAATCAGTCTCCTTCAGTACTAGGACCAATGTATTTGTAACATTTACACACACACACACACACCCCAAATTCCTTAATTTTATTATATAAATTTGTTCCTGACTGACTGACAATCCTCAAAAGCTTATTCCATTTGGTATAATTTTTTAGTGGCACCCTCTTCCGTGCTGTCCATTTCATTGTGCTTATAGTATTTATAAACAGGTGCTGAAATTTCATTTAACAGGCACTCAATTCATCTTTTTCTGTGACTGTGCAGCTTTTGGTTTGTTAATTAAATCTTCTACTTTTATTATATTTATATTTTTTCCTATGATAACTTTAAAAATTTTAATTTTTAATTTTAAAAATTAAATAGCCTATTTTTCTCTTACTCAATCTGCTCTGATGTTTGCTGCTATATACATTTTATTTCTCCTTCTGTGTTTAATCTTACCTACCAGTGCATGGGTACAGAGATAAATGTTTTACTCAGTCAAATCCCAAATCTTCAGCTAAGGGAAGAGTCCATAATCAAGGTACTGTATTATGTGTCCTGATGTGTCATTCTTTTAAACCATCTTCATATGAAACTATATACAGGTGACTTTTTCACATTTGTTTGTCAAATTATATCCTTTATTCTCATCTACATTCTGATTTTCCTGTGATTCTATTTACAAAAAAATATTACTTGCCATAATATCTAAGAAAACTCATGGATTATATAGAAAGATTCATGCATGTTAAGCAAAAATCACCTATTAAACCTTTTTTTGGGAACTGGTCTCCTGACCCCATAAATGCTTATAAAGAGAGGGAGAAGCAGATGTGACATTATCATGGTAACTTCTAATTATTAATACCTAGAAACATGCCTTGTTTTAACACCAGGAAAGGATTAAAGCTTCTCAAATAGCCTTTCTAGATCTAGAAAAGAAAATCTGCTGTAGAGAAGCAGTAGGGAAGTCCTCTATCCCTGTGACCCTATCACTTTTATGAACACCACAGTCTATAGGCATTTATGAGGGAGTCTGTTATCTTGAAGGTGCTTCAGTGCTGATCAAGTTTGAGAATTAGTATATGCTTTTGTGTTTGGATGTTTAATATTAAAAATCTCACTTGCATACAGAAATCCTTGCTTTCATTAATATAATTAGGGTCAGCTTATATCATGAGACTCTTCTAGCATTTTAGCTAGGCCTTTCTCTTAGAAGACATCTGCTCTGACTGTACATTTTAAATAAAGCCTCCTAAGATTCAGAGAAGTACATGTTACTAAGTTTATAATTGCTCATTGTTTTTCATGGATCCTGGAAAAAACTGTACTAAAATTTTTACTTGTTTAGAATTACATTATTTTGGCTTGATATACTCTAATTTTAGTAGATGTATTAAATTTCTATTTTATATTTTAATTTAGATTTCTTGTTGAATTGACTAAATGAGCAGAAGAATGTTCTTTACTTTTTTGATGAAGCCCTGAGAAATTCTTCTTCCTAAATGTTACTAGTGCCTCCTGATGGCATTTTTAATTTCCAGTGTCAGTGTACTCTTTCTACTTATGATCTTAGTATTTACTTATAAATACTGAATTTACAACAAAATATAAAATGAGATTGACTAGGGTGACTTTGTAGGTCCTTCTGAGCCTAAGATTGTGGGATTTTGAAATGCTATATTGAATAATGCTTATGTTACAAAGATGAATAGCAAATGACCAGTATGATTTATGATTACTTAGATTAATTAACTTGCTGTTACTTCTAAAATGGTAGCTCCAGAGCATGCATCTTTTTCCTTATTCAGTGGCATTCCCACATCAGATTATCTCACTCAATTCTTTTGGCTTTTATGAAGGTGTATGGGCAAGTCTTCGCTCTAGCACTCGCTTGATCAGCTCCCCAACATCCTTCATTGATGTTGGTGCCCGGCTGGCAGGCAAGGATCATTCAGCGTCCTTTAGTAACAGCACCTACCTACAAAACCAGCTCTTGAAACGCCAAGCAGCCCTTTATATATTTGGTGAAAAGTCACAACTAAGGGTAAGATTTCTTTTTCTCACTTAGAAACTTTATGGATACACTAAGGCAGTTTATAAAACCTATGTCACAAACCGGTTTTCTCAGAATTGTTTTTTACAACATGGTCCTTTTTTTTTTTCTTTTTCTCTTTTTCTTTTGAAACAGGGTCTCACTCTGTTGCCCAGCTAGAGTGCAGTGGCGTGATCATAGCCCACTGCAACCTCAAACTCCTGAGCTTAAGGGATCCTCCTGCCTCAGCCTCCCAAGTAGCTGGGACTACAGGCATGCACCCCCATGCCCGGCTAATTTTTTTTATGTTTTGTAGAGACAGGGTCTTGCTCTTGCTCAGGCTGATCTGAATTCCTGACCTCAAGTGATCCTCCCACCTTGGCCTCCCAAAGTGCTAGGATTACAGGTGTGAGCCACCGTACCCAGCCATATAGCATGATTCTTAACCTGGAGTTAATAATCTCAAAAAAAATTTAGCTCTCCCTTTATATTTTTTATATATACATACACATATATATTCATGTATATATGTATCTGTATTTTACATATAGATACATATGCATATACACATGCATATTTATTGTCCATGAAAATATATATTTATTCATAATCATAAAAAATCAACATAAACATCAGGAATATTAGGAAGTATGCATACAAAAAAAGATAAGGCTTATTCAGGCTGTGTTTTCCACAGTCTTGATACAGTTTCCACAGGAATCTGTACCCATGGCAAAAAGATGGTTTTGTTGTTGGAAACCTACTGATAAAAAAAAAGCTACAGGAAGATAGAAGGACAGAGAGAGGAAGACTATGGCACCACATATGGAGGCAAAGGAAAGCCAAAGCTAGGTTTTCTAAGTAACATTTTTTAAAACTTTGTAAGGCTGTATATATAGAGACACATGTCCTAAGACATGTCAGAAAATTCAAAATATTAGATGCTGATCAACTTTATTAAATTCTTACTATTAAATTATTATGCCAAAGAGCTTTGCTATGCTGAGGTACCATAAATTGTAAAGATAGTCTTTTCCTCCAAAAGCAATGATAATTCCTTGATAAGTTATCAACCAATGATAAGTTAAATGTTTTCCAAGTCACACATTACAAAGTAAATTTTATTACTACCATTAGGTGTATAGGAAATGAAAGTTATTTGTTAATTCGGAAATCCCCTCAAAATTTAGTCCAATGCTCCACTTAGCACTGGACAACCCAGGGGTCCTCAAACTATGGCCCACGGGCCACGTGCAGCCCGCCGAGGACATTTATCCGGCCCGCCAGGTGTTTTTGCCTGTTTTTTTTTTTTTTACTTCAAAATAAGATATGTGCAGTGTGCATAGGAATTTGTTCATAGTTTTTTTAAAAAAACTATAGTCCGGCCCTCCAACGGTCTGAGGGACAGTGAACTGGCCCCCTGTTTAAAAAGTTTGAGGACCCCTGATAGACAGACCTTTGGCTGAACTGTGGAAGAGAGGCTGTGAGCAGGTTACTCTTCGCAAGATCTCACATGCTTAGCCTTTAAGATGCCAGTGACTGAATCACCTCTTCTGTAGCAGGCTGGCTTCGCTAGCTCCTAGACTGCTGCAATCACTTCGTCACCAACCTTTACGGTAGAGGGCATGAAACTGCTGGGTAACGCTCAATTTTTAAATCTGTATACGTGTTTTCTGATACAGCAGATAATTTTATATCCAGAAAATAGTTGGGACACTTTAACAGCAATCCAGGGTTGCATGTACAGCCACTTTGGCACCAGTGCCTTTTCCAGAGCAGACTTTACACTTTAGCATACCATTTACTCATGATCTAAATCACTCCCCAAGGTTTGGCTTCTAAATGCTCACCTCTGCCATTCCCTTTGTATATCATTCCTCAGTTAGCTGTCTGATCATGCATATTTGAGTAAGACTGACCACTTGGGATGCTTCTTTTTTTCCTACCCTCCCTTTCACCTGCCCTCCTTTCTTTTTTCCTTTCTGCCTTTACTCAATAAAGTATTATATTTTTAAAATGTAATTCCACCATCCTGGCACAATAGTTATTAGCAATTTTATATGTTCCATTCAAGTTTTGTTGTTTATTAATTCAGTTGTGTCTGTAGAGTATGGCTCTATATCTGTCTGATGTGTACCACATTCAAGCTAACACTGCCCTGTCCAGTTGCAATTCCACACCTTTTGCTCCCAACAAGGGAAGCATAAAGGAAAGCCAGTAAATGACAGTAACTTATTTTAGAAATAATCTTAAATTTGGCCTTCTTTACCTTTTTTAAGTTCACAGACTTTAATACTTTATTAGTAGTAACACATTCCTTATAGCCTAGCAGTGTGTCTCAATACTATGATTAATAATTCCTGGTTTATAAGATAGGCATACCTAGCTCAGTGTATAGTTGGGATATAGAAAGGAAAAGTAAACTATCTTTTATCTATTATAAATTTTTTTTTTTTCTTTGAGACAGAGTCTCACTCTTGCCCAGGCTAGAGTGTCGTGGCGTCAGCCTAGCTCACAGCAACCTCAGACTCCTGGGCTCAAGCAATCCTTCTGCCTCAGCCTCCCAAGTAGCTGGGACTACAGGCATGCACCACCATGCCCGGCTAATTTTTTCTATATATTTTTAGTTGTCCAGCTAATTTCTTTCTATTTTTGGTAGAGACGGAGTCTCGCTCTTGCTCAGGCTGGTCTCGAACTCCTGAGCTCAAACAATCCACCCGCCTCGGCCTCCCAGAGTGCTAGGATTACAGGCGTGAGCCACCGCACCCGGCCTATTATAAATTTTTTTTAGTAATATAAAGGAACTCAGTGTATATTGCTAGGTTCTTTATCTCAAGCCTTCACATCGTGTTTCCATATTATATATTAGTCTTCATAACTATTTTGGTCACTACTTAACATTCCATATTGTTGGATGTTTAGGTTTTTGTCTTCATGTTCTATATATAAAATTGTAGTCACATTTCCAAGCATATTTTTTTAATTGAGATAGTATACAATTGACTGGGGTTTTTTTTTTCCTATTAGATTATTTCCTTAGAGCAGCTTCCTAAAAATGTATATATTAAGACAAACTTTTTCTTTCTTTATAGATATTATAAATGCTATTTTTGCTTTTACTTTTAAAATTTTAATAGGAATTTTTTTAATCTAAAATAACCAATATGAAATATTAAACAGACCCTATATATAAGACCTTGGCAGCAGGTTTTTAAATTGTGGTAAGATACACATAACAAAACTTACCATCTTGATCATTTTTAAGTGTACAATTCAGTATTATTAAGTACATTCACATTGTTGTGCAACCAATCTCCAGAAAGCAGCTTTACTCTTAGAAAAGAACATGGTCCAGTAGAGTAATTTGGACAGAATGTAAAGAAAGTGGAAAGAATCTGAGGAGATTAATTCATACTTTGGCATGAAAAATTGGAGGACTTTTAAATCTTCTTTAGAAGCTAGTCAACCAGATTATCAAAATGAAATATAGCAGTGGGCCATCAGTGTAGCATTCTTTAATAACAAATGAACAGCTCATACCTCAGACAGAATAAATTCATATGGATTAAAGATGTAAATGAAAAAGTACTCAGATAAATACAGGTTGATACATATGTAGTATTGAGTGAAAAAATATCCCAAAGATAGACATCAACAAACCCGTTCACATTTTAATGTATTTAATTTTTTATTATTGACTTTATAAAAGTAACCACAATATTAGTACTCTTGGGGCAGTGGAATAGTGATTTTCATTTCTTTCTCAATGTTTATCTGTACATTTTTTTTTTTTTAAAGACAGAGTCTTGCTCTGTCACCCGGGCTAGAGTGCAGTAGCGTCCTCATAGCTCACCACAACCTCAAACTCTGGGCTCAAGTGATCCCCCAGCCTCAGCCTCCCAAGTAGCTGGGATTATAGGCACATGCCACCACATCCAGCTAGTTTTTCTATTTTTTTGTAGAGACAGGGGTCTCACTGTGTTGCTCAGGCTGGTCTCAAACTGCCGGCCTCAAGCAATCCTCCCAACTTGGCCTTCCAAAATGCTATATTTACAGGTGTGAACCACCATGCCCGGCCTAGCTCTACTTTTTTTTTTTTTCATTTTTTACTATGATTATGTTTTACTTGCTTAATAAGAAACAAATATGTGTGTATCTATAAACATTAATATGTACAGTCTGGAACTCCAACAGTATATTACCTTTGTATTACAAATATACATCTTGGAAAGACCTTAGTTTACACTGTTGCATTAATCATACTATCCTTATGTCATTGGTTCCTCTTTAAAATTTCCTGTTCATAGCCTTATAATTGGCTTACATTTGGTGTTAAAAGCTCTATCAAGTTCCAGCCTACAGGTGGTCTCTTCAAGTTCTCAGAATGACAGCATTCTTAAGCTAAGTAATCTACCTCTAGAAAGCACTAGACTTGCCATTCTAGGCGAACCACAAGACTGTACTGAATGGCTCTTTCCAGCAATACTGACAGATTAGCCACACAAGATTGATTTTCTTGACCTGTTGCAGCCTCTGCAGCTATTTGGCATCAACTAACTGTATATTATTAAGCATTACCCTGTTGAAAACATTGCTCTTTTAACTATACTACTTCATCTGCCTAATTCTATGCATCTTCATCCACAGAGCTTCAAGGTAGAATTTGCTTTAAACTGTGAGTTTGTTCCTGTTGAATTTCATGAAATCCGACAAGTAAAAGCCAGTTTTAAGAAGCTGATTAGGGCTTGTATCCCAAGCACCATCCCTACTGACTCAGAAGTAACCTTCCTGAAAGCGCTGGGAGACTCCGAATGGTTTCCACAGGTAATGTCTAGAGCACCTTGTCTTATAACTCAAGGAAAAAGTGGCCCAAATAGTACACAAATCAGCTGTTTAGTATATTCACAATGTTGTGGAACCATCACCACTGTCTAAGTCCAGAAAAATTATGAGTATCTGAAATAGAACTTACTATAATCATGAAAAAACAAGTTTTAAATTCATTAACTTTGCTGGGAAGGCCACTTAGAATCTTTCTGTCTCTTCCAGTCTATGGAATTATAATTCTTCTACTTCTGAGGAAATCATGTAAGGTTATTTTATTTTATTATGTGTTATTTCAATGTACTATTTTAAAATGTGGCTACTTTTAAAAAGTATCATTGTTTAATCTTGATTTGACAAGAACTTTTAAGTATCCAAAACATTGGTGGTTCTTTTGTCCAAGTGCCTTATTCCTAACTTGTTTAATTACCCACAGTTGATAGCAAGTCTGACTGTCTTCTGTGCTGAGAAAGTGCTTGGTCTAATTGTGGCCTCCTTTCCTGTCTCTTAGCTTCACAGGATAATGCAGCTGGCTGTGGTTGTATCAGAAGTACTTGAGAATGGTTCCTCAGTTTTGGTCTGTTTGGAAGAAGGCTGGGACATCACTGCACAAGTAAACTATTTTATATATATATATATATATATATATTCAAATACTTAGTTTTATATTTGTATTTCAGTTTAGTTGTTGTTAAATTCTACAGATGAATCTTTTGTATAATGAGTAGTGTGTTAATGGACAGAGAAAGTCACATGTTAAACACCACCTGATACGTATCAGGAAGCTCCGTACCTTGAGCTTTAAGGCCCTACATAGCCTGGAGCTCTGACTTGGGGCATCAGGCTCTCACATCCACAGATGTACCATGCAAGCTTGCAGATAGAGTCCTTGACCAGCAATGTGGGATGTGGACCATCCTTACTGGGTTTTGGAGTTTCAGTCCATTCTCTGACTCTCTATAAGTCCCTCCTTTATTCACTCGAGAGTGAAACGGAAAAGTATAAATTCAAACTACATTAAGATATTAATCTACACCTGCCAAAAAGTATAATTGGTGTGAACTGATCCTCTGGCCTCTAATTAACTTAGGAAAGGTTACAGTCAGCTCACTGGCCACTTAAGGATTAAAATCTTAATTACCTGAAAGAAAACACATAGCCAAAATGAATTTGAGTTATAGTTTTTACTGGAAAAGTTTGCAGAAGTCACATTTGAGTGGCTGTCTTGGAGCAGTTAATGAACAAATCTGCTATCCAGGTAACTTTGCTTGTGAATAGCTGTCATCAAAAGGAAGTGCGTTTATTTAAGCAACAGGACTTTTTCAGGTCTGAAATTAATGAAGAATCCACCCTGCTTGTGCCCTAGGTGACATCCCTCGTTCAGTTACTGAGTGATCCCTTTTATAGGACACTTGAAGGCTTCCGGATGTTGGTCGAAAAAGAGTGGCTCTCTTTTGGTCATAAATTCAGTCAGCGGAGCAGCTTGACCCTCAACTGTCAGGGTAGTGGTTTTGCTCCAATCTTCTTACAGTTCTTGGACTGTGTACACCAGGTAAATAGAGCACGCTTAAATTGACTTGGTATGAAGGGAAGAAAAACAGTACTAGCATTTATTGAGCATTGTGATGCCATGCCAGGTACCTTCTTGTGATAACTCTGATTGACTCAGCCATAGGACATGCTGAAATCTTAGCAGTAGACTCCTGGGAATGGACAAGAAAAAAACTACTTGGTTTCTGAAACTAGTACAGCTAAGCTGGCTATTGGGCTTGCCCCTAAGTGAAATAGCCAATACTCTAAATTACTGTCTCCAAAGAAGAGGAGAAAACTTGGGCTTGTTCTACAAGAACATTTGGGCAAGCATAAGGCAAAAATCTCTAGGTAATGGCAGGGCCTGAAATCCAGCACATGGTCTTCCCAGTTTGGGAGGACCTTAGCTTGTGCCTGGGAACAGAGGAGGTAGACCCTAACCCCTAGAGAATCAGGGCCCAGCCCAGGCAGGCCTATGAACACTGGCTCAGTTCTACTGGGTGACCTGATCAGGGCTAATCAAGAGGCCAGACAGAAGTCCAGTATATAATCAATCCACTCAAGCCCATTGAGGCTAGGGGAGATATGAATGCTCTAGGCTCCCTTCTGCCTTCATCCCAGGTACGTCAGATACAAACTTTTGATGGGGCCTTTGTCAGGATTGGGCTTGAGAAGTGGATGGCCCTGGACTTGCAAGTTGAAGGCTAAATTAGCCTAGGAAATATTTCCAGCCTTATTTCATTTGACCACAACCCCATGGGTAAATGAATGGGTTCTGGCATGTCAAACATATTTGTGGGAACAGTGAGCCTCTTTGAAATACACTGGCCTCAAGTATCAGTTGGAAAGAAAGGTAGAATGTTTTCAAGAAACAGAATTGAAAGTAAGTCTTATGAAGAGGACAAGTTAGTATGTGGTTATGTTTTGTTTTGTTTTTGTTCTACTAATCACTTGATCAACTTTATTAATTCACTATATACTTTTAAAAAATAACAGCTTTATTGAACTATATATACCATACAGGTCACCTAAAGTGTTCGATTCATTAGCTTTTAGTATATTCATAGAGTTGTGTGATAACTATAATCAATTTTAGAATATTTTATCACTCCAGAAAGAAACTCCATACCCATTAGCAGTGACTTTCCATAACCTCACCACCACCACCACCCACCCACAAGAGGCCTCTCACATCATTCACATAAATTTATCTGAAATGGATCAGAGACCTAAATAGCTAGAAGAAGTTCTTCAAACAGAAAAGAAATGATAAAATAAGGAATTTGGGGATATCAGGAAGGAAAAAAGAAAAGAAAATTAAAATATGACTAAATACAATAAATTTTTCTTGAGTTTTCTAAATTATGTTTGACAGTTGAAGCAAAAAGTACATATAGAAGAAATAGTTAAGATAATTATATTATAAATAGGGAAGCATAAAGGGAAGTAAGGTTTCTACACTTCATTGAAACTGGTAAATGTCAATACCAGTAGGCTATAAGATATATAATGTAATACCTACAGCAATCACTAAAAAAAATACATAAAGAGATACATTCAAAAATACTATAGATAAATCAAAATGGAATTTTAAAAAATATTCAAGTAACCCACAGAAGGCAAACAAACAAAAAAAGATAATAAACAGAAGACAAAAAAATAAAATGGCAGACTTAATCACTAACATATCAATAATTACATTAAATATAACTGGTCTAAATATATCATGACCTAACCATAACTGTTTTTAAGAAATTCACTTCAAATATGACAGAATTGTTCATACAAGCTTTATTTATAATAGCCAAAAACTAGTCAGGAGTGCAAAATGTCCTGTAATAGGAGAATGGCTAAACAAACTTTCATCTATCCATACCATACACTACTTACTACTCAACAATAAAAAGGAATGAATTATTAATATATGCAACAATGTAAAGGAATCTCAAGGACATTATATCGAATGGAAAAAAAGCGATCTTAAACGGTCTTATACTATATGATTCCATTTATATAACATTCTCAAAATTACAAGGTCATAGAAATAAAGAATAAATTATTGATTAGCAAGGATTCAAGACAGTGGGGGACAAATAGCCAAAGCAATCCTAAGCACAAAGAGCAAATCTGGAGGCATCACATTCCCTGACTTCAAATTATACTACAAGGCTATAGTAACCAAAACAGCATGGCACTGGAATAAAAATAGACACATAGATCAATGGAACAGAATAGAAAACCCGGAAATAAAGCCACATACTTACAGCTAACTGATCTTTGACAAAGTCAACAAGAACATACACTGGAGAAAGGACGCCCTCTTCCATAAATGGTACTGGGAAAATTGGATAGCCACATGCAGAAAAATGAAACTGGATCCCTCTCTCTCAGCATATACAAAAATCAACTCAAGATAGATGAAAGACTTGAATGTCAGATCTGAAACTATAAAAATACTAGAAGAAAATCTAGAGAAAACTCTTCTAGACATTGGTCTATGCAAAGAATTCATGACTAAGACCTCAAAAGCATGGGCAACAAAAACAAAAATAGATAAATGGGACTTAATTAAACTAAAAGTTTCTGCAGAGCAAAAGAAATAATCAACAGAGTGAACAGACAACCTACAAAATGGGAGAAAATAGTTACAAACTATACATCCTACAGGGGACTAATCCAGGATTTATAAGGAACTCAACAACAACAATAAACAAACAAACAAAAAAACAATCCCATTTAAAAGTGGGACATGAATAAACATTTTTCAAAAGAAAACAAAGAAATGGACAAGCATATGAAAAAATGTTTAACATCACTAATCATCAGAGAAATGCAACTTAAACCACAATGAGATATCATCTTATACCAATCAAAATGGCTATTACTAAAAAGACAAAAAATGAAAGGTGTTGGCAATGATGTGGAGAAAAGGGAACTCTTATACACTGTTGGTGGGAATGTAAATTAGTACAACCTCTATGGAAAACAGTATGGAGAGTTCTCAAAGAACTAAAAAAATCTAGCAATCCCACTACTGGGTATCTACCCAAAGGAAAAGAAATAAATATATCAAAAAGATACTTGCAACTCATATGTTTATTGCAGCATTATTCACGGTAGCAAAGATATGGAATCAACCTTTGTCTATCAGCATAGGATTGAGTAAAGAAAATGGGTATGTATACATGATGGAACACTATACAGCCATTAAAAAGAATGAAATCACATCTTTTACAGCAACATGGATGGAAGGCCATTATTTTAAGTGAAACAACCCAGACTCAGACAAATAACACATGTTCTCACTTATAAGTGGGAGCTAAATAATGTGTTCACATGGAAGGAGAGTGTGGAAATGATGGGCAGCAGAGACTTGGGTAGGAGGTAGGAGAGAGGTGCATGATGGGAAGTTGCTTAGTGAGTACAATGTGCATTGCTTTAGTGTTGGGTGCACTGAGGCCCTGAGTGCACCACAATACATCAATGTAGCAAAATTGCACTTGTACCCCATGAATATATGTAGAAAATTTTTTTTAAGTTTTTAAAGATAGTGGAGGAGAAGCAAATGGGTGTGACTATAAAGGGGTAGCATGAAAAACAAACCAAATTTCTATCAACTGATGAACAAATGAACAAATTCTGGTATATTCATACAATGGAATACTGCTCAGTACACAAAGGGAATGAAAATATATACAACAACATGATGAATCTTGTGATCATTATGTGCATTGAAAGAAGCTAGACAGAAAAGACTACATACTATTACAATAAGGTTATTTATAGGAAATTCTAAAAGAGGCAAAACCATAGTGACTGAAAGCAGAGCAGTGATTGCCTGGGGCCAGTGATCAGGGAGGGATCAACAACAAAGGGCAAAAGCAAACATTTTAGGATCATGGAACTGTTCTGTATGTTGATTGTGGTGGTGGTTACACAACTGTGTTGAATCACCAAAACTAATCAAACTATATGCTTAAAATAGGGAAATTTTATTCTAGGTAAATTATACTTCAATAAACCTGAAAAAAACTTTAATTAGTAAGTTCAAAATCTCAATAAACTGGAGTTCCAGAAAAAGAAAACCGCAGCTATCTTGTCTCTCCAGGGAAGAATTTGTCACCCTGGTACTTAGAGAGTACTTATAAGCCTGGCTGCATGCTTTCTGGAAGCAAGGCTGGAAGTGAGTCCAGGGAAATCCCAGTTCAGTGTGTAGACTTTTACTTTTTTCCATGATATTTTCATTCTCAAGTCTCATCACTAACCCAGTTGTGCCTGGTATTCCCAAGTCTAGAGCATATCACGTTTGTTTTTTTCAGAAAATAAACCTCTACTCTCTTGTTCTAAAAAAACTAATCATATAACTACGTGGGGACCCTGGGGGCTAACCACTGCTTCCATAGACTTCCAACTAGTCCCCATTTTAGCCCCCATTTCACCCCTGTATTACTCAGTACTTGGGCCTCTGTGTCCTAAGCCTTTCTGGGTTTATACAGCAAATTACTACCTTCTCAAATCATTTTCCTCTTGTAGGCATCCCACTGTAGCTTCTCCCCTTGATCATTTACTACCATTCTTCATTCTGTTTTCCATCTTTCAAAAATTTGCTGACTTGGTTTGGCCTGATACTGTGTCTCTTCCTATTCTCCCCACTCCTTTCTTGAGTTGTTTACCTCTTAAAGATTTCTTTAATTTTGTGTGTGGGGATAAGTATTTCAGGGGAATTGGCTTATATAACTGAATTTGGCTTCCGTTAAATGTACTACTAAATGTGTTAAATCTCTATGTTCAGCTTGCAGAATTCAGCGTACCTAAACGTTAGAGTCATCAAAAAAATCCACTTACAATCAGTATGAGTTAGGATTTAGACATACTGTCCTCTGCACAGATGGGAACATCATTGTGTCTCAAGTATAATAATCCCTACTTGGAATGTAATTCTTACATTTTGTTGTTGGGGATGGAGTGGGAGTGTGAAGAGTCTAGAATGTTGGAAGGTAACCTGTATTCTTTGAGTATATCTTAAGTGTTATGAATAAAGCAATTTAACATAAACTAAAATGCAGCATAAGTTATATTACTGTTATCTTTATATTACAATAAATGCTAAAACTACAAAATGTTAAGTTATATAAAACTTAGAGTATATATTTAACTTCTGTTTATTTTTTTAAATAAAGAGTTAAGATTCAAATGTTCTATATAAACCAGTTCTGAAATCAAAAACAGAAGTTGAATTTTTTTTTTTTT
>VBSM01001265.1:30237741-30261341 GCA_008086735.1 Cheirogaleus medius
CTTGGCCTCCCAGAGTGCTAGGATTACAGGCGTGAGCCACCGCACCCAGCCCAGAAGTTGACTTTTAATGAAAGCCCAATTATTGGTAGGCAAATGCTCCACAAACTGTAGAAAATAATATTGTTCAGGGTCTAAGGACCCCATTAGTATGATTTCAACTCTACTGTACCACATTAAAATTTTTTTAATTAAAACATATATTTTTAAAAAATTTGCCTGAACCCTCCTTTGACTTAGTACCTCATACATAATAACCTAAGTGTAGACAAGTCATGGCAAAGCAAGCATATGACCTTAATTTGGCAGTATTTAAAGGATGCTTGGCTACAATAGGTGAAACAAGTTATTTTGTGCTGAAAAGGGGTTGTTTATTCATTCAAAAACAGAGGAGTCTAAGAAGACTATAGTTAACAAATAGTGCTTCTGACCTTTGCTGACTTAATTACAAGGTAGTGTTTCATCATCTCCTACATACTGGTTTTAGGGATTAGAAAATGCCTTCTGTGAATGCCTTTCAAGTGAACACTAGTGCTTTACGTGACTCTGGCTTTTACCAAATAATTTGAATTAGTGCTGTCCTCAGTCTCTCAGGGACACAAAACAAAGCCAGGCCCAAGAACATTAAAAAAAAAAAAGTTCAAAATTACACAGCAGCAAGTGAAACTTTCCCGAGTGGAATGTGTTCCATGCTTATTAACAATTTCTAATATGCTGAATGCCAAAAGGCTTCCATGGACATATGCCTAGACTTGTCCATTAGTACTAATAAAGTTACAAAGAAAACAGATGAAGCACTGATCTTAAATTAGAACTGCCTCATCATATAAAAAGCCATTGTTTACGCCAGTATATCCAGGTGTCAAATGAATTATAAATGCTAGATCACTGTTTCATAATAGCAACATCTGGCAGATTTTTTGCTTCTAAAAGAAATTGGCTTAGCTCGAATGATATCATTACAGGATGCTTCCTTTTCTTAAAATAGTTGAGCTAAATTCAAAAGGAAAATACATCCAGAATACAAAGATGAAATTTTTACATAAAATTTCTTTTTAAAATACAGTACCAAGGCAAAAAAATATGTATAATAGAAATGAAAACATGAAGTATAGGAAAGTATCCCCTTTATTTCAGCATTAGAGTAAATCCTTGAGAGACCATCTTAGAACTTTTTCATTATTTCCCTACTTCAAGAAAAACAACAAGAAAAACTTTGCCTTCAAAGTTTATTCAAATAGTAAACTGACTCACTCTCGTCTGGCTTTGTGATGTGATTCTCCTCCTGGTTACCATTTGCCAGCACTATGCTAGGTCCTATCCCATCCCAAAGAGAAAAGCTATTATTTGCCTTTTGAAGATAGCTAAGCTGTTCCCACACAGGTTGGTTACTCTAAAATTTATCGATTAATATTGGCAAAATAGCTGCAGTTGATGGATTCATGGTATATTTAGGCGTTTCTGCTTCCCATTCAACTGAAAACTGGCAAAATTGATATAATCCAAGCTATTTTATAACAAAGCAGTTTTGCACCAATGTTTTCAATATTTGAGCCCAAATAATATGAATGATTTTAAAATATTATGTGAAATGTTATGCACAGTACAAAGTATACAATTAGCATTTGTTCAATCTTAATTTGTGAAATAAAAATTAATATTAGGTACTTATTCTTCTAGGGTTCATGTAACCATACCCACAGTTTTTCACATGTTGATATCATTCTATATAGTATATCTTGTAGCTCAATATTTGTAAATCCTGAAAGCAGAATCCAATTTTAATGTATTACATTTTATTTCCAAAATGTTGATCTTTCCTGGGATTTGAGTCATAGCTTATTTTTATGGGCCTTTAAATTTTACAAAGTACTTAATGGCACATGGGCAAAAAATAAGACCCTATAAATTCATGTTTCTCCACATTCCATTTCATAGTCTCTTCTTATAAATAAGTGAAGTTGGCAGGTTTCACTCCACAATGGAAAATAAAACTAAAATACTTCATACAGCTTAGTCTTTTAAGTCTAATATAAATACAAAATTATTATCTTCAGCAAGATAAATACAAAATTATTTTGAACAACAGAATCCAGATGATACCTGAGAGAGGCCTAAAACTCTATTTGTCAGCATATTTAAGGAAATATATAGAATTAATTTACTGGCTGAGATGCCTATCATTCCCAATTCTACATAATATAATAGGGCTAAATTTATTTGAAGCACACTTGCCTTTAGGCATCAAAAATCTTGTGGCCAAAAATAAAGAAAACTAATGAAACCAAAAGCTATTCTTTGGGAAGATGAATAATATTGATAAACCTCTAGCTAGACTGACTGAAGAAAAAAGGAATACACAAATTACCAGTATTAGATATGAAAAAGATAACATCACTACACATCCTACAAATACCAAAAAATCATAAGGGAATATTAAAATCAACTATATGCCAATAAAATCAACAATTTAGATGAAATGGACAAATTCCTTGAAAGACAAAAGGACCCCACTCAAGAAGAAATATACATAACTTGAATAGGCCTATGTCTATTAAGGAAATTGAAATTGTATTTAAAATCTTTCCACACTGAAAACTCAGGTCCAGGTGGCTTCACTGATAAATTCTAAGCATTTAAGGAAGAAATAATAGCAATTCTGTGAAACCTCTTCCTGAAAATGGAAACACAGGGAATACTTCCCAACTCAATCCATAAGGCCAACATTGCCCTAGCCTGACAAAGACAGGAAAAGAAAACTATAGACTAGTATCCCTGATGATCATAGATTAAAATTTTCTAAACAAAATTTTAGCAAATTAAATCCAATATATAAAAAGGATAATATACCATGGCTAAGTGGGGTCTGTCCCAGGAATGCAAGATTGGTTTCACTTTCTAAAGCAAACAATGTAATTTACCATATTAAGAAAAGAAAATAAGAAAAACTATATGGTAATCTCCTTAGATGCAGAAAAAACATTTGACAAAATAATAACATTTATTCCTTATAAAAATTCTTAGGAAACTAGGAATAGAAGTGTCAGGGAAGAAATAACAATTTTTCCTTAACTCTCTTAAGTTCCTAGTTGGGATAGACTCCTGTGACAAAAGACAGATTAACAAGAGAAAAACTAAGAAAGTTTAGTAACAAGTGCAGTGCACATCACATGAGAGAAACCTCAGTGAAAAGTAACTCAAGGCAGACAGCAGACACTGGGACTCCAAGATGACATCAGTTGTACCAGTGAAGGAGAAGAAATTCATAGATGTCAAAGTAGGGGAGTTGCCAAGCTGAATGTTGATGTGGGATTTCACACCTAAAAGTATTGTTGGAATGTTTCAAAGAGGTTACTACCAGTATTACAACAGGGACATCAGTGCAAAGAAACGGAGCATCACTAGGGTGTCTATGGTGCTGGCAGCTTAGGTGCTTTTCAGCTACTGCCTTTCTTACAAAGAACTCAAACATGAGTGGCCATGCAAGTACCACTGAAGACAGGCCAGTATGGACAGCACAATCTGCACTCTTGACCATGACATGACCTCTTTGGTTTGGCACCGCTCCAGAAGAAACTCAGTCATTGCTGAATCCTTTCATATCCTAATTGAGAATTAATGCCCAAGATAAAATATTAGATGTCTGGTATGGGTACATAAAATAAAATAACTCGGCCGGGCGCGGTGGCTCACGCCTGTAATCCTAGCACTGTGGGAGGCCGAGGCGGGCGGATCGCTCAAGGGCAGGAGTTCAAAACCAGCCTGTTCAAGAGTGAGACCCTGTCTCTACTAAAATAGAAATAAATTAATTGGCCAACTAAAAATATAGAGAAAAAATGAGCCAGGCATGGTGGCGCATGCCTGTAGTCCCAGCTACTCGGGAGGCTGAGGCAGAAGGATTGCTTGAGCCCAGGAGTTTGAGGTTGCTGTGAGCGAGGCTGACGCCACGGCACTCACTCTAGCCTGGGCAACAGAGTGAGACTCTGTCTCAAAAAAAAAAAAATAAATAAAATAACTCAAGGTAGTGACTTAAAACTCTGGAATATATACCATCTTTAACAAAGAACAATAAATTTTAGAGAAGTAGCAAGACAAAGAAAAGCCATTTTAGGTTTCCAAAGGTGGGAAACTATGCAAAGGAAAACATGGGAAGAAACTAATGGAATAAGGTTTGTTTGCAGATTTCTGTGGTGCCTCTGGGCTGATAAGAGTTGTCTCCAGTGAAGGAGAATTTATATCCTATATCCTGTCTTTAGGTAGAAAGCCAGGGGAGAAAGAGCTTTTCTTTATTTGCTACTTTTTTTTTTTTGAGACAAAACCTCACTTTGTTGCCCAGGCTAGAGTGAGTGCTTCACAGGTGTATAGGTATGTCAAAATTTATCAAATTGTACACATTAAATATGTGCACCGTATTGTAGGTCAGCTGTGCCTCATTAAAGCTGTTAAAACAAAAAAATCTTTAGGGGCCAACAAACCTTTAAACCCTCACTCATTTTCTGTATCATAAGTCCTTTGAAGAAGTCTCTCTGGCCTGAGCTCATTTCTGTTAAAACATTACTTAACAGAAGGAGCATATGGATTGTGGTATAGCAGAAGAGTCTAGGTGAGTCCCATTGACCAAGAGGAAAAGAAGCCCGTGAACTGGACAAATTGATTCCCTGGGCTTTAGGACTAGATGGAAAAAGCAGGATTCTTCTTCCTTACTGGAAAGCTAAGCACCAGCTTGCCTTGTGAATTCAGTCATCTCCTCATTTCTTCATACATTATAGTAGAAAGATATCTCAGAAAATTCCTTGTGTTTCTTAATGTGGGATTCCAAATGTGGTATCTAGGTACTAATTAACCCAGCATTCAGATCAATCTGATTTTTTTTTCCATTGAAGAAATGTTCACATGCTTGTTGCTTAAACTATTGCAGAAGAATAAAAAACAAATTGCTCTGCATCTTCTCTTCCACTTCCAGTAGACCTAATCATTAACCCCCATTTAGGGACAGATTATTTTTCAACTCCAAGCAGTTAGCAACTACACGTGCCACTGTGGCACACACAGGAGGACACACACACTAGTGCCCCAAGCACGCACTCCTTGATGCTCTCTAAATACCAATTCCAATTCCAGCAGGGTAAGTGCAAGAGGCCTTGGAAAATTGTCCAACCTTTGTAGCATAATTGCAGAGGGCAAGGTTTGTGGTGAGGCCAGTACAATAGGCTGTGAAAGCATTTCTTCCACTTGTAGAGGAGTTTCACTTTTAATCCTTGCATACAAGCTCCCTGAAATGCCTGTAAGTTCAACTTAAGGTCATATTCATTATCATTTCCATTCTACTTTACCTCAGAAGTGAGTCTTCAGAATTACATTCCTGAGTATATTAAATTTCAAAATAATCAAGGAAAAGATATACGTATGTGTGAGGCATGTGGCTTCTATGCAGAATAGTCATTGAGAGAAATGTTATTTTGAGGCTTTATTTAATAAAAGGTCTTAAAAGAGATTTTAGAATATATTGTGGACTAGATCAATAGAAAGAACTCTGAGCCATTCCTGCCCTAGAAACGGTGAGCCAGGGGCTGGCCTGGGACTACTGAAGATTCATTCCAAGGGTTCTTGGGGCAGTTGTCCTTGGAGCTCACCCCACTTGAGCACACTCCAGATTTCTCCTCCCCAAGACTCTGAGGGGTTAGCAAACAAAGTTCCATCTTCAGTAGGACTGTCCCCTTCTTCAATCCCACCAGCCACAATCTGAGTCACCCTCCTCTCCATCATGTGCACACTGGCTCCTTGAGGTGGGGCTATTGATTCCAAAGCAAGAGCTCAGACTAGAGAGCTGTGTATAACATTAAAGGACAGATTGAGCGGGAAACTCAGGAAACTTGAGGACTGAGCAGTGTTTAAGAAACAGGAATGCTGGAGAACCAGGCCTAGTGGAGAGTCAAACCGGGGCCAAGAAGGGCAAGTATTTGAATGAGAATTGCTATATTAGGGAACATGGTTGACAGCTGAGACAAAGACAAACACATAGAGGGCTAACAAAACAAGGAAAGAAAAGGTATTTTTAAAAATTTTATTTTCTATTATAGAAATGGAAGAAAGTATTGCTAATTATAAGTTCATCTAACCACTCAGATGAACTTATTTTTATGCCCAGTTATAATGCTACAAAATAATGTTGATCCTTAACTACATGTCAGATTTACTTAAGTTTTATTTAATTATAACCATAAATTCTTCAAGTATGCTTAACCTTTATAATTAGCTGCTCATATAGCGTAATCAGGATATAGCGTAATCAGGAAACCCATGGTATTTAATCCTTTCATTTTCACTGATGAGAAAATTCTTACTTAATACAAATGCTTAGGGTTCTAAAAACCTACCTAGCTATTCAGTAGCCAGTAGTCACAATGTCCCGTGGAAAGCTCTGTCCGGTGGAGACCTGATGCTACAGGAAAGCCAGTGGCTCACGTCAAGGAAGCAGTTCCATGGTATGCAGCCCCACTGCATAGGAGTCAAACTCTTTTAATGCATCTTCCTAAAATCCATTGCTTATGAATTAAAATTTTAGTTCAATTAAGCCAATAAAAAGTAGAAAATGAAAACTTTAATCATCACAGAAAATCTATATTCCTAACCAGATGATAAACTTTGATAAATCAATGATATCCAGATCATGACTTTAAATTCCCATTGGTCCATTGGACAATCAACATATTACACACATACCTGCTCGCTTCAGCTGACCAAGTGTGAGGCCACAGTGCCAAACTAAACTTGGAGAGGAAAGCTGACTTTTAGACAGCCTGCCTTTAGTGTTCATTTGAAACAGCTTTTAAGCAAGTACTATCATGATTGGAACTTAACCAAACAAAATTTTCTAACTGGTCATGAGAGATTATTTGAGCAATATAGAAGGATATTGCTAGGTGTACTGGGGAGCCTACCTTCTGCCAGTGTGAGGTGGCTCCACGGAGACTGTATATAGTTTAGCTAAAGGATGCTATAGCTCAGTGACCATTCCAAGCTTTGCCATGCCCTCTCTTTCACATATCATTCCCTCATCCTTATTCCTATGTCCAGTGACCTCACTAATTGACTAATGAAAAATTAAAGGCATAAGCTCCTCCCCTTTCCCTTGGCATTTAACCATATCTATTCTTCCATCCCTCCTTACTTCCAAAGCGGGTCCCTATATCTGAGCCCTAGCCTCATTCATTCTTGCTTTTCCGGGCCTACTTTATTTTTTTAGTTATTAGCTCTTTTTCTAAAATTTGTTCTTTCTTCATTGGCTCCTTCTGGATTGCTTTCAGACATGCACACATTTTTTTTTGTCCAGAAAACGTCACTTGCTATCCCCTTAAGCCACCACCTTCTCAATCCTTTCATTGCCAAATTTCTGTAAGAAGTTTCTCTTGTATTTCACACTATCACACCACAAGTGCCTACAAAGTAAGAACCATAATGTATGTTAATTTATATCTGTCAGGTGCCTAGCACAGTATAATATAGTGAGTGGGGCATAAATTTTGGAGCCTAACAACCCAGGGTTCAAATTTGGACTCACTAGTTACCTTTGAATGACATTGGGTAAATAAATATCTTGATCTTGCTGATCCTAAGCTTCCTTGATTGTAAAAGGGGTAAGTAAAGTCTCTCTTGCAATGCTGTAGAGATTAAATGAGATTATGTTTATAAAAACCCCTAGTATGGTGTCTGGCACACAGTAGGTGCTCAGAAAAGCTGGTTCCCTTCCCATCTCTACTCATGGTAGGGATTCTCTACTCATGGTAGGGATTCAGGTGTTTGTCAAATGAATGACTGAATGGTCTCCTGCATGTTTCAGGTCAGCATTCAGTGGCATGGCATCCACTTTGTTCTGTTTGATTCTTACTCTTTTCTTTGCCTTATGTGTTTCAGGTTCACAACCAGTATCCAACTGAGTTTGAATTCAATCTCTATTACTTGAAGTTCTTGGCTTTCCACTATGTGTCTAATCGCTTTAAAACATTTCTCCTGGATTCAGACTATGAAAGATTAGAGCACGGTATGTTTGTATGCCCTTGTTCCATCTTTTTGTTTTACATGTTTTTAATGAAAACTCTGA
This sequence comes from Cheirogaleus medius, assembly GCA_008086735.1. Taxonomy (NCBI): domain Eukaryota; kingdom Metazoa; phylum Chordata; class Mammalia; order Primates; family Cheirogaleidae; genus Cheirogaleus; species Cheirogaleus medius. The sequence continues at coordinate 30,245,840 of VBSM01001265.1, forward strand.
TAATGTAACTACCCCCAAGTTTGACAAGCTCAGAGGGTTTAATTCTGAACTACGAATACAGAGTGGATATGAATAAGCACACAGATTCTGAGAGTATGTGCTATGTTAGCTTTTAGTGACGGCAAGTGGTCATTCCTGTAGCACTTTTATAAAGTTAACATCTCTTTATTATTTTGATACCTCAAAGTGGATATCACTGTTTCATGAGAAACATTTTACTAATAGTTTTTCCAAGCCTAGAATAATCTAGTAGGAAGAGTGCCTGCCCTTGGAGGCAATTTGAATAGTAGTTAAGGCCCTGTACTCTGGAGCAAACAGACGAGGGTTAATTCCCAGCACTGCCAGTTAACAGCTGAGTACTTTGGGGGAATTAGGTACCTCTCTGAGTCTCAGTTTCCTCATTTTTAGAATGAGGACAATAATAGCACCCACCCCCTTGGGGTCATGCTGATCACGTGAGGAAATAGTTGGGAATTTCATAGCACAGGTGCTAACACATAGTAAGTACTCAATAAATTTTAGACATTACTATCATTGTTAAAATTTTAAATAGTAATAATAGTTGTAAAGAGTAGATTCTGAAAGTCAGCCAGCCTGTGTGAAAACATTTCCCAAGGAGATTTTACATTCTTAACTTTTGTTATTGTTACTGGGAGGAGGGGATGGGAAGATATTCATGACTATTTTTGTTACTAAGATAAGCAAAGAAAAAAATCAGCTATGTTCAGTACATTATTATTGGAGTAATCATAAAGAGGATTCTTTCAATTGCAAGAAAGTATTTACTGATCTTCTCAGTTTAAACTCTGAAATAAGGAAATACTGCTTTCCAGGGCATGCTATTGAAATCGTCTCATGTGATATTTCATACTTTTGGTAAGGGAAGCAGCACTGGTGAGACCATCTCCCCCCTTGCTTATACTTCAGATCTTTGTTGACTCATAGAGTTGTCATTCTTCACATCGCAATCATAAAGCTTAATTTCTTAACCACCTATGTGGTGGCAAAGTATTAAGTAGAACTGGTTACAGCTGCCTCAGGCCTTGTCGTAAGTGAACTGACCTGTACCTGGGGAGTCACCTTGTCACTTAGCTTTATCACTAAAAGGAACAACATGTGCAAATATTGGTGTGAGTGAAGTACAGGTGTTTGTCTCTTGAGTAGTTTGTTCTGTTTTTTAAATAGAGCAGTTTGTTTTGCTAAATTAAGCTGATCAGCAAATTACCTTAGCAGCACGCAGATGTGGCCAAAGACAGGGCTTCTGCTGTAGTAGATGATGGTTCTCTTCATTAGAGAAACAAGGTCTAGCACAGCAATTCTCAGACTTCACTGAACATTAGAATCATGTGGGGAGATTTTAAAACTTCCAACGATTCTTATCTTGTGCTGACTTATATATGAAGGTTTCTAGTATTTCATCATTAAGCATGATACTGGTTTTGGCGATAAACTTCACTCTTCTGTTTTTAATCATGTTACAGAAGTGCCTGTGTATTTAGATGCTGAATTTTATCTAATGGCTTTTCAGCATCTATGGTGATCTTTCAATTTCTCTTTTGATCTATTCATGATGTAATATTCTTTTGATATGCTGCTGGGAGTCTTAATATGTTATTTAAGACTTCTGAAACAGTATTCATAAATTAGATTAATACATTTCTTTCTTTTCCCTTTTTTAATGAGTTATTTTTATTGGATTTTGACTGATATATTATCACTGGCTTAATAAAGAATTTTATCTATTGAGGTTTTTAATGTATAAATTAATTAATTAAAGAAGAAAAAAACTTCCAACATCCAGGCAACACCCTCAACCAGCTAAATCAGAATCTGTATGCCCAGGCATTAACAGCTTTTAAAGCTCCCCAGGTGAGTCCACTATGCTGCCAAGGCTGAGAACCACCACTGGTCCAATGGGTACGGCACTGGCCTAAGGGTCAAAAAATGTGTGTGACTTTGGGTAAATTACTTCATCTCTCTGAGCATCAGTTTCCTCATCTAAAAAACTGAACAAGGATTGTGGCCCTGCTCATCACATAGAGCTGTTGAAAAGATTAAAATGATGTGGATAAAAGGATATGTTTGGGGTATATTGAAAGATTATCGTGATTATTTGAAAATATAATTATTTTCATCCTGCATCCTAGACATGTTTTCTCTTAAAACATAAATACCGTGTTTCCCCGAAAATAAGACCTACCCATAAAATAAGCCCTAGCAGGATTTCTAAGCATTTGCGCAATATAAGCCCTACCCCGAAAATAAGACCTAGTGATGGGCGTGGCTACGCAGCATATCTGCACAACCCATGCATTTCGTCTCGGAGCGGTAAAGAAGACCAGCAGCCCTTCTCACCTGCCCCATGGTGACAGCTACTATCCCAGAGGTGACCTGAAAGGTGCGGGCAGCCCCACCAACAAGGTCGGCTCTCCCTGTCAGGTCCCGGCCATCCTGTGTGTGCTGCAAGCTGAGGCTTTGAGGGGAAAATAGCACATCCCCTGAAAATAAGCCCTAGGGTGTCTTCTTGAGGAAAAATAAATATAAGACCCTGTCTTATTTTTAGGGAAACACAATATGCATTTAGAATCCTAGAGGGTAAGTTTGAAGGGTCCACAGATCACCTGTACAGCCCTCTCTCTGGATATTAGGCCACCCACCTAATTAGCATTAAAGAAGCCTGGTTTCTGTCCTTAGTCCAGAATGCATTACCTACTTGAAGTCTGTTCCTGTCATGTTTAGGTAGAAGACATACTAGTTATCAAACCTATACAGTGAATTATATTGTTTAGGGACAGCTATGGTAACTACACTTTACCTGCCAAGATCAAGAATTGGAGAGTAAGGCATCTCAACCACTGCTGGTGGAATTCATCAGTCATAACTTTTAAGATTTCATCAGAAAAGCCTAAACAAAATGAACTCTCCTGTGTCCAAGAAGATTAATATCACATACTGGCTTACAGGGGTGTAATTTGATACAATTTCACACTAGCTATCTAATGACTCGAGCTAGTCCCTATATGTGTACATGTTGCTCTAAGCCAGCCATATGGACATTACAAGAAAAGTCCATTGGACTTGGTGCCAATTACCAGGTGTTAACACGTCTGAGAAGGGGGAGGGATTGCTGCCTAAGGAATGGAGGGCCAGGTATTGCATCTTATCTTCTGGTTTCAGTTCATTCTCTTCCTGTCTGCAAAGGTGCCCAGAGCCTATTCCAGCTAGGGCTGACTACCACAAGGCCCTGCAATGTTATCCATGCCTCAAAGCCCCAGGTGGAGCCATAAATAAGGTGACTTTAAAAACCCACTCCAGGCCAGGTGCAGTGGCTCACAACTATAATCCCAGCACTTTGGGAGGCCAAGGTGGGAGGATCATTTGAGGCCATAAGTTTGAGACTAGCTTGGACAACATAGCAAGACCTTGTCTTTATCAAAAAAAAAAAAAAAAATTCACTCTAACTCTTAGAGCAGTCTCAACTTTGGACATTAGAGTCACTTGAACTTTTAAAATGGCTAATATTTAGGGCCATCACCAGAGATTCCTATTTAATTGGTCTGAAGTGACACCTAGGCATTGGGATTTTTAAAAGCCCTTGGTTTTTTAATGTGTGACCAAGGTTGAGAACCACCGCACTGGACCCTACAGTTCAAAGGTAGAGAAGAAAACATTAATCACTTTGGGGATCCCCACATATTATAGAATTTTGTACAACCTTGGGCTTGAGACATTCTTTTTTGATAAACAGGTAAAATATTTGTTGACTTTTGACTAAGTCATTTCATTCAAAGCAAGACGGCACTGCTAAGAGAGCCACCTTTCTGGCCTTTTAAAGAAATACCTCTTGCCTCACTGGGACACATCTTTCTCCCTATTAAAAAACAAAGTGGGCTCATGGTCGTCATAGATTGACTGTTTGAAAGGTACAAAGCATCGCTTCTCGGCCTTTTGGCTAAGATCAAGTGTAGTATCTGAAAGGTACAAAGCTTGTATCAGAAAATCCCTGAAGTACCCTCCTAAGTTCTGCTTTTGTTTTTAAGTCACCCAAGGATACAGACCACACCCTTCTGTCATCTAGAGTCTCAGTGACTATGATTTGTGGTATATATAAACTGCTAAGCAAGAAAACACTTTAAATGGCTTCATAATAAACAACCAACAACTTAAAAAAGAAACATAAAATTATGTTTTTAACTGAGTTTCATCAAATCAACTCTTAAGTCCTTCCATTTTCTCTTGAAAAATGTGTAGAATGTCTCCTGGCACAGACCTCTTTGAATCTAGATACAGATGCAGGATGTAGATTGGAAGAATCATGATATACTGCTAACTGCCTAGGAAAACCTTATCAGATATTTTCCTTTCATTTTGATTTATTTCCATATAGCTGTGACGTTCATTCCTATCTTTAGTTTTGCAGTTATTTTCTAAGGGTTCTGTATATATGTTGCTGTTTTTAGAGCCATAAAAAATACTCCACTTTTTTTAATCTACCCACATACATCATACTTTTAGGCAAAATGTTAATTTATTTAACTTTTATTGTGTTGGGTTTGTTTTTGGATTTACAGGAACTTTATTTGATGATAAAGGAGACAAGCATACCAAGAAAGGAATTTGTATTTGGGAATGTATTGACAGAATGCACAAGAGGAGTCCCATTTTCTTTAACTATTTATATTCACCAGTGGAAATAGAGGTAGAGTAAGAAATCATTCATGTTTCATTTTCTGAATATTTTGTGTTAAAGTTTTCCTTAGTTTTAGTATATTAAGCTTGCTTAAGCTTTTTATAAACATTCTACTAGGTTTCATACCAAAAGCTATTTAAAAGTTTGAGACACTATGGATTTGGGTTGTGATAGAAATGGATATTGTTCACCAAATTCTTGCCACAAAAATTAGGAGCTGGCCTCCAAAACTTGAAGGGATAACTTCAAGAAAATCAAAAAGCAAGGCAACTTTCCCCAGGAAGAAAGAACTACAGAACTAACAGAATTTGAAATCCCAACAGGTGGTCTAAGCAGAAAAATCTAAAATACTTTAGGAGAGGCTCCTGCCCTGGGCCCCATGCTTAGGACCCCAGTTTGGCCTTCATCCAACTACATCCTCATGAGGAGTGTAAGAAGCTAAAGGTATATGATTAGATGTCCTTCCTTCATCTAAACCATATTTTGGGCACTTCGACATTCGTTGCCCAAACTCAAGCTACTCACCACACTGCTTCCTCAAGTCAGTCTCTCAAGCCAGTGCATGTATCCTGACGCCCAAAAGTGGCAAGAAGTAGCTGTTTGGCAGGGAGTGGGCAGAGTTTGGCTTCATGGGCTGGGGTATACACAAACATTCATGCAAGACCCTTAGAATATAAGATATAGCTGGCAGGGGAGGAGAAGAGGGTCAGGCCAAGGAATGGGAGCTGGGACCAGCTCCTCTAGTGCCACCACTTCCTAGTATAAAATTCTGAGGAATGCAAGAATTCTTTATTTGAACCTCGCCTTCCAGGTCACTAGGAAGTTATATTTCTCAAAGTAGGAGGACTAGAATATGTTTTATGTAATAGTTTATCTTGATGTATAACTTTTAAATATTTAGGCATATGGTATTTGAACCTCCATTCATACTCTTGCCCTAGACCCTGCAAATGTTAGGGGCTGGCCTATCAATCAGTAAGCTTGGGGTACTTTGAGGTCAAGATGAAACTATATTTCAGTTTTCTTTAAACAGGCCCTGAAGCCCAATGTAAATGTCTCCAGCCTCAGAAAGTGGGATTACTACACAGAAGAGACCCTGTCCACAGGGCCTTCCTATGACTGGATGATGCTGACCCCCAGGCACTTCCCCTCTGAAGACTCTGACCTGGCTGGAGGAGCTGGGCCCCAGAGCCAGAGGAGAACAGTTTGGCCATGCTACGATGATGTTAGCTGTACTCAGCCCGATGCTCTCACCAGCCTTTTCTGTGTAAGTCAGCCGTGTACAGACACACACCTAGGGGCACCGTAGGCCCCAGGGACACATGAGGCCAAAGGAACCAGGCTAAGACTGGTTTACAAACTTCTGAACATAGTTCTCCTTGCTCTGGGCTAGCATTAGAGGTACTCCTGGAGTATGAAAAAACCAGATTTGCTCCCCTACATTAGTGGGGTACCAAGCTTAAGTACTTGAAGAGAATCTCAATAAAAGTGAGTTTCCAGCATTACAAGGAAGCAGTCAAGCAAGTGGAGCAATTTACTCCTTCCGGCAGCTTCCCAGCTGTTTCAGATGCCCGCACAGCCTGAGTCAAACTTGGGTTATGGCTTTTGTGGGTGCTTTACTTCCTCTGGTCGAAGTGTGGGTAGTTGATGGCCAGATGGGAGTACTGCCAGCCACCTTCTTTATGCAAGAAATATTCGGGAGTGAAACCATCCTGGCAGTAGTCACCCTGAGGAATGGTTTTGAGCCCTGATATGGGTCAGACAGTTCCTGAAGAGTCTTCTCCCTCTGGTTTTCTGACCAGGAAGAGGATGCTTCCGTGATCATACTTTCACAGAGGCAGCTTCTCTGTCAGAAGGGATATCCATTTCCTTGGGCATTTCTTGGTTCATTCTTTCCACATCTGGTTTGAGTCATCAGAATGAGGGGCTCCTCTGTCAAGGACAGACTTCTGATCTAGCTCATCTATTAGGGTTGGCTTAGTGCTTGATCTTTTGCCTTGACCATCAGATTTCCCATAGGCTGCCCAAGGGTGAAGGTGTTTGGGCTACATATATTTCATGTCTTACTGTATAAGCTACAAGCTACTCTGTGCAGAAAGGCCTGGTTATAGGCCCTAATAAACCATCTTTGCCACAGTGCAGCACACCAGCTAGAGCTCCCACCACTATTCCTAACTGGGGAGACCTCTGAGGCCCATGTCCACCACTCTCCTCAGCTGCCCTGTGGCCACGCTACTCAATCTGTGCCCAATACAGAAGCAGTGTGGCTCTGAGGCACATCCTAATTTCTGTCAAATACTGATCTGTTGGAAAACTCCATTTCTATGCAGGAAATTGAAAAATTGGAGCATAAATTGAACCAAACCCCTGAGAAGTGGCAGCAGCTGTGGGAAAGGGTAACAGTGGACCTGAAAGAAGAACCAAGAGCAGACCGCGTGAGTTGGCAATGCCCCTTGAGAGCTGCTTCTGAGCTTTTGAGGGTGCTATGTCAGGTGGGGCCCACTGCCACAGGTAACAGGACCCTGCTGGGTTTCTGGCTAGAGGGAAGGGCGAAAAGGGAGGAATAGTGTCCCAGGGGTCCAGGGCAGAAAGCTCCAAATGACTGAATACTTTCTGAGTGTCTCATTTCACCACAGTGACATAATACTTATGTTTCAGAGCCCTGAATCCAGGGGAAATTACTGGGTTCTTTTCTATCTCAGTGCCTCTGTGGTTTCCGCTGATCTTCTACCACATGAGGGAGAAGTGGAATGCTAAGAGCAAGTTTGCTCCAGAGAAATAAGCAAAGAGAGAAATTAAAAATATTTTAAAACAACAAAATATGCTACTTTCAGTTACAATCCCTTTTCTGTTTCTTATTTAAGAAACATTTATCATAAAAATATTTTAGAACCAAATACTCTATTTTCTGCTTCTGACACCCCATTTCTTGTTTCTGGTTTAAGAAACATTTAGCAAGCACATTATATATGCAAGGGACTGTGCTTAATACCACACACACATTCGCATCCTACTTAATCCACGGTGAAAGAGTGGTATTCCACCTCCTACATGAGGGAATAGGCACAGAGAGATCAAACAGCTAACAACTGGTAGAACCACCATTTGAACAACATCAGATTGGTTCCAAATGCAACAGAAGGGAAATTAGGACAGATGAGTGTTCTGAAGAGCATTTCAGGAAGAGGTCAGTAGGGTCAGATGTCACAGAGAGGTCAAGAAAAATGGAGTGTAGAAAAAAACCTTCGTGGTAAAAAGGGACCCTCTCCAGCGCTGTCTCTTTAGTCTTCAAAGGGCAACTCAGGAGCTGTTATCAGACCACAGTTGGCTGATGCCCTAATACTTTTTTTCTCAGAAAAATATAATAGTTTCTTGACTTTTTTTCTGATTATGAAAGTAAGGCATATTTATTTTTTTAAAGATAATACACAGAAAGTTATAAAGTAGAAGATGAAAATCACCCACAGTTTATAAGCCAGAAATAAACCACTACACTATCAAACTTGTTTTATCATTCTAAACCCAAATATAAAAGGGATTTACTATACATACTATTTTTAAACCTGCTTTCTTTTTTGCTCAACATTGGAATACATGTCCTTCCATTTGTCACTGTGTATAAATCAGCATTGTCATTTTTAATGACTGTCTATAATTCCATTGTATGGAAATACCATAATTTTTTCAATGTCCCCTAAGAATGGACATTTAGGTTGTTTCCAGTTTTTTACTATCATAAACAACTCCAGGATAAATATCTTTGAACATATATCTTTGTTCATTAGTCATTAGTCCAGTTTTTTACTTGAGGTAAATTTTAATAAATGAAATTATTGAGTTAGTGGCTTAAAGTGTCTGTAAAGCTTTCCTAGCTCCTGTTCTGTCTTTTTTAGTCCCAAAGACACCCATCAGGGTCCCCAGGAATTATGTCTACCAACCTACCTTCCTATCAGAAGAGGTCTCTGCTGCATCTCCCAGACAGCAGCATGGGGGAGGAGCAGAATGCCAGCATCCCCCCATCCAATGGAGTGGACCGAAGAGCAGCCACGCTCTATAGCCAGTACACATCCAAGAATGATGAAAACAGGTGACCCGCTGAGCCCTGCTGGGCGTCCTGAAGACTCTTCCCACACTGCCTGAGACTAAACCACAGGCCCTTCAATAAGCAAACTTGAGATGTATTTGCTTTAATTCTTCGTTTAATGCTTTAGATGGTTCTTTGAAGAAGAAAAATCAAAATTTCAATTAAAAATAATGCCAAGAAGTTGTAGTTATCTGTGGTTGAGTCCTGATTGTTATTATCTGTATCAGAGCTTTTGAGGGAATCTGTGTTAGTCAGTGGCAAACATCAGAAAACCAGCTTATGCTAGCTGAAGCAAAAGGAATTTACTCACATAAACTAGGACAGCCAAGGGCATGCTGGTTTCTCCTACAGTATCTTCAGGCTGCCTCTGTCTCCCAGCTCTGCTTTTCCCTTTGTCACATCAATCCCATTGTGGCACAGAGGTGGCTACTGATAGTTCCAAGCCTCACAAATGTGGTAATCCCAGCAGAAAGAGGCAGTCTTTCCCCAAAGGTCTAGTAGAAAAATTCTAGGGAGAATTCTGCTTGACTTTTTTGGATCATCTGAGAGAAGTAGAGACTTGACAAACAGAAACAAACATCCCTTTCCAGAATTTCTTTTTTTAATGAAAACTCAAAATTAACTGTCCTGTCATCATTTCTTCTAGGTCCTTTGAAGGAACGCTTTACAAAAGAGGGGCTTTGCTGAAAGGGTGGAAGCCTCGCTGGTTCGTTTTGGATGTAACAAAACATCAGGTAATACTGTTAAAGCAAAAGAAAGGACTTCTGTCTAGGCGAGTCTCAGTTGCTGGCTATTATGTGGCCCTCAGCAGACAGATACATTCTTCACGTAGAGACTGTTCTCCTAGCACCTCTCATACGCAGTCAGGGGGCCTCTTCTAGGGCTCCAGATGTCCTTGAGCAAGGACAAGTACCCTTCTGAGGGAAGTTCAGGCAGAGGCTATAACAGTTGAGCCTAGAGCATAAAGAGCAATAAAACTCTTTTTTTTTTTCCAATGGTCAAATATCTCCTACTGCCAGCTCTTAAGACCCAGGTCAGGAAGCTCCTGAGGTTTTCAGCCTATTATATATATACCACACGCACATATAAGCCTATACCTGTGAGCACTCCCCAGAATACAGATTGCTTTCATCCTTGCAGCTGAAAGCATCCATTCAAAACTGAGGGTGGGGGCATTAATTTACTTAATATTTATTGAACCCCAACCCATGCCCGTCACTGTACTGCTCACTAGAAGACACTGTTATCCTTCAAAGATGGCAGCAATAGGGGAGCAGATAGAGCCCTGAAAGAGGCAGAACGGGATGTGCTCACCTAAACCTGAATTCACAGTGGGCAGGTACTAGACTGGACCTTGCTAACTATGTTAGGAAATCTTTTGCCTGTTGTTAGGTTCTGGACTATTGCTGTAGCAGCCTCTGCAATCCTTCGCATCATAATCTTTGCTCCAGTCATCTCAAGAGAGAGTGATTCCTACGCAAACCTCCAGCAACTCTGTACCCTTCACTAGTGAGAGTTGCATGGCCTTCTGTATTCTGACTGCAGGCCTTACTACATCTTGAAACTGACTAGTCAGCCTTGATTCTCAATGCATTCATCTATAAAACAGGGTCTTTTGGGAAAGACCTGAACTGTGAGCACTATATTGTACTGTAGTTGGTCCTGCATCTAGAATAATCCTTCCAGATGAAGACTCCTTCCTGATGAAAACTATATTTGGGGGCCACTTTTTCCGCCTCATAAGGGGCTTCATAAAGATTACACAGAGTCTTTGTGGGAGAATATAGAGAATGTATTTTCAAAAATACAAATGAAAGCCCTTTTAGGAGGCTATCCTTTAAAATTACAATGTCTCTGAAATCATAGCATCTACACTATGTAGAAAAGTTCTATTAAACCACTAAATATAACATAGAAGAATGTCATACTTTTTCTGTAATTTATAATTACATCAAATTATACTAGCATTCTTACCGATATTTTGGACTTCTTTAACATGAACGGTATATAGTTTTTCTATATAGCCCTACTCATACCATGCCTTCAGGGAGAGACAGAGAAAAGTCTGAGGCCAGAACCACAGTATTGGAAGCACCAGACACATTCCTGCCATGTACACTAGAGAGTGAAATCCACAGACTGTAGACCAATAAATCTTGTTCACCAGCAATCTCTTTAACTTTTAAAAGTATTTTTTCATTTTTTCTTATTCCAAAAGTAATACATGCCAAATTCAAACATTTCATACAGATCTAAAAGTCCCCCTGTGTAGTCAAATGTTAAATTATCTATTGTGGCCCTCAAAAATCATTTTATACCTACATGCTCTTTGGCAACTTGCTTTTTTAAATAATGTATCTTGAATAATTTTCCTACCAGTTCATACAGATTTTCCTTATTCTTTTTGAAAAGCTGTATAGTATTCCATTTTATTGATGTACTTTCATTTAATTAATCAATGCTCCATTGAAAGACTAGTATCTTTTCCAATGTTTAGCTGATAAAAACAGTGTTGAAGGAAACCTCTTCATACATGTACCTTTGCATGCTTGTGGGAGTGCTTCAGTAGGATAACTTTCTAGAGATGGGAAAGATGTTTCAATAGGCATAAACATTTTAAATTTTAGTTGATACTGCCCTCCAAAAAGTTTCTAACAAATTATATTCCCACTGACGGTATTTGAGAGTACCGACTGCCTTACTGGATATTATCAGCCATTTTGAATATTTCTTAATTGCTTTTCTTTGATCAGAGAGGTTGATCATCTTTTCAAATATTTATAGGTTATCTGTATTTCTACTGTGACTTGCCTTTTGAGATCCTTTGACCATTTTTCTACTAGGTTTATCTTTTTTTTTTTTTGAGACAGAGTCTCACTCTGTTGCCTGGACTAAAGTGCTGTGGCATCAGCCTAGCTCACAGCAACCTCAAACTCCCGGGCTCAAGTGATCCTCCTGCCTCAGCTTCCTGAGTAGCTGGGACTACAGGCATGCGCCACCATGCCCGGCTAATTTTTTATATATATTTTTAGTTTGCCAATTTATTTCTATTTTTAGTAGAGACGGGGTCTCACTGTTGCTCAGGCTGGTCTCGAACTCCTAACCTTAAGCAATCCTCCCACCTCGGCCTCCCAGAGTGCTAGGATTACAGGCGTGAGCCACTGCGCCTGGCCTAGGTTTATCTTTTTTTAAAATCAATTTCTAGAAATTCTGTATATTTCCTGAACATGAATGTCTATATTTAATTTTTGCTGTTAGTTGACTTAATTTTATTTTTTAATATGTAATACATTTATTTGTTCAAATTTCAAAAAGTACATAAGCCTTTTTTTCCAATCCTTTCTCCCAGCTACCTAGTTCTTTCTAAAGGCAGTGTTATTTTTTGTGTATTCTTCCAGGCGCAGTTTCACACATATAAGCAAGAAATAGGAAAGTATTCAAATAGTTTGAAAAGCTATACAATTTTCTCTTTCTGTGTTTCTTATGTCTCATCTGTATCCTTTTGGTTCCAGCTACGATACTATGACTCAGGTGAGGACACAAACTGTAAAGGCCACATTGATCTGGCTGAAGTAGAAATGGTCATCCCTGCTGGCCCCAGCATGGGAGCCCCAAAGCACACAAATGACAAGGCGTTCTTTGATGTAAGTTGATCTTCTCTTTTCCTGGCTCTGCCCTGCATATTACTCCATCTGCCTCCAAGAATTATGGGGTCCTCAGAGCACTTGGTGACTGCAGATGGGTGACAGGCCCCTGGCTGTGGGAATTGCTCCTGAACTTGAATTTAGCACTCTTAATTCCCAACACTAACCTCTCTTGCTGTCCCATGTCTCAGAAAAGCTGCAAACTGCTTTGCACAAAAGGAATCCAACCACATATGGAGGCAGATGAACTCCTTGTTAAATGTTAGCTATTTCAGTTACTGCCTACTTTCAAGAACAGATGCTACTTCTCTCTGTATTCAGTGGTCTTCATGCTTGACCATCCACAAAATATTGTCCTTGGTCACACATGATAACTATCTGCCCTAATATCTTCAGCAGCTGTTAGGTGGGCCTTGGGGCATTTTACAGGCCACATGATAGAAGGAGACTTAACTAGTCCCAGGAGTCAAGCAGGGCCCTATTTAGGCCATAAGGCCATTTCTCTGACTCTGGGCTTCCAGTATGGCTCCAGCTAAAGAAAGGGGACACAAAGGCCAACTTCATGGTGCGGATGAATCCGAGGCTTCCCACTGGAGCACAGGGAGCTTCCTCACCTTTTACTGTGTTGGTGCAGTGCATGGGAGAGGTCAGAGGCTCCAGCCATTCCTGACCCTTCCTCCTTAGTCAAAGAAGGGCCCAGAAGAGCAAAGTAAGTCTCTCCCACTATGTTTCCTTTTTCTGCCAGTACCCTTCTATTAACATCCCCTTTAACTTTGGGAACTAGAAAAGTAAAGTGACTATAAAGGTGGTGACATATGGTAGTAGAGGGAGAAAAAATACAGAAGTATGGAAAAGGAAGATCATAGGGATTGATTTATCACTTACCCAAAGCCATAAAACAGCCTTGACTTTCATCTCTGGTTCTCTGTCATTTGGTTTTGTAGCTCAAGACCAGCAAACGTGTATATAACTTCTGTGCCCAGGATGGACAGAGTGCCCAGCAATGGATGGACAGGATCCAGAGCTGTATCTCTGATGCTTGATGCCCATGGTCAACATACGCACAAGAGGTAGAGGAACTTGGGCTGTCAGACAGAAAAAAGAAAAGCCTTGAGGAGCTAACCACAAGTCATCCCACGGCCTGAGGTTCTTCTGGCCAGTCTTACCCAGTCCCCTCTGGCAGCAATTGCTATGTCTACTTAACCTGCATGGGTGTGTCACATAGGTCTGGTCAAGAGCCCGAGGCACTCCCTATATCTTGCACTAAATTGTTCTAACAGGGTCTTAGTGGTTAGGGATCAGAAGATGCCTCCTGAGCCAACTGTCACCTGCCCCCAGGCAAAATGGCTACCACCTACCTGGGTCCTTCTTCACGAAAGCTAAATCCTTTTTGTTCTCCAACATTATAATTTCCTTGGAGAGCTTTTTAACAATCAAAAATTGAAACCCTCCAAGATTATCTCATGTTCTACACAGAATAGGTTTCCCATCAAAGGCACCTACTTGTACTGCCTGACCTTTGAGATGCTCAGTTCTCTGGTGCTGCCAATAGGTGCTTCTCTCTGCCATTGGGGTTCACAGCAAAAGACATCATTGCTCAGTGGCAGGCAAAGAGGGAGCACACAGGATTATTCCAATGGAAAAAGATTGTCCAGGGAATGATACAACAATGAACAGGCCAATGCAGGAAAATACTGCTTCCCAAACACTGATTTCTCTAAACTAGAAGTGCTCTGAGGATCCAGGGCCTGTGTTCCTGTGTATTCTTCTGCTCCTGGACAGCTTCTTATACAAAATAACATGCAAAAAGCTGAATGCACTAACCCACAAAATAAACACTTGCACTGAACTCCTAATGAAGATGTTGGGAAGACAAAGGCCATCTATTTATGACCACACACACCTGTGACAAGGGCTGTGTAGACCGTAGTCACACTGTGGCATGACTGGATACCCAGACAACACTTCTGCACATGAAAAGCAAGAACTGTCTTTAGATTTTTTAGATTTGATAACCTTGTGTTTGTTCAGATAACCTTGTGTTGGTTCAGCTTAAGATTCAAGGAATGCTGTTTGCTTATTATAAACAGAAACAGCATCTCCACTACAGCCACTGACACCAATTGGAGTCATAGGTAGCTAGAGCATTACGTTTGTTTTGAAATGTTAATATGTTAAATACTAAACTAATATTTCAAAAATATGTATATATGATTTCTATATCCTTGTTTTTCAGATAGCCTGCTTATAATTTAATATAAAATTAACTAAACTGATTCATTTATAAGATTTCAATAACGAAATGATTCCCTTTTTAAAAAATAAAAAATGCTTTGTAGATTAAAAATACATTAGATTTTCAAATTTAAAATTACACACTAGGAAATATAATTGTGTTAATATATAAGAAATTGGAGGATAATAAGAATGAAGGACTTTTTCTATCATTTTCATTTTATAAATTGCCACCTGTGAAAATGGTTTTTGCACATTATTTGTATTTTTCTTTGTATATGAAATAATTTTTTGTACTTTGTAAAATATGGAGCCCATTGTACCTTCAGCTATTTCAGACTGTACACAGTGCTTCTTTTGTAACTGGATTCTTTTAACTTTCGTGAGGGCATTGCATTGCCTTACATTCACTAACCATCTTGAATTAAATTGATTTCTTATGATAAAGTATTCCTCATTCACTGTGAAATAAAGTTCATTCTGCAGTCCACAGCACTCAAGGAGGGTAACATTCAGGATTCATACATGGGACTAAAGATTCAGAAATAAAACAAAGCGTGACCTACTTTGTGCCTTGGTTCTGCTGATGTCATCACTGCCCTTTGCTCAGGAAGTGACCAAGGATGCAGGACATGCTGGCATGAGCTTCTGGGTTCTGGACACACTTCTGCTGAGTTTAGACTCAGAGATGTGAGACCAAGATTCCACTCCCACTGCCATTCCCACCACAGCTCTAATAAGGGACTTAACTAATTTCATACAGTAGCTTACCTCTTCTGGGTCAGTTTTACCACCTATGGTAATGGCAATCTGTGAAAATTTTAGGCTTGAGACTTTTTTTTTTTTTTT
>VBSM01001265.1:30261441-30274722 GCA_008086735.1 Cheirogaleus medius
AGCACAAACTATCGTGCGGACTATGAGTGCCGGCTGTGGGCGAGGTTTCGTGGCGGGTGAGTGCCGTACCGAAGTGGTTAAGTCCTTTGACATCCAGGAGCCCTCTGGAGCCAGGCAAGAAGGCCCCCAAGAGCCACCGAGGCTTCAGGTGAGGCAGTGACAGCCCCTTCCTTGAGCCTTTAGGTCTCCTCAGTCCTGAGGGTACACTGATCCAGCCAAAGGCCCTCAAGCCCTTTCCTTGGTCCCAAGGCCTCTCTTCCTAATGGCTGGCCTGCCATCATGCCCTGCTGTGTCCCTGAGATTCAGTCAGGAGGGAAACAACTGGGATTGGGGGTCGAGCAGGCGCTATGTTCACTGTATTGGTATCTGGATGCCCTTCATTCCTCAGGTCTTAGCTGTGAAGAGGAGAAGGACATTGAGTTCCAAGGGAGAGAGACTCTGGCCCCCTGCAAGAGCCTTAACAGGGCTCCTCCTTACCTGTGGCTCCTGTGACAAAACCTTTCTACATCTGGGCTCTTGAAAGATGCAGACACAAGGAACCATATTAGCATAGGTCACACTTCCCAATCATGTTGTCCCAAGTCCTTTAATCCCACCTCCCAAATCTCTCTACCCTACTGTCTCTACTCCAGAGCCTAAACTGTTATGGCATGGCAGGTTTGGCTCTCAATGGAAATTAACATTTTTATTTTTAGGTATTTCATCAGGAGTTCTTATAAGAGTTAAGTAACCCCATCATCCCATAAAGAATTTCTGAAACATCCCAAGCTGATAACTAGGAACTGTGCTCAGCAATGGCAGCTGAAGCTATTAAGCAATGAATTAAGCAGTACTGATGAAGAGATAGGGTTTACAGCAGCCCCATCAAACAGATATATGTCAGCCACATATGTATCTTTTTTTAAAGTAAAAAGAAATAGATTAAAATTTTAATATATTTTGGTTGTGTTTTTTGTTGTTTTTTTTTTTTTTTTGGTTCCCTCTTTTCCTCAGCAGTCAGTCTATCTCCCCTGTAAATTAATACCCAGCTCCTGAGTCTCCTTAACCCTCTTCATCTCCATCGCAGCGTTTGTGCATTTTATCCTAACACTGTTAACTCAGGGTTTCTCAATGTGCTGCTGACACTTTGGACTGAATAAATCTGTTCTGGGGCAGTCTGGTGCATCATGGGATATTGAGCAGCATCCCTGGCCGCCATCCACTAGATGCCAGCAGCACACACCCCAGTTGTGACAACCTCCAGACACTCACAAATGTCCTCGGGGCAAAGAGTGACTCTGATTGATAACCTCTGCTGTAACTGCCCCACCTTCCTGGAGTTAGGGGATAAGAAGCCCGGTAGGAAAAAGGTCCAGATTAGAGGGGCTCCTGATGAAGACTCAATTAAATAAATTAAACCACTGTTACCCCCACGCTGCCTCTGGCTCTTGGAGCTCCAGCTAAATTGAAGAAGAAGGGGGTCCAGTAAGGACTCTACACCACAGCTCACACACAGCAACTGCCCACAAATCTACCGGTGGGTAAATAGCCGGAAAGCCACTGGCTACAAAAGCCACCTGCAAGCATTAATCCAAGGCAGGGCACAGTGGCTCATGCCTGCAATCCCAGCACTTTGAGAGGCTGAGGTAGGACAATCACTTGAGGCAATTCGAGACCAGCCTAGGCAACATAGCAAGACCCAGTCTCTAGAAGAAATAAGAAAAATCAGCAGGATGTGGTGGTGTGTGCCTATAGTCCCAGCTACTCAGGAGGCTGATGAGGGAAGATCGCCTGAGTTTAGGAATTCAAGGTTACAGTGAGTTATGGTTGTGCCACTGCACTCCAGCTTGGGCAACAAAGTGAGACCATCTCCAAAAAAATAAAAAACCAAGTCAAAATGTTTCCATGAACAAGTTTCAGCAGTTCAACTTTATTATAAATAAACCTGTTAAAATGCTAGCATTTGGATTTTTTTTAAATATGCTGTCGACTAAACGGTTATTTCTAGCATTTTTATCATACAATAGATTCCATCCATTCACTATCCTTTTCTGAGTTGTCCTACACACAAGTACATATTTTTGTTTTTCTTAATATTTGAGATGGGGTCTTGCTATGTTGCCCAGGCTGGTCTTCAACTCCTGATCCTCCCACCTCAGCCTCCCAAAGTTCTGGGACCACAGCATGATCCATCTTGCCTGGCTTCACGTACATATTTTTTATGTTGTCTGTCTTCTATGCTATTCCTGTATAAGTTTGCTATTAAAATAAATTAAACTATAAAAAAAGTTAATCCACATTTAGACCTTAGAAGTTTTCCAGTCCCAAGATAAGCATGCAATGAGTGCTAGTGATAACCATTAAGGTCTGGGCTGCACAAGCTGGCAAAGCCCCAGGAAGAACCAGGAATCTCTCGGCCTCAAGCACAATTTCACTTTTACTCCCTCAACCCTCCACAGTCCTAACTCACCTTACTCTCAGGGAATCCCCTCAATTCTAGATTCTCCACTTTGCCTCCAGGCTGCCTGGATATATTTTAGTTTTTGATAGTGTATTTAACCCAATATATCCAAAATGTCATTTTAATGAGTAAACAATTTTTAAAAACTTAATGAAATATTTTATATTCCATCTTGATAATAAGTCCTCAAAATCCAATGTGTATTTTACAGCATATCAGTTTGGACTAACATGTTGTCTTTTTTTGAACACCATTTCTCATATACCAAATGCATGTCATTTTTCCATACCAGTTCTCCAGTTCTCTAAGTGGATGTCCAACAATTCAGTTCAATTCTGATACTAACTCCCCAGAGTTAGCACAGACCCCACAGGCTCAGGGCTCAGTCCCAAAAGACTACCCCACTTCAGACACTAGTTGCAAGTCCCAAGGACTATCAGTATTTATGACCAACCAGCTATAAATCAGGGGGGTTCCCAAAATCCTCTCTTCAGGTTCAATAATTTGCTAGAACAAGTCACAGAACTCAGGAAAATACTTTACTTACTTTTACTGGCTTACTATAAGGCAGAGGTGACCAGGGGTGGGAGTGGGGGTGGGGTACAGAGCTCAGGTTAGTTCTTTCCTAACAGGCCACAGACCAGTACTGGGCCGGCCCAGGGGTTGAGGACCGTAGCTATGAGGGATACAACTCAGGAACAGCCAAGGAAGAGATGCGTAGGACAAGGTACAGGGTGAGGGTGCATACCACCTCCCCAGCACCTGACAATTTCACTCACTTGAAGCTCTCTAGATCTCAATGTCCAAGAGTTTTTATAATCCAATCTCCAGTCCCCCTCCCTCCCCTGAGGTTGGGGGTGGGGTGAAAGTGCCCACCCTCTATTCGCTTGTTCTGTCTTCCAGGTGACCAGCCCCTATCCTAAAGCTACCCAGGAGCCCCACCCTGAATTACCTCATTAGCATAAAGGGCAGATTATGAGTAACAAAAGACACTCCTATCAGAAAATTCTAAGGGTTTTAGCCACTGTGTGACAAAAACCAAATGTATTTTTTACTATACAGCAACCGGCAATATTTCCACTGCTACCGTACTAGACAATGCAGATTGATAGCAGAGCCTGCAGTGGGAAAAACTAGGAAGCAAGTGCTGTCTCTCTTCCAATTCACTGTATGACCTTGAGCCAGTCCCTTAATTTTGCTTGGTCTTTGACTTGTAAAATGAAGAACCCAGATGGTCCATCACTTTGTGATTCCAATTTACCTTGGCAAGGGCTCTGGTTCCAAACTGAGGTGTAAAGGATTTGCTGAAAAAATCCAATAACCTAAATCAGTGCTTCTCAAATTGTAATGCACATGTGAATCATCTTGTTAAAATGAAGATTCTGATTCAGTAGGTCCAGGGTGGGGCTTGACATCCTGGTTGGCTGTTTGAGACAGGGTCTTGTTCTGTCACCCTGGCTATGGTGCAGGAGCGGGACTCATAGCTCCCTGCAGCCTCTCTCCACACACACACACACACAAATGGGAATTATGTGAGGTGATGGATATGTTACTTACTTTGATTGTGGTAATCACAATGTGTATGTATGTGAAAACATCACGTTGTGTACCTTAAATATATGCAATTCCTTTTTTTTTTTAAGAGACAGAGTCTTGCTCTGTCTCTGGAGTGCAGTGGCACGATCACAGCTCACTGTAACCTCGAACTCCTGGGGCTCAAGTGAATCACTGGCCTGAGCCTCCTGAGTAGCTGGAACTACAGGTGTGTACCACCACACCTGGCTAATTTTTGTTATTTTTATAGACACGGGGGTCTCACTATGTTGCCCAGGCTGGACTTGAACTCCTGGCCTCGAGTGACCCTTCCACCTCAGACTCCCAAAATGCCAGGATTGCAAGCATGAGCCACCATACCCAGCTAACATTCTGTATTTCTGATGACCTCCCAGGTGATGCCAATGCTGCTAGTCTAGGGACCACACTTGGACTAACAAAGATGAGTCTCAGTCCTTTGAGAAGCAGATACCAATGGGAGGAAATCAGGAGAGCCTGGAAGACTCAAGAGACCACGATGCAGGCTTGACCCTTATGAAGAGAAAGGGGAGGAAAGGAAGTTGGGTAGAGGCGGCGTAGACTGCAGGGCAGTTGTAATGAAGTTCAGCAGGGCAGATGAGAAGCTCTCAAGCCATCAGGGGAAATCCCACATCTTCCAAGAATGGGCCTGTCTAGGATCCCTGCCACGCACAATCACTGGCTAGGAGCAGCCCCTGGGAAGCACAATCTTAGCACAAACAGTAACAGATTTCGGGATACAGCAGCTGGGGCAAATAGTCAGTTACAGTCCCTGCAATCAGAGACCTATTTCCTCATCTGTAAAATGTAAGGTTGGGCTTATTTATCCTACAGCTTCCACAGCTGTGATGGTCTTTTTACATCTTCTCTGCAATCCCTGGCCTCCTCTAAGCCTAAGGGTTGAACAACAGATGCCTGGTCCCAGTGGAGAGCCCCCCACTCCGGCCTCAGCAGATCCACCTCCTCACTCCCCGCAGGTCCCCCGAGGCTCGGTGCAGCCCAGCCAGAGGAATGTGAGCCATTCCCGGCATCTCCTCCCCTGTGGCCAGCCCAGAAAGGGGCTGAGGCCTCTGGGCCCTTCTGACAGGAAATTAGCTGGGCCTGGCCTTCCCCACTGCCAGCTGCTCTGCTGACCCTGACCCTGTGTTTTCTGAAACTTGATACTGCAAATTTCACAGCCTCTTCTCCATTCCCAAGGAGGCCTGGCTGAGCTGTGTCTAGCAGGGCCTCCAGCCTGAATGTGGACTGCCTTCCTGCCCTGGCAAGGGCCCAGGCTGAGAGTGGAGCAGGAAAGCCTGGGGCCCAGACCCTGCTATGACCCTGCGAAGCCCTACCCCTCTGAGCAATGAGTCTCCCCACCTCTGAGCTGGGAGACAGATCCCTCGTGCAGAGTGGCTGCAACCTGGGGAATGGGTTGGATGGACACACAAGAGGAGCACTGGAGAGACCACTTCAGAGGCTATAGCAATTGTCAAGGGAAGGGATGGGATGGGATGGTGAAGATGAGGAGAACTGTGGAGTCAAAAGATACACAGGAAGTAAGATGGAGAGACACTGGTGATGGTTTGGCCACAAGGCTGAGGGACAGATGTGTCAAAGGGCCTCCCAAGTCTCTGAGTTGCACAGCGGCATGGATGGCGGTACCCTTTGTGAGATGGTGATCACCAAAAACTGGAGTTGAGGTGGGGAGGAGAAAAGATCCTAAGGTTGGCCTTGGACAGGTAGAGTCTGAGGTGCCTTTCAGATGTCCCAGTGAAGAGGCTGAGTGTTTGGATATCACAGAGCAATAAGCTGGGAATACACATTTGGGAGGCAGAAAAGTAGAGATGGTCATCAAACCTGAGGACATGGATAAAACTGCCAAGGGAGAGAGGATGGAGTGAGCAATGACGAGGGCCCAGCCTGCACCTTAAGGACACTAATGTTCAGTGGTCAGCAGAGGAGGATGCCCCTGCCATAGGAGGGACGAACCAGAAGAATGCTGTGCCAGCAAGGACTGGGGAAGAGTGTCTGAAGAAGCAGGGGAATGTTCAGAACTGTTGATGCTGCTAGAAAATCTGAACAAGAGGAGGAGTAAAAAACATACTTTGGATTTAGTGTCCTGAGGTCACTGGTGTCATGGATGGGAGGCATGTGAGGGGTGAGGAATGGAGGACAAGGCGTCCAGGCAGCCAGCCCTGAAGACCTCTCCCTGCACGTGAGAGGAGGGCTGGGCGGTAGCGGCAAGGGGACGTGGAGTCAAAGAAAGGGGGCTTTGTTTGTTTTTGAAGGAAAGTGAGGCTTTAGCATGTTTAAATGTTGAGGAGCAGGATCCCGTTCAGACAAGAGGTTGACAATATCTGAGAAAACAGGGATGACACACAGAAAAATGTTTTGTGAGCAAGCAGGAGGGCTTGCCAGGGCCTCTTAGCAGGGCAGTGGGTGAGCTGGAGGGAACGCACAGCCACGGTGGAGTTTTCACTGCCGCCCCACAGGGAGGAGCGGGGAGCCGTCCCACAAGTCACCCCATTCTGCTCTGGCCTGAGGAGAAAAACTTCTGATGCTGAGGTTAAGGAGGCAGGAGTGGCTTCCAGCAGTTCGGAGAGCAGTTTGCCCAGCACACGCAGGAGGGGGCTCAGAGGGAACGTCTCCAACCCTGCGAGGCCGGCTGCTGGGCGCTGGGCGAGCTGTGGCACCGCCTCTGGGCGCTCTACATGCCAGTGCCTTGGCTGGCCGTTTAACACATGCACCTCATGGACTCTATTCAACCCCAGCTGAGGAGTGCAGGGGTTGGAGATAGCCAGACATTGGTGGGTCATGATGTCATAACTAAGGGTGCTACATCCCTGGGAGAAGAGCCATGGGCCCCTAGGCCTATTACGGACGTTAGGCCATTGCCAGTAACAGGATGCCTGGAGACCTGCTGGATGCCACCCTGAGGCCAGAGTCCTCAGATCCCTCCATTCCAGCCTGGCAATACCGCCTTGGCTCTGCTGGTGTGGGACAGTCCCAGGCATACCACAGGGCAGTATCACAGAGAATGGTCCCTAGACCAGGAGCATCAGCATTACCTGGAAACTTACTAGAAATGCAAACTCTCAGGACACACCACAGATCTACTGAATCAAAAACTCTGGGGGTAAGGTCCAGTACCCTGTGTTTAACAAACTTTCCAGGTGATTCTGAGTCATCACCTCCATAAGGTATCAAGCCATCCATCTCTCCATTCACTGTCCATCCATTAACCTAAAATGCACACATTTTAACCACCCATTTCTCAATCTCATTTAACCATTTCTCATGCCAATTTAACCTTCTGTCTTAGTTTGGGCTGCTATAACAGAATACCACAGACTCGGTGGCCTATAAACAACAGAAATGGAAGTCCAAGATCAAGGTGCCAGCATCTTGATCTGTGTCTGGTGAGGGCTCACCTCCGGGTCCATAGCAGGCTAGCTGTCAACCCCCCATGTTAACATTCTGTCCAGCCACCTGTGCCTGTCCATCCAATCTGATCTGGGGGCTCACCAGCCTAAGTATTGCTTGATTCGTAGTACATACATATCTAGTCATCTACTCACTATCGTCACAACCCATTTATACTGGAAAAGAATATTCAAGCTCTAGTACTCACCACACCCACCTCCCCTGAGGAAAATGCACACAAACATTTCTTTCTGCATAATGCTTCAGGATCACATCATGTATATTAAGTGAAATCAGTTCTTCCCTGGAAAACCCTGATTAGACTAGGGGCTGGTTCTTGGGATTCCTCAACTAAAGGCAACTATGTATGTGTGTGTGTATATATGTAGAATTTTATATACATATTACATAGTGTGTATCCATATATAGTAGCCTTTATGTGTATTTCATATAGATAAGGACGTATTATATAGATATAGATCTATCACACACATGCATACATGTATAACTTCAATAGCTTACCATACAGCTCTGCCCAAATAGGTTGTCTGTATAGGATGATAACAGATTTAGCCAATCATACACATTCTCTTCATTCTCCTCCTTGGAGAGTATGAATGTTAGGTATTATTGAGAAGTCGGGTCACTTCAAGCTCCAGTTCTATCCTGAACAATGCTAAAGCTATGTTCCAGTTTTCCATTAAGCCTACTGTATATCTCTGCCTTGAAAGAGTGAGACTGGGAGTGACCCTATAGCTCAGAAGATGTCTGTGCTGCTGGGTGTGTCCCTACATCCCTGCATGAGACTCTCCTTATCTAAGACAAATGTCAAGCTGCCTCTGCTGTAGGGTGGCGCTAGATGGCCACCCTATACCACATGTCCTCCTTGTCCACAGCTGATCCAAGCAGGACCCCCTCACCTAAGGGAAGATCATGCAAAAGCTGGTCAAGAGAGTATGAACTAAGAGACTGCTACTGTCTTCTATTGAGCCATTCACTCCGTCCTCATCTTACCTGACCTACCAGCAGCTTTGACAATATTCTTGGCCTCTTGCTTCAAATATTTTCTTCATTCTACTATCTCCTGGCTTTACTCCAACCTCACTGGCCATTCCTTCTAGGTTTTCGTGGTTATTCTTCTCCCAAACCTCTAACATTGGAATGGGCCCAGGTGTCATTCCTCACACCTGTTTTCTTCTCTCTTTACACTTTCTCCCTAGGTGATCTCATTCAATCTCATGGCTTTAAAAACACCACCTAGATGGTGATAAGTCCTAAATTACAACTCCAGCTCAGACCTCTTTCCTGAAACCCAGACTCATACATCCATTCACTTGAATATTAATAGGCATCACAATCTAAAAATGACAATTAAATTCCTGTCCCTGGACCCTTTCCTCCCAAAAAAGAAAACTTCCTCTTCTTCAGAAACAGGACCCCTGTCTTAGCAGAGGCACTGGCCAAAAATCTTATAGTTGTCCTTGACTGAATTTCCTTTCTCTCATACCCATATCCCATCTATCAGCAAATCCTGATAACTCTAACTTCAAAATTTATCCTAACTGGGACCAATTATCACCACCACCCTCACCACTGCCAAGCCTGGTCCAAGCCGCCACCATCTCTCACCTGGATTTCTGCAGTAGCCTCCTAACTGGTCTCCCTGCTTGGGTCCAGCCTTGCTCTCTCCAGCATACTCTCAACAGAGCAGCCACGGTGGTCCTTTTGAAAATGTAAGATCATGTCACTTCTCTGTTGAATATCTCCAATGCCTTCCCCTGTTTCTTGGAGTAAAAGTCTACGTCCTCACAATGGCTTGCAAAACTCTTCGTGATATGTCCCCGGCCATCGTTCTGACCTCACCTCCAATACCGCCCCCCCTTGTTCATGCTACATCAGCCACACTGGCCTCACTGACGTTCCTCAAACATGCTGAGAGTTCCCACTGCAGGACCACTGCATTTGCCGTACCCTCTTCCTAGAAAGTTCTTCCCCCAGATATCTTCACAGCTCACTCCCTCACTTTCTTCGGATCTCTGCTCAAATATTACTGTATCAGGGACACTCTCTCTGAGCCTCCATCTCCAGCAGCAACCCACCCCTCCCGAAGCCCCTCCCGAAGCCCCTCCCACACTCCTTACCTTTTTCCATAGCATTTATCATCACCTCACAATTAACTGCCTACTATCTGTCTCTCTCCATTGGAAAGCATGCTTCATAGAGGCAGTAATTTTTTGTTCGCTGTATATTTTTCAGCACATAGGAGCTTTGTTGAGGTACAAATAGGCAAATGAATCAGCACTTGGTAAAAACTTGTGGAAGGAATGAGTAAGAGTGGCTGAGAGGATGGCTACCGGGCTACGAGGAAGAAATCCAAGCAGAAGGAGCTAGCTAGAGAGGAATGAGCACACAGAGAAGAGCAGTGAAGGGGAGGACCACAAAGTCCTCAAGTGATGGAGAGAAGAGCTGCCATTCCTGACTTTCCAGGTCCATCTTTATGAGGCCTGAATGTCGGTGCTCTCTGCATGGTTGCCCATGATATTCTCAAAATCATTCTCTTTCCTGAAAACATTTGGTTTCTTTGTTCCTTGCAACAAAAATAGTCTGGACTTGAACAATTTCCATCCATCCATCTCTACATACCCTCCCAATCATCTATACATCTACTCATCTGTCTATAGATCAAACATTCCACTAGTCCATTCATCCCTAGAAGCATCCATCATCCTAGAGCTCACCCATCAATCCATATAACCAAACAACTATCCATCTGTGTCACCCTCTCAAAACATCCAGCTAGAGTGGAGCCAGGTCATAAAGGGTCTCAGGACCAGGCTGAGGCAATCCAACTTTGTTGCTAAACAGTGGGGAGCTATGGAAGGTAAAAAATTATATAGTCAGATCTGTATTTTAGAAAAATAACTCTGGCAGCTGTGAACAAGATAGATTAGAGTGGGGAGGTCTAAAGGCAAGAAGACCCGTTGGGGTAATATTGCAATATTCTAGATGATGAATTAGGGCAGGGTCATGGGGCTTAAGAAAAGAAGATTCAAGAGAGAGAGAAGGGAGCAGTCCTCGGAGCAAGGCCAGTCTAAAAGGGCAGGCCCTGCCCAGACGAGGGACTGTCTGGTAGAGGCCCTCAGTTATGCAACCACCAGGCCAGCCCAGGCACTGTTTGCCCCAGCTCTCAAGTGGGGCCATTCCTCCTGCACATTCGGTCCAAGCCGAGGGGACGGAGAGTTCCTAGTAAGCCCAACCCAGAACCAGTCCTCTCTGGGCCCACCTGTAGAGCCCTCTGTCCTACAGCTCAAGGCCCTGAACAAATGGTATTTCCAGAGTACACAGTCCCCCACCAGCTCCAGTCTCACAGCTCAGCCCTGGCTATGAAAGCTGGGGCCTCGTCTCAATTAATTTCCTTCAAGTCCTCAGAGGCTGGGCCTCAGGCCCAGTGAAGTCACGGGCTGGGAAGCAG
Source organism: Cheirogaleus medius (assembly GCA_008086735.1). Classification (NCBI taxonomy): domain Eukaryota; kingdom Metazoa; phylum Chordata; class Mammalia; order Primates; family Cheirogaleidae; genus Cheirogaleus; species Cheirogaleus medius. The sequence goes on from VBSM01001265.1 coordinate 30,272,331, forward strand.
CCCTGGCTCCCTGCCCACCCACAGAGGCTATATTTGGAGCAAGACAACTCCCTACAGACACAGAGCTCAGGACCCACCCCAACCAATTCTGAGTATCCAAGCAGTGTGGTTGTCACTCACGATTTCACTTGTTTGTTCATTCATTCATTTGTTCACTCTATTCATTACACAAATATTTATTGATCCACTAGTATGATATGGCAGGTACAATAGGATGTATGGTGGGAACATTAATGCATATGCACACATACGGGTAACTGTGTCTAAGCAGGGATGGCAGAACATACTTTGGGTGCCCTCCCTCTGGATTCAATGGTGATGACTCAGAATCAGGTGTCTATGGCATCTGTAGGTACCTGTGTGCAAGTGTTTGCAGGCACGTGCTCTCTGAGGAGGTAGCTATGACTCAGTGGCATGTGGCATCTGCGGGTACCTGTGTGGACTTGTGTCTGAGTGCAGGCACGAGCACAGGCTCTTGCTCTCCAGGGGGTGGGGGAAGTGGTTGTGACTCAGCTGCACATGGTGACTGGGAGCCCACAAGCCAGCTGTGACTTTACAGCCTTGCTCACTTGCCAAGCCAAATAGCCAGTGCTGGGTGCAAACAGTCTATCATAGAGTGTGCACGGACGAAGTCCTGCCGGGGAACCTCCAGTAAGCAGGAGATACTCAGCAGTCTAGGCCCAGCTTCATCTACCCCTGGGTCCCCTGCCTGCCCCTCCACCACAAGTACAGAGGTCCCGCCCTGCCTCCCTCAACCTCTCCAGTCCTGTCTCCTGGAGGTTCACGTCTCCTCCACCATCACCCCTCACCACCAGCCCCAGGTGCACACACATCAGAACCAGGCCCAGAGGTACAGAGAGCTGTGGCCTTCAAGCTGCCAGCCCAATCCATTTTTCTACCACACCAAAGAACTCTTCTGTCCCAGCCCTCACGATTGCCTCTTTCTCCAACTTCTGAACCTCTGAATCGCAGTCGCAGCCTTACCAAGCACACTCCAGGGACATTTTCAATCCACTGCGGGCCTCCCACGACCCTCCCCATCGGCCTCTGCCCCATCTTCACCTCTGTGTTCCTTGCCCCTATCGCTCCCTGGCTGTCTCTGTCCTTATCTGTCCCGAGTCTATCTTTGTCTCTTCTCCCAGTCAGGCTGTCTGTAGCAGAGGCTTCACAAGAGTGGAGGTGCTGACAGAGTGGGGGTGTGGGGGAGGACACTCTGTGTCCCTTCTTCAGCCTTATCGGGAAAACTGAAGTCACTGCTCAGGGCTCAGGCTGGAATTTCGCCCTAGATGACCTTGCTGGGTTTGCTGGGGCCTCCGCAGGGACAGGCAGGGTCAAAGGAGTCAGGAAACAGGCCCCTGCTTGCTGGAGCACGCACTCTCGTCCCAACAGGCCGCCTCCAGCAGCAGCAGTCTGCGGAAGACGCCCAGGGGAGGCGGCCCCGTCCTAGGCACTTGCAGGGACAGGGCAGGGGCTGTGTGCGTACCTGGAATCATGACCGAGGGTGCAGCAAGGGGAAACCGTCACGGGCCTGAGGAGGAACGGGCGAGGGTAGCCGACCACCTCTCCACACGCCACAGGCGCTCCCGCACGGGATGGCGGGAGGCCCTCGAGTAAGGGCACCTGGGTTTTGTCTCCCAGTCGTCAAAGCCTGAGCCCCCCTGGGCAACTGCCTAGCCCCCTGAGCTTCGCTTTCCGCATCTGCAAATTAGGAAAATCACGCCAACCTTCAGAGTGGTGGAAGGTAGAATGAGATCACGTCAAGGCTACCTCAGCGACAGGCGCTCAGCGACAGCGGCTTTCCTCAACGCGGTCGGACCCCACGGGCGCGGCGCACGCCTGCCACCTGGCGGCCACGCCTGCCTCGCCCGCCGCCACTCCCGCGGCCGCGCGCGTGCGCAGACCTGCCCCTTCCCCGCCCCGCCCCCTGCCCGGGGACCCCTTCAGCCGTGCCCCGCCCCCTTCCCCTTCCCAGCGGGGGTCTGCACCGCAGATCGTTTCCCTGGAAGGCGTGAGCAGTTTGCGCCCGCTGGGTCTCGGCCATTTGAGGACCTGCCAGGGAAACTGGGGATGCTGAGATTGGCCTTTAGGGGGGCGCGGCGCGGGCATGTGAGGAACACGCGTTCCCATTCAAACCTAAATGTAGGCCGGGAAGGCTGCGCACCGAAATCCCAGTAGATCATCTCTAGAGAGTGACATTACAGCCAGACACTTTATTCTCTTTGCATACCTGTTTTTTCTCGATTTCCCATATTGGGTATGTATTCCTTGGTAATGGGGGTAAAAAACTACAAACAGGGTCTCGCTCTGTCGCCCTGGGTACAGTGCACTGGCTTCGTCACAACTCACAGCAACCTCAAACTCCTGGGCTCAAGTGATCCTCCTGCCTCAGCCT
>VBSM01001265.1:30274822-30311320 GCA_008086735.1 Cheirogaleus medius
TGAGGAAAGAGGATCACTTGAGCCCAGGAGTTTGAGGCTGCAGTGAGCTATGATCCCACCACTGCACTCTAGCCTGGGCAGCAGAGAGAGACCCTGTCTCAAAAAAGCAAGTTAATTAATTAAAAAGAAAAAAAGGGAAAAGTCCCTAACCTCAGGATAGGGTGAGGTAGCAGCTCCAAATAGACCAGAAACTCTTGAGAGTTGAGGTGCTGGCCCGTCGCTATTGTCTGGTTCAAGCTCCAATTGGGCCCAGAGGGGACTAGATCTAGGTTATATTTGAGGACAAGGAATTTATTTCAGAAAAGGGCCAGCATTTGCTAAGGACCTACTTGGTGCCGTGTGCTCGAAATAGGGTGATGAGGAGGCTGTCCCTGCCCTTAAGGAGCTCTGGGCTCACCTTTGGGAAAGCTCATCAGAGCTGGGATGCCAGGGGGGAGCCTCACCCCACTGCTGTCAGGCAGATCAGCAAGAACATCACAAATGGCAGCGGAAGCAGCAACTGCTTGTTGAGGCCCTGGGAGGGGGAGTGGAGAACAGCTCTGGCCGCCACAGGAAATGGCCACCAAGGAAGCCACAGGACCCCTGAGGGGAGAGCAGAGGTGGGGGTCCTTGGAGGTCTACTGGGAGCTGGCAGTCACAGGCGCTTGAGATCCACTCCACAGACTCGCTGGGGCCTTCTGAAGAGCAGGTGTGACTGGCAACAGGGGTGTTTCTGGGCAATCACCCTCACCTGGGACCTCATTTCTTCACTCATCCATCCAGACATTTGCCAAGTTACCTGCCTTTGCAAGACACCTTGCAAGTTACAGACTTGCCTGTGGAAAAGCAAAGAGAGAGCACTGAGGTGTTTCCCAAACTCTCAGTAGTAAGTAGACTTGCATGACCTACCACGTTCACCTGGTAGATTTTCTCAGAATTTGCCAGTCTACCAGCAACAGGCCCGTTAAGTGGTCTGGCCCAGCCCAGGTGGAAAGCCCCTCTGCATGTGACTTTCTGAAGAACATGCACCAAGACAAAACACTGGGACTGGGTAGTGTCTCTAATGTGGAGAAACCTCAGCAGGTTATGCATGACAGGTTGCCACCATGTGCCTCCAGGTGTGACACCCTGAGGACACATGGCCTAACCCACTCAGGATGACACAGTAAGCTGAAACCAAACTAGAGGCAAGGTCTGTCTGACTCTAAAGTCCAGGCTCCTTTCCAACTTAGTGCTCTAAAGGCTGGATTTGGGGGTCAGGGAGGGAGGTTCAAGTGCTAACCACTGGTATGCCCAACCTGGGAGGGCAGCCGCTCTAGAAAGAAACCGCTCACTCTGTCTTTTAGCCATCTTCCAGCTAGCTGCAGTGAGGAGCTTTAGGACTCTGGGATGAAATCCTCCACCTCTCCAACCATTTTTGGATAGCCTGTGTGTTCTTTTTAAGTAAGTATTTCAGACTACAAATGCCTTCCCAAATAGGAACAGAGAGAGCCCAGTCTGGCAGTGTCAGACAGCAATGCTGTTCTCTCGTCAGCCTAGACATCAAAGAAAGCAGAGGACCAATGAATGCAAGGGTGGCAGCAGTCCTGGCATCCCCCAAAACCAGCCTGTGGGCAGTCTTCCTGGGGGAGCTGCCCAGGAAGGGCCTGACAGCAGCAAAGAGAAAATGTAGAAAGTGGGGCTCAGAGAGGCTGCTCTCTGACACCTGCATGGGCTGGTCCTTGCAGAAATCTGGTCCAAGCAGAACGGGGGAGAGATGGTATGAAATGGGACAGGAAAGGAGGACTTCGGGAAGGGAGGAGGGGGCAGGCTGTGTAGCTTGGGGACTGAACAGAAATGGGGGTTACTAGATAAAGCTTTCCTCTGCCCACTCCTAAAGTCCCACTGGCCCTCAGCTGGCCCCTGCGGACTGCTGTGGAGGTAGACGTAAACAGAGGAAGGCCCGCATTCCTGTGGGTGCACAACCCTAAGAGACATGGACCGCGTCTGTGTGGTGGGAACAGGAAAAGGAGGCTGAGTCCAACCCTGCTTGGAATTTAGTGTCCACCACAAATTTACCCACTACCCCGGGGCCAAAGACTCAGCAGCCTCAGAAGGGTCAGTGGAAGCTGAGCACAGGACTCGAAAGGGTCCATGCCCTGCATGTAGGGGTGACTCATGGTGACTAGCTAGGTGATGGGAGATAGAAACACACTAAGAAATAAAATGTTTGACACCGAAATGTAATGAAAGGACCAGAGAGGAGGCGGATGGTGTAATGAATAGCATCCTAGAAGAGGGTCAGAAATTCCAGTATGGATTTGGCATGTCCCTTTCTAGTTCCTTCTCTGCAAGGTGACCGGTTTTGACCAGCTGATCTTTAGGGACTAGCCAGTTCAAGCATTCTAGAGGTAGTGCAGTTACAGACAGTAAACAGCACAAATCTTGAATGTAAAGTTGATAGATTTCTGCATAGGTAACCACCACCCATTTCTAGCACCCAAGAAGGTTCAATTGTGTTCCTTCCTAGTCAATAACCAACCCCTCCCACCCTAAGTAACCCCCATTTTCACTTCTAAATCCACAGAATAGCATTCTGTATTCTGGAAATTAATATTAATGGAATCATAGAGTATGTGCTCTTTTGCATATGGCTTCTTTGTTCAACATAATGTCTGTGAGATTCATCCATGTTATATTCTCATATTCTCACAGTAATATGTTCATTTTCACTTAAGTGTAGTATCCTTTGTCTGAATATATCACAATTCATTTTTCTATTCTCTACTGATGGATATTTGGGTTGTTTCTGGTTTAGGGCATTCAAAGCTGCTGTGAATCTTCTTACCTAAGTCTTGCTGGACTTAAGCCTCATTTCTCTTGGGTAGGTGTGTCTTTGGCTTTAGTAGATATTGCCAAACAGTTTCTCAAAGTTGAGGAGTGATTTTTACAATCTCAAATTGAATATATAAATAAAGATGGGAGTTGGGGACAAAGAGAGAAAAGAAATAGATATTCCATAAACTATTCCCAAGAATGATTTTTTTCAATAAATTTCGAGCACCAACTCTGCACTAGTAAAGGTTGTGGGGCATCTCTTCCACACTTCCACGTGGCCTGACCTCATTACTTGATCCTTACCCCGCTCGGGCAGCTGTGCCGTGCTGGCACCACCCTGGAGGTACAATTAAGGCTTTGCCACATAGGAAAAGCACCAGTGCTGTATGGGACACATCACCACCTGGGCAGTAAATCTGAAAATTCATTCCTCACCAGCTGCTGAATGGTACTGACAGACCCACCGTGTTTCACCACCCATCGGAAGAAATGGGTGTCAACGCAGCTTTTACACATCATGTCTGGGCAACCTGCACAGAAAGGCTATAATATCCAAAGCAATTCCTTCGGATCTATGTAGAAAGGCCCTTACAGAGAGTTTCTGAAGCACAATGCCCCACGCTTGGTGTGCCAAAGCTCCTGCCCCCTGCTCTCTCCCTTCCAGGTGCACCTCATTTATAAGAAAGGGGTCAGTCAACTCCTGAGACTTCTGAAAGAAAGGGAAACCCTGAGCCTTTTGTGTTCTGCATAATAGAACTTGCCTTTCTGTAAAGCAGGTTTTCTCAATCTCGCCACTGTAGACATTTTAGTCCAGATAATTCTCTGTTCCTGGGGGGCTGCCCTGTGCATTGTAGGGTGTATTACAGCATCCCTGGCCTCTACCCACTTGATGCCAGTAATGCTCTCTCCAGTTGTAATAACAGAAAATGTCTCCAAACATTGCCAAATGCCCCCTGGTGGAGGGCAAAATCGCCACCAGTTGAGAACTGCAATAGAGAAAGAACAGTTTTAAAAAACACCAACTAGTGTTCGCTCTTGCCCACCCTCCCTCTAAAAGGGAAAGATCAGCGTTCCAATGCACAATCAAGCTGGATTGAATGGGCCCGCTTAGTCCACAATAGGAGTTTTATCTTGGTAGCCACATAAACCAAAACAAAAAAACCACACTGTTCACTCTGGTAAAAGAAAAACTGAAAGGCATAAAAAGAAAATACAGGAAAACAGAAGTAAGAGGATTTGGAGGTAACAGCAACAATGAAGGAGAAATCATCTTTGTAAGTTCCCGTTTGAGAGCTGACACATCAGCCATGGTTAGCCCACATTAGTGACTCAAACACCAAACTTAAGGCCATAGCCAACTTCTTGGGGTCTAAACACCAACCCCAGTGTTTTTAGGAAGTGTCCCTAAAGTCTTTCTCATTATATGAAAGTAAACATACATACACACAACTTTACCCCACTGTTTTATTAAATCGGTTTGAAATGTATGTTGTTCTGGTATTTTAATTTTCTTACTGGGTCCATTTTACTAAAAAAACATACAAAACATTTTTAATATATCTTAGAAAAATTAGCAAAAAATTAAAGTTGAGCATATTACATTGTACAATGTTTCAATAAGAATGTTTGAAGATTATAAATATTTGGTTTCCTCTCAACATAGCATATCACAAAAATACATTTTTAAAACTTTTTTCATGCATAATTCCTATAAATGATCATATCCCTCCCTACTTACTAAGGAAAAGGCCTGATGATGACAAGCACTCAAACACTTCTGAGATTTTCTGTACAGTAATTACAAAAGTAAAACCACCACGGGTTCCATTAGCACTTTGACAGTTGACACCATTTTAAATACTAAGAAGAATTCAGTTAGTATGAAAATATCATTCCAAATGGGATTTACTCAGTTCATTTCTGTGCTTTGATTTGTTAATACCTATCTTAGCCAAAGCACTGTTTTAAAGGATTTTTGCCTCCTGGAGATAGTGCCATCGAAGCCCAAGATGTAAGCCAGTAACACAATGCATTAAATAGAAAGCTTCTGCACAACCACCTAGAACTGCTTGGTCAAGTGAAAGTCCACATGAGACCAGAGAGCAGGCAGTCCTCATGCCGACACCCCAGAGCCAGACAGTGAGGTCCGTGGGAGCCTGTAAGTCCCAGGTCATGTTTTCAGTGGTAGCTGTGGCACAAGCCAGGTTTAAAGGAAGGACATTCTGCAAAGGTACATGGCCTATTTCACCACTTCCCAAAAGTAGAAATTCACATTTTTCCACCACCACCCTCCCCATCATGCACAGGCTATTAAGACTCCAAAGCCCATACTGTTTCCACCCTATAGATTTCACATAGGTCATCAGCTTCTTTGTAAAGGATCTTTTTCTTATTTTGGAATGAGAGATACTGGAGTCCCCTGGTGTGATGTGTAATCAAACCACAGGAAAGGTTCTACTTCTCATCTAGGTCTTGATCTGATATACCTCCCAGCTACTAAAAAAAATGATACTGATAAGGAGCTGAGCAGAAACCAGCACCCAAATTAGCTGTTAAATTTCGAAGGCACATGATACAAAGATATTTTAGATAATAATCTAAACTTTATAAAAGCAAACTATCAAAAATCATTAAATAAAGTTACATTTTTATTAAACAGCTAAAAACCTTAAGATAAATTTCTAAAGATCATTTCATTGGCAAATATTTTCCAGTCATAAAAGGTGGTAATTTATGGGATTATATTCCAGTTTCCCCTCATGTAAATACATACATACATTGAAATCTCTAAAACAATATTCTCTAGATGTGTACATCTTTTTGGAATAGCTTCCTTACTACTTTTATGCAAGCACTAGCGTAAGGACATGTGAGATTCTCTGTCTTCATTTAATACTTGTAGAGAGAGAAAGACTTTAATTATTCCACTGAATTCTGCCTTTTTTTTTTTTTTTTTTAGCAACAATTGAACTATCTCCAAATTTATTTACAATTTTAAGCATTATTGCTGTTCATGGAGTTACTACTGCCACTTATAAATTATAAGTTGTATTGGAAGGCTTGACCTCATGAATAATATTCTCAATCCAAAGATAAATCATATATGAAAACCTTCCTCAATACTCCTTTTAAATCAGATGCATAGAAACAACTATGATCCCAATTTCCGTTACATTTATTTTTATTGGATAGTTCCTCTACTGTCACCCATGGAGGGAGGGAAAAGGCAGAAAAGCTGCCCACCTAACAAAGGTTAACATCATGGCTCAGTAATAACGCACCATTATATTCATGACATTTTCAATCTAGCAGACAGTCAACCTCCCATTGTCCATATGTATATAATCTGCTTTATAAATTATCCAAATAACTTTTATTTCAAATTAGCTTTTCTATTCCTTAACATAATCCTCTCGAAGCCTGGAATATACTTGGTAGCACATCATTTGCTAGAGAGAGTACAAAAGAGAATGAGAGAGAAAATTAGGTTGAGAGTAATGAGCAAAGGGATGTTTTCCTTTGAGGTGAGGGGAAAGGAGATGGGAATGATACAAGCCAGTGGTATGATGGATAGGGAAGAACTATCTTAGTAGAAGCTAGAAAACCTCCACTAACCAGATCACATTCCAGAAGGGCAACCAGGAAAGGCAGTGGCTCCGTGATTTCTCCATCAGAGCACCAGTGGTCAAAGGGGTTTCATGTCAACTGGAATGAAATGGCAGGCAGACTGGCCAATCTAGTTTAAAAACACATACTTGGAGAAGGAAACATTCTGCCAAAGGTAAAGCTGACACCCAGTCCAAAGAGGTTCTGATTGTCCAATGATACTGAGCACACAATGATGCCCCACACCCCTCCAAGTGCTGCAGATGATGGAGTTGACTGCTGTCTGCACACTGCCTCATTTGGAGAAGAATGTGACAGAACTAAAAGGTAATTTTCAGAAGCTGAAGAAATTTTCAAAGAAAGTAAAGAGCTTGACAATGTTGCCTTTTTCTCTCTCTCTTTTCAGGAAGATAAATAGGAATACTTCCTTAGGATACTGACCCAATTAGAGGCACTGAAGGAAGAAGAGTTAGAAGCAGCAAAGCCCATTTCTTTTGTCTTTAGCATAAAGCTCTCCTGCCATGCAGTATCTATACAACTGATGTGACTTCCATCACATGCAGTCACTCTGTGGTCTTCTTCCCTTTCCAGTTCTTCTCTCTCTCTTCCAGTTCTGCCTGGGTGAAAGCTGCAGGTCCCCAGTTAGTGATCAGGTGAGGGTTCTTTGAACCTAGGAGACAAACATGCTTTAATCATAGGAAATATTGCATTCTTGTATGTACATTATCATTTCTCCACAGAAAAAAATGAAATGTTTCTACTATATTTCTTTTCTGAGGAATATCCATAAATGTCAAACCAGCTAGAAAAACCAGATGTATATAGAGGGGATTAACTGGGGCCCTCCTACCTATTAGAGGGCAAGTTATTCAAGAGAAATTTACCCTAAACAGCTTGGTTTTTAAACATTTGGACTAAAAAAGTTATGGTTTTTATTTTCAGTATAATTCAAATATACAAATAAAACAAAAATATTTTTAAAAATAAATATATGATTACTTCATGGAGTCTGTTACCTGGTTCTATCAGTCGAATTAATCCTTCATGATGGGCCACTTTGTCCTTCCAGCTCTTGGTCTTATTAGTTGCCATCTCCAGCTTCTTTTTAACTCCCTGGAACAAAAATTGGATTTGGGACTATGCAGACACACCAGTAGTTTAAGAACCAAATAAGAATGATTGGGCCCTTACTGTATGCTTGTAGATTATCTCATTAAATCCTCACGGCCACTAAGAGAAGCAGGAACTATTATTAACTCCCATTGTACAGAGTGGAAATGTCACACAGGGAGGAAACAGTAGAGCCAGAATTGGAACCCAGACCATACGCACACTAATTACAGATGAATGCATACGATCCTGTGTGCCAGTTACAGTTTACTTGCTTCTCTGCTCCAAACCCACCCTTCACTGTCCTGCTGGTGATATTAGAATCATTCTCCCTCACTAGGTGGCAGTAGCTGTAAACTTTGTCAGTAGAGGGTGCTGAAGGAAAAAGTGGACAAGGGGCTTTTCTTCCAGATTCCACTTGGCGGGCTTCTGTGACACTCCGAACATCCACGGTGCTCGCCCACAGTGAGTTTTCATGGCACCTCCCAGAGGGCAGCTTCCCAGTGAGCTCTGCTGGCACAGCACCTGGGAAAACTTTTCTGCCACATGTAGGCTCCCTCCAAAGAGGTCTAGCTCACAGCACTGGGGTTAAAGGGCAAGGGACCCTCTTGCAGTTTGTTCCTTCCTTGGATCTCTCCCTCAGTCCTAGAGGCAGTGGCTGGGTCCCACATCTGCCATTCCTGCATTCTTCAAGTCTTTACAGCTTAGTAGGTAATCCCCTGTTATGATCGATAATTTTTTTGAGGGGGAAGGGAATCTTCTGGGGAGGACTGGAAAACTTGCTAAATAAATTCTAAAAGAGCTATAACATTAATTTTTTTATATTAAACCTTCCCCCTTCAAATTATTGTGTGATTTGTCTCCTAACTGGACTCTGACTGATATATTTACCTCCCATAAAAACTTCCTCTCTTTCTTCTTACAGCTAAGCAAAATTCTTACTATAGCTTTGTACTGACAGCTAAGCAAATATCCTATTATTGAAAAATGTTTTTGTTTTATTTTAAACACACAAGTTTGCATGGCCCAGTTACCTCGTACTGCTCAAGTGCTTGTTTCCGCTCTAACTCAAGCTGCTCCAGCTGCTCCATGGCCTCCTGAAGTGCACATTCTTTCAGGACACGCTGATTCTCCAACTCCTGCTTCTCCGCTTCAGTTGTCTGGATGGCCTGCTGCTGCTCCAAGTGCCACTTTTCCAGTTCAGCCCTCTTCGATGACTCTTCCTCCAACAACCTACATTGGGAAAATCTCAGGATCAGATCCTGCCCAGGTCACCACCCTGACCCAGCAGGTGAGGGAGGCATTTTAGAAAAGAGAATATTTGAGGTCATCTCATGCCCCTCTCTCATTTTACAAGGAGGAAACTGGGAGACAAAGAAATTCATATTCACAAAGTGGGTAAAGTAGCCCATATGCCCTGCTCCAAGCTCTCTCAGTTTCACCCTCTTTTGAAAAGAAAAAAAAAATGACATTTATGCTATAGCTTAATGTGTGCCAGGAACTGAGCTAAGAGTCAAGTGTATTTTCTCATGGTGTATAATGCTCATGGTAAACTCAGGTACTACTATTCATATCTTAGAGATGAAGCAAGTGAGGCACAAAGGTTAAGTGACCTGTACTAGGTCGCCTACCTGCCAGGTGGTACAGCCAAGTTTTGAAATTTGCCTGGCTGCTACAACATTAAAACATTTTTCATCTAGTAAAAACCTATTACCAAGGGAAAAGCTAATAATCAATGAAGATGAGGGGAGAAGGAGCTAATATAAAGGCAGGATAACAATAGATACTATTTATTGAACAATTGCTACATGTCTGGTACTTTATCTTCATTATTGCTAGCCCCTTAATAATCCTGCAAGGTATAATCTCTATGTTACAGATGAAGCCTTAACCATGGGGACCCAGCTTCCAGACTCAATATCCTTCTTAAGACACACTCCAGCTCCTCAGATGTCTCTTGGAGTTTGATGTCCACAACTGAACAGAACACTGCAAATGTCTGACCAGTGAAGAGTTTATTCACTCATTCAAAATATATTTATTATGTGCCTTCTATGTGCTTTTCTAGGCATTGGGGATACAACCATGAAGACTGGATGGGCCCCTGTTTTTTTCCTTCTAGTGGCAAAGTATGGAAGGGGAATGGACATTTGCAGATGCTTAGGTTGCCCAGCCTCTGAACCCACTTCATGTGTCTAGAGAATCTGTCACAGTAGGAGTCTTAATAGAAGGCAAGGCCCACCTCCCACTACAAAATCCACATGCAAGACACCTGCCCTACCACTCATTGGCAGCCAAGACACAGTGGAAGCATGAGCAGATGCCCCTCCTGGGAACCCTGACTCTGAAGCAACCGACACAAAGAAGCAGAGCCAGTGAGAATTTATCTTGCTGGTGGCAGCAACATTCAATGTCGAGAGCTCCCATGTGCAATGCTGATGCCCAGTACCAATGCTGGCATCAGTGGTATCCACTGGACTTTTCCCATGCCAGGTTTGGGCTGTAGTTGGGGCTGCTCATCCTCTCTTGGTTCCCACCTGCGTTCAAGGCCGGCCACCTGCCTTTCTGTGAAAATGGTGAACTATTTAAGAAACTTCCAATAAATTATTTTATTGTTTTAGCTAAGTCAAGTTGGTTTCTGTGGTTTGCAAACAAGACTCCTGACCAGGCCGGCCGCGATGGCTCACGCCTGTAATCCTAGCACTCTGCGAGGCCGAGGCGGGTGGATATTTGAGCTCAGGAGTTCGAGACCAGCCTGAGCAAGAACGAGACCCCGTCTCTACTAAAAATAGAAAGAACTTAGTTGGACAACTAAAAATATATAGAAAATATTAGCCAGGCATGGTGATGCATGGCTATAGTCCCAGCTACTCGGGAGGCTGAGGCAGGAGGATCACTTGAGCCCAGGAGTTTGAGGTTGCTGTGAGCTAGGCTGATGCCACGGTACTCTAGCCCAGGCAACAGAGTGAGACTCTGTCTCAAAAAAAAAAAAAGACTCCTGACCAAAGACTTCAGTGCCTCACTATCTGTGCCTCAGCTTTATACCAACCATCAAAGGTTTATTGATGGATTAAAGGTGATAATGCACGTAAGGTATTTATATGCCTACCACCTAGTAAGTGCCAAATAAATCAGCGATCCCCAACCTTTTTGGCACCAGGGACTGATTTTATGGAAAATAATTTTTCCATGAAGGGCAAGGGGTGGGGGAGCTCTGCAGCCTGGTCCCTAACAGGTGCAGGAATAAATAACAGCTCATATTATTACAGTGGGACTATTACCTCATTTGCTCTGGACACTTCAAATTCATTAAGGCTGCCTAAGACTGTATGAGGTTTTTGGCAACCACATCACAGAAGTGAAACCCTAAATCTTTTCAAAAGAATTGCTTAATATTAAGCCAAGTCTCCTGGATCCCGTAGTTCTGCTGATATTTTTAATTATCTTCTTGGTTTAAAACCATCATTCCAGCCTGTCAATATCTTTTCTGAATGCTTATTTTTTACATTCTGCACATTATATTAATATATCTTCCCCATCTAAAAATAAGATAAAGGAACAGAAAGCAAAACGCTCTGAGTGACTACAAATGTCAGACATTATGCTGACCACTTGGCATGCATTATCTCATTTCATCTTCACAACAATCCTACAAGGTTGGCAATTACCCTTATTTTACAGATAAGGAACTGAAGTCTCAAAGTGTGAAATAACTTCTCTAAAGTTACACAGCCAGAAGTACCAGAGCTGGGAATCAAACCCAGACCTCACTCCAGAGCCTAGTCCCAACTGCCTTCAAATGCATGAAAAGTATTCTATCACCTGAAACAGAGACTGTTGTTCCATGTGGCCCCAAAGAGTAGAACTTGGATTCATGCATTCATTCAGAAAATATTTCTTGGGCACTTACTGTGCGCCAGGCACCACACTAATTGCTGGGAATACAGACACGACTAAGGAATGCTTCTGGGCCTAAAAGATCCAACGTGGGTGAAAGTTATAATAGACAAATTATGGCTCAGCCTTAAGAACTTTCCAATAACTTGCAAATGTTAAATGAGCAGTTTTCTTCTGAGTTCCCATCAGAAGAGGCCAGATAACTTTCAGGACTGCACATCAAAAATTAACTTCAATTTTAATGAAAAAAAAATCATAAGACCCATGGCTCAAGTCAAAGTTCTTATATTTAAACAATTTACTATAAAAATTATCTCTGGGGAAACTTAAAACAATGACAGAGAATGAACTATCCATTAGAAGAATAATGAGATGCCAAATATTCTAAGAATGACTTGTTATTGCTTTAAGAAAGGACAGAGAAGAGTTAACTAAAAGCCCTTTACATAGACCTCTGGCCTAAGACTGTTTCAGGCAAGCCTGAAAAACTTAAATTTTTGTGCAGTACTTTCAGCTACTGGAGCAGAGCTGTATATAGTAGTTATATGTGCATTCAAAAGGCTGAAACTGTTTTACTATTTGCTTAATCAGAGTGTGCAAAATAATTAGCCAGAGCTTTTAAAATAGCAATATTCATGTCTAGCTCCTATCCACAGATGTTTTGATTCAGTAAATTTTTAAAAAGCTTTGTAAGGTGATTCTGATATATATCATTGGTTAAAAACTACTGGCTTCAATTATCCAAAACCATCCCTAATTCAAAACATCACCCATAAACACTAAATAACCGATATTTCAGTAAATTTCTTAGAGTTATCTAGTTCCCTTTGTGATCCAATCTCTGTTGTGTCATGATCAAATTCCCTCAAAACTATAGTTATACATATCTCACCTGTGAATTCTCTACAAAAGGACAATATACAAACTCCTAATATAGCACGAATTATCAAGTGGCTCAAAAAATGAGTAGTATCGCATAGAATGCCACTCTTTGGATGTCACATGGGACTCAAACCTTCCCATGCAGTGAATCTTCTGCTAATATCACTGCCCAAGGGTACTGGAAAGTATAATAGTTCCATGAACCTGGTTAATACCACAGTACAGTAAACATAACCATGGGGCCTGTACATGCCAGGCAATACGCTAAGCACTTAATTTTCTATTTAGAAAATAATTTTTTCTTTAATAAAATCTAAATTTTCAAAACAAAATTATTTTTGAAGTCGCTTTTGGCAAAGTAATACAACTAAAAAAGATTCCTTTTTTTCTCTCTTCCTACCTAAAGATTAAACAAACATCTTTTGCTATTCTACATGTAAAATAGCAGCCATGGAAAATCTATCCCAGCTCATCTCATAACTGCTCCCAAAAACAGGAGGTCACAGCTCAAAGCCTGGGTATATCTGCACTGACCAGGTGCTACTACAGTTACTATGTTTTAGTGCCTCCCTCCCATTTTGAAGAACGCAAATAAGGCAGCAAGGTAGGAGCTGGAAGAAAATAGCTCAAATTTTCCCTTTAGGGTCTTCATTTTATTTTGTCTTCCCTGCTGCTATGAAGGCCGAAGGTTTGGAGTTTTCATCTAAGAACATGACTATCAGAAGTAGTAAACCTAAGTTTAAAAGCTCTAAAGAAAAAAATCTAGATTTCAAAATTACTTTTAAAACTTGGATTTTAAGTAGTAATTACTGAAGGAATGTCACCAATCCTGAATGACCAAACAGCATATTTCCTCCTTATCCCCAAAATGTGGCCGCAACTTTGGCCTGAGCATGGCCCTGCCTCCACACCTAGGGTCTTCTCTGGTCTGGGACATGTTAAAGAAGCCAAGTTCTCCACCAGAGCTGATCCTAGGTCTATGGACATTCTAGAATATGACTAAGGGTACCCCTTCCAACACATCCACCAAACTATTCTAAAATAGACATAAGGCCCTTCTTTAAGCCTAGGGCAAGGGTTTCCCCGTGCCCCAGAATGAGAAGAAGAAATACCCAGCGAGCCAAGTCCCCAAGGTCTGCCCAATCTGGACAATACCTTATCAAGCTCAGTCACAGCCAGGGCTGAGACACCCCTCTCTCTCCACTATTTGTTAGTCATTCTAAGAAACTGTATTAGCCCAAGCAAAGTACATAAAGGCAAAGGCTGCAAACCCATCTGGCACCTGGCCTGCAGCTTCCGCACCATCTCTTCATCTTGCCGGGCCTGTCTCTCATCCTCAAGAGCCTCCTGCAGCTTCAGGTACATGTCTTCAAGCTCCCGTACTCGCTGCAAATACTGTTCCAGTTCAGAGGACTTCTGGGCAACCTGTTCTTCCATCTGCTGTCTGATCTGATGGTATAAACATGAGGGTAATGTT
Source organism: Cheirogaleus medius (assembly GCA_008086735.1). Lineage (NCBI taxonomy): Eukaryota > Metazoa > Chordata > Mammalia > Primates > Cheirogaleidae > Cheirogaleus > Cheirogaleus medius. The sequence goes on from VBSM01001265.1 coordinate 30,288,591, forward strand.
TAAACGCAGGTAGACTTCATCCTCAGGGAAGCCCTCTCCCTCCCCTTCCATTTGGAGGGGTTGCCCATAGCCACAGCACAGCCCATCAGGATGGCAGGGCGCTGTCCTTCAATCTTTAAAGATGGAGGAGTCAGGAGCACCACACCCAATACTAACAGTAAAATAGTCTTGGAAAAACAAAGTGCAACCCAGAATGTTGTGTTCCTGCCCTGGTATATTTTCTATCCCTTCCACTCCATATTTTAAGACTCAAGTCAAGAGAAAAAAAAAAAGTTTCCCTGTATAATTACTCTTTAAATTCCTTTCTGTCTTAAAGCCATAACCTCTTTATCAACCAAGTCTTCTCTAAAAGCAATGAACCTTTTCCCAGTCAGAGCAGTCAGAGTGTTAAAGGGGAAAGTAAAGATTAGCCTGCAGGTCTCCTGTTACCTGGCTGCCTCCACCTCTCCTTTAGTCCCTCCTTAGGGCACCTCCAGAGCTCTGAAGGAACTCTAGCAATTAACTAGTAAGCAATTAGTGTCTTAACAAGTTATAGGGGGTTTTTTTCCTCTTCTGGGTTAAAGAATTTTGAATCCCTGTCTTAAAAATTAAAAGAGAAGGCCATCCTAAATATAATATCATACACGTAAGCCTATGTCTCTGCAGTTTATAAAATATTTTCACTTGCATTAGCTCACTTCGTACTCATAAGAGTCACGAGAGATCATATGATCATCCAGCATTTAAAGAAGAGAAAGTCAATGCTCAGGAAGAAGGAGCAGAGAGGAAACAGGCCAGACCTTCTGGCTGAGGGTAGCACTGCTTCTTTACATCACATCTGCCTTTCTCCAGGCGCTTTTCTGTCATAACACAAACATGCCTCTTTCAACTCTGAGCAATAAAAAGTGACTAATGGAAACATCACACACATATTTAGGCACTGGGCACTCTCCCACCAGTATCACTCAAGGTGAGAAGATCTGTGTTCCAATTAATCAGCTAACTACCTAAAGCAACCTGGACCTTGGGTCTCGTGGGGATGGGAGCATCTAAGATGAATCAGAGCTGTCAAGAGCAGTAAACCAGAATCCAGATGTTCTTATGACTTCAGAATACCACCCCGCCCCCTCAACTTTGCTCATTATAGAGAAACGTCTTGGAACCAATGCTTACTTTTTCCATAGCCATTGAAGGAAATCAAAATATTTCACCCCAAAATATACTTCCTTGACATATTTTGAGATGGATGTTGAGAGGGGTTGCAGATATAAGTAGCTAGCTTTGGGGGGGCGGGTAGAGATTTGCATCTGTAGAGAAAATCTGCACTGATGCAGTCAGGTTTTCTCTGAGGCCTTCCCTTATCCGGATATAGGGAAGATTAACTGAGAGTCTGACACTTTTAAAGATCTGAGAGAAACATTTACCATCTATTCTCTCCAAGGGCTGCTGCCTGTGAAATTTCATCTATATACCACCACCACCTTTGCTAGTCAGGCCTCTTCTTCTCTCCCCAACCACAACCTCTTTTGCCACGATCCAAGTCCTGATTCTTTCTGTAATCTCAAGATGGTATATAAGTTTCTAAACCCCACTAGTGGCCTGGGAGTAATCACTGTGGTTCTCCCTTTGTACACATTAATAAATTTGTATGCCTTTTCAGTGATTAATCTGCCTTTTGTCAGTTGATCTTCCAGCAAATCTTCAGCAGGCAAAATGGAAGTTTTCCCTTGGGCCCTAACGCTACTAATTTTTTTAACCGAAACTCTTTTGAGAATTAAAAGGAAAGTTATTAAATATTATATCAGGATGACAGGGACTGTCTCAGGCAAACCAGGACTTATAGTTACCTTAACCAAGCACTTATCACCCCATTCCATAAATTTCTACGTAGAAGTCTTGAAAGGTTATGTCTTTTACCTTTATATTTTTGGCATAGTGCCTGGTACACAGAAGGTGCTCAATAATCAGATAATGAATGAATGAACAAACACATAACTGTCCCAATAGCCCACTGCAAGTCAATGGTAGAACCAAGCTGATGAGATGACCCCACTCCAACAGCTCCCAGCACTTCCCCCTTCCCCCCACCCTGGCCGGCTCTGTGAGCTACTGCAGCGGCTTTCCCTAGCCACGAGGTACTCACAAGCTTCTCTCGCTCCAGTTCTGTGCTGAACCTGGCCTGCAGTTCCACTTGGGTCTGAAGGCGTTTCTTTTCCTCTTCTGCTGCACGAGATGCTGCTTCTTCCAGTTTCTGCCCAATCAAAAAACCACCCACAGAAAAACAGTATTGTTACAGTAGAGTACATTAGAGAGAGATAGAGAGAGAGAGAGGGAGGGAGGGAGGGAGGGAGGGAGAGGGAGGGTGGGTCACATTTAAACATGTGGGCGAAGCCAAACATTCTTAACATTCAATAAAGATTGAATAAAAACTTTCAGCTCCGTTGGAATTCCCTTCCAACAATTTGTCAAATCAACATACAAAACAAATTAGTAAATGAATGACTACTGATGAGCCTGAACAACATTTTGCAAAGAAAGTTTTAATATAGTCATTGCCTTAAATTCACTTGCAATTGCATTCATGATGCTTGAGAGCTATTTCTTGAGCTCCTTCTGTACAGTTTTGTCATCTTACACGTTATTCCTTAAAACTTTTACCAGAACTCAACTTCCAGAAGGGTGGCATGAGAAGCTCCACAGACCTTTTCCCCAGCAAAACCATAATTGGTGTAAATTATTTTTAAAAACAGCCATTTAAAGTCTCTAGAAATTATCCTAATGGCATACAGCAAATGGAGAATATTTATCTAAGAAAATCTACTAAATCTCAGGAAGAACAGTGAGCATCTATGGCATTTGAGGCACAATGCACTCCCTTCTCCTCCCCAACAATGTCAGTGAGAAGGAAGCTCTGCTCCAGGCAGATGGAACCCAGAAAAAGGGATCCCTCTCCCCTCAGTCATCTAGGGCTATGACATCTTCTGGGAGGAGGAAGGCCACCAGTATTTTTCATCCTCCTCAGCTCCACATTGTAGAAACTTTACTCTTGTCAAGAGTGGCTGAGAGGTCTGGGGCTCCCTTCCTCCACCAGCCATTCACTCACAGGGCAGAAGTTCTATCCCTGGTATGGCAGGCTGAGAATACTGGGCCCAATCACCCTTGTCCCAACTCACTTGTGAGGCAGAAGCTCCACACACAGAGAGGCAAGCAGCAAAGACTAAAGGCCATCACCTCCACCTAGTGACAGGCTCATAAAGCAGGAGTATCACTCCAAGAGAAGCAGACCACTGCCTCAGCCCCAGCTCCAGAACACTGCAGAGGTTCTGCCCAGGGAGAAAGCCAGGCTCTGAAGATCTCCCCAAAAGAACCAACTTTATTTGAAAGTGTAATGAAGCACCAGCCTAAGGGCACTCTCAAAAATAATGGAGATTTTGGTGGTAAGGAATTAAGAAGAGGCTGATAGCTCCACAAGAACTAAACCACAGACCAGACAAAAAGTTTGACAGAGAACCAGGGAAAGAGACAGCTAAGACAAGCTCTTAGGCAGTAGGAAGAAGTCTCAAAGACAGGCCTTAAAGACTACAAGTGGGCCTGAATTTAATCAAACTGTGGGGCAAGTTAGGTCCTAGGGCTGCAGTGCCCAACAGCTGGGCCGTGGCCTGATACAGGTTTGTGGCCTGTTTGGAACCAGGCGGAGCATCACTGCCTAAGCTCCACATCTCCTAACCCCCATTGCTGACTGAGGAAAAATGTCTCCATGAAACTTCAGAACCAAGCCACACAGCAGGAGGTAAGGTGAAGCTTCATCTGTATTCATAGGCGCTCCCCATTACAGGAATCACTGCCTGAGCTCCACCTCCCCCACACAGCCCACCCAGTCTGAAAAAATTGACTTCCATGAAACTGGTCCCTGGTGCCAAAAAAGTTGGGGACCACTGCCCTAGGGCATTGTGCAAAACAATAGTGCAATCAGCTGAAATTAGTGAACTTTAACAGCTGGGTGTGATAACAACAGAGGCTGACTGACTGCTTAACAGAGAGAGCAGGAAAAGACACACTCAAAACAGCCCTGCTAAAATAACAGCATATGCCCAAAGCTATGAGGAAGGGTAAAATTAGTATCCAGAGTTGCTACCATACATTATCTAAAATGTCCAGTTTTCAACAAAAAATTATGAGACATGCAAAGGAAAAGAAGCAGGCAATAGAAACTGCCTTTGAAGAGGCCCGGACAGTGAATTTAGCAGACAGACTTCAAAGCAGTTGTTAAAAATGGTATATTTTCAGACTAAAGGAAACCATGCTAAAGAAGTAATGGAAGGAATGACAATATCCCATCAAATGGGATCTCAATAAAAAGACAGAAATTTTTTTTTTTTTGGAGACAGAGTCTCACTCTGTTGCCTGGGCTAGAGTGCCATGGCGTCAGCCTAGCTCACAGCAACCTCAAACTCCAAAAGACAGAAATTTAAAAAAAAAAAAAAAAAAATCAAATGGAAATTCTGGAGTTGAAAAGCAGAATAACTAAAATGAAAAATTCACTGGCAGGACTCAACAGTATATTAGGGCTGCAAGAAAAATCTATCAAAGAAAGATAGATTCATAGAAATTATGCAATTGAAAGAACAGAGTGAAAAAAGATTGAGGAAAAATGAACAGAGCCTGAGAGAAATGCAGGACACCATTATGTACACCAATATTTGCATATTGGAAATATCAGAAGGAGAAAGGAGTAGAAAAAATACTTGAAGAAATAATGGCTGAAAACTTCTCCAGTTTGAAGAAGGAAAACATTAATCTATATATTCAAGAAGTTCAATAAACTCTAGGGTAAACACAAAGAAATCCACACCCACATCCATCACAGTAAAACTGCTGAAAGACAAAGACAAAAATAAAATCTTGAAAGCAGCAAAAGAAAAATGATTCACCACACATAAAGGAATTCCAGTAAGCTTGGCAGGTGACTTCTCGTCAGAAACATGTGACTAGTTCTGGCAAAAATATCGTAAACAGAACTGCAGTGTGACATTTCTGAGCTGGAGCCCTTCACTGCCAAAGCCCAGAACACTTTTTCTTCTGGCATAGTGAACAGTAACATTCAAGATGGTGGCTATTCCATCAGCCTGGATTTCATAATTATAGATGTATGTACTCTCTGGCCCAATATTCCCACTTCTGTGAATTTATTCTACAGAGATAACAGAACATGTATGAAGGCAAACACAATGACACAGGTTTAATTCCCTATAGCACTGTCTATTAAAACAAAAGATTAAAACAACCCAAATGTTCATCAACAGGGACTGGTTAAATAAGTAATGAGACAGCCATATGATAGGATATTATACAGCCATAAAAAAGAACGAAAAAGCCCTCCTTATGCTGATATAGAAAGATCTCATAAATACATTAAGTGAAATAAACTAGACAAAGAACAATAAGGTTGATATGTACTTTTTTGTTTTTAAACAAATGGGAAAATAAGAATGTACGTTCATATTTGCTTACCTTGGACAAGAGATAGAAACTAGTTAGGAGGGGGAAAGAAGTGGGAGGAAGTCAACCATGGAATGCCTTTTTAAAAAAATATTTTTATACATAAAAATTTTTTGAGAGACAGGACTGGAGTGCAGTGGCATGATCATAGCTCAATGTAACCTCAAACTCCTGGGCTCAAGCAATCCTCCTGCCTCAGCCTCCCCAGTAGGTAGGACTACAGGCGTGTGCCACCACGCTCAGCTAATTTTTTAAATTATCTGTAGAGACGGGTCTCGCCATGTTGCCCACGCTGGTCTTGAACTCCTGGCCTCAAGTGATCCTCGTGCCCTGGCCTCTCAAAGTGCTGGTATTACAGGCAAAAGCCACTGTACCCAGCCTAAAACTACCATGATTTCTTATTCCTTCTTCTGATTAAAATGAGGCCTGTCAAGTCTTAAGAACCCCCAGACAGATAACCTAATTCCAGGTGATTAAAATACTCATCTAAGCAATGTTTTTCTAAGAATGCTTCAGTGAAAAATTGGAAAATTGTATTTATCGACAAGAAAAAAAATTATTAAGAGATCTATAAAAATTTTCTAGTACTTATCCAAGAATCCCAAATCGGTCGCTTAAATGATTCTGTAAACCTAGGCAGTGGGAAAGCTGTCTAGGTAGGTTTATACCTTGCCAACACCAGGCATGAATTCACATTACACAAAACAGGGCCCCTATATGCACCCAGGAGGCAGAGTTTAAAAGAGCATCAGATGGATGAATGGCAAATAAATGCATGATGCTAAGTGAAAGAACCCAGTCTTGAGAATTTATATGCTGTATGATTCAATTTACATGACAATTTGGAAAAGGCAAAAATATAGGAACAGAGAACAGCACACGGGGTTAGGGATGAGGGGAGGTCTGAACACAAAGGAGCAGCATGACGGAATTCTTTGGGGTATTAGAATTGTTCTATATCCTGCCGGTGGTGGTTACAAGAATCTAGACACATGTAAAAATTCATGAAACTATATATAAATTATACATTTTACTATTTATAAATTTCTTTTTTTTTAAGATGAGGTCCATGTTGCCCAGGGTGGTCTCAAATTCCTGGGTTCAAGCAATCTGCCCGCCTCAGTTTTCTGAGTAGCTGGCACTACAGGTACATGTCACTGTGTCCAGCACTATTTATAAATTTGAAAAAATTAAAAGAAAAAAAAAGAGTTTCTAAAATGTAGGTATTGGCAATAGTCTAGCTTAATGTGGGTAGTGTTTCACAGGTATTCACTGTATGATTATTTGTACACACATATTTCATACTCTCCTCCGCAGGCATGAACTATTTTATAATTTTAACAAATCATAAAAAAAGACACCAAGCGCCACCTCCCCACCACTCTCATAACACCCACTTCTGATGTATGTACAGTGAAAGGAGGAAGCAGCAATCGCATACTGCAGGTGCTCAGCGTGCCCTGTTAAGGGAGTTTTTAAAGAAAATGTATTGCAGCAGAAAGAGGCATGATGCAAGAGTGATGGGGGGAAGGGCAGTAAGAACTGAGGAGCTGCTTTTAGAAAGTGTGCCATAGTAACATCTGTTTCTAAGATTGTATGCCCACATGGTTCCTAAGATTACAAAAGTATTTTTTAAAATCTTTACTTTTGAGTCTACTCAGAGCAAGTTCAGCACACAGTGTGGCATTTCTATGTTTACAAAGGAATGTGGGGTCTTAGTCTATGAGCTACCCCCACATCCCAGGGCAAAGGTTTTACACAGGAGAATGCAAAAGGGTCTTTGACCTGTGGTTAGCAGGTACTTACTGATTCAAGGCAGACAGGCTCAGACCAGTGGTGTCCCAAATAAAGACCATGCCCACATACTGGGGGACTTACTACCACCCCCAAAACTGTGGCATAACCAAGGAGCAAAGTTTCCCAGTGAACATCAACTATCTTACACAGCTGATGGTACTTGACCTCCTATCCTTGAGATGAAAGGAGACACTGATCCAGACTATATTTTTCACTCCAAATAGTAAGAAAAACCCACAATTCTATAGTAAAGGTCTTCCAAGGCACTCCTGAGTGAAGATGGGAGCTAACAGGGAAAATTAAAAAAGCAATAGACCTTGCCCAAGTCACCAAAAATGGCCTTGACATCCTCAGGGGAATAAAATTTTGCATCTTCCTCTGAAAAAACTTAACCATGTTCATTATTCTTATAAATATGCCTTCCTATTCAATGAAATGTTTTTGCTGCCCTGAGACCCACATACCTTCAGGGCTGAGAAAACCAGGGTATCTCGCCCAATGGTCTGGGTTGACTTCCTGAGAACACAGTTCATAAAAAAACATCTCCATAAAACTGCACTAAACTAGTCTTGGAAAGACCAAAGCCCCTAAGCAAGGCAGTGATGGCTTCTGAGTGGAATGAAGAGCCCTCCCTGAGCCCAGCACCCACTCCCACCTTCCTCACTGTCTCCAGCTCCTGCTGCTTGTTTTCATTGGCAACCTGGAGCTCCTTCATCTGTCGTTCCAGCTCCTCCTGCTCGGCCAGCAGCTTCTTCCGAAGTTCTTTCCGGCGTTGGCGGGCTTCTTTGTGTGGCGGGGGGCTGCCCAGCTTCAACAGATGGATAGTAGAATGAATGGCTATAAAAGGTATAGGAGAAAAATGGGAAATAGTCTTTATTCTTTTTTCAAAAACAATTTATACAACCCTTTTACTGTATCTTTCTAATCTATAGGTTTGGGTTTTTTTTAAGACAGAGTCTTGCTGTATTGCCCAGACTGGCCTCGAACTCCTGGGCCCAAGCAGTCCTCCCACTTTAACCTCCCAAGTAGCTGGGGCTACAAGTGCTCACCACTACACCCAGCTTGAAATATTCTTTATTCTTTGCAACCCTAACATGCAAATGGCACAGTGGGAGGAAAACTAGACAGGAAAGCAGAAGGCCCAGTGTAGATTGTGATTTTGCCACTCAGCAGTGGTGTGACCTTGAGCAAGTCACATGATCTCTTGCACCTTCAGTTTCCTCATCTCTAAAATGAGAAGAATGATTTATAAAGTCCCCCAGCTCCAAATCCATAACTATATCTGTGTTTAAAGAGATACTTGACTTGAGAATACTGCACACATTTTTTTCTTTTTGGGTCAGTACAGTTGAAAGAACACAATTTAAGAACTTATGGCAATACTTTCAACTCCCCCCTTTATAATTCTCATAAAGCCAAATAAGAATAAGACATAGTAAGGCCAGAGATTCAAAGTTCCTGATATCTGATTCGCAAACTACTGTGGTTAATCTCCCCCTCCTCTATGGCTTATGAAACCATCTCCCTATACACTCCCTTCCTGAGATAATAGATAACAGTAGTTGTCATTTATTTTAAAAATAAAATAAAATATATACCTTTACATGCATTATCTAACTTTTACATGAAATCTGATTTCTTTCCTGATATTTTTGTGACTTAAATGTAACTTTTTGAATAGCTAATATTTTCACATTGTTCAAATTCAAAAAGTCTAAGTCCCCCTCCTACTTCTATCATCCAATACTGAGTTACCCTCCCCGCTAGCAACTAATGCTAACAGTTTCTTGTGCATCTTTCCTGAGATATTTTAAGCCTATACAAATAAATATGTATATATGTCCTCCACCGTCTTTTGACATAAATGGTGGCACAACCCACTCTTCTGAGTCTGAGTTTTTTCACTTTATTATCTTGGAGAGTTTTCCATATCAGTACATAAAGTACTGCACAGTACACCACTGTGCATCTATACCATAATTTATTCAACCATTTCCCAATTAATGGATACTTAGACTGTTTGCAATCTATGTCAATTTGAAAATGTGCGAGTATATCTATCATTATCTATTTTCTAACCCTCACAACAACCCTGAGAAGTAGGCACTATTATTATTCCCATTCTACGGAAGAGGAAAACAGTCACAGAATTCAAAACTTAACCCAAGAGACCCAGGAAAGAGCATTCAAACCCAGGTACACGTGCCTCAAATTCTTAAACCATATCAAAAATGACCATAATCTCCAATACAACACAATTTTACCTATGTCTAAAAATATATTCAGAATCTCCTTTTAGGATTAAACACACACACACACACACACACACAAACACACACACATATATAGTATTTGATTTTTTACTAATTTTGGGATAATATAAAACTTATTCATTCAAAAGATTGCATTCTTAAGATGTTTGAAACTAATGATTTCTTGTGGAAGTAACAAATCTTGAAAATCACTTGAAGTATTCCAAAGCTATTATATAATTCCTCTTTTGTTTTACTATTAGCAAAAACTCAAGATGGCCACTTTAAAATTCTTCATAATCTTTAAAAGAGGAAATTCTATACTTTTTTAAAATAGTAAGAATAAGCAAAACCTAAAATCTCCTAAAAACTTATAATTTATCCACAAATTCATTATGCAAATAAAATTGATAAAAAAATTGGAGAACTCAAAATTTGTTTTGTTTTGTTTTTTGTTTTTTGAGACAAGGTCTCATCCTGTTGCCTGAGCAAGAGTGAGTGGTGCCATGATAATTCACTGCAACCTTACATTCCTGGGCTCAAGCGATTCTCCTGCCTCAGCCTCCCGAGTAGCTGGGGGGACTACAGGCACGCACCACCACACTCAGCTAATTTTTCTATTTTTTGTAGAGACAGGGGTCTTGCTCTTGTTCAGCAAACTCAAACCTCAAGCAATCCTCAAACTCCTGACCTCAAGCAATCCTCCCACCTCAACCTCCCAAAGTGCGAGGGTTACAGGTATGAGCCACTGTGCCTGGCCTCAATGTGTTTTTCTTTCATATAGAAATAACTATAGACAATGAAGAAACAATGCCTTAGCATCTTTCATGAGATTCAAAAATAGAAAGTCAAAGCTGTCAGGTATATCATGGCAAATAATAAAAATTACCTTACCCTGAATCCACTCTTGTTTCTTCTTCTTATCTGAAGCACTGATTTCAAAGGTCTTATCGAAACATTTTATGAGAAAAAGGCATTTCTTTCCATCTCTGTCGGGCAAGGACTAAAACAGAAAGCAAAATGAGTTCTTTAAAATTTTAAAGTATTTAAATTCAATTTAATCTTAATTGTTTATATCAATCTGCCTCACTGAAACTCAATGTCAATGAAAAATACCTATAAATGCATATTACTGATTTACTGATGTTGTTCCGTAGGCAATATTACTTATGGTAACAATGAACCCTGATTGGTATACTACATCCGGACTAGAAGAACTATAAACACCAGTTGGGAATGGCATAGTTTGGGCTTTCCTGAGCATAGCCACTCTTGTACCTGAGCACATCCCTTGCAGGAACCCTGGAAGGTACATTATAGAGTTGCTGCAAGAGATATTGACTCCTATGGGATATGAGGTTTCTAAGGGAGGGTGATTCCTATATCCGCCTGTTGTGGCTTCCTCTCCTTATACCTAGGATGCTGTGGCTGGCAACCTGTGGTTCCTATCCCTTATCATTATGAGCAGACTAGTATGGTCTATGGGGTCTTGTAGGTCTCTACGTTTAGTTAAGTCTAAGATGATCCCTTTGTGAGCATTGCACACCCCAAGGCATTAATATATCTATACCATTTCATTCACCAAAATATATTAGTTTATGAGTGAGAACTTAGGTATTTAAATGTTCTTCAACAAATACAGACATGGGAACAGTTCATATAAAAATTAAAAACTCAAAAATGTATGTTCTTGAAAACTTTACTTCTTTACAGAATTAGTACGTATGAATAAAGTGTCCTAAAAGTCACACAAAGTATTCAAAGGTAATGCTTACCTCTACATTTATTTATTGTACTCAAAATGTCCCATATTTCCTGGCATATTCAGAATTTCAAATACTGTCTTACTGAACACTCTTTTTACTTAATTATCTTTTTTATGACTCTATTTTATTCAATAAATGACTCCTTAAGTGTTCAAACAAATTAGATTCAATCCTTATACTTTGTTCACGAGTATAAGACTGAAAATAAATTCACATTAGAAAAAATTTTTTCAGCTATCTTTAATTTTTGGTTCAGAAATTAAAGCAACTATATGCCTACAATTTTTTAGAAATGTAAATTTGGGGATTATTTTAAGGCTCTAGAAGGAAGAGGATAAGAAACTACTTAAGCAGCAGGGGGCAGCACTGGGTAATCTTGTGAAGAAGTAACAGCAGCCTTCCTTACCTCTACACAGCAATTTTCATCCAAGAGAATGTCTCCTTTCTTATCTTTCAGATCCTCACTCACATAATAAGAAATTATGTTGGGTTTTAGTACAAACCAGCGTTCAGTCCAGTTTTTCCGTCTATGGCCTTTTTTCATCATGTAACCCTATGGAAGATTAAACCTGATATAAAAGTTTGCCCTTTTATTTGTAAGAGCTGATATCTCTTCCTTGATATCCTTGCCTATTCCATTATTTGATATACAACCTTAAATACCTGGTTATCAATGGTTCTTGTCCTTAGTGGGTCATGGACCACCAAGAATTTCTGAAGGCCAAGGGTACTATACCCACATTCATGCACTCACATGCAAACAAAAGGTTGCATAAAATTTCACATACTTCAGAGACAATCCCTCCCCAAAGTGATACACAAATAACAGACTTAGAAACCTCTGATGTTGGGTTTTTTTAAAAAAAGTATTTATCTTTTAGAGATACCTATTTATAGATAAAATGAATACCTGGAATCTGCTTCAAAATACAGGATAGGCAAAAGTAGGTAGGGTAGAATTAACCATGTGCTGGTGGTTAGTAGGGCAGGGTGACAGGTATATGGAAATTGATTATACTATTGTCTATTTTGTATTTTTAGAAAAATAAAGGATCCCTAACAGTAATTCTCAGTAAATTAAAACCTCAATAAATGAAAATGCTAAATGGTGTCAACTTGGCCAAGTATATCTTCTCAATCAAATATTCAAGGATTTCTACATCTGGTGCCAACCTACCTTTCTACCCGACCTCTCACTATTCTGAAGGATGAACTCTGCTCCAGACAAGCAGAAAAGTACTAGACCAGGAGTTAGTATACTGGCTTCTAAGCTCACACTCACCAGGTTTGTATTTCCTTCCCACATACCAGTTTTAGGGGTGTATAATTCAGATTTTTTTACTTCAGCAAAATTACACATTATTATAGGGCAAAGCCCTTCAGGGTTGTTTGAGAATAGCTGATATTTTTAATATTAAATCTGTAAGTGCTGATAACCTACAGCAGGTTATACATATCATTAAATACATATAATATTAACTTGACTATAAGTTTCATTTGATTATTATACTAAGTTCTAATCATATGATCAATATTTATTCAATTTCCTAATCCTTGGACATTTAAACTAAAAGTATTTCATACTGCAATTCAACTGTAGTCTTATATCCTGCCATCCTAACAAGCCTTGAAGCCCTCTTCAGACAGAAACCATGTTTCATACCTTTATGCAGCACCAAAAACCTATACAAATTAAGACTCGATTAATGTTTATTGATGGGCTTCATTAGGAAAAAAAAGCAAAGACAATGTCACCTACTGAACAAAAAAAAGGAGTAAGTAAGGAAATCACAAATCAGTTATTATTCGATATAATAATGTTAAGAAGTTTCAAAGATCCATCAAAAAATTGTAAGTTCTATTTAACAAGCATTAAGCTTCCCATATGTACATCATATTCTACCATGCTGAGAAAACAAAGATCATAGTCTAAACAAGACAAATGCAACTTTGCTTTATAAAGGTATTTTTTCTCAGAAGTAGGTACTTCTTCTGAATTTATAAAAACAATACAAAATCATATACAAAGTCCAATAATACAGAAAAAATAAAGAAAAAAATAAAATTCGCCAAAATCCCACATCCAGAGGTGATCACTGTGAGCATTCTGGCACGCATCCTTCCAGACAGCTCTACACACATGCATCACGTTACATGAAAGGGATTACCAAGATACCGCCTATTCAGCAATGTGGTTTTTTTACTGAACAATTTGTCATGGAGATATTTCCAGATCAGTGGGTATGGATGTAGACATGACAGGAAGGTGCTTTAAAAACAGTTTGGAAATGTCATTATTTAAAAGTTCTCTCAGGCTGGGTGTGGTGGCTCATGCCTGTAATCCTAGCACTTTGGGAGACCAAGGCAGGAGCATCACTTGAGGCCAGGAGTGCAAGACCAGTCTGAGCAACATAAAGACACCTCATCTCTACAAAAAATATTTTTTAAATTTTTAAAAAATTAGCTGGGCATGGTGGTCCCAGCTACTCAGGAGGCTGAGGTGGGAGGATTGCCTAGAGGGTGAGGTTGCAGTAAGCTATGATGATGCCACTGCACTCTAGTCCAGGCAACAAAGCAAGACCCAGTCTCCAACAACTACAAAAAAGTTCTCTCAAAATAATACCTTTCCAATTCTTAATCGTACTTTAAAATTGTACTATAATTCTTTAAAATGAAAGCCTAATACAAGACTGGGAAAATAAGAAACTTTATTCCTGTTCTAAATCAGTATAACAGAATAAGTGTAAGTTTTAAATTAGTGTAAGAGACTAAGATGACTTATATTTATCTTTGTGATGAAAATATTCATTTCAAAATGTCAAATTCTAAAGATGAGGAAAAATACAGTGTTATAGGATTCTTACCTGTTTCAACACATCTAATATAAGCTCATTAAAGACTTCATTAATTGCCATAGACACTGTCTGACGATCCATGCCTTTGCTAAACTGTCCATTTCCAATGAGCTCAATAAGTTCCCACACAGAAAGGCCATCTTTATTGTCATCAAAGTTGATTTTATAATGTTCAAATTGTTCTTGCTGCCAACCTCCTCCCATAGCTTCTGTAAGTTTCTTCAGCAGGTATTCAATCTATATAAAGAATAAAAAATTATTTCCTAGTTTAAAAAAAACTTTTTAACATAAGTGTATATTTACATTATTTACACTGATATGGTCAACTTAGGAAATATTCTTTACAGTTCCAAAAATTCTTTAAAGAATCTCCTACTATCAGAGAGAGGGGTGTAGATAAAATGCCACAAGTTCAATATTAGCCTAGAATAAATAAAAGAATCAAAAAACTGATAACCCTCTAAGTACAGTATATCTGTATACAGAACTAAAGCAAACTGCACATATATAAACCAGAATATGATTTTATTACTCTGTTGGATAAATATTTCAACATATCAGAACATTAATCTTACTGAACATGTAAGCGCTAAATTAAGCAAACATTTCAAAGTAGTATGTACAAGTTATTGCCCAATTTACAAATCTTCCACGTAAGCCAATTATTTGAAATTCATGCTGCTTCCTCCCATTAGAACACTGACAATGTTGTAAATAATGGTTGAATTCCAAGCCTGAGCTGGAAAGCTTATTAAATCCTGAAACCTTTACGTAGAAGACAGAAAATACTGCTATTGAAATAATAGCAGTTAAACAAAACAGTGAGGCAGTAATATTGAATGAGAAATTGATATCTCATCATCTGGAAGGTGTCCTTTAGTGCTCTCAAACTCAACATGTCCAAAAATGAGTGAATCATCTCTACCTTCCAAATGGCTTCCCCCTCCATTATTGCTTACTGTTAGGAACAACACCATTTGTACATTCACAAACGCCAGGATTCCCTTTCCCCACTCCTTCACCTCAAATCAGTAACAAAATCCTGCTATTTTTTTTCCTTCCCTAGATGACTGTTTTTCAAACTGTGGGTTATGGCCCACTAGATGTCAACTTAGTGGGTTGTAACTAGCATTTTTTTTTTAATGGAATGAAAAATATTTGAGTTCATCCACAGTAACAACCCATGTTGTTTTGTGATAAATTTTGTTTTGTGTGTGCACGTGTCTGTGTGTGCTCAGTCACGACATAAAACATTCTATCCTCCTATGGGTTGCAGTTAAAAGAGAATGAAAAACTTTGTCCCAGGTAGTTCTCAAATCCATTCCTCCTACTCCATCTGCCTTTGGTCAGGCCTCCAAGTTGGTATCCTGCCTCCAGTGCCCCTTTTATGTCTGTTCTTCCAGAGGGATTTTTCTAAAACAAAAACCTGAGCCTAACACTCCCCTCTTTAAACCCTTCTCTGGCCCCCTATCGCCTCAAAGATAGGAGGCCAAACTCCTCTGCATTCCTTGGTGATCACGCCCCAGCGTATTTTCTCAAATGTGTCTTCCATTATGCCCCACCTCAGATTTTACATTCCACCAAGATCACCAATACCACAGATCAAGAGTCACAAACTTTTACTGTAAAGGGATGAATAGTAAATATTTAGGCTTTGTGTCTCTCTATCACATGTTCTTCTTTGGTTTTTTTTTGTTTGTTTGTTTTTTTAAGAACAACCCTTTAGAAACGTAAAAACTATTCTTAGTACATGGGCTGTACAAATATAGGCTGTGGACCTGATTTAACCAGCAAACTGTAGTTGGCCAACACTTTCCATAGATTTTAAGTAGTCTGCCCACTTAATATACTTTTTTATGCTTCTACATCTTTCCCCTCTGTGTCCTCTCTGTCTAGAATACCTTTTCCCAATTCTCTAACCAGCTAAATGGTATTTTTTCAAGTCCTACACCTTCTAGAATATTCCTACTCAAGATTAAGTATCTGTACCAGCAGCCATGGCATCACTTGGAAGCTTGTTGCAAATGAAGACTCTCAGACCCCACCAAAGACCCAAAAATCACAATCTGCATTTTGACCAGAACCCCTGTTATTTCCATATGCACACTAAAGTTTGATAAGCATCGCTCTAGCAAACCTGCTCTGACCAACCCTAATCCAGGTCAGGTTTCTTATCTATGTCACTGCACTTAGCATACGGTATTGAAATTATATTTTTACTTATTTGCTTCTCCATCATTTTCCAAATTCCTGGTAGGAGGGACCATGTCCCACACATCTTTGAATCCCCTAAGCTCAACATGGTACCTCAATTTTTTTTTTTTTTTTTCTTTTTTTTTAGAGACGGGGTCTCGCTCTTGGTCAGGCTGGTTTCGAACTCCTGACCTTGAGCTATCCACCCGCCTCGGCCTCCCAGAGTGCTAGGATTACAGGCGTGAGCCACCGCGCCCGGCCTGGTACCTCAATTTGCTAAACTGAAAGGAACTAAGCTAAGCTTCAATTTTCTCATCTATGAAATGATCATAACAATATTTGTCATATAGAACTACTATGGGAGTAAAATTGAGACAAATATAGAGCAATTTGCATGATGCCTGGCACATGGTAGGTACTCCAAACAATGTTGCTTCTCTTCTGCACTGAGTAGAATATTACTCAACCATTCAAAACTACATTTAAGAAAGCATTTATGAAATAACATAAAGTGAAGAATACAAAATTAAATTTATCTATGATTTCCACTGCATAAAGATTATATAAATATTTTGATAAATATTTGTCAGAAACAGTAAACCATTTGTTACAAATATATTTTTTCCTTTTTCTTCTTTGCATTTACATTAATTTGGTAATAACATTGTTTGTAAAATAACATACTTGAACAGAAAAAGAATGAAAACACATGTCTGCAAAAGAATGTACTTTCACAAAATATCACATGTTTAAAAAATATCAAGCATTCTATTGATTTAATTCAATGAGATATTATAAGCTCCTCTAGGACAAATACTATCTTACACCCTAAAAATAGCACATGGTAGAGATTCGACAAATGTTTACTTATTAGAGAAAAACACACTTAGGTCTTTTCTTTCTCTTGTTGGTGACTTATCATTTATCATTGTTAAACTTATCCGATATTATTAGATATTTTCTTGGCTGTTAAATAGAAGTAACAGGAATAGAGTGGAAGAGAGAAAGGAAAGGGAGAAAAAAGGAAAAGGAAAGGCAAATTGGGGACAGAAAAGAGAAGGGGATGAAAAGATAAAGTCGACCAGGGGCAGTAGAGCACGCCTGTAGTCCCAGCAACTCAGGAGGCTGAGATG
Source organism: Cheirogaleus medius (assembly GCA_008086735.1). Lineage (NCBI taxonomy): Eukaryota > Metazoa > Chordata > Mammalia > Primates > Cheirogaleidae > Cheirogaleus > Cheirogaleus medius. The sequence goes on from VBSM01001265.1 coordinate 30,306,065, forward strand.
GGAGGATCGCCTGAGCCCAGAGTTTGCAGTTATAGTGAGCTATGATCATGATCGCACCACTGCACTCTAGCCTGGATGACAGAGCTAGACCCTGTCTCTGAAAAAAAAGGTTTTATATAAAAAAAAAAAGATTAAAGTCAAGAAGAGGCTGAAGAGATACAAGAAGATACGAGAAAGAGTTAAAAAAGGACATTAAGATAAATAGTTGCTCAAAGTAAAATAACTTAGTGTCATTAACATGTATAAAAGTTCAATCTCCCTAAGGCAGCAAAAAGAAGGGCCCAGGCTGCCTGATTACAACTTGGGATAAAGGGAGTACAGGCACAACTACAAGTTCGGTAGTAAGGCCAAAGGAAGCACATATGTACAGCCATGTATGTACAGGATGGCTACAAGTGGTCATGACAAGATGGTGCAGCCAAATAACCACTTATAAGTTAGGAATCAGCCTTAGCTCTTCCTCATCTACCTCTTCATGAACCTGAGCCCCTCAAACTCCAAGCTTCAGTGTCCTCTTCAACATCAGAAGACCTTTCCCAATCTTAGTAATTCAGAAAAAGCCTGTTAGTAGCAAAATCAGATCTAGAGGCAGGTTCCCAGATTCATCCTAAACCTTTCTGAGGTCTTCCCAAACCCTTGTGAAGCTGTCATCAGCATCCAGCATCTATCTACTCAGCATTCCCAGTGACTGTGCCAGACAACTAATCTAGATTCATTTCCTGTTGACTTTCAACATATTCATATACTTATCATAACCAAATAATTTGATGACCTTCTGAATCATTATATTGGGCCAAGGAGAGACAAACATTCCTACTCTCCATTATTCAATTATACTAAATAATAAATCACGTGCTGCTGTGTTAGTCTCTAGTGGCCTGCATCCATTCTAAGAGCTCATTCAGTTTCAGGAAGCAGCTTACTTCCTCCTTTCAAGCAAGTTTCACCAAAAATAACAAAGAATAAACTTTCAAGCAGCATGTGATTTCTGAACCTTCAGCTCCAAAATTTATTTTGTTAAAAAGTTCTTCCCCTGTCATTAACAGGGGCATTTATTAGCTCAAGAGCAATTCAGGTTTTATTTCATTTAGGGTCTCTTAAAGCAACTTCAGGCTTAATTTTTAATTGCATGAAGGCAATTCTTCCAAATAAGTCCACAACAGGCACGTCCTGTTTTGTTCTTGGTTCTGTGGGAAATGAATACTAAATAAAAACTATGCTTTACAGACACACATTTGTAGGAATATAATCTGACAAAAATTACTGATAAATGGGGACACACTATTTCTTAATATTTGTGTGGCAGAAATATCTTAACCTAACCATGTAAGTCACTTTAATATTTATTTAGCATTCTTCACATTACTTTCTAGGTGACAGAAAACTGAATCAAAAGCAAACTTATGGCCAGGCGAGGTGGCTCACGCCTGTAATCCTAGCATTCTGGGAAGCCAAGGTGGGAGGATCGTTTGAGCTCAGGAGTTCCAGATCAGCCTGAGCAAAAGCGAGACCCTGTCTCTACTAAAAATAGAAAGAAATTAGCTGGACAACTAAAAATATACAGAAAAATTTAACTGGGCATGGTGGCACATGCCTGTAGTCCCAGCTACTTGGGAGGCTGAGGCAGAAGGATTGCTTGAGCCCAGGAGTTTGATGGGGTGAGACTCTGTCTCAAAAAAAAAAAAAAAGCAAACTTATCATCTATACCATTTATGTTACTTATACAACTGTCACTGTTACAACTCATAACAGTACTGATTGAGGCTGAAGAAAAAAAAATCTTTCTTAAAAAACACTTGGCTTCCGAGGCAATACCATTCCCAGGGGAGCAGCTGGAAAAATCAGGGAACAGAGACGCCAGTTTAGCCATAGGGCTATTCCTCAGGGAGTGACTCGATGTAATGGCAAAGAGCAATATGTGCCACCCAGATCACCAAAGTAAAAAGAAAAAACAAAACAAAAACTATTCACACACTTCTCTCTCTTCCCATTAAACTTGAGCCGTGGCTATACTGAACTGTTTTGGAGGGGAGGGGATAGCCAGGAAGGAAGCAGGAAAAAGTATGTCCTTAAATCATTATGGATTTTGGAGTTGTGAACAGTAGGATCCCAAAATTCATCTCTAATGTGATTTTTAAGTGCTGGAGGATTCCAATCAGTATATATATATATTATACACATATATAAAAAGTAAAAAAAAATAAAAATAAAAAAAAATAAATAAAAAACACTTGAGACTTAAGCAAAATGCAAATAATCACTATGGTAGGTGAATTAGTGCAAACAAAATTACCTTAAATTTATAAGGCCTAAAAACTGTTGATAAGATACAAATTAAACACAAGTATGTACTCATGACAAATTAAGACATTATATTTAAAAATTTAGTGTTTAATATATCTGGTTTTATATTAAATTTTATTAAAAATCTGTGAGTCTAAAACTAGTTCAAACACTTTAACATTAAATTACTTAGAAAGGATGTAAAATCTAACAGAAAAAGTATTTTCTGTAATATAGTGTGACTTTGAGTTTTCAGTGCTTCGTCAAAGGCCAGGTGATATGCTAAGAGCTCAATTAATACAAGTCCATGAGTTAAACCTCAGGAGGCAAGGTTCAGCAAACAGGCAAAGTAATTCCACATAAATCTATTCCAATGATCCCTTTTTTTCCCCATACAAGCACTCCTGGCCAAAGAGGAATAATCTGTAAAAAGCTAACCAGAAGAAATGCTGAGGGAGTTAAGGCCATGAAAGCACAGAGTAAATCAAACAATAACATAACAAGGTATGCTGCCTGGCTATACTAACAAATCAAAGAGAAGCCGTTCCTTTCGCAAATGAGATTAACTAGTTTTGAAAGAAAACCAAGACATTCCTGTCAGCCTGCAAAGATGAAGGTAAACATGCTAAGGACTCTTAGGTGGGCTCTGGCCTGCAGAAACACACACTGAGGCCCAAGAGGGTCCCGGTTCTTCAGGCCACCTGGAGCAGAAATCTTTTGAGTGTGCTAGGCAGAGAAATCAGGAGGCTGACGCTGACTGGCTCCCCGCACAGCCTGTGGCACAGTGATAACTCAGAGCCAATGACGAGTCCTCCACATTAAGCAAGTGCTGCTTCAGGGAATAGAGTAAGTCTCCTTACTCATTTCTAATTCTGAAATCAGGACAAGGTCACTTTCAAGTCTACCATGAATATTTCAGTGATGGAAAAAAACTAAATATCAAGGGTAACAGACCCACCCCACTTCCAGTTCCAAAGAAAACACAAATAAATTTGGAACACTGAGTGTAACTACGAAATGTCTTAAAAGACAATACTGGAGATTTTATTTGCATAATCCTTCCAAGCAACAGTTAGGTTTTAAAAACAGCATTGATTTATCTTTTTCTAAAACTATCAATATTCCACCTCCTTCTTTATGTCTCTGTATTAAGCTAGACAATTTCCTTGCACAAAAATTCCACAACATGCTTCATTTTTATAACCTTTTAACATACATATACAATTATATCATTATTGTTATTAAGCACTAAGAAACTATTTCCACCACTACAGAAAAACTGCCATCTCCTTCATTACCAATGATCACTTAATTGTTAAATCCAAGGGCAACTTCTCACTCACCACTAATTTTTCTGTAGCATCTAATACCAGTAATTTCTTTTCTGCATCTTAGAACTTTTTGTTTCTTTGGCACCCATGACTCAGCACTCTCCAGGTTCTCCTCCTACCTCACACAGCCTGTTCAATTCAGCCTCCTTTACCAAATCTATTTCCTCCTCCTGCTACAGAAATGGTCCCAATAGTCTGTCCTTGGCCCTTGCGTCTCTCACGTCAGTCATCTTGCCTGATCCAACCTACTCCTGTGGTTTCTCCATCTGTCTCCAGCCCTGGCCGCTCCCAAGCTCTAGATGTGCACTTCCAGGTAAATACAGGACAGCTACACAACGATGTTCCACCTAAAAGCCAAATGTGCCAAACTCGTCATCATGTTATCACATCCCCAGTTTGTTCTTCATCCTGTCACTCATTCACACACACACACCCCTTTTAGTGAGCACTTTTTGAATCCACAGTAGTTATACCCATTTTACAGATATGGAACCCCAAAGAGATTTGAGTAATTTGTCACATAGCTAATATTAAAGTAGTAGAGTTGGATTTCAAACCAGTAAGTCTAATTTCAAAGACCACGCTTTAAATAAATACACTATATTCCCTACCAGTTGCCCAGGCCTGAAACCTGCCTAACCAGGCACTATGCTCTTGTGGTCCTGCCACTTCCAGGTCCCTCCTATTTGGCCTTCTTTTCTATTCTCACTGACACTACTGTACTTTAGTCCTCAATGCCACTTAGCTTCTCTCAGCTTCCCATCTCCTATCTCTCCATATGTCATCTATTCACCTATCACTCACTTGCTCAAAAATCATCAGTGGCTCACAGCGCCCCACTGCCTACAGGATAAAGTCAAAACTCCCCAGCCTCATATCCCACCTATCTTCTTCACAACTGTCATGTTGCAGTTAGAAAGGAACATTCTAACAGTCATTCCTTTTGACTCCCCAGCTCTAATTCTCTTTTAATGACTGGAGAAAATCCTACCCCCAATGTAGAAGCTGAAAATGCAAACGTATACTTTCCAAGCCTCCTTTGCAGCTAGTGCATGGTGCCTGATCTAGGCCAGGCCAATTAGATACATCGTACTCTGACTGAATTGGGAAGTGGACACCATGGAGAACTCTCCCTGGTAGTGAGAGCAGTTGCAGGAAGATTTGAGTTCCTGAGCAGCACCCCATGTCCAGGGCCAGAGGTGTTCCATGGTACAAGTGTAACACATACCCTCTGGTGGCAGCAACATTTTCCTTGCAGCTCCTCACTGAAGTGACTGGTACAGTGACCAGTATACCAGGCTGCATGGCTTCCACACCTTGTTTTTCAGCCATCATGGTAATTCTGTGAGCTACTCAGCATCCTTTTAATAAACTCCCTTTTGGCTTCAATCAGCCCATTTGGCTGTTTCCAAGTAAGCATCTTGACTGGCAATTCAGTCACACCAGGTCCTTTTCACCTCAGAACATGCCCTTTGCTTTTCTGCCTCATATAACACTTCTCACTGTTTCTTCCATCCGAAATTCTTCTCCTCTCTCTTCTACATTAGGCAAAATCCTTCCCATCTTTTAATGCCCAGTACAAGTTCTACTTTCCCCATAAATATAATAGCTAACACTTAATGAGCACTTTTTTTTTTTTTTT
>VBSM01001265.1:30324242-30337204 GCA_008086735.1 Cheirogaleus medius
AAAAAAAAAAAAAATACTACTCAAAACTGCCAGAAGATATAGAAAATCTTTAACAAAACATGTATGACACATAAAACATACATATACAAAGAAAGATCAGGAAATGTATTAAGAAGCTGATATGGAATAACATATAAATACAAAGAACACCAAACAAATGAACACACTGTAATTTTTATAATCTTTGCAGTAATATTTATGAAATATATAATGTACTTTCTCATGGTTTTTTGCTTGTTTGTTTGAGACAGGGTCTCACTCTGTTGCCCATGCTAGAGTGCAATGGTGTAATTATAGCTTACTGCAGCCTCAAACTTGAAATCCTGGGTTCCTGCAATACTCCTGCCGTAGTTTCCCCGAGTACCGGGCACTACAGGAATGCAATTCCTTTTGTAACTTTTAATCGTCAACTTTTAGCATTATTTAGCTGTGCCATCCAGTTTATTTTCTTCTTTTTATGCATTAAATTTAACACTTTGTATCAATTTTTAATTATCCAACCCTAGGGAAAAAGTAAACATGGCAGCAAATACCAGTAGGTTATATTTGGATTCCAAACACCTAATAGTTTTTTACAGCATCCTTACTCAGAACATACCCCAAAGGAAGTATCCAAATGGTACCCTGAAAAGTCTTGGATAAAAAGTTTGCTGTATTATATCTATACAGTAAAGATAATTATCATCACTTTAAGTATTCACATTTTACTCCATGCTTTAACAACCATTGCCAGTACATGTGGAACCAGATTTTTTTTAAAAAGCACCCCAAGAGAGGACAGGTACAGACTGACATAAAACACAGTTCTTTGTTTCAAAGAATGAACAAAGTTGGAAAATATCAAACCAAGTGGAGGAGAGAGAGAAAGAAATAGGAAATATCATCAGTCTCTCATTCTTTCTTCCTTTTTCTTTTATGATTTAATCGCTCTCTCTTTTTTTTTTTTTTTTTAAAGAAACAGGGTCTCTCTCTGTCACCCAGGCTGGAGTGGGGCACAGTGATCATAGCTCACTGCAGCCTGTATCCCCTAGACTCAAGCAATCCGCCCACCTCAACCTCCAAGTACCTGGGACTACAGGCATGCATCACCACACTCAGCTAATTTATTTTTATTTTTATTGTAGAAATACGGTCTTCCTATGTTGGCCAGGCTGGTCTCAAATTCCTGGCCTTAAGCAATCCTCCCACCTCAGCCTCCCAAAAGTGCAGGGATTGCAGGCATGAGCCTGATTTATCCCTTGATGCTTCACACCTCAACTCCTCAGTGAATTCACCATCAAGGGGCTCTGGGGTCCACTTGAAACATGCAAGTCAAACAATACTGTAAGCCAGAAAAGGTTAGAATCATACCTTTTCCAAAATGAACTTGTTCAAATACGGCATGTAGCCCTGATTGGAGACAGGTCCTTCATCATCATCCCTGAAGTGCTCTTCAAGGGCAACGGGGTCATGTGGAACCTTCAGCACTGTGCACAAGTTATGGGAAAGGACCTGCAGGGGGAAAAGAGAGTAGTTTAAAGGCTCCCACTAACAATCACATGATACCTTCACTGTGTGAACACAACACACTGGACCCTGCCTAGGATGAGAAAGATGGAAAATAAACTAGCAAACACAGGGTGAGGCCTGCTCACATGCTAGCCCCACTTGTCACCGTTATTCTCTTTTATTCCCTCTCCAGTTTTGGCTCACTTCAAACAAGTCTCTATTACAGGCCTACTATGAGCCAGGCTCCATTTAAGACCTGTAAATATAATATCCTTGTGCTCTTTTATTAATTGATCCACATTAGAAGAAATAGGATGGGGGGCAAGTGAATGTGTTCAAAATTAAACTTTTTCCCCAAGAGCAGGGTTACTAGCCAATTCGAGCTGTTTAGAGGAAGAACCTGGTACTGGGCAGCAGAAGCCAGGAGTTCTGGACAAGGAGGCTGACCTGGGCAAGTCACAACCTCTCTGGGCTTCAGTTTCCTCATTTATTCAATAGAAAGGAGAAAATTAATATACAAACATACCGAATATAAATTAGTAATCTCTGTGTTCAAACATCACTAAAATTCTATGACTCTAGGCTAAGTTTCAGCATGAGTATAAAAGAATATAACTATAAAAAAAGAAGGAAATCAAGGGCCTAATATAGAATTATTAATTTAAAAATGGCAAAAATACTTCAGGAGTCACCAAAATGGTTGAAAATATTTTGTAGAAAACTTGCATTCCATAACATACAAACATATGCAGGGCTACTGGTCTTGCAATAACCTACCTAGGTACATACTTCAATATCCAGACAAAGTAGCTGAATTATCAGTTTGGGCTACCTCAGTTCTAGTCTTCTTTTACATTAAATGAAAATCTGAAAATAAAGCTTAAGTCCTTTCCATTTCATTTGTGCATTCTGAACAGGTCAAATTACAATGCTAAGGCTATACTTTCTTTAATAGAGAATCTTCCTGGTTGAGTCCCAGATTAAAATATTCCCTATTTTTCTCAGCCCTAAACATTTAAACTGCTTAAGAAGCCACAGTCATCTCAATAAACACTTTCAATTCTATTAAGCAAGTCTCTTTTTCTGCACACATGTATTTTAGTTAAGATTTTTTTTTAAGATTAAAAATGTTTATTAAAAATATTGCATATCTTTTTTCTTAATTTGTTTTGTTTCTCAAAGCTTCATTTATGTGGAAATCCTTTTCTACATGCTCTACTGGTTTTAAGGAAGTAAATTCACAAATGGTTATAAATGCAGTAATGAAGACTTTTATCAGCCTCTACAAAGCAGGCTGTGTTTCTCAAGCAAACCTTGTATTTGCCAGTAGAGCACATGAAAAGAGTACGGTGGAGCTTTTACTGAAGAATCCTGCATCACAGTCAGCAAATACTAAATAGATATTTTCTTTCTCTATTTACTTAGTAAAACCTATATAGTAATTATCTTACCCAAAGAGGTTTTACGGAGATCAATTGCAAGAATGCAAAGTACTTAAAAACTGTTAAGTACTATGGAAATACAAGTTTTAGAGAAATGAAGAGCATATTTCTCAGGTCAGGCTCAAAAGTCATCCAAATTTTAAAATCATTTTGGACTTTACTCAAGTAAAAATTCCCAACCACTAGTTAAATTATGATACATCTATAAAATGTGAAAAACGATGAGGAAGCATACTATGTGCTGAAATGAAAAATCTCCAAGATAAATTAAGAGAAAAAAATAAGATACCTAAGAGTATGTATAATATGCCATCTTTTGTGTAAAAGAAAAAGGATAATAAAATGAGCAATTCTGGAGAATCCACAAGAAACTAATAACTGTAGGGAAGACAAGTTTGATGGGAGACCAGGGATAGAAGACTTTTCACAGCACCTCCCCCATTTTTATTAAGTTTTTAAAAAATGTACCTATTCAAAAATATACTACATATTTTAAAAATTAAATATGTATATATTTTTTAAGTGGCCAGCTTAAAGATCACATAGATCTATTTATCTTCATAGTCTGTATTTTTTCTTCTATATTAACCTACTCCCTAGAGATGAGGTGTAAAAGGATGACATATTCCACAGCAATGTACCATGATACATTAATGGATAAGTGAGATGTAAGGACAATAAACGAGTTCAAAAAGGAGAAATAGTGTGTTCTACAGTGACTTCACAGAGGAAGTAAAATGTATTGTAACCTAGGGCCTAAAGGATAAATAAGGATAGCTTTAGGATAGAAATAGAGGCAACTATTAATAGAAGAATTTCCAGATGGGGAACAACATGAGAAAAGTAGTTAATTAATGCAAAATCCTCAGGGAACAAAAGGAAAACATGATCTCTCCCACACCTACCCTGGTCTCTGCTTTTGGGTTTCATAGATCCTCCAACTAAAGTCCTGGCAGGGGTCATGGATGTCATATTATCATCTTCTCACTTTACAAATAATGAGTACCAGCTCAAAAAGATTAAATTAGTTTTTCTTGACTAAAGTTAGTGAGCAGAACTGAGACCAGCTCAGGTTTTGTAATCCCTGATCTAACGCTCTCTAGTAATAAGGAACATTGTGTCTTCAGTTCTCTAAAATCAACAATGTTCTTTGTATGTGCAGGTGCTTAGTTTAATTCAGTGATCCCACGGAAAAAGATTTAGGTTTGAACTCTAGACTTTGGCCTTGGACAATTAAACAGCATACTTGTTAAATACAGAAATAGCTGAATTCAGTGATAATTTTCTTAACCCCCTTTACTTAATTAAGCAAATCATGAGGAAGGCAGCACATTACAGTACCAAGGAGCCTGGAGGAAGAGACCTGAGCTCCAGCGCTGGTATTGCTACTTACTCACTTGGCCTCAGTATCCTCACTGTAAAATGAGGACTTGGACTTATCTCTAAAACCTTTAACTCTCAACCCAAACTCATTTCATGAATTCAGCAAAAAGAACTATAATTTAGATCAGAAGTTCAGCTTTGTTAGAGCTTTTTTCATCGTTAGTGAAGTCTAGAAAAGGGAAGTCATCTTCAAAGAAAATAACAACAAACAATAAGAGATTAATGAAAAAGTATTTCTAAAAGAGGAAAAAACAGTGTGCTATCTTTAAAACTTTTTATCAGAAATTTTTTAAAAGTCTAGATAGTATCTCAAGTTTTTTAAATAAAAAACAAAGTGTACAATTAACCAAATTTTTGATGGCCAGAATATGAACTAGTAAAAGGAAGCTTCATAAGCTTATACAACAATTTATGCTTTTTGTAGTAGACTCACACTACCCATTAATTTGTCTTAGTCTCTCCACTGGGAGAGTGGATATTATTGCTATATTTTACAGATGAAGAGTTTGAGTCAGAGATTAAGAGACATGCCTCAAATCACAGCTCTATGTGTAGTAAAACTGGGATTAGACCCAGGCCTCTCACGATGGTGTTCTTTCCATGCTATGCCACTTTCCCGCTCTTTCTGGAAAAACAGATAGCCCTGCCTATACAAAGATGACTCTGTGGACATGCATGCACATAGTTTCTAAGTTGCAATGATGGGCTGGTGCTACCCCAGCCCCACTCTGTCAGTTCTTCCAGGGCCAAAGAAGATGACTGGCACCATTCAGCAGAGCCAAGTTAAATCCAGTGGTTAAGAACAACACGGCACCTAGAAATCTGGGACCATTCTCCCTCTGGGAACCCTCATCTCCTAGTACCTACCTCTGAGGGAAAGTATTCTAAAAGGCAGTAGCCCCTTCTCCAGATGAGGAAGCTGAAAAGCAGATCAAGACAAAAGCAATCAGAAAGAAAGAGGACTACAAGTTCTTGATTTGTAAAAGGACTGCCCTGAAACACTCTAATCAGGGTGTGTTTGCAAGTTTCATGAAAAAGCTGAATTTATCCCACTTCAAATGCCTGCTCCTCCAAAGGCCATTCTTTTAGCACCCACATGATTGCTAAGCAACTTTGCTCTCATTTCCCTGATTTGAAGAATAAACTATTGTTACCACAATATAAGATCTATATCCATGCCAGAAACTCATCTCTCCAGTTCCCTCATAGCTGTCTGCTATTGTCCCTGCAGGGCCCCTGCTGACAAGAGATGACTAATTAACTGTATGAGTCCAGTTCGTGTGGTCTTTTCCTGTTCAGTGGTTTGCCATTTACCCTTTTTAAGCACTTTGCTCCAGCCATCATGAAAATGAAATCAAGGATGGTAAACGACTTAACAGTGTTTTAACACACGAGTGTGTAATGATCACCCTCCTAGATTCTAAAAGGTTCTTTACAATGTGCCCTCCCCATACACCATTTCCCTTTACAGGATGTGCGTAATGGGCAAGATTCAACACTGAAAAAAGGAGGGTAGGGATTTCTATTCCAAAAAACTTATCTGAATGGACACAATTATAGAATTATAATTCATAATAGGCAATCTTTTTTTAAAAAATGAAAACTCTTGATTTATAAAATTTCAAGCTAATGGCAAATTACCAGAAAATTCTTCCTAACAATGAACCAGAATGACCAATTTCCTCCTACTGCTATGCCCTGCCTTAAGAGCATTGTCTATTAGAAGTCCTGCCCATTACCACATGGAGTCATTTTCCCCTTCCTGACGATATCCTTTCACCCTGCTGGTCACTGCTTAAGTCTTGCTTGCTTTCTCTTAAATTATCTTTCTTCTATTAGCCTCGAAAATCTCCAAGTCATCACTGGCAACACCCTTTCTCCATCCCTGAGTACAATCAACAATTACCATCTTAGGCACTTTTATCAAATTAATCTTCAAATACTGCTTACATCATGTTATCCTCTTGCCTAGAAATCATCAAAAGCCAGCCAGGCCTCACTGGTGCATGCCTGTAATCCCAGGTAATTGGGGGGCTAATATGGGAGGATCCATTGAGGCCAGGAGTTCAAGGCTGCAGTACACAATGATCATGCCTGTGAATAGCCACTGCACTCCAGCAGGCTGGGCAACACAGGGAGACCCTGTCTCTTTAAAAAAAAAATCATCAGAAGCCTACAAAAGTAAAAGCCAGGAAGTATCTGAGCTCCACGAGATTAAGTCACTCCACACGTTGATCCACTTTATTTTGCTAGCCTTATTTCTTCCTACCCCTCTACACCAACCATACAAATCCAGCCAAAAAACTTACTCACTGTACTCTAAGCAAACTACTCTGGGCCTCCACCTCCATTTCTACTGAACATAATGCCATCTCTTTCTGAAACCTTCACCACCAAGATGATCTTTTCCACACTGTTTCCCAAGCAGTCTGTACCTCTTGTGTTATAACTACCACACATGATCTTCCTCTCCCATAACAGTGTCAATTTCTGAAAGAAAAGCCTACATCTTACCCATCATTGCATGCCCACAGCACCTAGCATGTTGCCCAGAATCCCAAAGGCTTTCAATAAATGCTGAATGAATTATTTCTAAAAATTCTCTTTTAACAGTAAAATCATACTTTAATAATAACAACAATCTTAGAAAATATCCTACTCCTATCTCCGTATTTCACAAATAAAAAGACTGGGGCCCAAGACTTGGCCTAAGTAACACAGTAATTAGTAACAAAACAGGGACTCAAACCCTGTCTCCTGTCTGTCCCACAGTGATGCCCTTTGCTGGAAACATTTTCCTTCTACCTAGTCACATCGTTCAAGACTAGGTAATTCTTCATAAACTCTAGGAAATGTTCACTGACCTCTCCTGTCAGATGAACACCTATTCAGAGTTTAACTGTATTCTGTTTCACATGCTAATGGTATCTCAAATACCTAACTATGGCACAATGAGGACAGAAACTCTTGCCTAATATTTTTCTTCTGTATTCCTCATTGTGACTAGCATAGGGCTAAGGGAGGACTCAATAATGGCAGAACACTTACAGACAGGTTAAGGCAGGATACCTAACTCAAAGCCATCTGCTGTGATATTGTCCATAGAATATACACAACTGAACTATAGTACATGCCACTGGATTACATTCTTACTGAACCACCTTTATAAGTTATTTTGGATAATCCACCAACTTAGCCCTCTTGAAAAAGTAAACAGAAAATACTGGTAAATTGGACCACATAAAAATTTTTATATTTCCCTTTAGAGAGAAAGATACCATAAAGAAACAACAAAGGATAATAGCTCCAATATTCAAATCACTCTTAGAAATTAATAAGAAAAAGATGAACACCTAACAGAAAAACAGACAATGGACACAAATAGAAAATTCACAAAAGAAATTTAATGACTAATAAACATAGGATACCTTCCAAGTTCAGGATGGGATTCCTGGGACCTTTAACTTTTAGACTGTAGAGCTGAGGCATAAAGTCTTTGTTGTATACTATGTCTGGCATAAATTTATCTTATTGTTTCTCTACTAAGAACTCTTTTTAAATGTAATTTGTTATTGTAGCACTTTTTACAACAAAACTAGAACAGTTCCAAACTGTATGTACTGCATGAAGCTTGTCCTCTAAATTAGTTTCTAATTTCTACATGGAATTTTGCATTTTGCAGTGTCCTATAACTAAAGACTAAATTCCACCATTTATTTCAAATTAAAATAAATTAAAATAAATAAATATAGGAAAAGATGCTTAACCTCAACAGTAATCAAAAGAATGCAAATTAACAGAGCTATTATTTTTTGCCTGAGTAACAATACCTGGTGTTTAAGCAGACATAAAGCAGTAAAGATTGCCAGTACTCAACACTGGAGAAGGTATAGAGCATGTGTTCTCACCCTCGGTATCACTGACATTTTGCGCTGAATAATTATTTGTTTGCGGAGCAGGGTGGGTGTCCTATGCATTGTAAGATGTTTAGCAGTATCCCTGACTGAAAACATTAAAATATCTCAAATATCTGTGATGTGACTATAAAAACGGTTAAATAAAGCATGATGCATCAACATAATGAAATAGTTTATAGCCATTATAAAGGATGGTATGCATTAATATAGAAAGATGACCCTAACACAATGGTTAAGAAACTAGGTTACACAAGCATATGAAATATGATCCTATTTATATAAAATGACATATATGCCTGTGCATATGTACGTGTGTATGCATGTGTGTGCATGCTGCGAGGAGAAGATATCAGGAAAGACATTCACTGAAAAGTTAATTGCATCTGCCTTTGGTGGCAGAATTTAGAGTTTTATCTTTGCCTCTACACTTTAATGTGTTGTTTGAATATTCTATGTATTATCTTTATAATCAGAAAAAAATGAAGTTTCTATATTCATGGAAAACAAAAAAATTAAATAGGGCTGGAAGTTTGCTATGTCTGAATGTGTCCCCCAAAATTCATATGTTGAAACTTCATCACCAATGAGATAGTATTAAGAGGTGGGACCTCTAGGAGGTAATTAAGTCAGGAGGGCAAAGCTCTCCTGGATGGGATTAGTAACCTTATAAAAGAGTTTGAAGGGAGCACCCTAGTCCTTTTGCCCTTTTGCCATGGGAGGATACAACAACAAGGCATCATCTTGGAAGCAGATGCCCTCACCAGACACTGAATCTGCTGGCACCTTGATCTTGGACTTTCCAGCCTCCACAACTGTGAGAAATAAATTTCTATTGTTTATAAATTCCCAGTCTGTGGTATTTTGTTATAGCAGCAGGAATGGACTAAAACAGGATTCCCTCTAGAAAGTACCAATAAAATTACAAAATGTGAAGAGATCACTGTAGGAAATTAACTCACGTGAATCATGAAGAAGTGTACTTTGCCATTTCTCTTGAAGAAGCCACACTAATGAGCAAAAAAGTTCTCTAATCTGGGACCACCTCCTTAGATTCTAATCCCCCACTGAAATATAGCACAAAGAAATGTCTTTAAGAAGATTAAATCATTTGTGAGAAGATTTAACTCCAGTAAGCTTTGCTATCTCGTTCACTACTCTGTAAGTTCCTTAAAGAGAGGGTCTGTATTTTATCCATCTGTATTTTAAACTTAATAAAGTACCTAAGGAGAGAGCTGTTCAACAAATGTTTGCTAAATGAGTCCCATTTAAGAATTTTAAAGAATTTTTTTCTTTTCTTTTTATCTTATTTTGTACCTCTACCATCTTTATCTAGAACTGGGTCTTTGATTTTTTTTACTATACTATGTTTCTGGGAAGAATTTTTGGAAAAATTTAGAATCTAATTCAGATCACTTTCAGTGTAAAAAAAAAAAAAAAAAAAAAATGCCACCATTAGGTATTAACACCACCAGAACTAGTCAAGCACAACTCATCTGGCCTAATATGTAGTAAAGCAGTCTAAAGTGCTTTAAACTTCAAGTATAGACTTCTGAGGAAAGGACACAGTAAGAATTAACAAGCATGTATGAGAAAGGACTCTATAAAGGACAAGAGAGAAATTAGGTAACTGCTGCCCAGCTACAAGGATTGTGGTTAGCTGACAGCCTCCAGCTACCTTCAGGGTTCACCTGAGCCAATGGCTGAGCAGGGTGGTAGGATCGCTTCACCTCAAAGTGGGAGTCCCTTAACAGGCAATCTCTGATCCAGAGATCCTGTTTTTCCAAGTCCATATTATGGTCTGACAACTCCTTTTCCCAATCCTGCTTCCTTACTGCCGCCCCAGAGGTGTTTCTCCCCTATAATCCTTTTACATTCCTAACAGTCTCAGTATCTGCTTCCTAGAGAACACAACCTGGGACAGATACCTTCTGGCCAAGTCACTTTCACAAATGTCTAGCAGTTGGCAGTCGGGATCACCCTTTCCTCTTAGATGATTTTCGGTCCCGTGACATACCAACTTCTAAGTTCTTCAAAGGTGCCTTTATGGGGTCACATCCCTTGCCCCTCATTCTCCCAATCTAGACATTTCCAAAAGGCCAATTTTCAGCCCTGAGTTCTTTTTTCTCTTTTCTGACAACTTTAAGTCACCTCTATTCTAATGACTCTCAGATCTCTTTCTGATCTTTACCCCTCAAATAAGCTCTGGTTTATATTGCTAACCAGTACTACAGATTTCTGTTCTAAATCTGTCTCACACCCAAAAGATCCAAAGGAGAGCTCATCACCTTTCTCCCCAAAACAAGTTTGCCATCCTGATTTTGACTTTAGTATCACCATTCCCTTAACAACAAAACTGTAGACTTTCCTCTTCTTGTATCTCTTTATCTTACAGTTTGTCCTCTTTCTGGATCTTATTCAACCCAGCCAATGCCAACTCCTCTCTCTACTGAGCTTCAGGCTAATCAGAGAGCGTGAGTTGGGGGAAACAAGGCTCCTCGCCTTCAGTACCAGGTCCCATTCTGCCCTCTGAAGCCCTGACAAAGTGTTGCTGCTGCACTCCCCAGGATGTGACCATGGCAAAAACATATCAAGCTAACAAGGTTCAGTTAGAAGGGTACACCTTGAAGACTCTGTCTTCTGCCCTACATTTTACAAACAAGGAAACTGAAGCCCAGCAAAGAGAGAAGTGATTTCCCTTGGCCACACAAGTAACGGAGCACAGATAGATAGGTCTCCAGACTCCCCAACCAGCGTTCTCTCTCCTGATACTCCCTCCACGGGATTTGCTTTCCAAACCTTTCATCATGGTGTGCTTATAGGGGAATTTCACACATCCTTTTCAATTTAGCAACAACTGTCTCTTCTAGGAGACAAAAAGCATTCTCTGACCTACCTCCTCCAATCCTCACCCCAAGCTAGGTAGGTTCCCTTACTCAGAATTCCCCAATTCTGCCCACTTTCCTTATCTCACCACATCCGAACTGCCAGTTTGCTCACCTGTATCACTCATAAGATTTAAGTTCTGTAAGGGAAGGTATAAATTCCCACTGCCACCACTCCTGTCCAGCACTCACCAACTTACCCAGATTTCACAGCAGCCCCCTATCTTGTCTCCCCATCTCCAGCCTCTCATCTCTAGTCATCATACCCACATCACCAGAATAATTTTAAAAGCATACCTCTGCCATATATCCACCCAAAATCTTTTAATTACTTCCCTTCTTCATAGGATCACTTCTGAACTAGTCATTTTAACATTGACTGTCAGTCAACAAGTACATATTAACCATCTTCTGTGTAAGAACATTCAAAGATATCTAAAATGTAGCCCCATCTCTCTTTAAATCCTAATCCTCCACTATGACTCAAAACATTCTACTCCACCCTTAGTATTTCCTTTCTGTTCACAAATACTCCAACTTTAGGCTCTTGCTCTCATTTACAATGCTATCACCATATTTGCCACTTTCTCTGTCTATACTAAACAAGATCTGCCCCATTCCCTCAAGAAACAGCTGCGGTTCTACCTCGTCCATGAAACTCTCTTTGTCCGCAACTGTTTGCATTTTTTTCTCTATTTTCTTTGAACGTCTACAGCAGCTCTGTCTAATAGAAATATAATGCAAACCACATATGGAATTTAGAATTTTTAAAACCGCATTTAAAAAGTAAAAGGAAACAGGTAAAATTAATTTTAATGATATATCCAAAATATTATAATTTCAATAGGCAATCAATATTTAAAAATTACTAAATAGATATCTTACCTTTTTTTGGTACTAAGTCTTTGAAATCCAATGTATATTTTATACTTATGGTACATTTCAATTCAGACTCACCACTTTTCAAGTGCTCAGTAACCAAATGTGGCTAATGGCTAACACTGGATGGCACAGCTTATAGCGCTCATTTTCCACACTCTCTAGAACTTGCTTATATATTGTGTTGTTGTGGTCATTTCATGTATTATCTTCTTGACTAAACCTTATGTTCCTCAAGGTAAAGAACAATGTTGCATATTTTTTTCTTCCCCAGAGTGCCTAACAAAAAGTGCTCAGTAGACTGAAACCTTCAAGTTCATATAATGTTTTGCAGACTAATTTTCTTTAACATCAGTGTTCGGTAGGAAATAAGTGGCTAGAACGTTGTGTTGTCACACATAAAGGTTGTAACATCTGTTCAAGCATGCATGTTGTTGTATGTTTTATCATTCCCACTTAATGATTATCTTAAAATACAAAAAGCAAAGCAAGTTTCCCAAAGTCAACCAGGTAAAGGACCTCAGAATTACAATCTAGTCCAATCTACAAACAGTCTGGTGTCCCATTACCTAAAGGCATTTCTCAAATCATCATGGAAGATGATCACTGAGACTGGAGTCTGCTGCCCACCAAGCTCCTACTCTCAAATTCGGTGTAATAGCCATCTGGCTGAGCATCCACCATCCTAGGAAATGAAAGAATTGATGGAGATGTGCTGCCTGGCAAGACAGATACTGCCCCATCCTCCCAGAGCTGCCTATCCAGTAGGCAGTAATGTAATGCCTTTCCACATTGTCCATACAACCAGAACAACTTTTATACTAACTAGTGTCACTTCTGGCTAGTACATCATGCCCACATATACCACTCTCCTCATCCAAATCAAATGTGGTAAACATGGCCAGATGTGGTGGCTTACACCTGTAATCCCAACACTTTGGGAGGCCAAGGCAGGAGGATTGCTTGAGGCC
>VBSM01001265.1:30390463-30403187 GCA_008086735.1 Cheirogaleus medius
TTTTTTTTTTCTTTTTTTTGCTTGGGTGTTCTTTGAGGAACCCACATGCCATTTTTGATACAGCAGAAACTTCAATCAAGGGGTGAACCAGGAACCCTCAGATCTTTGGCATACATTTCTCAGCCATACACTTATCTAGAAGATTTAATTCATGGCTGCCAGTTTAGAGAAATACATTGTATTCAGCAAGCTCTTTTAATTTCAAACAACTGACTTATAACAAAATAGCTTAGGTCAAAAATATGAATGTATATACACACTAATGGAACCAAACCAGGATTGGTTTCAGGGACTGAGACACTCTCAGATCTTGCTCTCTTCATTCTCAATTCTGCTTCCGTGTTGGTTCATTCACTTCTGCAAATACGCTTTTGCTAAGCAGTGGGAAGATTGGCTTCCCCATCTTTGCCAGCACAGCAATTGGAGTATCTACGAGGTTCCAGGAAAAACTCCATTTGGCCTACCCTAGATAATATAGGTGCTCCTGTAGTTAAGGGAGTGGTCTCCATTTATCAGAAATTTGGGGAAAATACAGGCATAATTATTGGATAAATCTTTGTAAGCTAAGTGACTTGCCCAATTTCTATTGACTACATATGTTAATAACTTCAAATATTTTTAAGTTTATTTTTTTCTGATTACAAAATAAAGGTTTATTGTTTAAACTATAAAAAATTTAAAAATGAAAAAGGAATGGAAACCTCCTATGATCCCACCACTCAAATGATAGTCCTTGTTAGACTTTCGTTCTTTTGTTTAATGCTTTAAGAAAAATTCCGTATGTATAGTTTTGCTTGCTGATTTTTTTTTTTTTTTTTTGAGACAAGGTCTTGCTTGGGCACCCAGGCTGGAGTGGTCCGATCATAGCTCACTATAACCTCAAACTCCTGGCTTAAGCCAGGAGATTCTCCTGCCTCAGCTTCCTGAGGTGCACACTACCACACCCAGCTATCTTTTTTTTCTAGAGACAGGGGTTTCACTATGTTGTCCAGGCTGGTCTCAAACTCCTGGCCTCCAGGGATCCTTCCACCCCAGCCTCCCAAAGTGCTGAGATTACAGGCATGAATCACTGTGCCGGGCTCAACTTGCTGATTGTTTTACTTTATTATAGCACATGCATTTCTCTAAGTCATAAAAACTCCTTAAAACACTGTTTTAAATAGCTATATAGCATACCCTGAAGACTTCTTAACAACCTCATTCAGAAGGAAAGAGGACAGTGGAATGACATGGTTTTCCTTCCATACAAGTGCCTCTGTCCTCAGGCCCCTGCGACACTTTCAGTTCATGGGACTCAATTCCAACTTCAGAGGAAAGGCCATCACACTGGAATTCCCCTCTCTCTCATTTCCTGCATTCTCCAAAACACTTCCAAACTTGTCTCATCCACACTCATTCCTCCTCTGCTCCACGATCAGAGGACTGACTACGATTTTGGCTAGTGGTTCAGCCAAACACTTTAGATTTGTATCCCAGACACTACAGCTATGTAATCAGGGAAACTTACTTTCCCTCTCTAAATATCATTTTTATAAAATGGGGGTTTTGTCAGAGTTCTTATGAGGATTAAATGTCATTATGTGTAAGACATTTAGCACACAAGAAATGATGATAGCAAAAACAACAAAACCCAAAGAAGATTCCCCACTAACTATAGCCCTCTTCTCCCTTCTCCCTTTTCTAGCCGTGCTTCTTGAAAATGATTTGTACTTGCTGTCTCTATTTCCTCGTCTACTGTTTACATCCCAAACCACTGTAACCTGGGTTTTGTTTCCCCTTTACTGACACTGCTTACCAAAGATCTCCTAATGAACTCTAGATGCCTTCACAGAGCTTTGAGTCATTTCTTAATCTTTTCTGTATAGTCAATCAACTTCTCCTTCAAATTTCTCTCAGATCTCTTCCAATTTTCTTAATTTTCAGACTGCTCCTTCTTACTCTCCTTTGCTGCCTGAACTTTGTCCTCTAATTAGTATTTGTCCTCAACTTCTGTGTGTCTGGAGGAAGCACAATTCTTTGCTATGAGATCTGACTTGAAAGTCTGGCTCTGCCACATACTAAACTGAGTTCCTAAATTAACTCCCTTCAGTCTCCAAACTGTCACCTGCGAAAAGGTGACTCCCCTTGTGGGTAATCATACTAAATTGAGTTTTTGTACACTATACCTGTATTTCCCATTTCTGTAACAAATGAGTAGGCATAAATTGGAATTGGAATTCCAGGCCTGGAAACCCATTTTGTACCATAAGAATGTCAAACCTCAAAATACATGCTCTTCAAAATGTTTATTAACCATATAAAACTAAACAATATGAAATATGATATAAATGTTCCTTTTGAGGTATTTCTCTTCATGGGCTGGACTGGCCGAGGTTTCTTAACTCTTAGTTTAATGAAGTTTGGACAGAACATGCCATCTTTTCCTGGTAAATCTTCCTAGAGCATACATAGATATTTTTCCTTACTCCAGAGACCTTTGAACTGCATTGAAAATTAGGGTCATCTGCCACAAAGAAAAAAAAAGTTCAATGATATTCAGATGAATACCTCTCAAGGTTTTTGAAAGCTAAATGCTGGGAGAGGGACAATTTCAATGATGTCTTACTCTTCCGTTTTTATAATAATCTACTTTGCTGAGCTTCTGAGAAATTTCTAACAATACAACCAGGTTTGCAGGAGAAACTTTTAAATCCACTCATTCTGCAAAGTCAATCAGTTTCAATGATGCTTTTTATAGTTATACAAATGCCTTCAAAAACACTGAATGAGGCAGTTTTCTCCAAATTCCTAGTTTCAGGCTTTACTTATGATTTTCACATATCCAAAACACTTCCAAAATTCTTTTTTGATCCATCCTCCTTGTTGATTGCTTTAATTGGCCTTTGAAAATTTCACAAATAAAAATACCGTAAGAATGCAACAATTTAATCTATTGGCTAAAGTCAGCGAGATGCTTTGTGGAGGTGAATTGGGGAAGAAGAAAAACTACTTTAGTGTCATGATGCTGCTTCTTAAGAATCAGAAGACAGCCTGGAACGTTACCCAAAGCCAGGGTTAAGACTTTTTTAAATCTATCATTTCTTGAACTCTGGAACAAAGTGGAGTGAAAATCAAAGCTTGAGAATTGGTTCTTCAAAAGACATTAGTTCATTAATTAAAGGGTACTGCTCTTGTATTCTTGGCAGGATAAAGTTAAGGCAACAGTTTCAATTTGCAGCCAACTGCAATATGTGATTCCTCCTACCCAACTGCATAGTCAATGTTTAAAATTTTTCTTCCTTACCAAAGTCAGCTTTCCAAAAATACAGTTTTATCAATGGTAAATACCTGTCCCAAACAGTAACAGACATCTGCATTTTAATTACATTTGCTAGAAAATTCTTCAATGCTTCAACATTAGCACTTGTGGCTTCCCTTAACCCTGATGTTATGCTATCAAGTTCTCATTCTTTGTATAAGAACAAAAACTGTTCAAGATGCAGCATTCCTATCCTATCTAATGAAATCCCCATCTTTTTGTTCCTATCCACAGCATGGTCCTAGTTCAGGCTCTCTCCTCTCACCTGCATTATTACTACAGTGACCTTAAAAACAGTCTGAACATAATTCCTTGCATTCATTCTCCAGTCTACCACCAGTATTTCCCCAAGATATGTACCGTCTTTTGAACCATCACTCTACTTAGCACAATCCTTCTACATAGCACTTATATTTTACTGTCATTATATATTTACATGGGTCTCCTCTATTTTATCCTGAAGCCCTAGTAGGCAAAGACTGATGATTCTTACTGGCTTTGATCTACCACAGTTAGCACACAGAAGGCACTCAACAGAAGCACCTCTTCTTGTTGAATAGAGTTCAACTCTCATATTAGCTTTCAGATGGCCTAAGAATTCCTTCTTTGAACATCAGATATCAGCTTTTCTCCTCCTTAATCTAATATTATTAAACAGTATGTGAAAAATTTACTACAAATCTTGATGAAAAACATCTGAATTTTTCTTTGAAGCTAGTGCACTAGAAAAACGGACCTTAGCGATTTAGAGCAATCATAATGAACACCAATTATCATACTCTTTTCGTAGTTTTTTCTTCAGTGGCTACTGAAAGGTATGAGTTACTTGCTCCAGTCCATGCAGCTTTTTAGGTTTTGTCACACATATGTATCAGCTTTTATATCTAATTCCTGTCTGCACTAATTCATCTCACGCCTCTAAATTTTGCTTAAGATGCCACAGGCTAAAAAGCTAAAATAATCAAGCTTGTTAGAAATGTTTGTAGCAGAAAGAAATAAACCTTAACAATGTACCCATAATCAAAACACAGTGATCTTGGAACATGCATTTTTATCTGTTCAAAGACCTTCACTGCTTGCTCTCTGGTTCCAAATCTACATCAGAAAAAAGATGTTACAGCATCAGCACCATTTATTACTTAAATTTGTACTTTTTTTTTTGAGACAGAGTCTCACTCTGTTGCCCAGGCTAGAGTGCCGTGGCGTCAGCCTAGCTCACAGCAACCTCAAACTCCTGGGCTCAAGCAAACTTCTGCCTCAGCCTCCAGAGTAGCTGGGACTACAGGAATGCACCACCATGCCCGGCTAATTTTTTCTATATATTTTTAGTTGGTCAATTAATTTCTTTCTATTTTTAGTAGAGATGGAGTCTTGCTCTTGCTCAGGCTGGTCTCGAACTCCTGAGCTCAAGCAATCCTCCCGCCTCGGCCTCCCAGAGTGCTAAGATTACAGGCATGAGCCACCGCGCCCAGCCTCAATTTGTACTCTTAATTCTTAAAACGTAGTCTCATTTTGTGAGAGTTAAAACTCTCCCCAATTTTAAGCTCTCTTTTGTGACTCAGTCCAAATTAAAAAGTTATGAGTCACATCTATGATATTCACTTACTAACCTGAAGCTGTTTTAAATTACATTATACCATATTTCTAGCAAGTCAGACGCATAATATGCAATGTCATATAAAAAATACTAAATATTTAGAATGACAAAAATTGTTGATAGGTAAATTTTTCTTGAATCCCAAAATGCAACTAATGTGGATTAAATCTCATTATTAGAAAGTCAATGTTTCATATTCTATCAAAAATGTGTCATCTGCTTTTAGTAATTTATATATAAACATTATACTCTACATTTTATAATGTAGTGATAATGGAGACAAAATAGTAGAAAATAGGCAACACAAGCATTTAGACAAATAAGGTAAGCTCAGAGTGACTTTTAATATGCCAATCAATGTTAATAAAACACAAGTCAAAGACAAGTGCAAACATGTTTTAAAGCAAAATTAATGAGAAAATAGACAAATTCTATTTTTTTGTAACATGTTAGCCAGCAATTATTAGTCAAATGGCTAATTGTAGATAAAATATATTTTGTGAAAAACTTGGAATGTCAGAAGTCATTCTGGCATTTCAAACAGCTATGTACAGTATCACCAAGATCAGGTTATATATACAAGTATCAAAGAGAAACTGGGCAAAACATTTAAAAACAGACTAAGAATACAATCAAGTATAAAACTTGGGAGGGAGCAGACATTTTTAAAAAGAGGGAAGGACATTACCAAAAAGTTACAAAACCAGTAATAATTAAACTACATTAATACAGCACTGG
This sequence comes from Cheirogaleus medius, assembly GCA_008086735.1. Lineage (NCBI taxonomy): Eukaryota > Metazoa > Chordata > Mammalia > Primates > Cheirogaleidae > Cheirogaleus > Cheirogaleus medius. The sequence continues at coordinate 30,396,097 of VBSM01001265.1, forward strand.
GGGGTGGGAGGTGCATTCTTCCAATACACTAGCTTCAAAGTTTAAAGAAAAAAGGGCAAATAACTGCTTTTCATCAAGAGCAGCTATACATTTCACATAATTATTTCAAAAAGAAAGCCTATTAACAACGATGATTGTTTTAATGCTACAATTTTACAGCAAAGACAAAACTAAAATAGCAGCAAATTCACAAGGCAATACTTCCACAGAATTATCATCCCATGGTTCATGCAATGCCTACAAAGTGCTCCCAGTTCAATATACAAGTATAATTCACAATTAAAAAGAAAGAAATGTAAGATTGACACACAGGTACACTGAAGGCTGAGTAGTACAGAGTCTTTTAGCATTTCCCTTTTCGAAGGGAGAATATGTTTGTAATAAAGCCCTTGAGTCCTTTCTACAGGTCACTACACGGAAAGATACCTTTTATTACAATGCAACAGCAAACCATAAGCAGCATACCACCACAGTGGTTAACCCTGGAAAGGCTAGTGTAACATCCAACAGTGACTGACATCCTACAAAAGACAGACCTGTAAGACTAGACGAAAGCCTGATACAGCAATGGTCAAAATACAGCTTTGAACTGTAATTCACAAATAAAAGTCCTAAAAGGTATTTCAGTAGAACTACTGACACCAATCAAAAAAGTAATTGCAAACTGGATTCTAGCAGTGATTTCAACCTAGCTTCCTCTTGTCACAGTTTTTCAGGGGAGGTGGAAATGAGTAGTTCAGTATATAGTAAGGCTGACAGAGCGGTTCATTTTCTTTCCAATAAGTCGAGATGTTCTATTACTCTGGGTGGTGGACCTAGTGGCCATCCGGTCAGTGAAGAGTGCTCTTTCTTCAGCTGCAGCTTTTGCCATCTGGGCTTTCTTGAGTTCTCTAAGAACATAAAAATAGAAAACAAGACTTTTCACCTACTGTATTAATCCTAGGAAGAGATCCTAAGAGGCCAAACACAAATTATATTATCAATTGGGAGGTATCTGCATGCCATCATTACTCTAAGATGCACTGAGGAAAGGAAAAATAACACAAAACTTAAAATTTTATTCAAATAGGCCGGGCGCGGTGGCTCACGCCTATAATCCTAGCACTCTGGGAGGCCAGGATGGGCGGATCATTTGAGCCCAGAAGTTCAAGACCAGCCTGAGCAAGAGTGAGACTCCGTCTCCACCAAAAATAGAAAAAATTACCCAATTAAAGAATAATTTATAAATTTAAAAAAAGAAAAATTTTCTTCAAACAACTTAAATTTATAAATGATTTTATTTTGTGCTTTTAGAATTAAAACATTACATATACTTGGACACAAGAACACAAGTAATAAAGATGCTAGTAAGGACTCTGGGTCTTAAAAAATAATTTCAAATAAAACTTCAATTTATATTGTGAATATCTTTATGCAATAGAGATGAAAGGAAAACTTTACTTCGTATTTGTATAACCTATGATGGATATTAAACTAGTGGCAAATAGACCTTTTAATATTTAATGTAAATTTTTTCTAATTTAAACAAATTTTTTTTTTTTTTTTTTGAGACAGAGTCTCGCCCTCTGTTGCCCAGGCTAGAGTGCCGTGGCATCAGCCTAGCTCACAGCAACCTCAAACTCCTGGGGCTCAAGCAATCCTTCTGCCTCAGCCTCCCAAGTCTCCCGAGTAGCTGGGACTACAGGCATGGGCCACCACACCCAGCTAATATTTTCTATTTTTAGCAGAGACAGGGTCTTGCTCTTGCTCAGGCTGGTCTCAAACTCCTGAGCTCAAGCGATTCTCCCTCCTTGGCCTCTCAGAGTGCTAGTATTACAGGCATGAGCCACCTTGCCCAGCCTCAATAAATGTTGATATTTAATATATAACCTTTCAAAGTCAGTTTTATTAGGTTAAAATCAAAATAGTAACAATAAATTAAAAGAATTAAAAATGTGACCTGTGGTTACTTAATACTCTCCAATATTTTTCTCTTTTTGATAACATTTATCACTGCAACTAGCTTTCCAAAAATGTCAAATCATTCAGGTCAAATATGAGAATCATCTACTAAACCTAAATGACATTAACTTCATTCTTTCATAAAGTAAGTAGAATAGAGTGTTGCAAGAAAAAATTTTTGTGAGAGTCTGGGAAGAAAAAACTGGTACAGGCTCACTTAGCTTTTCCTATGATTTAGGATTTGGGAACTATCACCACTTGCAAACATATGCTAGTCTTAACATTTTTAAAGTTCGTAATCTCAAAGTTTAGAAACAATACAAATTTAATAGGTCAATATTAATTTAAGGCAGAAGTCCCCAAGCTTTCAATGTATAATAATACATTAAACTACTACATCCTTTGTTGAAAGAAAGCCTAAATCATCTCTCATTAGAATTTGAGAATTAAAGAGAATAAAAAAAAACAAAAAAACCCTCACTTACTTCTGCAAAAGTGAATTTTTGAACTTTTCAGCATTCAATTCTATTCTTAATTGTTCTGCACTCTTTCTAGAAGCAGATAGCAGTACTGAATGCTTTACCAGTGCCATTGCTGAAGGTCTTCTCTCTGGATCTGGATGAATCATAACCTAAAAAGAGAAGGAAAATTAAGGTAAAGACATACAATTTAGTAAAATACTAAACCATGTCAATAAATTGCCTCATATCTAAAATGCTCACTTTTAGCAACTCTGTAAATTCTTGAGAAAGCACTTGTGGTATCCGAGGTAATCTACCCTGTCTGATTTCATGCCATTGGTCTCCATTTCTGGGAAGAGGTTCGGCACCAGCAGCACAGACCACTGTGAGGGCAAGGGCAAAAATATCTGCTTTTGGTAGATGGTTATAATTCTGTAAAATTAAAAAAAAAAAATTTTTTTTAAGGGAATGTAAAACCAGTCAAAATAAAAGTAAGATTCTACTTCAATATGATTTAGATGAGAAACAGGACTAAATTAAAATGATCAATGCCACATTCAGGTTTAGGAACTATTCAAAGAACAGGTTGCTAAATTTGGAGAGATTTCTTTATTTTTCAAATTACAAAGTATATGTACTCACAGGGGGAAAATTTAAATACATATCTAAAACAAAATGCCTCTTTCTTTTTCACTAGCATAATTCAACTCTCAAAAGAAACTCCTATCCCTCTAAAGATTCATATGCAAACACAAAATCCACTTGTCACACATGGACAAGTTACAAATATATAATAAAGCAGACAAATGTATATATAAAAAGAGTAATGGGACACCATATAATTACACTTTATACTGTTCTACTTATTCTATTTTCATCCAAAACTCTTATCAAGAAATATTTTGTCACATTCTTTTAAAACTATGTGCCATAATTTACTTAATCATTCTCTTACCAGTAAACACTTATTTACATGGTTCTCAATTTGTGTTTGCATATGAATGTTTCTATAGGAGAGACTCCTAAAAGTGAAAATTCTGAGCTGACAGGTACACGATTTTTAAGTGTTGATAGATAATAACACTTTGATCTCCAAAAAGACTATGCCATTTTAAAGTTCCAGCACTAGTGTATGGTAACATCTCTTTTACCACAACTCCATTATAAATCTTTGCCTTCATGAATTTTTATTTTGGTAGAGACAGGGTCTCACTATGTTGCCCAGGATGATCTCGAACTCCTGGCCTCAAGTGACCCTCCTGCCTCAGCTTCCCAAAGTGCTGGGATTACACATGTGAGCCATCACACCAGGCCTGCCTTCATGACTTTTGCTAGATTGAACACTCCAAGCTTATGGTTTAGACTTTCTATTTTGTATTTCCATTCTACTAGTCATTAACTTAAAATTTTAATACATCTGATTTATATTCTTCTATCAACTGATAAATGGTACAAAGAAAACAGTATTATTAAAAGAGAAAAATTACCTCCTGTAAAACTTCATTTGCAAGAAAACGACTATCACCCTCTTCAACTTGTGGACTAGAGATCCTTGTTACATGCCCAAGATCCCCTAGAAGTATTGAAAAAAAATAGTCAAGAGTTAAAAACAAAAGTCTTCTCTCTTTATTTTAACTTAAGGTAATAATTTTGTTGTCTTTCTTTCTTACCTATTTTAAACATAACTTTGTTGGATGCCCAGTCATCTTCATCTCCTTCTTCAGAGGCAGCATTTGGGATTGAGGTTCGAGATATGAAAATATTACCTGTCAAATAGTTAATCGTGTAAGCCAAACTAACAATTAACAGTATAACCAGAATCCACAAACAAGGCCATATGCCAGAATCACCCAGAAAGCTTTTCAAAATGCACATTCTCATGTTCTACCCCAAACCACAAGAATAAGAATCTCAGGGGATGAGGGGCCAAAATATATTTTCTAGGAATGTATTTTCTAGCCTAGTATTAATCCCTAAATACTTGCAACTACATTAAACCCTTGTGATCTGCATATTGATCTTTAGCACTTTCATTAACTTAAAAATACAAAAGGTGGTAACATAGTAATTTATGATGCTGGCAAAGCACAAATTTTAATCTAGTGCTACAAGGCTGGTATGAAAATAATAAGTCATTTAGCCAGTGAGTTGGGCTGACCATACAGTATCCACATCCCAATATGGCTTTGTAGTTCACTATTTCCTACTGTAGACAAATTATCCTTTTCTTCAAACTCAAGTAAACTCATGATCTACATAAGCTTTAGTGGTAGATTTCATTTTAATAGTTTTATCAATATAGTGTTGAATTTATAAATGTTATATTTATTGAAATAAGTCATCTATCCAGGTTTTTTTTTTGAGACAGAGTCTCACTATGTTGCCTGGGCTAGAGTGCAGTGGCGTCAGCCTAGCTCACAGCAACCTCAAACTCCTGGGCTCAAGCAATCCTTCTGCCTCAGCCTCTCGAGTAGCTGGGACTACAGGCTTGTGCCACCATGTCTGGCTAATTTTTCTATTTTTTGTCAGGCTGGTCTTGAACTCCTGGCCTCAAACAATACTCTTGCCTTGGCCTCCCAAAGTGCTAGGATTATAGGTGTCAGCCACCTCACTCAGCCTTTAGCACAAGTTTTTAGTCTCCCATCAGAGTCCCACTTTGAGACCATGCAGTTTCTAGAAAATGCAGCAAAATTTTTCCAGTTTTTAATAAAAATGAATTTATTATCTCAAATTTGGGGGGGATAACCCAAGGGAAGAGGCAAATAAATGGAAATCATAAAACAATACTGAAAGTGGGTCAAAGGCATTTAAAAACTAAAAATGAAAACATATACATGTCTTTATATTGTTACAATGAAGTGATTTATTCTCTATAACCCCAAAGAACACAGGTGAGAGGATCTGTAATACTTACTAGGTTTTATATCCATGTGCACCAAAGACATCGAATGAATATACCTCAAGCCCCGGCCAACTTGCAAAAGGAGATCCTTCAAATCTACTTCTGTAAAGTAAGTCATACTTCTGTAGTTTTCACTTATGGCATCAGCTAAACTTCCACCTAACAAAGACAGCAAAAATTAGCATTTTCTTCTTTCTGAAATATTCTTATTTTTCTTCCTTCCATCTTTACTGAATGACCATAGTCTCAACCAAGAAAGTGACATTTTATAGGACCTCCTCCCTTCAACCTTGTGAAATCAAAATTTTATTTATTCTTTTAATAGGTAACACACTCCCATGGGTACAAAATACAATTTAAAGTCCCTCATTCACTCGTATACCCCAACAACCCACTGTTTCTCTCTCCCACATTAAACCAAACTTATCAGTTTTTTTCTTTCTCTTTTTGTTTTAATTTATAAGAGATGAGAGTCTTGCTATGTTGCCCAGGCTGGAGTGCAGTGACTATTCACAGGCTCGATCCCACTACTGATTAGTGTGGAAGTTTTGACCTGCTCCGTTTCCAACCTGGGCCAGTTCACCCCTCCTGAGGCAACGTGGTGGTCTCCTGCTCCTGAGAGGTCACCATCTTGACCTCACAATTTAGTGCGGACATCCAACTGGCATAAGGCACCACAGCCTAGGACCCTGGACTCAAGAAATCCTCCTGCCTCAGCTGGGACTACAGGTGCATACCACTGTGCCCAGCTCAGTTTCTTGTGCATTCTTTTCAAGTCCTTTTTACACAAATGATAGCATGTCCATTGTCTTGAAAATCATTCTATACCATTATACAAAGACTACCTACCCATTTCTTGTCTCTATAGAATTGTTCTATAATTGAATCACAATGCATTAACCAATCCCCTAATTGATGGACATTTTAAAATTATTTCCAAGCCTTTGCTATTATATACTATGGTCTAATGAATAACATTGTACACTGTATATTTAGTGTATCTCCTAGAAGCAAAAGTGATGAGTAAATGGGTATGCACATTTGTAACATATGCATGCATATTGTGTTACATACACACACATTGTCCCCATTGAGAAGCCTATACCAATTTATATGCCCACTATTAATATATGAGAATACCTGTTTCTCCCCACTCTTGACAACAGTCTATACATTTTATAGGTAAAAATCAGTATCTTAGCATACTGATTAGGATACTACTCTTACTATAAATGGGAAGATAATCTGCTTTTACAGAATTGACTAAACTAGTTAATTTTTTTTATTTTTTACTTATTCATTTATTTTTTTATTATTTCAGCATATTATAGGGGTATAAATGTTTAGGTTATGTATATTGTCCTTGCTCCCCCTGCCAGGCAGTGCTTCAAGCGTGTCCATCCCCCAGACAGTACGAATCAAACTCATTATGTATGTATATACCCATCCCCTACTCCCCCCTCTATTTATTTATTTTTGAGACAGGGTCTCACTCTGTGCCCCAGGCTAGAGTACAGTGGTGTCATCATAGCTCACTGCAACCTCAAATTCCTGGGCTTAAGAGATCCTACCTCAGCCTCTCTAAGTAGCTGGGACTATAGGCATGTGCCACCAAGCCTGGATAATTTTTCTATTTTTTGTAGCGATGGGGTCTCACTCTTGCTCAGGCTGGTCTCAAAATTCCTGGCCTCCGAAAGTGCTAGGATTACAGGCATAAGCCACCACGCCTGGCCAACTATTTTATATAATATATTCTGACATTGCTGTCGTTTTTTGTTTTTTTTTTT
>VBSM01001265.1:30403287-30413709 GCA_008086735.1 Cheirogaleus medius
TCAGCCTCCCAGAGTGCTAGGATTACAGGCGTGAGCCACCGCACCCGGCCCCCTAAATTTTTAAAAACTGTGTAAGTTTATATTTTATTTTACAGGCAATAAGAAGTTGTTTTAAAAAAATGTTCTGTTTAAAGTTTAGGAATAATAAAATCAGAGCTGGCTAATAAAATCAGGAAAGGAGTTTTTAAAATAAAAACACACATCTGGATATCTTAGTCTTAAGTATCTTCTCCATCCTTAACTTGTACAAATCTTGAACTGGGGGGAAAAAAAAAGAAGGCTCTAGAAGGGAGCAAACCAATAAGCCTGACAAGGCAAGCTACAGCCTAGGTCAAATTTGGTTAAAAAGACTATGGCTATTTCTATTTTTAGAAAGTCCAGCAACTACAGCTGGGCCAGTTCCTTCTATCTCATTGCTAGAAGGGCAAAGAGAGGAGAAAAAAGTAAAACATTTATCTGACATTTCAGGTTCTCTTCTATTATCTATCACCATTTTTCTTTTTTTTTTTTTTTTTTAGAGAAGGTCTCATTATGTTGCCCAGGCTGATCTTAAACTCCTGGGCTCAAGTGATCTTCCCACCTCAGCCTCCCCAGTAGCTGCGACTACAGGTACACATCACCACACCCAGCTTATCCATCAACATTTTTCTACACTTGTTTATCCAGCTTAGAAATTTCAATCTATCACCAAACAAAGATAAAAAGCTTGTAATGCAAATGACTATTTGAGATAATAAGGAAACTCAGTCACAATAAAGGGTAATCAGTTAATCAACATGTACAAATAAACAACAAAATCCTTTCCCAGTGAAACTATAGAAAAGATCTAAAGATCAGCCCTATTAGTATACTCAAAGCTTTATGTGGAGAAAGCAATGGTGAAAAAGGGAAACAAAAGATAAGGAAGAGCTCACAAATGTATCCAGATAGCCTTATTTTCTTTCCACTAAGTAGGACAAACAACTAAACAAAGTGGCAGTCCTCTTTCAAACAGGTCTATTTATTTTTAAAATATTTACAAATACATATAAAAAATACATATATATAATTTTTTTTTATAGACAGGGTCTTGCTTTGTCACTCAGACTGGAGTGCAATGGCACGATCACAACTCACTGTAGCCTCGAACTCCTGAGCTCAAAAGCTATCCTTCCTGCCTCAGCTTCCCAAAGAGTTGAGACTACAGGTGCATAACACCACGTCTGGCCAATTTTTAAATTTTCTTAATTCTTTTGTAGAGACAGGGTCTCATTATTTTGCCCAGGCTGGTCTCCATCTCCTGGCCTCAAGTGATCCTCCTGCCTCAGCTTCCCAAAGTGCTGGGATTACAGATGCGAGCCACCATGCCCAGCCAAGACTTATATTTTTAAGTGTTTTATACTGTTCCAAAATAATAAATTATGTTTTACAATCAAACTTTATTACAAGACAAAGTTTTTGTAATCTGAGAGAGTAGAGAGATTACTACTCACTCCTCCTCATCTCCCAGGCCCAAGAAAGTCTTCTCAAAATCATCTGATTTACACAACCATACATTTGGTAGGTTGTTACATATCTGTGATTCCTGAACTGCTACTGAAATACTCTAAGAGAACCACCCATCAACAAGGCGAAAGGAAGGAAGAAAAAAACTAAAAGGAGATGGCATCTAGCAAATATGTAATAGAGATGATATATGGTTGTTCTATATTAAATGCAGTAACTGAAAAATGAGGGCTTAGAAACAGAATAGTCCACAAGATCATGGGAGACAGCTACATAAATATTTTGATGGTATGAATAGAAACATTTCCAGAGTTGTGTGAAACAAACTAGCAGCAATGCTGTATACTAGACTCTTAAATTCTTTCAAGTGTGAACTAATAAAGTGATAACTTAATGAGGAGTCAGGGTTGAGAAAAGGACCTTTTACTTCTATTTTGTTGATTGTTTTTAAATATAGAGAACCAAGAGTCCATACCTACACTTATTTATTCATGAGTTATGAGATGACTGGTCTTGTTTATTTAAGGCAAAAACAAAAATAAATTTTTGCTATTTCCTCTCAAGTGTTCCCTAAATTTTAAATTATCTATATTCATAGAAGACATATAGAAATAGAAATAATCTATTATATATAAAGATTTATATCTTTATAAAGATGGGTAATAACAACAGATGTCTGTAAGGATTAGAATTCAGACCAGGATTTTGGTAAATGTATAATGAAAAAGAGGGATACAAGTTGCCCCTTGAAGGACTTACTGAAATTTGAAAGCTATACACAGACATCCAAAATTGAACCTATACATGCTGTTGTTTCTTTTTGGGGAGAGAAGAGAGTGAGAGGGCATGCTAGAGAACTAAAAGAGCATAACTTCCTTAATAGAGAAGTATTAGTGGATTCTAGTGGCAAACTAGGTTAGATAGATGGGAATGGGGTAGGATTACAGAATGCTTTTAAAGAAATGGCTGAATTTAGATCAACAGAGACTGAATAACCAGCATCAGTATTAGAAGCATACAAAATGAAATGGAAAGAAAAGGCTAGATGCAGGGAGAATCCATTCAACAAAACATCTTTTTAACTATATCCTCCCACACTATGCTAGGTGCTAGAATACCAAAATACCGTGTTTCTCCAAAAATAAGACAGGGTCTTATATTTATTTTTCCTCAAGAAGACACCCTAGAGCTTATTTTCAGGGGATGTGTTATTTTCCCCTCAAAGCCTCAGCTTGCAGCACGCACAGGATGACCAGGACCTGACAGGGGGAGCCGACCTTGTTGGTGGGCTGCCCGCACCTTTCTGGTCACCTCTGGGACAGTAGCTGTCACGATGGGGCAGATGAAAAGGGCTGCTGGTCTTCTTTATTGCTCTGAGAGGAAATGCATGGGTTGTGCAGATACGATGCGTAGCCACGCCCATCACTAGGTTTTATTTTCGGGGTATGGCTTATATTGCACAAATGCTTAGAAATCCTGCTAGGGCTTATTTTATTGGTAGGTCTTATTTTTGGGGAAACACAGTATATATGGTAAGGCTGGTATCCTCTCAAGAAGCTCTGTTTAGGCCAGGCGCAGTGGCTCACACCTGTAATCCTAGCACTCTGGGAGGCTGAGGCGGGAGGATTGCTTGAGCTCAGGAGTTCAAGACCAGCCTGAGCAAGAGCGAGACCCCATCTCTACTAAAAATAGAAAGAAATTAATTGGCCAACTAAAAATATATAGAAAAATTAGCTGGGCATGGTGGCGCATGCCTGTAGTCCCAGCTACTAGGGAAGCTGAGGCAGAAGGATTGCTTGAGCCCAGGAGTTTGAGGTTACTGTGAGCTAGGCTGACGCCACAGCACTCTAGCCAGGGCAACAAGAGTGTGACTCTTGTCTCAAAAAAAAAAAAAAAAAAGCTGTTTGACAGGCATGTAAACGTATACGAAGTTCTATTATTGAGGTATGTAAAAGTGCTTCAAAAGGGACACGTTTTTAATCTTTATTCGCACTTGAAATTCATGTGAGGCCCTGATCTTTGAATTTATAAGTGATAAAAGAAATAGAGCAAATGCTTCCTCAATGTCCATTTTTTCAAGAAAACCATTACAGTACTCACCATTACAATATTCATTCTGTATAAGCATATGATCATCTTCTGCCCACGCAGAGAAATATCGCACTACATGAGAATGCTGTCCAAGCACTGCATGAGCATATACTTCTCTCAAAGCATTCTGCCTAGGAAAAATGAGATTAATAGGATGGTCAAGTCATTTTTATCCAAGCTTTAACTGAATTAATTCATCTGAAATTTCATACAATAAACTTGACTTTTGTAGCTATCATTATGCTAAATAACAACTTGCTTTCGAGAGAGTGGGGGTTAAGACTAGTATGAGATTTTCCATTAAAGATTTGCCAGGAAGAAGAAACCTTGCTGGCAGAGGACTCAGGTAAGATTAAACTCCATTTTACTGTGAATTCATGGAAGCTGACTAGAAATAAGAAATTTAATTTAGGCTCTAAAATCAGATTATTCATCAATAAGAACTAATGATGGATCGACCAAATTTTTTCTTCCAATCTAATCCATCATGGACTAATACTCTTTTAAAATACAAAAGAAATAAATTACTAGAAAAAAAAAATAAGAACTAATGATGGGAAGTAACAGTCATAGGGTGTTGGGCAGGTGGTACGGTGAGGAGGGGATGGGTAAATGCACACCTAACCAATGTGGTGTACCTATCAAGGGGATAGGGATGCTTGCTGGGGAGTGCAAAGGCAGTTTATGTGACCAAAGCGTTTGTACCCCCATAATACTCTGGGAAAAAAAAAAAAGAAAAGAACTAACAGCACAAAATGAAAAGGGACTGATTAAATCATTATGACTTCTCAAAAGTTAGAGAATTAAATTCAGTGTTTGACCACCTAAAACCTATGTTTGTAACAGCACAGGGGACAAAAGAGCAAAAGACAAAATGTTTAATACATACTCATCAACAGAGCCAGCCAATGGCTTTTTTGATCGCTTAATGGCATAAATGCATCCATCCAGCCTCTTCACACACTTAAACACAGAACCAAATTCTCCTGAGCCAATTTTCTCTAGCTCATGAAATTCTGTTGTATACCGTGACTTCATATTGCTTTCAGTAATTGTAATTCTCTGTAACAAAAAGTGTATACATATACATAATACAAAGATATAAAAATGATTTTTCGCTATGATGATAGGACTATGTGTGAAATCTAAAGATCATTCTACTTATGTTTGTCATACATATATCATAATTTCTTAAGAGAAAATTAAGTTTTGGAAATAATAAAAAGAAAATAAAAAGCTAATTTACCTTAGCAGGTCTTGTTTCATCTTCAAACTCACAATCGCTAGCTTCCATGTCTTCACCACAGGAACTGAAAAAATATGTATTTTTCCATTACTATATCTGACAGATACATCAAATTGAGATCTAAAACTTTACCTGATATATAGTGAAATTGAATTTTAATGGATAAAAACAGAAAAGAAAGCATTTAACTTTATAATCACAAGATACAATCCATCCAGCTGATGAAAATGTCCCTGCTGAGATAAGCCCAATAAATAGAAGCTTGTACCACCACACATACCAAAATTAAAGCTTTTCTAAATCAATTCTTTCTGTTTGCCTCATTTTTGACACCAGCAGATTTCCTACAAGATATCGAGGGTTTTTTTATTTGTTCATCTCTCACACCACTCTCTTCCCACAACTGATTACTTCCCACCTATCTCTTGAGAGTTAGGTAGGTGCTAGTGAAAGAAAAAATTTAGAAGCAAAAATATCCATGCTATTCAGTAGAAACTAAATTTTGATAAGTATACCAAACCAATCTTGGGTTGTTTGGGGGAACCAAACTTGAATAAATGACTTACTCATTCCAGTATGTTCTCTTTCTTCGGCGACACTGTCCTGAGGAATGAAGCAACACAGAATCCGGAGTAAAAGGATTAATATTCACTTGAGGGGTCTGTCGCACATCAAATTCCCTTTTTCCTGATTTTTCTGTATCCATGAAGAGAGAACCACCCCGGAGTTTAACAGAACTGGAATCTATTCCTCGAGCTTTGGAGAGCAAACTCTAGGGAAGGAAAAATAAAATTTTTAGGACCCAAGTCCTACAAATAGTCAACCTTCTCAATGTAACCTTCAGAAAGTTTTTTATGTGGCTGAATATGTAGATCAAAGAAACACAAGCCTTTGTTACAGTTTGCGCTAAACAAAGTGGCTAATTTAGGAAGTCTGAAGCTGGATACTACCTTTTCTGAAAAAGATAGCCAAGTAAAATCTGTCTCTAACCTAAAAAAGAATATGAATGCTGAATGCTGACTAAAAACTAAGTTCATTCTAGTAGCTAAAAGTTAACAAACCCTTTCAACTCATCCAAAAATAGAAAGCAGTCAGAGAGCCCCATAAAAACTTCCCTCTCCTCCCCCAGCTAAATAGGGCTTTGAAAGCCACCTCCGCTGGACTCCTCCCCTCATCTCCAGAGGGATTTTGCCTTGGGCAAGTCAGCTAGTAAACAGTAATGCTCAGAAGCACAAGAATTCCCTAGTTTTACAACTCACAGTACCTTCAAAACAAAAGATTCACTTTAAACGTTTTCCATATTAATCTTAAAAGTGCTATTGTCTTAATTTGTGGAACTGTGACTTCTAAACTCCTGTGACTTCTAAAGCTTTAGAAATAGTAATCTGCATAGTACTCACTGGCTATTCAAAAAACAGGTGCTGAACACCTAAGTCTTTAAGATACCTTATCAAAAGTAGGATGTTCCTAATCATCACACGTAGGCCGACCAAACTGGGGCACTGCAAAACCAAGGATACAAACAAACGCTTACCAATACTATGTCCGGAAAGAGGCTTAAATGCTACCTTGACTTATTTATGAGTCTAAGACAGTAAACGCTTGGCAGGCCAGCCTTCACTCCCAAGTTGAGGCGCAGTCTCCCTCCACACCTCAAACTTTCCCCCCATAACGCCACACGAGGCCAAACGATAAGCACAGGACTTTTTTTTCCAGCAGAGCTTTTGCCTGCGCCGCCCAAATTACAGGCCCGATCACTGCGTTTAAAAGGCACCATATGGCTCGGGAGTGTCAGCGGCCAGGCCGGCGCCCTCGCAGCATCCTCGCAAACCACGTTACGGGTGCCGCGCTCGGGGCGGCCCCGACTCAACAGGCGGCAAATCGTCAGCCACCTGGACTGGCGATCGGCCCCTTTGTAAGATGAAGAAGTTCCAGACGAGGCCCATTGTTCAGTTACATAACCTTAACGGACAACTTCTGGGCAGGGCCAAAAAGAGGGGCTGCCAACTTTTGGTGGCGGCGCAGGAAAGCGAGCGGGGGTGCGGCCGGGCGGTTATGTAACCGAACCCCGGCGGCGGCGCCGAGGCCTCGGCGCCGCCGCCTTTTTAAAAGGCTCGGCCGGCGCGGGCTGCGGGCTCGGGGCCCGGGCCGCTCGGACCCCCGCCCGCCCTCTCACCTTGGGCGTGTGCGGCGTGTCGAAGAGCCGCAGCTTGCGGAAGGTCTTGTGCGGCGGGGTGCCCGGGTGGTCCGGCAGCGGCGAGCAGGGGCCCTCGCCCGCCCTGCAGCCCCGCGGCGACGTGTCCCCCGGGCCGCCGCAGCGCACCGGCGAGAACGAGCTGCCCAGGAAATAGGCAGCTGCCGGCGACTTGACGGGCGACGAGGAGCCGAAACCCTCCTCCTCCCACGAGTCGCCCTCGGCCCCGCCGCCCGTCCCGTCCACGCCTGGGCAGGCGTCCCGCAGCACCATGTCCTCCTCCAGCTCCCCGGGGCTGCCGGGGGTCGGGCCGGGTGAGCGGCGGCGCTCGGGCCCGGGCTCGGCGGGGCTCCTCGCAGGCGGCAGCGGCGAGTCGGGCTCCTGAAAGGCCGAGTCCTCCCCAGTACTGTGGCCGCTGCCTTCCTCCTCCTCTTCCTCCTCTTCTTCCTCACAGTCGCTGCAGGGCGAGAAAATCAGTTTCTGCCGCAATGTGCAGACGGCCCTGGCGCGGCGGGACGGCGGCGGCTGCTGCCGGCTGAGGAAGCTCATCGCGGTCCTGGGGCCGGGACAGAGGACTGGAGAGCGGTGGCCCGCGGAGGCCAGGACACTGCTGGCCCAGGGGGCGGGTCCGCCACGTGCGACTGGGCGCGCCGGGTCGCGGCAGCGGCTGGGCTGCGCGGCGGCGGAGCGCGGCCCCGGGGTGCTGCGGGAGGCTGAGGCGGCGGTGCGGCCTGTCCGGCAGAGGCGGGGCGGCCCGGGCGCCGAAGCTGAGGTCTCCGCAGACCCAGCCGCAGGTTCGGGCTCGGCGGCTTCCCGCGACCGTTAACCACGTGAGTGCCCAGCCCACCAATCCACACACAGCCCGGGGTTTGAAAAAACAAGAGGGCGCGACGTAGCCCGCGGGGGAGGGACCAGCTACGCGATTTTGGCGCGAACCAGCAGGCTCCGCCCCCGACTCGCGCAGAGCAGGCCTGGGCGGGCTACGGCGCCACGGGCCTATGAGTGAGTCCGGGCGGCTGGGGGCCCGACCCGACACCGCCCGGACGGGGCTGGGCCCGGGAGTCCAGCAGGCCTTCTGGGAGGGGCGAAGAGAGCTGGGTTTGCCAAAGCCGAACCGAACTTCGGCTCGGACGGGGCCTCATCGCCGCTCCTCCGGCGCCCCGGGGTTTGAAGCGGGGCAGATCGGGAGCGCCTTCGGGTCCCTGCGAGCCAGGACGAGCCGGGGACCGCGTGGCCCTCGTCCGCTGCCCCCAGCGACCGCCTCCTGCCCCTTGTCCCTTTGGGGCGGGCCGCTGGGGCGTTGTGGGCGTGGCGGGTGGCAGTCACGTTCCCAGGTCGAGGTCTGAGCTGGGAATGGTGACGTGCGCCTCACGATCTTTCTGAACCGTGTGAGCCAATGTGCGTAGGCCGGACACCGAAATCAGCTAGAGGACGGACGCGCGAGTATCTCGAAGCTGGGACACCAGCTGTAGGGGCAGCCTCTGAGCCTCAGTTTTTCCCCGGGGTGGCTGTTAGGGGCGGGTGCGTCCACAGCCACAGCAAGGTGAGCTCCCTGAGGCCGGCGGTCCCCTCTGCAGCCCACCGGAGACTTGTCTATGGTAAATAGAAACAACGGGGCAGTCGACCCTAGCACAAAACAAATGCTCACCACGCGACCTCGGTGTTTATTTTTGTTCGCCAGCACGTGTGCACGCCTTGGCAAAACCGATTGGCCGGGCTTGCTGCAAACTTAAAGGCAACTTGAGAAAAAATTTCCCTAGTTCTCGGTGAATCTGTGATTTAATTCGTCCTTTATTGCACACACAAGTTTCTCCCAATTTTTCTGTTGTAAATAACTCCGTAATGAATATGTTTACCTCTCCGTGTTTTTTTTTTTCTTCTTTAGGCTACGTCCGTGGAGTGGGAAGTACTGGGTCAAAGGATATAAACTATTAAACTTCCCTCTAGAAAAACAATTTACATTCTCAGTAGCGGTAGATTAGAGCACACTGAATTCTGGACATTAGTGGATATTTAATATTTGTTAATGTGGTTTTGTTGTTTTGATTCATGTTATTGGACAGTTGTCATGGGTTTAATTGGCATTTACGTTTACTTCTGTCTATTTTTCTTATTGTAGTTCTTTATGTATATTAACACTTTGTCATATATGTTCTGACATTTTCAAAGGCTAAATAATTAACTCAAGTTGAATTTTTAATGAAAACACATCTTAATACTTCACATATTACAGGAGAATTTCCTGAGATCACACAACTGAAGACACAGTGAAGGGTTAACGGCTGGCTTCTCCAAACATTTGCTAGCTGTGTAAATGTGTCTGTTTTGTATGTTAATCCAAACTTAATTACAAGCTTCTGGAGGATGAGAACTCTATACTTGTAGGAAAGGCATTCTCCAATCCACAGTAGCCAAAGCCTAGGTGTGGTTCTTAGAATCCTCCCTCCACCACCTCCCCTGCAGCCACTCCTGGTGGTGACAAATCTACCTCTTTGATATGGATAGTTAACATTTTCTCAACTTTATGTGAAGTGTAAATAAAAATAACTTTAGAAAACTACTATTGTAACTAAGTTGTCTGTAAAAATAGTGTGCTTTCTAGGTAAATGGGAACTTTAAAGCCCCTTAGACACCTCTCCCCAACTAGATTGTTGCTCTTGAACCCCTCCTGTGGAAGAATTCTGTATCCTGTTGCTAACCATGCAATCTCTCGTCCCTCCCCTCTTGGCTCTTTCACAACACCCTGCTCTATTGCCTTAACAGGCGTTTTATCTATCTCCAAGTATGTCGTTGATTTATCTCTTTCCAGAAAAATGTGGTTCCTGAGGGTGGAGACCTTCTCTATCTTGTTTATTGCAGTATTCTGATGTGGCTTAGGTTCTCACTACTTTGTGAGTGATAAAAGACCCCTTACTTAAATATTTGTTGGTTATTTGCTTCCTAAATTGGCCTGTTTGCAGATAAATTTGCCTATTTAAGATTTTGCACAGAGATTACTACTCTATTCAATACAAGTTGGTAGAAGGTTAGCAAGTATCACACTTTTATCATATTTTTCTCCATGGTTTGCCCCTTCCCATAATAAAAATTTAAATGGTACCATAGTCTCCCACCTATCCCTTCAATCCCCAGCCCAATTCCCTTTCCTGGAGGTAAACATTCTTAACAATGTTTGTTTTGTTGTTTGTCAACTCCTACATTGCCACCTGTCTGCCTCCCTGAACTGGGAGATCCTTGAAGTAGGCTGGGGCAAAAGGGCCTGGGTTTCAGATGGGAAGGGACGAGTTCTTCGTCCACAGGTCACAAGGTGCTGAGTTCTTGGCACCCAAGTCCTAACACAGAATGGGAGAGGTAAGTTGGAAACACATATATAAAATGGGAGAAAGAATTTTCTTTTTTTTTTTTT
>VBSM01001265.1:30438404-30467036 GCA_008086735.1 Cheirogaleus medius
AAAAAAAGAAACCAATGATGGAAAGAAAGAGATAAAATAAAGGTAAAAATGTATTGTGTGAAAGAGTAATAAAATTCATAAAGCCCTAGAAAGATAATCAAGCAAAAAATAGAAAATGCAAATAATCAAGAATGGAAGAAGGACATCATTTCAGATCCTACAGACATTAGAGGGGTAATAAGAAAATATTAGGAACAAATTTATGTCAATAAATATGACAACTTAGATGAAATAGACAAACTCCTTCCAAACCAAAACTTACCAAAATGGATACAAGAAAAAAGGGATAACTTGAATAGCACTGTATCTATTACAAAACTTGAATCCATAGTTCACAAATCTCTCCAAAAAGAAAACTCTAGGCCTAGACGATGTCTCTGATTAATTCTATCAAACTTTTAAGGAAAAAATAATATCAATATTACATAAACTATCAGAAAAGAGTACAGAAGGGAATACTTCCTAATTTGTTTTATGAAGCAAGCACAACCCTGATACTGAAACAGGAGATAAAACTTAAAGAAAAGTAATTATAGATCAATATGGCTTATGAACATTGACACCAAAATCTTTAACAAAGTATTAGCAAATTGTCACAGAGGATTTTGATGGCAGTGAAAATATTCTGTATGATACTATAACAAGGGACGTATGTCATTATACATTTGTCCTAACCAACAGAAAGTACAACACCAAAAGTAAACCCTGACGTACACTATGGACTTTGGGTGATTTATGATGTGTCAGTATAGGTTCATCAACTGTAACAAATATACTTCTCTTGTGGGGATGTTGATAATGCAGGAGGCCATGCATGTGTGGGAGCAGGGAGTAAGTGGGAAATCTCTGTACTTTCCTCTCAGTTTTGCTGTGAACCTAAAACTGCTCTAAAAAATAGTCTTTAAAAAATATATTAGTGGCCAGGCGCGGTGGCTCACGCCTGTAATCCTAGCACTCTGGGAGGCCGAGGCAGGCGGACTGGTCAAGGTCAGGAGTTCGAGACCAGCGTGACCAAGAGCAAGACCCCATCTCTACTAAAAATAGAAAGAAATTAATTGGCCAACTAAAAATATAATATTTATATATTAGCAAATTAAATCTAGCAATATATAAAAAGGTGAATATGTCATAACTAAGTGATATAATGATGTATTCGTTTTCTATATGTAAATTAAAACCACAGTGATATATCATTTCACAACCACTAGAATGGCTAAAATTTAAAAAACTAATGACTCCAAATGTTGGTGATGATATGAAACAAAAAGAACTCTTACTCATTGTTAGTGGGAAAGTATGATGGCCCAACCACTTTGGAGAAATGTTGGTATTGTCATATAAACTAAAATATGCCTCTATCCTATGCCCCAGCAATTCCACTAACAGGTATTTATCCAAGACAAATAGAGCCTATGTCTACAAACATATTTGTACTACAATTTTTTTGTCATTGTTGTTGTTGTTTTTTTGAGAAAGAGTCTCACTCTGTTGCCCAGTCTGGAGTGCCATGGCATCAGTCTAGCTCACAGCAACCTCAAATTCCTGACCTCAAGCAATCCTCCCACCTTGGCCTCCCAGAGTGCTAGGATTACAGGCATGGGCCACCACACCCAGCCTGTACTAGAATTTTTATTGCCATCTTATTCATAATAGTCAAAAACTGGAAGCATCTCAAATGTTCAAGAGGAGACTATATCAACAAATTGTGGTATATTCTTACAATAGAATACTGCTCTGCAATAAAAAAGAATGAACTGTTATTACATGCCAACAATTTGAATAAATCTCCAAAAAGTTATTCTTTTTTCTTTTTCTTTTTTGAGACAGCATCTTGCTCTGTTGCCCGAGTAGAGTGCAGTGGCATCATCACAGCTCACTGCAATTTCAAACTCCTGGGCTCAAGTGATCCTCCTCCCTCAGCCTCCCAAGTAGCTGGGACTACAGGCACGTGCCACCATACCTGGCTAATTTTTCTATTTTTTTGTAGAGACAGGGTCTCCTCACTCTTGATCAGGCTGGTCTCGAATTCTTGAGCTCAAGCAATCCTCCCGCCTCAGCCTCCCAGGGTGCTAGGATTACAGGCATGAGCCACTGAGCCTGGCTTTCACTGTAGTTTTGATTAGCATTTCCCTAATGGCTAACAACGCTGAACATCTTTTCATGTGCTTACTGGCCATTTGTATCATTTTACACTCCCACTAGCTAGCAGTATATGAATGTTCTAGTGGCTTCACATCTTTGCCAACATTTATTTTTTACTCACAAATTTCTCCTGAGAAACCAAAGTTTGTGTTTTTTAGTCTTTTTGATTTTAGCCATTTTCTTGGGTCTGAAATTGCATCTCCTGATTTTAATTTGCATTTCCTTGATGATGAAAGATATTGAGTAATTGTGTTATTGGCCATTCATATATCTTCTTTTGTGAGGTCTGTTCAAATGAGCAACTGAATTATTTGCACATTTTAAAACATTATTTTTTGTTCATTTTAAATGGGCTGTTCATCTTTTTATTGTTGATTTGTAGAAGTTTGTTACATATTCTCAATACAAGTCTGTTTTCAGATATATATAGTGTGAATATCTTTTTCCCAGTCTGTGGGTTGTCTAATCTTTTTCTTAACATAAGTGTCTTTTGGTGAGCAGAATTAATTTTGATTAAGTCCAATTTATCAGGTTTTTTTCTTTTATTATTAGTGCATTTTGTATACTGTCCAAGAAATCTTTACCCTGAGGTCACAAAACTATTGGCCTCTCTTTTCTTCTGAAGCTTTATGATTCTGAGTTTTGTATTTCAAGGTGTACAAGACCACCAACTTTGTTCTTTTTTCAAGATTGGGACTCAACCTTGCTTTTAGCACAATACAAGAACAGTTTTTAAATATATTAACCAACATAATTTATTTTAAGGGAAATAAAAAATTAAAACTACAAAAAACACATCAGACTGGCAAAAATCCAAAAGTTTGATACTACCATGGTGACTATGCTGAAGGAAAACAGGCACTCTCAAACCCTGCAGGTGGGAATGTAGACTGGCACAACCCTAGAAGGGAAGTTTGGCAACATTTGTCACAATTACAAATGCACATATCTTTGCACACAGCAATCCTACTCTAGGGATTTATCTAACATATCTACTCACAAACATGCAAAATCATATGTGCAAAAGATTATGTATTGTTTGAAATAGAAAAAGACTTTAAATAAATTATGGCACATCCATATAGTAGAATAGGATGCAGCTTTAAAAAAGAATGAGAAAGCTCTTTAATGAAACAGAAGGATCTTTGAGATGTATTGTTAAGTTTAAAAAAACAGTAAGATGCAGAACAGTATAGTTTACCCATTCAAAAAAAAAGGAGGGAAGACAACTACTTATTTGTATTTGTTTGTAGATGTTTAATGAGTCACTGGAAAAATACATTAAAAACTAACAAAAGTGGATTATCTGTGGGGGTAAGAATTGAGTTGATGAAGCCAGGAGTGGAAGGGAGACTTTTCACTGCATACCTATTTTTTTGATTTTTTGAACCATGTGAATAAATGACATTAAAAATATTAAATAAATTTTGCAAATACATTTACTTCTAAATATCTGACGATGATGATGACAAGAATAGCTACCATTACTGAACACTTAATATATACCTGGCTGAGTACCTTACATGCATTATCTCATTCAATCTTTATGTCAACTTTGTGGGGTAGATGGAACTTATCACTTCTATTTTACAGATGAGGAAAACAGACTGAGGGTTAAGGAGCTAAAAGAAGTTGCAAAAATAGGATTCAATCCAAAGTTTGTGTGCTAAACCACTATACCATACTGTACATCTATGTAACAGTTTTGACAGTGATATATGTATGATTGATAAAACAGAAAAAGCAATTACCTGTTGCCCCTCTGTACCCTCGGCAGTAACCATAGCAACAGAGTGTGTTCCTGCTGAGGAGATGACTGCGTCATGAGCAGGGACTGTGATGGGCGTGCCATCCTGCGTTACCATTGTGATGGTGTTGCCAATGGCCTGCATGTCAGCTTGAGATATGTTGACCTGTAATATAGTGCGTTTTACAAATCAGTCAACGATTCTTGTTATATTCGGCAATCTTACTTGAGGACTGGGCCTAACCCTTGTATAAATTTACTCTGTGAGAGCAAATAAGCCTTTTATAATGAATAAACTCTTTCAGTCATCAAAAACATCAACATAGTATTTCTTAATTGCATCTCTTCCTTTCCTATTGCGAATTTAGACCCTTATTTTTCTCTCATTTGAATTTCTACAACAGTACAACTTCTCTCCAGGCATCCAGTCTAACTTTTCCCTAACCATCATCTACGCTGACATCTTTCTAAAACAAAACAAAACAAACCTCACTATGCTCCCTGCTAATCCCCAGTGACTCTCTATCACCTATTGTTTAGACTTCTTACATGGCATTCCTGACTTTAGACTCATATTCCACAACTTTCAAATCAGCATCTGACATTCCAGCCACAACTGATCATTTGTAGTTCCAGAGAGTGTCATATTTCTCTTATAGTTTCATGACTTTGCCCTCCCCTTCACTCTCTCCATGGTGAGCTCATGAAAATCCTTTAAGACTCAACTGAATGGCCATTCTCTAAAAGGGCCTCCGAGATTCTTTTAGAAAGAATCATGTATTTGCTCCTCCAGGCTGCCAAAGCACTTTATATATCCCTCAATTATATATGCCCCATTATGAAAAATTATCATTCATTTTACAAATGTCTCTCTCCTACTATACTGTGATATTCTCCTTCCTGTACTTCCCACATTAAGTCTACCAAAATGTTTGGCATAGTGTAGATGGTCAATAAATGTCTACCATTTAAATGATTAAAGGAATGTAATGGAAATCTAATTCCTGAAGGAAATGGGAAGGTTAAATATAATATTGGGATGGGGAAGATAGTTGTTTTGGAATACCTGAAGAGGGATTATACTTATTCTATATGGTCAGAGAGGAGCCAAGAGATGATACGGGGTTAGGTTCTGGTCTGATAACTAGAATTATCCAACAATGGTACAGACTGCCTCTTGAGAAAACAAAATTGAGGGGGTATTCTCAGTAATGGCTGATTCAGAGCTGCTGCAGCAGGAATTTCTCCTGTATAGGGAGGAGGAAGATTAGATCAAATGACCTCCAGAGGGCCTTTGTATGTGATCATCTAATTCAAGAAAAAGTGTTAGGGCTGATGCTGAATTAAAACTGGTTTAAGTGGATATGTTTAATCTTGCATGCCAGCCAGTGGACAAAGAGTAGTGTGTGAAATTAGTGATTTCAAAGTGAGGAAGGGGATGAATGGGATGGTAGGAATGCTTTGTATTTTCTAATCCTGTGTATCAAAATAGGGCAGATTGATCGTGGAAATAAAGCCCTAAGAGAGATGGCTAAGGAGGGCGTTCTCCATGAAAAAGGTAGGTGTAGGAGGGTAAAGAAACACAGCATACCCCACTGTGCCTGTTTCCACCAGGTATTAAGACAATCTTAGCTAGAACTTAAAAAATGAAATAAAGCCTGAATTATTTTAGGTTAGTGGCATCTAGAAAATTATGACAAGTTTGGCTATCAGAGAACTACCATTACACTGTGCTTTTCCTGGGGGAAATCAAGATACTTATTCTATCAACTCTGTGAAGCTAGATGAGTGAATTCTCAGGATTCCTGTTAACAATTCTTCTGTTAAGGAGAATCGCGGAAATGTTATAGGTTTGCCTAACATGTTTCACATGAATCCAGTAGTACTTTTCAATTCCTCATTCTCACTGTGGTTCTGACCTTCATTACCTCACCTTGGACCTGTACCAACAGCACCATTTGGATTCCACATTGTCATAAACACTCTCTGTCTACTAATCTCCCTGCATGTGGTCTCTGTTAGTAGACTACTGAAAAAACTTTCAGGAATCTGCCACTGCCTACAGGCTGTAAGTCCAGACTTTGTGCCCTAATATTCAAGGCTTTCCTCAATGGGAACCCAGCCTGCCTTTCAAGCCCAGGTTCAGATAAATGTTATTTAACCTGTTTGGCTTTCGGTGGATACTTACATGCTGAGTCCCATCCTGGGATATGAGTGTAACTTGTTGACTCAACCCGGATTGGGTTACTGTGGCTACTTGTGTAGACACAACATCGTCCCCTTCTACACCTGTAACATACGTGATCTGGGACCCTTTTAGAACATCTTCACCTTGACCTGTTTAAAACAAAGGAATCATTTATATGACCAACAAACCCATCTGTTTAGAAAACAGGACATTTTAAGTATTAAAGAGAAAATTATATAAATTAAAATGTGTATGTATTATATTCTAAATCATGAAAATGGATTACAGGACCTCCTTCTAATTCCTCCACCTCCACTTTTGCAAAGCCAAACCACATCAAAGTGGACCAAACCAAATCTTTCCACATCAAATTTAAGTGTTCTAATTTTGCTGGACCTCTTTTATTCTCTTGGTTAGAGTAATTACATGATACTGTGCATGCGTATTGGGGGCAGGGAGGAGAGGAAAGACTGACTGGCAAGTAACCCTTCAAATATGGCAAGTATGCACAAAGTTCTTTCATTCACTTAAGAAGCTGTTAAAAGTGATAAGACAATCTTCAAAAACATTAACCATAAAGCCAGAATGGTTTGTAAACACAACCTGGTGACACTAACTTATTTAGTCTTTAACACAAGTTACTGATTACAAGTCATCAGTACACAATGACATCATTGTGTAACGACAATGTAATGGCACATTATCTGAGGTAAGGTTAATCATTTAATAAGTTACAGAACAGGAACCCCTATCCACTTCTTTATTTCATAAAGAACCAGCAAGTAAACAGCAATTTCAACCGTCCATTATTGCTATCCTTGGCAACCAGGAAGATCCCTGATCCCTCTATTTTTCCATCACTTTCCACATCCCATGAAGCTAGAAAGAGAGCAAAAAAAATTTTCCCCTTCAAAGAAGGACTTAATATGTTAATCTAAGAATACTTCCCATAGTCAGTGGTTGGTGCTTGCACTCATATGCTTATAGTCATTAAGGTGTAATTTCCATGACAGTCATTACTTCAATTCCTTTTGTTCTGTTTCAGTTATTTATACACCATTATTCCAATGGGTTACAAAACCCAGAGGATCATGTGAGAGAAAAGGAACACACATCTATCCCTATTCTTGGAAAAGCAATCTTAGTTTAGGTTTTTTTTTTTTTTAAACAAAATGTATATTATTATAGAATATTTTCTAGAATATAAGAACTTCTGATAATCTGAAATATCAACATTTAAGGAAGAGATTGAGGAAGCTTAAAAAAGGAAGAGTCTTACAAACTAAGTTTGCTTTCTAACTGAAAGGATTCAGCAGTTATTGCAATATCTTTTTTTCTACCTCCTTTCTCTTAGCAATTTTCAAGTATGCAGTGTATTTTTATTAACTATAGTCAAGTGCTATACAGTAGTTCTCCAGAACTTATTCCTCCTAATTGAAAGTTTGTACTCTTTAACCAATATCTCCACAGTTTATTTAGTATCTAACCATGCACAGTTAACAGTGTTTTGGCTAGAAAATAAAATAGCTCAGAAATGATGGAATTGTTATTTTCATATATCACCTGACAAATACCTGAAAAGACAAATGAAGACTACAGGGGATCATTTGAGCAGATGATCTGTTCTTTCCCTGATTCTCCAACCAACTTTCCCACCTAAATGCTTTTCAATGCTTTAATGTCAGTTATTAAAAATGAGGAAAGATGTCTTCTTTTAATTTTCAAATTTATTTCATTTAGGAGGTAATCAATGTAACAAATGGTAAGACAACCTATGCTTTGCTTTGTGTTTTACCTATACTTAATTATTTAACTGAAATTGTTGAATGTAATTCTCTTAAAATATTTTTTTCTAAGAGTTACTCTTATCGAAATGAATAACTGTGTCTCTTACAACATACCTAATGGCACCTGAATCAATGAAGAGTCATTTGGGAGCACCTCTCTATTCACATGATTAAAACCAACATCCTTAATGGACCCAACAGGCTGGCCATTCCTGCTTCACTTTCCAGCCTCATTTCGCCACTTCTCAGGCAGAACTCCCACACTGCCCAGGCTCCTTTCAGTATCTCCAATTTACTTCCTCTCTCCAATCTCCTGGCTTTTTGTACGTGCCATCCCCTATATGTGGAACTTTCTCTTTCATTTGATCCCTGCTTCCCTTCCCCCCCACCCCTACCTCTTCACCTAGTTAACCACTATTCACCCTCTAGATCCCTCCAAACATTACTTCTTTGGGGAAGTCTTCTATGACCTCCCAGACAAAGCTGCCTTCTTATACATCCCCAAGCACCAAGTACTTTTCTTTGATAGCATTTGTCACAGTTGTAAATTAAATGTTTGTGTGATTATATGAATGAAACATTATGATTTGAGAAAATGCTATGAATGATAAATTATGTTCATAACTATTGACTCTCAAACTCAGAAACAGATATAATGGACAAAACCTTCACCTGGGGGAGGCTCAAAGAAGGCTTCCTGCTCCTCCTCAATGGGCTCAGTGTCATTGTGGGCTGTCCGTTTGTGCATGGCCAGAGTGGAGATCTGCTTGTATGTCTTCCCACAGTGGTTACAGTTGTACGGTTTGGAATGAGTGTGGACAACATGATGTTTGTACAAACTGGAATATTCTGTAAACCTTTTGTCACACCCAGGAACTGTACAAACATATGGCTTTTCCCCTAAATAAAGAACAGCACCAAAAAAAAAAAAAAAGTCAACTTTTACATATGCAGGCATAATCATCCCATACCTCCCCCAAGGGGGAAAAAGCCTCTAAAAAGAAATAGTTGCCAAATCCCTTCTCATCCTACCATGAGGCAGCACACAAGAGCTATGGTTTTGACTTGGCTCAAGAGCTAGTCTACATCCTTAGGGCCTTTCCTGTGCATCAAGAACACTTTTCCCTTAATCTCAAGGAATGAGAAAAGTGAGGATAGAGATATTGCCCAGTTTAAGTTTAACTTTGATGAAACTGTAATTTATTGTTTCCTGTAACTAGATAATCCAGATATCATTAATGATACTATAATAATGATAATAATAAATGCAATTATTACTATACCTAACATAGCTTATCGTAAGGGTTTTATAAAGATAATAAAAAAGGATTTTCTTAAAAATTCTATTAGACATAGTTAGATATGCCAACATATCTAAAAGGACATACATTTTCCATTTAAGTTAACCTGATTTCTTGCATCCAGTCAAAAGTTATTGAGGGCCAGGCCGGTGGCTCACGCCTGTAATCCTAGCACTCTGGGAGGCTGAGGCGGGAGGATCGCTCAAGATCAGGAGTTTGAGACCAGCCTGAGCAAGAGCGAGACACCGTCTCTACTAAAAAAAATAGAAAGAAATTAATTGGCCAACTAAAAATATATAGAAAAAATTAGCCAGGCATGGTGGCGCATGCCTGTAGTCCCAGCTATTCAGAAGGTTGAGGCAGAAGGATTGCTTGAGGTTGCTGTGAGCTAGGCAAATGCCATGGCACTCTAGCCCAGGCAACAGAGTGAGACTCTGTTTCAAAAACAAAAAAACAAAAAAAAAAAGTTATTGAGTATTTGCTAATAGCAAGTAGGTGCTATAAAGGGAAGTAAATACTTTAATTCTTGTTCCATGAAATAATCTGATAATAGTATAGGCAGTACATATATTTTTTAGAACTTTTTATTACAGCAAATTTCAAACATACACATAAGCACAGAGAAATAAGCCTCCATGTACCAATTACCCAGCTTCAATTATCAATTTATGGCCAATATTGTTTCTTTTATTTACTATGTATTTCCTCCTTCTTTTTTTTTTTTTTAAGCCAGTCAAATTTAGCAGTGGAGGGTTGAATACCTTCCCCCTTCTACTTACCCAGGATTATTCTGAAACACTTCCAGATAGCATTCCATTTCATTTATAAATATATCAGATTATATATCTAATGGACAGATTCTTTTCTTTTAACAAATGTAAACAAAATTAATAATTACTTAATATCATTAAATAGCTAGACCGTGCTAACATGTAGTAGTGTGGGGACCTAAACTGAAAGCAAACTGGAACAGATCAACCTAACTGTAGTTTAAATGAATACTTTTAACTATACTTAAGAGGTTGGGGTAAGGGAGAAAATAAATCATATGTATTTATTGAGCTAAGTGGCAAAAGTAAAGGGAGGAACTGCAAACACATCTTTAACTCTTTTTAGGTTTGTTTATTGTAGTGGTATGGATGAAGCAATTCTGAAACTATTTTAGATGTAACAGAAGATTGAGCAAGTGAGTAAATATTTTAACACTGTTGGAAGCCAGGGCTTTTGCTGTGGAAGAAGAGGCATACAAATATGGAATGTGGGGGGTGGGGGGGAGCCCTGTGGGGTGAACTGGAATTGCAGGTATTGGCCATGAACTCCTAATTTGTAAAATGTGCATATGCAAGTATGTATACGAACAGTAAAATCTCATACTAATGTAACGTAATATAAATCTTTTTTTTGAGACAAAGTCTTGATCTGTCACCTGGGCTAGAGTGCCATGGCATCAGCCTACGTCACAGCAACGTTAAACTCCTGGGCTTAAGCGATCCTCCTACCTCAGCCTCCCAAGTAAGTGGGACTATAGGCAGGTACCACCACGTCTGGTTAACTTTTTCTTTTTTTTAAGTAGAGAGGGGTCTCACTCTTGCTGAGGCTGGTCTTGAACTCTTGACCTCAAGTGATTCTCCCACCTCCACCTCCCAGAGTGCTAGGATTACGGGCATGAGTCACCATACCCGGCCAATATAAGTCTTAGACATAAAGTAATTGGTGGTTGTTTCCTGTCTTCTGCCCAGCTCCAATTCTCAAAGCAGGCAGGTTAATGTTCTTATTTTGGTGGATGGTTCTGGGGTAGATGTGGTGAGGGCAAAAGAAATGGCAGTCAGTTTTAACTTGGAAAATCAGCCCAATTGATATTTAGATTAGAGCAGAAACTGCCACTAGATGGCACCAAACCACAGCCAAGAAGTGAACGGATTTGGATTGAGTTGTTTTTTTGTTTTTTGTTTTTTTTTTGAGACAGAGTCTTGCTCTGTTGCAGGGGCTAAAGTGCAGTAGCATCATCACAGCTCACTGCATTGCAATCTCAAACTCCAGCGCTCAGGCGATCCTCCTGCCTCAGCCTCCCTTCTGAATAGCTGGGACTAAAGGTGCATCTTACTGGCTAATTTTTCTATTTTTTTGCAGAGACAGGGTCTCCCCATGTTGCTCAGGCTGGTCTTGAATTCCTGAGCTCAAGCAATCCTCTCACCTTGGCCTCCCAAAGTGCTAGGATTACAGGCATGAGCCAACACACCTGGCCTCATATACTTTAAATGGATGAATTATACAGTAGGTGAATTATAGCACAATAAAGCTGTTTACCAAAAGAGACTATCCATAGACTACCCCACTCGCTCTGCCTACAAGCTCCAAAAAGTCCAGATTAAGAACCACCCTTACCATGAATGACAGCACAACACACAAGGCTTCTGACTACTTCTCTGACCTCACCTTGTACAAATCTTCTACATGTACTCTATGCTCTCAAGTCATATGGAACCTCCACCAGTATCATCTTTTTTCATACCTTTGTGCCTTTACCCAAGACATTTCCCCTGCCAGAAATATCCTTCCCTCTACCTGGCAAACTTCAGGATTCAGTCTATAGGTCAAATTTGCCCTGGAAAACATTCCTAGAATGGTTCTTCCATTCCCATAGAAATGACTGCTTCCCTCTCTGCTTTTACAGCATATTGTTCATATAATGGGAGACACTGTAGCAACTCTATGTTTACTATCCTTCCTCAAGTAGACTGCCCCTGACAACGTCTTACCTGTCTCTGATGCCTGGCAGGAGAACACATAATAGATGCTCAATAACTGTTTGTTCAATATGTGAATATATGAATGCTAAGGTGAATTTTTTAAATTTGCTTAGTCTCTTTCCACTATGCCAAGTGGTAGAAGGAGGGAAGAGATTAATGGAAATGGATTCCAGAAGAGGCAGGAATTAAACTGAGCTTCAAAAGATAAAAGACCAAGAGATCAGAGACTGTTACCTGTGTGTATCCTCACGTGGTTTTTATAATTGGTTGCACTGGCAAATGCCCTCCCACATCCCGGCTCTGTGCAGTAATAAGGTCTTTCTCCTGTGTGTGTCCTAACATGCACTTTTCTGATATTTGATGTTGTAAAGGACCGACCGCAGCCTTCGAAAGGACACTTAAAGGGCCTTTCTCCTGAAAATACAAAGGGTAACAAATTAAATGTTGCAAAAATATAGACAATTGAAATGTCGTATCCTTCAATACTGCATGGGATCATGCCCAAGACTCTATTTTCTTGTGTTGAGCTTCCCCTGCAGGCATTTCTTTTTTTCTGAAAACGGCACCTTTTACTTCAAATTTAAATTTACCTAAGAAACCCTAAATGGTATTCAAAACTCATCACTGATTACATGACACTCCAAGATGAAATCATTCAGGTGGGCAAATTAAAAAATGAGTGGAGAAAAGCAGAGAGAAAGAAATATCAGAAAGAAATATAAAAGAAAAATAGAGTCAAGAATAAGGATTAAGTTAGAAGAGCTCCTAACTGAATACCTTAAAAGGTTATCTCCTATTTCATTTATGCTGTAATACCTTGAAAGAAAATAATTTTTGGTTTTTTAAAAATCTAGGCCGGGCGCAGTGGCTCATGCCTGTAATCCTAGCACTCTGGGAGGCCGAGGCAGGAGGATCACTAAGTCAGGAGTAAGAAACCAGCCTGAGCAAGAGTGAGACTCCATCTCTACTAAAAATAGAAATTGGCCAACTAAAACTATATACAAAAAATTAGCCGGGCATGGTGGCGCATGCCTGTAGTCCCAGCTACTTGGGAGGCTGAAGCAGGATTGCTTGAGCCCAGGAGTTTGAGGTTGCTGTGAGCTAGGCTGACACCATGGCACTCTAGCCCAGGCAACAGAGTGAGACTCTGTCTCAATCAATCAATCAATCAATAAATAAATAATGTGCATCAAAAATACTCGCTGAACATACTACTATTCTTGTAATCTAAAGATTTGAAATTATTTTCCTTTCATTCATATTTGCCTTATACAACCTTGGAACACAAAAGGCCTTTAAACTGTAAAGCAGGAAGTAGTCTTTGCTTTTGATTCCCATGTGTCCTTTTCTAGAATGACCTCACATTAAGCAAACAATTTTCGGGGCAGAAAAAAAATTCCTTTCTCTATATGTATATGTAGATAGATATAGATATTTATCTACATATATAGTAAGTTTGTTATTTTTCTTTTGGTCAAATGAAATTACAATATCCCTGTTGATGAAAACCATTCCAAAAGATTTCTGCTCTCAAGTATGAAACCATTTAAAAAGGAACAGGAATCTTTGATCCTGTCTTTCATGAAAGTTTTATTTACTATGTTAGCTTAAGGAGAACAAGGAGTTTATCTTGGGCAAGTCTCTTCTCTTCTATGGATCTAGATGACCTTTAAAGTCTTCCCAGCTCTGACATGCTATGATAAGGAATCAACTATTTTAGAAAATTTTCATTGTACTATATATACTACTACTCGGATTCTGCAACACCCTACTTTGTTTCTGCACTGAAGTCATCTGTGTTTATACTAGAAGTTCCTAAGCCCTTTATTCAATCCAACACTATACCAATGAAAATATCATGATTTTAAAAAATGAATACTATCAAAGGAATCACAATTCTGATATTTTTGATCAATATTAATGGAACTAGATTATTGGTTTTATGTAGTTTTTATATAATAAGTTGGGTTATATTGCAAATGTAAATAGAATTTACAGGAGCTTAGGAATACTTTCCTCCAGAACAATGAATAAAAATAACTATATGAATGAGACAGAAGCAGAGACTTACTGTTCCGTTCCTGAACATTATAAAGTAAAGCCCATTTGGGGTCATATTTGAGCTAAAGGTTAAACCTTAATGGCTAGAAAAATCCTACATGGAAATTTGCTAAACTATTGCAGAATATTTAGAAGTACAGAAATTACAGCATTCAGTGACATAATTATCACATCATATTTAAAACATTTGTAGTATAATAAAATCCCAAACGGAATTATCTTATGCTTTATTATTTAGTCAATAGCTTATAATGGCATCTCTTATCAACAGTTTCTGAACTTTTTCCAGCACTGATTAAAAGCAAATAATTACCTTTATAATACGAATGCCACAAGCAATCAAGTATAAGTAGGAGAAGGGAATGAAAAGGAGATAAGAATAAAAGTACCTAGTAACAAAAGGAGATAAGGAAATGTAAAGGGGAGGAGAAATGATTACAAGGAAATAAAAGTCTTTCCTTCTGTGAGGTTGTTAGGGGTTCAGACACTTTCTTTAGTAGCAGCTTAATGCAGGAGAAGCAATACTAAACCAAGAAAGAATTGGGTGTCTTAGGTTCTAGTCTCAGTTTGGCTATTGATTATTTGTGAATCCAAGGTAAATAAATTTGCTCAGACAATTCCTGGAAACTGAAAGGGCTTGTGGTCATCGAAGGCCACTGTTAATCTTTTTTGAGATAGGGACCCTTTTGAGAATCTAACAGCATTAGGGACCTCATCCTGGGAAGAAACAGATATGTACAAACAGCAAATTGTAGGGAATTTTTGGAGTTTAAGACTCCTTCCCCAAGTTCCTGCCCTACAGGTAAAGAATTCCTGGCCTAGATAAAACATTCTGTTCACACTCGTACCTGTATGAGTTCTGATATGTTTCTGTAGATCTCCTGAAGTTTTGAAAGATTTAGTACAATTATCTTCTGAACATCGATATGGCTTTTCTCCTGTATGAGTTCTGACATGACTTTTTAATCCATAACCTTTAAGAAAAATTTAAAAGAAATTTAATTATACAATATTCCTCTAAACATGCACATTGAGATTAAGCTATTAAAAAATATACTAAATGCCAAGGATAAAATACTAGGCAAATACAACAGAATAACTATTTAAAATGTAAGAGCATGAGGCCAGGCACGGTGGCTCATGCCTGTAATCCTAGCACTCTGGGAGGCCGAGGAAGGCGGATAGCTCAAGGTCAGGAGTTCAAAACCAGACTGATCAAGAGTGAGACCCTGTCTCTACTAAAAATAGAAAGAAATTAATTGGCCAACTAAAAATATATGGAAAAAATTAGCCAGGCATGGTGGCGCATGCCTGTAGTCCCAGCTACTCGGGAGGCTGAGGCAGTAGGATCGCTTGAGCCCAGGAGTTTGAGGTTGCTGTGAGCTAGGCTGACGCCATGGCACTCACTCTAGCCTGGGCAACAGAGTGAGACTCTGTCTCAAAAAAAAAATAAATAAATAAATAAAATGTAAGAGCATGGACCGCTCAGGACTGTGACGCTGAAAATTCAATAGTTTTATCTCTGTCTGGAAGAGGTTGTGTGTTTCTTTTTTTAAAGTGCCTCAATTTTATTAGATGTTGTTTACAACTCATATGCCAAAAGCTTGAAGTGGAATCAAGACATGGAATAAGGAATAGAAGTCAGGAGGCCTGGTACCAATCCTGGCCCTGCTGAATGTGTCCCTGGAGAGGCCCCATCCACTGCTAAATTCCAGGTCTCCATGGTTCCCTGAGATCTGTCCTAATGTTAAATTCTATGTCAGCTTTTAAAGTTCAGCTTTTATTTTCCTGCTAAAAGAAACAGAGTATGGAATGAAAAGTATTGAACACAGAAGGCAGAGACAAGTCTGTGGAGAAAAATGAGAACAGAGAGAGGGGTGTAGAGTAAGCAGGACAAGAGGCTGCTAAGAGAGAGACTGAAAAACCGGTCAAGTGCTTGTGCAGATTCACACAAAGGTCAGGAGTCAGTTCCTGCCCTGGCCCATCTCTGCTTGACCCCTAATCAGAACAAAGAAAATTTATGTTTTTACCTGTTGCAAATGCTTTCCCACAGCCTTGGTGCTCACACTGGTAAGGCCGGTCTCCTGTGTGTGACCTCTCATGGACCTGTTATTAAAACGCAGGCATGATTCTATTTCCTTTATGTAGACCTCAGGTAGACAGTCTCAACATAGACCTAATTTTTTTTCCCTCACTGCTGAATGATTTTGTTGTACGCTTTTTAAAAAAACAACAGATAACTTCACAAAAATTATAACCCAATAATTCTCAGTATTCTAAATTTTAAATATTAAGAAGTACTTATTTTAAACAAGGAACAGGAACATTTGACGGTTCAGTTTTTCTAGAATGGTCAAAGTGGCCCATGTTTGTTTGCATGAAACATACACATGATGAGAAGTAGGGGCAGAGTGCAGGGAGAGGCTACACAATGTAAGGTTAAGAGTGTGGAGGCTGCTGCTAGAGGGGCCTAGATCTGACACAAGGCTCCACCACTGCCTAGTGGTATAGCCATAGGCACTAGCCTTCTCTAAGTCCCAAAGTCCTCTTTGTAGCGTGGGGACATAATAGTATCTACTGCGTTGCTGCAACAAATGAGTAATCCTGACAATAGCCAACATTTACTGAAGCTTTACCACATAGTAGACCACTATTTTTCAGTACTTTACAGATACGGTATCAACTTATTTAATTCTCACAACTACTTTGTGAGGGAGGTATTTGTACGATCCAATTTTATAGATGAGGAAAATGCGGTACTAAGAGGTCAACTAACACGCCAAGATTACACATTGATAAATAGTAGAGATGAGGTCTAGGGCCATTACTCCAATATGCTAAGTACATACTTTCTGGCACATTGTAAGTTATTCAATAAATCCTACATTTTATTGTTGTGAAACATGGTATGTTCTGTTGTGTTTAGCAACAATTAAAATAAAAATACTCAGGCCAGGCGAGGTGGCTCACGCCTGTAATCCTAGCACTCTGAGAGGCCGAGGCAGAAGGATCACTTGAGCTCAGGAGTTCGATACCAGCCTGAGCAACTAAAAATTACTAGGCTCTACTAAAAATTGAAAACTTATCTGGGCTTCATGGGGCATGCGCTTATAGGCCCAGCTACTTGGGAGGCCGAGGGAGGAGGATCACTTGAGCCCAGGAGTTGGAGGTTGCTGTGAGTTAGGCTGACACCATGGCACTCTACTCAGGGCAACAGAGTGAGACTCTGTCTTAAAATAAATAAATAAATAAAAATAAAAATATTTGGCCCCAATTTTTTTTTTTTTGGAGACAGGATCTTGCTGTCACCCAGGCTAGAGTGCAGTGGCATCATCACAGCTCACTGTAACCTCGAAGTGCGGCGCTCAAGCGATCTTCCTGCCTGAGCCTCCAAAGTAGGGACAACAGGCTCACACCACCATGCCCAGCTAATTTTTCTAGTTTTTGTAGAGACATGGTCTTGCTCTTGCTCAGGCTGGTCTCAAACTCCTGGCCTCAAGTGATCCTCCCACCTCAGTGGCCCAAATATTTGAAAGACTATTCACATATATAGAGTATCTGTCATGTGCCAGGCAGTATGCTAGACATTAGGAATACAGAGATAAAAAGGACACAGTCCAAGCCCTCAAAAAATTGACAGTTTCTAAAGTCTGCATAGGCTTTTATGTGTCTGTATATGAGTGTCAGTATATTGATAAGTGGGAGGAAACAGTAGTGTTTGAATGATACAAGTATATCACATTAATATTTAATCTCCTAAGTATTCCCATAACTAGATACAACATTTCTTTTATATATACCTTAAGATGATGAGCTGTTGTATATAATTTTCCACATCCATCATATTCACATCGAAATGCTTTCTCGCCACTCTGTTGAGATTTAGCAGTTACTCTTGTTGCATGTCCTTGTAAGACAATCTAAACAAAAAATATGATTTAAATTATTTATAGAGAAATAAAATAGATGAAATTACTATTTTCAGAAGAAAAAAGATAAAACTGTAATGTGGGTTTCCAGACTCAGGTCATCACTTTACTAAGATTCTATCACTCCGAGTCAGGTTAATTCTGTTTCATAGTTGAAGTCAGCAGCTCTAGAAGTACAGTAGTCAAAAGGAGAGCTACAAGAACACACAGCTGGAGCTCACAAATCTATTCCTATTCTAGAAAATCAACCCAAGTAGCACCTTCATTATATGCAGATATTCCTTGACATACTCAAGGGATAATTCTATATGTTTTTTAGGACATGTGTCCTAAAAACAATGTCAAAAGCACTTTCTATTTCAAAAGCAATAAAAAAGAGGGAATTAGGTCATTTTAGTCACCTGTAGGAAACAGTCCATATGATCTTAGTCTGTATTTCTATTCATAAAAGGTAATTTTTCTGGGATGTAGCCACAATACTTCCAACAATGGTACAGATTTTAAAGGCTTTTTAGAGATGACCACCTATTCTGGAAATTAGATACCATAAAAAGTGAAGAATGACTTTCTGTTTTGTGGGCCATATGGTGAAAGTGTTGCAACCTATCTTTGCAGATTGTCACACATGGCTCAAAAATGACTCTGCCAGAGACGTTTTTATATTATAAAAATTTCAAAATAACAGAAAAAAAATCACCATGACTGAGAAGATACTACAGGCTGAAAGTGAAATCTTAAAATAAAACGCTTAACAAAAGTTAAGCAGATGACCCTGATGGCTTTTTTCCAAAGAGCTATTAGAATCTCTTTGGTTTCTGTTAAAGAGAAATATCTTATTTCCATAAGAGATTCTGCCACGCCTCACCATTTGCAGATCAACATGAAGTTAGTGGTAAATAAAAATTTCATGAACATATTTTTAATTGCCTCATGCTTTTTGTCCCCATCCTTAAGGAAGTAAATATGCTTTATGGAATTTCTGGTATGAGAACTGATAAATAAAAATTCTTCATTTATATTACTAAATATTTAGGCTCTGAAATAATGTCTTTCTCCCATTTTCGGGTAAATGCAGATATTTTTCAATCTGTACAAAATTATGACTTAATACATTAAATATTTTCTAGGACAGATAGATTTTAAAAACTTATTTTTTACTATATTGTACTTAACAAAATAGCTCTTTTGGAAGACAGCTATCTAAACTCTGGGAATCAGTTAAATTCCCACTATTCTAGGTAATGATTTACTATAGTACTACACATGTTTAAATGGTAAAATGAGAGAATGAAAGAGTTACAGAGGCTAGTATGAGAGTGAGGGATCTGCATTAGATTATAACAGTATAGAAAACAAACTACTCCTTGTAACTTTTTTTCTTTCTCTTTTTTTGTTTTTTTTTTTTTTTTGAGACAGAGTCTTGCTATGTCGCTCTGGCTAGAGTACAGTGGGTTCATCATAGCCATTGCAGCCTCAAACTCCTGGGCTCAAATGATCCTCCTGCCTCAGCCTCCCGAATAGTTGGGACACTGCGCCTCGCTAATTTTTCTACTTTTTATAGAGATAGGGTCTTGCTCTTGCTCACGTTGTCTTAAACTCCTGACCTCAACTGAGCCTCTTGTCTCGGCCTCCCAGGGTGCTAGGATTATAAGCGTGAGCCACTGCGCCAGGCCTTCATAATTCATAATAGAGCTGATTTTCGATTGCACAGGTAATATTTGGCCTATATCACCGGCATGACACTTGAACCAACTGTCTCATTTTAAGTATATTTATATTTCCTTCTCTTCCCTATTAATCTAACAGCTCTGTGAAGTCAAGGACTATGTCTTACATGCCTTTCAAATTGACGGTACTAAGTTCACATGGAAAATATCACAGGATTTATAAAAGAGTTCATACTACTAAAATATATAAACAGAATTAAAAGGAATTAAGTCTTTTCGGGGTGTTTAAAAGTTCTAAAATTACGATGGTGATGATGATTGCTTAACTTTTCGAATTTACTAAAAACCACTGAGCTGCACACACTCTAAATGGGTGAATTTTATAGTATGTGAAATATATCTTAATAAAACTAAAAGAAAAGGAAATAGAAGATAATTAGAAAAGAAAGTTTATTTCTCAAGAAAAAAGAAGAGCCTCTATAAATCCTTTAAAAATTAGCTATTATTTAAAAAATGTCACTATTAATTATATATTTAAACTATAATACAGGTACATTGGAGGAATCTGAGTATCATACTTAAAGAGAAAAAGTTCAAGTTAGCTGTAATTCCACCATCCAGAGAAAACTACTTTTAACATCTTGGTGTATTTCCTTGCAGTACTTTTTTTTTTTTCCTTTTTGAAACAGTCTTGCTCTATCACCCTGGGTAGAGTGGAATGGCATCATCATAGCTCACTGCAACTCAAACTCCTGGGCTCAAGCCATCCTCCCTCCGCAGCCTCCCAGAGTGCAAGGATTACAGGCGCAAGAAACTGTGCCCAGCAGAACTGCTTATTTGTAAGCCAGCTGAAGTCACTATCATTTGGCATGCTATGAGAATTATTAGTAAGGACTGTTTGCAACAGAACTATTTCCAGTAATAACTAATTACCCACAACAGATCAGTCTTAAAGGCATTCTCACAAAGTACAGTAGGGTAAGTACCTGAAGCAACAATCAACTAGCAAAAGGAACCTCTTAAAAGAAAACTACTGAGATAGTAATGCCCTACAGCATACAGTAGACGGTAGTTGCAAAAATCTCCAAAAGGCCAAGAGAGATATATTAAAAAAGGCACTTTGGGTCAGGTGTGGTGGCTCACGCCTGTAAT
Source organism: Cheirogaleus medius (assembly GCA_008086735.1). Lineage (NCBI taxonomy): Eukaryota > Metazoa > Chordata > Mammalia > Primates > Cheirogaleidae > Cheirogaleus > Cheirogaleus medius. The sequence goes on from VBSM01001265.1 coordinate 30,459,129, forward strand.
CCTAGCACTCTGGGAGGCCGAGGCAGGAGGACTGCTCAAGTTCAGGAGTTCAAAACCAGCCTGAGCAAGAGCGAGACCCCGTCTCTACTAAAAATAGAAAGAAATTAATTGGCCAACTAAACACATATATAGAAAAAATTAGCTGGGCATGGTGGCACATGCCTGTAGTCCCAGCTACTTGGAAGGCTGAGGCAACAGGATTGCTTGAGCCCAGGAGTTTGAGGTTGCTGTGAGCTAGGCTGACGCCACAGCACTCTAGCCTAGGCAACAGAGTGAGACTCTGTCTCAAAAAAAACCAAAAAAAAAAAGCCACTTTGGCTTTTATCTTAATGCATATAGTGTTTGAGTGTGATGGGATTCCCTCCCCTTTTACAGGAAATGTTTCCTTGTAAAGTCCTTTATCTCTTAATCTGGGCTAACATCTATCTTCTCAATTCCCAAATAAATGTTTTACTCCACTTGGAATCTGCTTTGTGTCTACTACCTTCTTCTTACTGTATTTCTAATTTAACCACCCTTTCCACCTACCCCCAATACCATAACCCCCTACCACTATCATGACAGATAATCTAATATAATAGATACTTAGCAAATGATTGGTTACATACCTACTTCATACGATAAATAAAATATGATCCCTGATTTAATAAGGCTCTCATTTTAGCTAGTAAAACTGTTCTATTAATGAAGGATTACAACAGAATATAATAATTGCTATCACAGTAGTCCATGACAGAAGTTCTAATGGGGCAAAATGCAAAAGTGGGGAGAGCTGTAGGTTGGGGAAAACTGTCTAAGGGTGAAATTTGAAGGCTGAAGAAAAGAGGTGGCCTGGCATGGTCATTCGCACCTGTAATCCTAGCACTTTGGGAGGCCGAGGTAGGAGGATTGCTTGAGGCCAGGAGTTCAAGATCAGCCTGAGCAAGAGCGAGATCCCATCTCTACAAAAAATAGGAAAATTAGCCAGGGGTGGTGGTGCACACCTGTAGTCTCATTACTCAGGAGGCTGAAGCAGGAGGATTGCTTGCGCTCAGAAGTTTGAAGTTTCAGTGAGCTATGATGATGCCACTGCACTCTACTCTAAGCCCAGACAACGAAGGTAGACTCTGTCTCAAAAAAGAAAGAAAGAAAAGAAAAGGTGTGGGGAGAGCTATCTAAGCAGGGGGAATACTACGGATAAAAGGTCAAAAGTTTGGAAGTGTGTTTGGAAGACGAGAAAACTTAATATGACAGTATTATGTTTACATAGTAGAATGAATAACATGAAAATGAAAGAGAAGTTTAGGAACATGTCTGAGCTTTAGATACCATTCTGAACAATGAGCCTAGACGATGAAAGCACAATGAAGATACTGAAAATTTTAAAGTAAGGGACTAGTCAAGATTAGCTCTGTGTTTAAGGAATACAACTCTAGTAACAGTGGGAACAGACTGAAAAGACAAAACAGGCAGGAAGACCAGAAGAAGTCTGTATAATAAATACACAGGAAAGAAGTGATGAAAACAAGCCTAGGACAAAGATTATGGAATAAAAAGCAATAGATGATTCTATAGATATTTTAGGGGCAAAAATGAACAGAATCCAAAATTTAAAACCTAAATTTAATAGGCTAAAGCCATACAGGGACTTTAGGGTTATGCAGTGTCAGATATATGTAGTCTTTGTCAAAGAAACAACAACCTGATACATTAACACAAAGGCAGAAGTCTCAAGGGCAATTTAGAAGCAAGTATCAGTGAAATACTAATCAGCTTCCAAAAGCATGTATAGAAAATGACTTCATTGCTATTTATGCTTAATGTAAGTTCTCAGAATTAAGAGATAATATTAGCTCTGCCATAAATTTACCATGTAACATTGTGGAAGTCACACAAAGCTGTTTGCCTGTCTGTAAAAAAGAACATATTGGCTGGGCGCGGTGGCTCATGCCTGTAATCCTAGCACTCTGGGAGGCCGAGGTGGGCGGATCGCTCAAGGTCAGGAGTTCGAAACCAGCCTGAGCAAAAGTGAGACCCCATCTCTACTAAAAATAGAAAGAAATTAATCGGCCAACTAAAAATATATAGAAAAAATTAGCCGGGCATGGTGGTGCATGCCTGTAGTCCCAGCTACTCGGGAGGCTGAGGCAGAAGGATCACTCCAGCCCAGGAGTATGAGGTTGCTGTGAGCTAGGCTGATGCCATGGCACTCTAGCCCAGGGAACAGAGTGAGACTCTGTCTCAAAAAAAAAAGAACATTATACTAAATCAATGGTGTTTATTATCTCTTAAAAATTCCACTTACTATAATGGCCTAATATAATATACATGGCAAATATAACTTTTACAATTTGATATATATAAACTTGTATAATATGATGTAAATAATTTATACTTTTGGGAGAAGATAAAATGAAAACAACTTGAAGAATTTTTAAAATTATGTTCTCTTTGAAGAAAGGAACTAATCATGGAAGTGTAGCACCACAGCAACTTTCAAGGAACCATGGGACATATCAATATTGCCAGAATGATTTAAAACAAAAACAAAACCAGATTTCTAATAATGATTATCAACAGGAAGTGAATACTTCACTTTTTATTTTTATAAAAATCTATACCATTTGGATTTTTTAAACGTATACATAAGCGTCTTTATTTTTAAAAATATTCATAATAACTACATGTATAGTAAGATTATAGGTCATTTTTAGTTTTCTTCTCAGTACTTCTCTGAATTAGAAAAGACTATATTTTATTTATTATATTTTTATTCTTTTTTAGAGACAGGGTCTCACTCTGTCACCTACGCTGCAGTACAGTGGCACAATCATAGCTCACTGCAGCCTTGAACTCCTGGGCTCAAGTGATCCTCCTGCCTCAGCCTCCCAAAGTGCTGGGGTTATAGGCATGAGCCACCATGCCCAGCAATACCTTTCTTTTAGAGATGAAAAAAAGAGACTTAGAAAAGCAAGGTTCACTTGGCTAAAGATCATATAGCTAGATAAAAGTACAGAAAATGAACATAAAATGTGATCCACATTGAAACTGCCTATACGAAACAAGTTTCACGGTAATTGTCCAACCCATGTTCTGGGAGAATTAGCCAACCCCATCCATAAACCCTAATGACCAGAAAAGATGGTTCACAGGGTGGCCAGTCATCCATCTCTGCCTTATGTGGCCTTGCTTAAAAAGTCAAGCTGAGTCTACACATTCTCCTCCCCTGGAATTTGACCTAAGAAATAAAGAGAAATCTTGAGTTGGTCATGAGTAGTGAGCGTGAGAAAGCACGGCTGTAATGAGCCATTTGAAAATCAATAAAGACACAGAGGAAGGCTACATGCAGAGAAAAGAAGGAAGCAGAGATGCCCAGAAAGGGATGCACAGTGGGAGCAGAGGATGGAGCTGGGAGGGAGAAGAAAAAGGAGTGAGATGAGCCTCTACTCACATGATTCTAGTTCCTGGGAGGCCAAGTTATTCAGTAGTTCCTGTTCTTGGCTTCCTATAAGCTCTGCTGTATCCTTACAATACATCTCTTTTTTTCTTGAGCTAGCTTAATTGGCTTTCTGTGCTTTCCAACTATTAGAGCTCTAATTAAAGCACTGCCAAACCAAAGAACTTTGATCTCCAATGTAAATAAAATTAGTTTAGTGAAGTTAAGTCTTGGAAAACCATGAAAAAAGGCCTGGTATTCTAACACAACATGTAAAGCATCAACAATTTAACATCTATATAATGCTTACAAATTTACAAATTGTATTTTCATGTATTACCTAAAATATTAATTAAATGAAAATATCATTTGGTTTTCATAATCTCATGAGATCAGTAGGGCAAAGAATATTATAATTCTCATTTAACAGATAAAAAATCTCAAACCCAGAGAAGTTAAGTAACTTGTCCAAAGTCATACAACTACTACATAGTACAGCAGAAATTCAACCTGGATCTTTTGATTATAAATTATGCACTATTTCAATATGTTAAGTTTTCTACTTAACTAAGGCTGGTATAGCATGAGGGCAATGACAATAGTCATAGTCTCCCTCAAACACACCTCCCAACCATCTTTACAGTTCTTACAACTGAACACATAGGTGCTCTTAAAGAGATTATTTTAGATCAGGGTTTTCAAATTATTGACATTTTGAGCAGGATAACTCTTTGTTGCAGGGGGTACTCCTATACCTTGTGGAACAACTACCCATTAGATGCGAGTAGTATTTCCGCAATTATGTCAACCAAAATTGTCTCTAGACGTTGCTAAATGTCCCAAAACTGCTTCCACATGAGAACCACTATGTTAGATATTCTAGGCCTTTCTTGTCCTGTGAAATTTGCTTTCATGTCAGAGATCAGCTTAGTGGCACAACTACTGTGTTTCCCCAAAAATAAGACCTACCCATAAAATAAGCCCTAGCAGGATTTCTAAGTATTTGTGCAATATAAGCCCTACCCCAAAAATAAGACCTAGTGATGGGCTTGGCTACGCAGTGTATGTGCACAATCCATGCATTTCGTTGCGGAGCAGTAAAGAAGACCAGTAGCCCTTCTCATCTGCCCCATCATCACAGCTACTATCCCAGAGGTGACCGGAAAGGTGCGGGCAGCCCACCAACAAGGTCGGCTCCCCTTGTCAGGTCCCAGCCATCCTGTGCGTGCTGCAAGCTGAGGCTTTGAGGGGAAAATAACACATCCCCTGAAAATAAGCCCTAGGGTGCCTTCTTGAGGAAAAATAAATATAAGACTCTGTCTTATTTTCGGGGAAACACGGTAGCATGTTCATGTTACAGGTGAGAGAAAAAAGCTCTACAATGTAAACATCACAATGAAAACAATCTAGAGTTTTGAAACAACACTATTTACAAAAATCTACTGCATTAACTATCTATCTCTTTAAAGTTCATCTTTTGGTATATTCTGGCTTTTTAAAATATTGGCCGGGCACGGTGGCTCACCCCTGTAATCCTAGCACTCTGGGAGGCCTAGGGGGAAGGATCGCTCAAGGTCAGGAGTTCAAAACCAGCCTGAGCAAAAGCAAGACCCTGTCTCTACTAAAAATAGAAAGAAATTAATTGGCCAACTACAAATATATAGAAAAAAAATTAGCCGGGCATGGTGGTGCATGCCTATAGTCCCATGTACTCAGGAGGCTGAGGCAGAAGGATTGCTTGAGCCCGGGAGTTTGAGATTGCTGTGAGCTAGGCTGATGACACGGCACTCTAGCCTGGGCAACAGAGTGAGACTTTGTCTCAAAAAAATAAATAAATAAAATACAATACAATACTATGTACTGGGCCCTCATCCTCAAATATGATACTCAATTGTTTTAGAGAATGATGAAGTCAGGAAGTTCTGGTCTAGCATGAATGAAGAGAAAAATATGAATCACAAATGAAAGCCATATACACATATGTAATTAAAAATTTTTTAGTAATTTCATTGAAAAAGTAAAAACAGGTGAAATTAATTTTAGTAATTATTTTATCTAACCCAAGATGTCTAAAGTATCATTTCAACACATAAGAAATTATTGATGACATATTTTTACATTCTTTTTTCATACTAAGTCTTAGACATACATTTACAGCACATCTCAATTCGGACTAGCCACATTTCAAGTGCTCAATAGCCACATGTGGCTAGTGGCTACCATACTGGACAGCACAGATCTAGTCTGTAAGGAAAAGGTACAAAGGGCAAAAGAGAAAAAAAGTAGAGTAAAAAAACAAAAATCCTATTCAACAGTCTTCTATTTCTTTGTCTACTGGTAGCAATATCCAATGGTTATATGTCTGCAGACAAAGAGTAATGGGGCTTTTTTATTTTGCTTTGGCAGTTCTGAATTCCTAGCTATGTTTCTGGGTTTAGAAACTACTGACTGATGTAAATAGGCTTTTATGACAACAGTATATTATAACATTATGGAGCCCAATGGTAAATTCACCCATTTTTTGGGTAAGATTCATGTTCTATATTAGTTTATTACAATTGCCTTGCTTTAAAATACTTTATTATTTTTAAATTTGTTAGTTGCTAATAGGAGAATTATGCTATTCCAAGCCACTGACCTGTATCTCTTGCATATATTTACACCATATTTTCATTTTAGTAAAGTTTTACTTTACACTAATTTGATATAGCATAGTATAAAAAATTCAAGTCTCATTTTATTTGTAAAATGTGAATATGAATTCAAAGACTTGAAAATTTTGCTAAGAATCATATACGTTTCAAAGCTGATAGGCTTAATGAACTATAAATTGTGTTTATATTATTGCCACTTTGTGGCACCACTTCAGCTGGTAAACAAAAATACTGGCTATTCAGAAATATTCAAAAAATTTTGAAAATATTCAACATTTTTGAAAATACTAAAAAAGGAAATATTGGCTATTCAGCTATGTTTAGGAGCATCAAACTTCTACAAGTGATTTCAGTGATTATTTTATTATTTACTATTATTATAAATATAAAATCTTTCTTTTTTTTTTTGAGACAGAGTCTCACTCTGTTGCTCAGGCTAGAGTGCCACAGCATCAGCCTAGCTCACAGCAACCTCAAACTCCTGGGCTCAAGCAATCCTTCTGCCTCAGCCTCCCGAGTAGTTGGGACTACAGGCATGCACCACCATGCCCGGCTAATTTTTTCCATATATTTTTAGTTGGTCAATTAATTTCTTTCTATTTTTAGTAGAGACAGGGTCTTGCTCTTGCTCAGGCTGATTTTGAACTCCTGACCTTGAGCGATCCTGCCTTCTCGGCCTCCCAGAGTGCTGGGATAGGCATGAGCCACTATGCCCGGCCTAAAATCTTTCTTGATAATAACTCCTAATAGTATCATCAGTCATTACGTGGTGATGTTAATGTTCAAGTTTAAAAGATGTGGCCCTGAAGTAATAACTGTAGGAGTTAAATATGATAAAACTCTCTGAAGAATGCAAAAAAAACTTCTAGGAAGGAGCAGTCAGCAAAATGTTAGAGATAACTCCTGAGAAAATAAAGAGCAGCATTAAAGCAAGAACATAGTACAAAAATTATATAAACTTTAAGAATACCCTCAATACGAACAGACCCCTCCCTACTAACACAGAAACACTAATTAAAAATAGTCTTGAATAATGCAAGTTTTGAATTATAAGAAATATCCAAGAATGCATCTGTGACCACTTTGAACTTACTACAAAACTTTTAGAAGCACTAGTGCTCTAGGCTGATACTTAGGTAAGGGGCAGCCAATGACTGGACCGAGTGTGAACATCTGAATCATGGGAAGTCAACCCACAGGCCATCTGCAGACCAGGAAGCAGTCTGGCACAAACAGTACAAACAAGTTTTGCCCAATAGGAACAATGATAATTACGTAGGCTGGACTTTCCCTCTAGAATCTGAAAAGGAAAATATGGAGGCAAGCAGCTGAAAGTAAAAGAAACTAGAAGATACAAAAAGTAAAGTAACAAGGGTTAGTCCCAGTAATGATGGTGTTGAAGAAAAAGGATCCACAAACTGCCATGGTGGAGGCAGTCAGATTGCCTGGTCTCCAAAACTGCCTTGAATTCCAGAATACAAGTGCCACTTGGATTTCTGTGATACTTCTATTTCTTTAGTGCCACTCTGCATCCACTAATGAACCTTAGGACTTGCAATACTTTGAGAAAGGTACTGCCTAACATATACACTGTTTTTCTGAATTGGTAAGATTTTTCTAGCGAGGTAGTGAGTTCCCTCTTCTTGCTTTCATCTATAGAAGGGCCTAGAAATGCTAAGAAAGATTCTTACATAAAGTAGCTTCACATACCTGCATTTTTTTCTCTTGCTCATTTTCTCCAATCATTCCAGTACCTGTTACACTTTCACTTCCATCAATTGATACCTACAGGAATAAAATAAACCTTAAAAACATTTGACTTTTCTTTTTTTTTTTTTT
>VBSM01001265.1:30475719-30489350 GCA_008086735.1 Cheirogaleus medius
GAAAAAAAAAAAATACTACACTGAGGGAAATAGGCAGACACAAAATAATGCATACTGTATTATTCTATTAATATAACTTCCAAAAACAGGCAAAATTAATCTACAATGAATAGACAGAATGTGGTTGCAAGGTCAGGAGACTGACTGGAAAGGAGAACAATGGAATATTCTGTGGTGATGGAAATGCTCTATATCTTCCACTGAAATAAAAAGTTGTCCACAACTGCCAAAACCCATCAAATTGAACACCAAAGATTTATGCATTTTATTATGGTGATTATACTCAAATGTTTAAAAAGTTAAAAAAATGACATGCTCACAATAAACAGTAAAAAAATTTTTTGATGGATGTTTTGCAGTCTTATCATAATTGATTTATTACCACTGGCCTTTATCTCCTCCTTGTAACACTCTCTTGCCTTGGCTTCCCTTACGCCCACTCTCCTGGTTTTCTCCTAGCTAGTCCTTCTCAGTTTCTCCTATGGATTCCTAAATATGGAGGCTCCTCAAGGTTATGTCCTAGTTCCGCCCCCCCCATTATATGTACTTTATTCTTAGGCAATTTCATCCATTTCCATGGCTTCAAAGATCTCCTGGATTTATATGCTCTCTAAAATCTGTCTTGTCCTTTCTCTTAAGGGCTCCTGACCTATGTATCTAACTGGTTAGTGACCTCCATCACCAACATGTTCACAGTCACCTTCCTCTTAACACATAGTTTCCTACACAATTCTTCTTCTGTATCTTCTACCTCCGTGATAAATGCAATCACCAACCCAGTAGCCCAAATCTCCCTATTCTCCAATCAATCATTAAGAATGATTAACTCTACTTCCTAAGTATCTGTCAAATATATTCACTTCTCTTATCAGATTGTCTTATTAATTCAGGCTACCATCATCCACTTGATTAAAACAGCTTCCTAAAATCCACTCCTATCCTTCTCCAATCTAATCTTCACAGCACACAGTACAAGTGTTTTAAAACTGTATCATAGCACATTTCTGTTTCTAAACCTTTAATACTTTCCCATTTTCCCATATAGTACAAATGTCACCATCTGGACTCTAAACTTCTCCAGTAGAGGAAATAACCATTCTGGTTTGCTCAAAACTGAGGAGGTTTCCAGGACGTAGTACTTACAGTTTTTGGTTTTATTTTGCTTTATTTTTTTAGAATGGGGTGGGGCAAGGGGGGAGGCTTTCAATTTTAAAACTGGGATAATCTTGGGCAAATCAGGACAAGCCAATCACTCTATTCTTTTTTTTTTTTTTTTTTTTTTTTGAGACAGGGTCTAGCCCTAGTCACCCAGGCTAGAGTGCAGTGGCATCATCATAGCTCACTGCAACATCAAACTCCTGGGCTCAAGGGATCCTCCTGCCTCAGCCTCTGGAGTAGCTGGGACTATAGGCGCATACTACCATACTTGGCTAATTTTTTTCCTATTTTTTTGTAAAGACAGGGTCTCATTCTTGCCAAGCTGGTCTTAAATTCCTGGCCTTGAGCAATCTTCCCACCTTGGCCTGCCAAAATGCCAGGATGACAGTCATGAGCCACCAAGCCTGGCCCACTCTATTTTTCACTCTTGTTCTAGTTACAATCTCCTCACATTCTACACTTTAACACTGGTTAAAATTCCAATAGTTAATGATACAAATATCACTTAATATTAACAAAAATACTAATATATTAAAATAAAAAGTATAATCATAATAACTAACCCTTCCATAATATATAAATGCCAGGCATTACTACTAATTCACATAATCCTTTTAGCAATCCTATGAATTAAGTACTATTTTATCCCAATCTTGCAGACGAAAACAATGAAGCTCAGGAAGGTTAAATGATGTCCCTAACATCACAACATAAGTAAGTAGTGAAATCTACCTTCTAACCATTTGGCTCAACAACTCTTAAATGAGCTACTAGGTTATTTGTCACTCTCAGAACAGCCTATGGTGTCTCTTGCATCTGGGCCTCTGAATTTTGCCATTCACACCATTTCCCCTTCCTACTCTTTACTTGTCTAAATTCTTCTGGTCTCATGATTACACCAGGAATTTTTATCTGAATTCTCCAAACTGGGTCAGAATGCCTTAGATGTATTTCTCATGATACTCTGTCTATACCCTTACCAAAATAGTGATCATAGTATACTTTAATTTGAGGTATAATCACCATACAATAAAATGCATGAATCTGTTCTTCTCTAGGGTGTTAGTAGTGTACTTGTAGTAGCTAGCTACTATTAACAATCTAAGGAGTGCCCTATAGATTAGAAAGTGTAAATTATACCTATGAAGGAATGCTTATAAGAGGTAATGTAACATTATACTTCTGTAAAGAACATGATGAACTCTTCACAGCAACATTCCAATGTGCAGCAAAGGACTATGAATGTTTTGTAAATCATGTATCTGATAAGGGACTTCTATCTAGAGTATATAAAGAACTGTTATAACCCAGCAATAAAAAGACAAATAATCCAAGCTTAAAATGGGAAAAGGATCCAAATAGACATTTCTTCAAAGATATGCAAATGACCAATAAGCATATGAAAAAATGCCCAACATCATTAGCCACCATGGATATACAAATCAAACCAATAAGAGATACCACTTCATCCACACTAGAATGGCTATAATCAAAAAGACTAATCTTAATAAGTACTGGCAAGGATGTGGAGAAATTAGAATCTTTATACATTGCTGGTAGGAATGTAAAATGATGCAGGCACTTTGGAAGTTGGACAGTTACTCAAAAGGTTGAACACTGAGTTACTATACCACCCAGAAATCCCAGTCCTAGGTATATATCCTCAAGAGAAATGAACACCTATGTCCACACAAAAACTTGTACATGAATGTTCATAGCAGCATTATGCATACTAGCCAAAAGGTGTAAACAATGCAAATGTCCATCAACAGATGAATGGATAAATAAGATATGGTATGTTCACACAACAAAATATTTGGCAATAAAAAGAAATAAAGTACTGATCTATAATATGAATGAACCTGGCAAAAGCCACATACTGCATGATTCCATTTATGTGAATTATCCAGAATAGGCAAATCTGAAAACTGAAGATGGGGGCAGGAGAGTTGAGAGGAACAAGAGAAACTGCTAATGGGTATAGCTTCTTTTCTGGGTGATGAACATATTCTAAAATTGATTGTGATGAATCAACTCCTAATATACTAAAACTCACCTAATTAAATGAGCAAATTTTAAAGTATATTATTTACATAATTAAAGCTGTTATTTTTTTTCAAAAAGGGGCACAGCTGTGAAAAATATAGGCACTCAAATATCTGTAGACAGCCAACTGATCAGAGAATTTCCAAATAGTCAAAACATGCCAGGATAAAATTAGGTATGTATCTTACTGGTGATTTTGGGTGATCTCCTTATCACATATTTTCTTATTAAACACTTAACAATGAACTTAAACCACGTATTCAGCAGAAAAAGTATTAAATATTGCACTGCTTTTCGGTCAACTACAGCAAAACAAACATCTTCTAGTCAGATTCAGGACAAAGCCGACAACAACCTAAAATCTAAAATTTCTCACCATATCCCCACTTGATTATACCAGCTGATTTAGACACTTCCAAAGCAAAGGCTGAAGTTGATTTTAAACAAAGAATGGTTGACAATGGTATTCTTCTTTCCCACTCTTTTTAACTTCGTTAAAATGTGTGTGTGTGGGAGAATCAATGTTAAAAAGCAAAAGGGGAGGGAATAAAAATCGGTTCACTAACACAATAAAATGTTACAAAGCGACTGTAAGGATTTGTTCCCTCTTTGGTCAGGAAAAAGGGGGAATAAAAGGGGAATGATAAAATTGCCCATTTCTAATATTTCATGTTGGGCCTCAAGGACCTAAAAATAAAAGGTATGTCGTGGAAACAAGAAATTTATCCACGACCCTGGAGAGAAATTCTTGGAGCGATCTGCAAGGAGGGTCCCGAGAGGACCCCTGCCCTGCCGCCGATGCCCCCGTTGGGGCCTGGTGCGGACTGTGGGCCCGGCGTCCCAGCCCGAGGAGCTTTGCCTCGGCGGCGCCTAGGGACGCGCTCCGCGCGGAGGTCAAGCCGAGAAACGCCGCCAGGCTCCCGAGGGCTCCACCCTCCCCTCTTTCGCTCCCTCCCCTCGGCGGTCCCCTGAGGGGAACAGGCGTGGCGCAGCGCTCAGAGGCAGTGGGGGGGTTGAGTCCTCAGCAAGAAAAGCTCCGCCGCCCCAGAGTGGCGGCCTCGGGTTATTAATAAACTCCGCTTCTGCCCAGGCGCCGCTACCGAGGCCGGCCGTAGGATCGGCAGGGCCTGCGGCGGAGGCTGAGGAGCGGGAGCCGGAGCCCGGGCCCAAGCGGGCCCGCGCCGCCGCGCTGAGGGCGGCGGCCGGGCGGAGAATAATGCACACTGGGTAAAAACACATTTATATACGAACCTCCGAGAAAATTTTCCAACAATTCCTTCGTCCGACCACCATGCACCAGGACAGGAAACAGCCGTCCGGCCCCCAGGCCCCGCAACCCGCATAGCGTGTCTGATGCCCGCCCCCAGACTCCATTGGGCTGTCATTACGTCACTCACCGGATGCTTTCTGCTTGCCATTGGCCCAAATTTACCCGGCGTGGAAAAAACCCGCCTTAGCCACGCCCCCTTCCCTGGCGTCAGTCGATCCTAGCCTTACAGTGCGTCCCTGAGTGGCTCGCGCAAAGTGCGGAATCACAGCTCCTGTGTCTGAGTGGTTGGCAGAACCGCTGGTCCCAGGCCGACACCACCTCACTGACAAGTGAATTATGCCGATTCTGGGGCCTCAGCGGGAGGCGCCATTTTGTAGAGAGGGAGGGAGGCTGGTCCTTGTGATTACCCGGGAGGGAGAAGGGGTGATGGGCGCCATTTTCCCCACAGGGGCGAGGAGGCTACCTGGGATCTCCCTGTGGGCTTGCCGGAGCGCATTTTGGAGACCACTTGGGCTTAGCCTAGCACTTGCTGAATATCTTCCCGTTGGGAGGGAAGTAGAAAGGAGGGGTAGGACAGGATGGGAGGCCTAACTACTCCCTAGAGGCTCTCAGTGCTGGCCGAGGCCCGTGGTGTTATGCGAGGGCTCTGCTTTCCCGAGAGCTGCTGTATGCCGGTGACTGGCTTCCAAGCCTGCCTGCACTTCTCCAGTCTCCGGGGGCATCACCATGCTGTGGGAGGGTGAGCCTTCCTCTCCTGCTGAAACTCCGGCGGAGCTTGGCAACGGGACGGGGCAGTGGTCTTGGACTCAGCTGGGAGACACTACGGATGCTTTTGTGCTTTCACGTAGTTTCTACTCAAAATTTGAAGCCGTCTGAAATGGTGTCGCTGCGTTCTTTTGTATGTTCTTTCCTTTTTGTTTGTCTGAATTAAAGGAAAGTCAAAAGGATGGGGAAAGCATTCAATCGGGCTCCCTAAAACTGAGTACAAGTAGGTTCTGGCGTTTGTAGCACTTCTCAACCCTTTTCTAAACCATTGGAAATAATAGTCATTTCAGGAGGTAATCGGTAAAAGTTTGCTTTGGCAACTAGGCCAAGTAAAGATGAGATAAAGTGAGTCCATGCAAGATTTGTCAAATCAGACGCGCAAGTCATATTAGTAGAACCGAATTACCAAAAAAACAAGGAAGCTGGCCTGCTGTTACAGGTTTGGGTCTTGCATACAAAAACAGGGAGAGAACAGGATGATGTTTGATTTGGCGTCTTGCATTTCAGGTGATTATGGAATAGACGGGAATAAATCAAAAGTTGTTAAAGATGGCCAGCCTTCGAAGTGAGGTTAGTTAAAATGTATTGATCTGTAATTGAGTCTACGTGGAAGATGCAACGTTGCCCTTTTATCGGTTAGGCGGACCCTGACCAAGGCATAATTGCATAATTGGTACCCAAATGCTATACGAAGGGTAATAGGAATTTATTTGAGCTTCGTTCGAACACATCCTGGAGAAGTTTGAAATAGTTCTGATTACTTTTTAAGGTCACACATAAAATTGGATTAGGTTACTTGAAACTGTGGTGGATTTTGCTCATTTAAAACAGTTTCCTGGGCCGGGCGCGGTGGCTCACGCCTGTAATCCTAGCACTCTGGGAGGACAAGGCGGGAGGATCGTTTGAGCTCAGGAGTTTGAGACCAACCTGAGCAAGAGCGAAACCTCGTCTCTACTAAGAAAATAGAAATTAGTTGGACAACTAAAAATATATAGAAAAAATTGGCCGGGCTGAGGCAGAAGGATTGCTTGAGCCCAGGAGTTTGAGGTTGCTGTGAGCTAGGCTGATGCCACGGCACTCTAGCCTGGGCAACAGAGTGAGACTCTGTCTCAAAAAAAAAAAAAGAATTTAAAACCAAACCAGTGGCTTATTCTTCATGGGGAGCTATGGCTATACATGTGTGTCACTTGTTTCAGAACTTGTTGCCTCATCTGTATGGTAAAACCACCTGTTTCACAATGTGATTGGGAGGTTATATGATGATGTTGGTTTTTGAATGTAGCACAATGCCTATCAGAGATGCTTTCCAAGTGCTTAATAAATTTTAGCCTGTCTCTCCCCACTTCCTCCTTTATGGTTTTACAACAGGGGTTTTTAAGCACTTTGACAATTCCTTTGGGATTCTGATGAAAGCTATGAAAAATATACTAAAAAGCTTGCAGTTAAGAGTCCGTGGTCTGTAGACTAAACTCATTTAGTTAATATCACTCAACTTGGGCCCGGCTAAGTGGCTCTCGCCTGTAATCCTAGCACTCTGGGAGGCTGAGGCGGGAGGATTGCTTGAGCTCAGGAGTTTGAGACCAGCCTGAGCAAGAGTGAGGATGCCCCCTCACCTACTAAAAATGGAAAAATTAGCCAAGTGATGTGGTGTGCCCCTGTTGCTCCAGTCCGCTACTCAGGAGGCTGAGGCAGGAAAATCACTTGAGTCCAGGAGTTTGAGGTTGCTGTGAACTCGGCTGATGCCACTGGACTCTACCCAGGGCAATGGAGTGAGACTCTATCTCAAAAAAAACAAAAAAACTGTTTAGAAGCATTGTATGATTAGGTTACTTAAAATGTTCCTTAAGTATTTTGACATAACTGTAGGCGTAATTCAACTGCTTGTGTTGTTAGTGACTAGTTGTATGATTTCCCTCATTTCAAGCTGATCAATACTAATTCCAGTATGAAAGTAATTTTTCCATCTTACCAGCTTTCTAGGACTATGTGTAGACTCTATTTGTTACACCTTTGAAAATATCACACAACTTGTGTCTCTTAAATGATGAGCTCCAAGGTTTGCCCATTGTAGTTAATATATATTAATTTTATTTGGTGGCAAACTAGGAGGAAAATATATTCTTTAATTTACAAAATGCTATAAATCTCTAAAGCCCCTGAAAATTCGATGTGTCCCTTTGCAACTGGCTGGCTACCTCCACAAGAATGTAGTTTTCATTTTGGCTTCTAATTACATTTGCTTAAATCCAAAGTAGAACATTTAAGACAAAAGGAAAACCAATAGCTTCATTAATATACAAAGTAAGTGTGCATTTTTCAGAAGTAAAATTACACAGTGAGTGGTCCAGGAGTGAAAACACTCATTTATAACATCATTTTATTTTTGTGGGAAAACATACATTTTTTTCCTTACCTTTTCTCTGTCAAACCCTGAGCCAACCACTTTCCCCAGGCTGCCTGGGGAGGTATAGGAAAAGGAACATACAAGGCAGATGAGACAGGAGAAAACTATGGGAGGTGGAGAGGGCTCCTTCACATGGCGAAGAGGATGAGAAAGGCCACTATCAGGCAAAAGAGCCCCATGGCCTCTAAGAGGGCAAAGCCCAGAATGGCATAAAAGAGCTTTTGCTTCAGAGAAGGGTTCCTGGTATAACCAATGATGAGACTATCAAATACAGTCTCAGCCCCAGAGCCAGGCACGCCAACCGTGGCAGCCCCAGCCCCAGTGAACTTGGCCGCTATGTCGATGTCCCTTGAAATGGCACTGGTTTGGAAGCTGCAGCTGGGGACAAGTGAGGTCAGGGGATATGAGACTGCCAAGATGCTGAGATTCTCATTTGTCATTGTCTCTGGTTGTGTCAGCACCACTACAGCTCAGCAGCTGAGAGATGTTCTTGTCTAAGGAGGGGTTGGAGACAACATTGAGCAGGTGTACATTTTCAGGGGTCAGGGCCTGTTGCAAGAGAACTCCCAGTGCAGAGAAGACAGAGAGGGTGGAAAACATACTCTTGAGACAAAGTGAGAACACATCCAGGTTTTCTTTTTTTTAAGGTTGTTAGTGTCTGCAAATAAGCAATATGGTTAATATCATTTTATAGAAAAAGACTTAAGTGCTGTGAGATTTTGGGGGAAAAAAATTGAGCTCAGTCTTAAATTCTTAATATTATATATTACATTGAAAGAGATAAAGATGCAACATTTACAGAAAAAAAAGCATTTTAAGGTTTCCCCCTTGACCTTGGCACTAGATAGGACATGTCTGATAGAGTAACAGGATTTAGAAAACAAATGAACTGATGGCAAAACAAAATATTGGGAGAATGCAACCTCTAAGACTTTCTTCCTTCTGCATAACTATAAGTAGAATTGTTCTTAATTTGCATTAAATGCATAACATAAACATTTCATGTTACTTATTAGAGAACTTTAACCAAAAATTTTGAGACTTTTAAGAAACCTGTGAAAATTATTTTTTAGTTGAGATAAAAGTCACTATTTTAAAGTATACACCACTGGTTTCTAATACATTCACAAGGTTGTGCAGTTATCACCACTGTCTAATCCAAAATTTTTCATCATTCCCATAAGAAACCCCATATCCATTAGCAGTCACTCCCTATTCCCTCTTCCCCCTAGCTCCTGGGGGAAAACTAACTTTATGTTATGAAATGCCTATTCTGGGCATTGTTAGGGTTTAGGGACCATAGGTAGCCAATAACAAGCCATTAACTTCTGCTTGCTTGCTTAGGAGAGTGGAAAATTTTCAGCTGACCCTTATCTGATTCTGGACCTGCCATCTCACTCCTGCTAGTACGATTAAGTTTAGAAAATAAGGGGAAGGGCAGTGGTGTATGGCACACAACTGCCCACAAGATATAGCTGCTAGACCCCTGAGGTGCCTGACATGCTTTGTGTACCCAGTGGAATGCACTCTGGCTTAGATCACAGAAAGCGAAAAGTATTTTAACTAAGATTAATGTTGTTCATAGTCATACTGTTTCAGAGTTAAATCTCAGCTGTAGCCAGTGACTCCTACAAGACCCCACCCCAAGGCTCCAACCCCTCCCCAATTGTGCTGAAACAAGATGAGAATATATTGTAGCTAAGATTAATGCTTTCTTTTGCTTTTGTAACAGTGCTTGCATAATTAGATTTTTTCAGAGTGTGGTTTTTGCCTTTAAAAGAGCCAGCTTTTCTTGGCTCATTGCTGCTCTCTGTGCCTGCCTCTCATGGTGCAGGAAGTAGTCGCTGGCCAGCTAATAAAGACTCACAATTTGGCTTAATTTGATCTTTAGGTGGTCTTTTCTTGTGCTCCAGACCATAACAGGCATTTCATACTACTGGGATCTTTTGTGTTTGACTTCTTTCACTTTGTGTAATGTTTTCAATGTTCACTCAGGTTGTAGGATGTCCATTCCTTTTTATTGCCAAATATTTGGCGATATGGACATATGCTTATCATTTGGTAGACATTTGGGTTGTTTCTACCTTTTAGCAATTATTAATAATGCTAATATGAACACTTGGGCAATTTTTTTGTGGACATGTTTCATTTCTCTTGGTATATATACCTAGGAGTGTAATCACTACATATGTACATGTAACACTATTTTCAACCTTTTTAGAAACTGCAGATAAAGTTTTTCCACAACAGATAAAGCATTTTACATCCCTTCAGTAATGTATGAGGGTTTCAATTTCTCCACATCCTCACGAATACTTGTAACTGCCCATCATTTTTATTATAGACCTACTAGGTGTGAAGCGGTATCTCATTGTTTCTGAGTTGCATTTCCCTAATGACTAATGATGTTGAGTATCTTTTTTCTGTGATACGCTATAACCATTTATCTATCTACTCAGATTCTTTGTTCCTATTTTAATTGGGTTGTCTTTTTGTTGACTTGTATGAGTTCTTTACATATTCTGCATACTAGCACCTTAGCAGATACAAATATTTTCTCCTATTCTCAGGGTTGTCTTTTCACTTTCTTGAAACCATCCTTTGAAAACCAAAATTTTAAGTTTTGGTGAAGCCCAATTTGTTTTTTCATTTGTTGCTTGTGCTTTGGTGTTATAGCTCACAAACCACTGCCTAATCCAAAATCATGAAGATTTATGCCTATTTTTTCCCTAAGAATGTATAGTTTCAAGTCTTACATTTAGATCTTTGATTCATTTCAAACATTTGTGTGTGGCGTGAGGTAAGCGACCAAATTTATGCTTTTGTATGTAGATATCCAGCTATCTCAGAGCCATTTGTTAAAGATTATTCTTTTCCAGATTGAATGGTTTTGACACCCTTGTCAGAAATCAATTGACCATAAATGTAAGGGTTTATTTCTAGGCTCTCAATTTTATTACATTGGTTTATCCTTTATTTATTTATTTTTTTTAATTTTGTAAAAAAATTTTTCCCCACTGATTTATTCTTATACCAGTACCACACTATTGTGATTAACTTCCTTTCCAATCTATCCTTTTATTTCTTTTTCTTGCCTGGCTAGAACTTCCTGTATATATAGTGTTGACTAGAAGTGGCAAAAGGGGGCACCCTTGTCTTGTTCTTTTTTTTTTTTTTCCTATTCCCATGATAGAAAAAAAGGTACTTGACCTTAGGGGGGAAAATTTTTAGTCTTTTACCATTAAGTATATTAGCTTTGGGGTTTCCCCTTTTATCAGGTTGAGGAAGTTCCTTCTGTTTGGGTTTGTTAACAAGGATTTAAAAGGAAACCTTAAAAAGCTCTGATAAGAAACATTTAAATATAGAGTATAACTGACAAATTTCAATCCATACATGAAAAAAGAATCTATAAACATACGAAGGTGAATAAATCACCTGTGCTTTAAAAAGCTTAGTGGGGAGATGATTAGGTCACACACACAAAAAATTACTTAAGATATTCCTCCCATGCTAAAATCAAGAATTTCTAGCTGGGTACCTACCTCCCCTTTTTAAGAACCATGGTGGGCCTGGCGTGGTGGCTCACGCCTGTAATCTTAGCACTCTGGGAGGCTGAGGCCGGAGGATTGCTCGAGGTAAGGAGTTCATGACCAGCCTGAGCTAGAGCAAGACCCTGTCTCTACTAAAAATAGAAAGAAATTAATTGGCCAACTAAAAACAATATATAGAAAAAATTAGCCTGGCATGGTGGCGCATGCCTGTAGTCCCAGCTACTTGGGAGGCCGAGGCAGAAGGATCGCTTGAGCCCAGGAGTTTGAGGTTGCTGTGAGCTAGGCTGATGCCACGGCACTCTAGCCCGGGCAACAGAGCGAGACTCTGTCTCAAAAATAAATAAATAATAATAAAAAAGAACCATAGTGCCCAGCTTCTTTTGATAGTCTTTATGTAAGAGGCAACAATGTGTGCAGCTTGTTGTACTGGTCCCTAAAGGACAAGGATATATCTCTTCATCGCTTCTGTTTATTCAAAGTTTAAATGGTAGTTGTCTTGGGCCATGTGTACTACTGTACACAAAGGATGAGAGGCCTGTACTGGCAATGAATCACTTTAGTGAGCTGAGTTACAGCCTGGGTCTAGAAGACTTTTGGAAGAACATACTGTTTAATCTGCTGCTAATGTTGGTGTATGGATTTCCAGGTCCACTTAAATATTATGTTTATGTTAAAGAATATTCTCTTAGAAGAGTCTTCTCTAATTTGGGGGTCTGATTTATTTAGGTAACTCTTCCCTCTCCCCCTATAGAGATTATGGTAATATCTCTAAGAGCACTTTCCATGTATACTGACATGCTTTGGGATCAAGAGTGATTTTATTTTAAATGTGAATCTGCTGGACTAACCCTGAGTCTGGGAATGCCCGCATAATGTCTAGCTGATGCATTACTTTTTAAAATTTAGACACAAGGTCTCACTCTGTCACCAAGGCTGGAATCATAACCTACTGTAACCTTGAATTCCTGGACTCAATCTTCCTGCTTCAGCCTCCCCAGTGGACTACAGGTGCATGCCACAACACCCAGCTAATTTAAATTTTTTGTTTTTTCTATTTTTAGAGACAGGGTCTCACTATGTTACCCAGGCAGGTCTCAAATGCCTGGCCTCCAGCGATCCTTTTGCTTTGGCATCCCAAAGTGCTGGTATTACAGGCATGAGCCACCATACCCAGCCACATATATTATTCTTTATGTAGGAAAACCTATTCACTGCAAGTTTCACCCTTCCACCAAAACAACCCTTGATGCTGGTACACTGTGATGCCAGCAGCATTCTCTAAGCCACCTACACATTCCTTCCAGAGCACATACTTTCCCCCCCGATTTAAGCCCTGGGTCTGGGGGATTGTGGTGCAGAGAACTACTGTCTTGCAGCTTCCTAAACTACACTTTTGTCCTCAAGTCCCCCTAACAAATCATCTTATACCAACAAACTGGATTTGACTGCCTCATTCTTTGGTTAATCAGCTCCTTTGGCATTTGGGGGTTGCTTTGCATGTACATCCCTTTCTAGGAACACATGCAAACCTTTCTTTACTATAAGCCAAAGTATGAAATGCTACTGCAAGGGTAGCCAATCTGACAAAGGGTAAAAGCTGAAATTAAGTAGACACTAATAATTGGTCACAGATAATCATTATCAAAATTTAAAGTACATAGAAGAGAACTGAGTTTTAATTTTAGGTCATTCATTTTACAAACACAGTATGTCTATTATGCTTAAGAAAATAATTGTGTTAAATCTTTGCCAAAGACATAGTAGTCATATTAATGTAATTCTTGATGTCTTTTTCTTCATGCTCCAGGGGCTATATCTGGGGCTAAATAGCATATAGCCAAAAGGCTGTGGTTATGTCCACTCTGGTCTCTTCCAGAGGTGAGTATATAGCACTAGTCACTATCTCAATACAGTGTGCCACTATTTTATTACCTGCAGAGAAACAGATTAACTTTCTTTACTTAATACTGATAATAGATAGGGTTTTTAAAACATGGATAGCTTAAGTTTACAAAAAAGTGATTTTATGCTAATGCCTGTCATTAACAAACTTTCAAAAAGTTTTCCAAAAGTTCTACAACCTCATCTAGAAACTAACACATATTAAGATTCATGATCTATAACAAACTAATTTGATGTTAAGCTAAATGTAATCATAAAAATTAAGATATATATCTGATACATTAGAAATTACCATTTGAACACTAAATAGTTTAATTATTAAGGTCTAATTTTAAGTTAAAGTCTATAAATGGAGATTAGTTTGGATTATGTGACACAAGAGACAAACATGTTCTCAAAGACATGCCAATACATTTTCTTGAAACAAAACCTCAGCAAATGAGAATTTTCATACTGTGCATGGCAATAACTAAAACCTTTATTAGATATGATTTTCCAATAACAATAATGTGAAAATTGGAATTATCAATTCAAA
>VBSM01001265.1:30522706-30544805 GCA_008086735.1 Cheirogaleus medius
CCCCCCCCCCCCCAGATACTGAGGTACAAACGTATAATGGAAGAAGTACAGGGCACTATGGAAGAATCAAAAGGACAATCTCCTAATCTCCTAATGTAGAAGTAAGACCTAAACAGGAGTTAGGTAGATAAAGGGGAGTTATTGATCTTGTCCACTACTCTAACTAGATCTGAACACAGTAAACCACTATCACTTTCTTTAAACACTCTCCCATCTTTGCCACACAACACACCACTTTTCTGGTCTCTCTCCTTCTCTGGCTCCTTTGCGGATTTCTCATCCTGTTTAATCCTTAAATGCTAGAACTTACCAGGACTTGGTCATAGGCCATTTTTTCCACTCCCCAGCTGATGTCATCCAATCTCTATCGTTAAATACTATCTATATGTCAAATACATTATTTCCAATCCAGAGCACTATAACTTCCCTATTTCATTACCTCACAGAATTCTCAGACTTACTACATTCAAAGTATCTTTTCCCCTCAAAGCTGTTACTCTACTTCCCTGTACCACCTCTCCCAAACTCTCATCACTATCCTCACAGTAATCCTCACCACTTCAACCTAATTTAATATAAAGTCCTGTCAATTCTATATCCAAAATGTTTGTTTTTTTAATGCCTCCACTTTCTCCATTCCCATTAACAACTATCATCCCTCTTAATTTAACTATTTATGCCCCCAACCATTCTTTACTTAGCAGCCCACAATCTTTTAAAATTGTAAATCAACCCTCTTTAAAGCAAACCTTTTAACAACTTCCTTCTGCAAATTCCAAGGCCCTGCATGAAGATATCTTGCCCCTGCCTATTTCTGCAGCTTCATTTTAAGAAAATTTCTCACACACACCCCAACTGCTCCACCTTACCAGCATTCTTCAGGTTTATTCAACAAGAAACACATTTAATAGATATAAAATAACAGCCAGATAGTAGAAATAAGTTCTAGTGTTCTATAACACTGTAAAATGACCATAATTAACAATTTATTGTATATTTTCAAATAGCTAGAAGAGTGGATTTTGAATGTTCCCAAAAAGAAATGACAAATATTTGAGATGACATTTATGCTAATTATCCAGATTTAATCATTATACATTGTATACATGTATCAAACTCTCAAGCTGTACCCCATAAATATGTACAATTACCATGTGTCAATTAAAAATAATAAAAGCAAAAAGAAAAACATATTACCCCACAAGAAAAACATATTACCCCACTTCACAGTCTTTGTACAGGCTGTGACTTTCTACCTACAACATTCTTCTCTCCCATGCTCCACCATAGTTATCTGGTTCACAGCTTCATATTCTTTGGGTCTCAACTTATTTCCTTACAGAAGCCTTTCCTGCCTGATCATTCAAGCTAAAATAGGTCTCCCTACTACACTCATAACCCCCTTTCTTCTTCCTGATAATGCTTATCACATATTTGTAATTATTATATTCGTAGACTAGTTTTATGTGTTTCTTCCAGTAATTAGACTACACTCCACTGAGTAGGGACTATATTGTTTGTATGCTCCGTCCTTCATATAATGCTTGACATTTAAAATATTACAGAAAAACTGTTAAATGAATTAAAAGCCAACAAATAAATGCCTTGGAAGCAAATGTTATTGCCTAGAGGCAGTGTAGAGTAAGAAAGGGTGTTTTATATTTAAGAGACAGACAGATGAGCCCACAAAGGACACTACTACCCATACTATTACTATGGTACTTTTCGGGCCATTTATACTGCACTGCATATCTTCTGCATTAAATTGTGAATTCCTGGAATGGACTGCTGCAATCAGACAGTCTTGGTTGTAAATCTAGGTGATGCCACTTCCTAGATAGTTACGCCTTGAGCAAGTTGATTCAGTAGATCTAAGTCTCAATTACAAAATGAGAATAAATAAAATCTACTTCATGGGATGGCTACAAGGAGTAAATAACATACGGAAAATATTTTAGCAAAATATCAAGACATAACAAATGTTATGTTCTTTACATATCCATATTCAGTAGAATTTCATCTTTCTCACTCAGAGAGTATGTTCTAATATCAGTAAGGCATAAACTGAATACAGCCAAGTTATTCTTTCCTTCCTAAATTGCCCATAAAACACACATACATGGTTTTGTGTATACAACTTCTCTTGAGTATAGGAAGAATAGGAATGAGTATCTGGGAACTTTCTAGGCCAATGAAAATGTCATATATATCTTGGTGTGTGTGGTGGTTACCCAGATGTAACTAGTGAAAACTGAGCACAGTGGCTCATACCTATAATCCTAGTTCTCTGAGGCTGAGGTGGGAGGATCCCAAGGCCAGGAGTTTGAGACCAGCCTGAGCAAAAGCAAAACCCTGTCTCTACCAAAAATAGAAAAAATTAGCCGGGCATGGTGGCGTACACTTGTACTCCTAGCTACTTGGGAGGCTGAGGCAGGAGGATCACTTAAGCCCAGAACTTTCAGGTTGCAGTGAGCTATGATGACGCCACTGCACTCTACCCAGGGTGAGACAGTGAGACTCTGTCTCAAAAAAAAAACCTGACTGAGCTGTATACTTATATGAGCTGTGTACTACATGCAATTTACTCAGTTTATTAAAAAAAAAAATCAACAAGACTTTTTATACAAAAGTTCACAATAGCATTATTCATAACGGCCCCAAAGTGGAAACAATCTACATGTCTATCAACTAATGAGTGAATAAAATGTGGCATATCCATACATATGACAGAATACTATGCAGCAATAAAAAATACAGTACTGATACATGCTACAACATGTATGTACCTTGAAAACATTATGTTGTAGGAAAGAAGTCAGTCACAAAAGACTACATATTGTATGATTTCAATTGCATGAAATGCCTGGAATAGGCAAATCTATATGACAGAAAGTAGACTGATGGTTGCCTAAATGTGGGGGCGGGGGGCAAAGAAGGGAGTGACTGCTAAAAAGTATGAATTTTCTTTTTGGGGTGATGAAAAATGTCCTAAAGATTGTAATGATAGTTGCATAACTCTGCAGATATACTAAAAACTATTGAATTTCATGCACAATTTAAATAGGTGAATTCAAGTTATTTTTTAAAACCAACAAAACTGAACTATGAAAATAAACACATATCACTTTAACTTTATTTACTACCTTCAAAACCAAACAATAAAATTTAAAAGTACAATAGATGAAAAAAGCATAACTTTCAGACAACTGAGCTAGACTAAGAGTAAGAAAGAAAGGATATTTCTGTCAGTAGGGACAACACAAGCAAACTCAACCTGGGACATCTACCTAGCTACCCCATACAAATCTCCACCCAGCCTGACATCCCTAAGGAAGGATGCCCATATTCTCCCAAAGAAGATAACAAATGGACTTAGAGCAATACTAAATATCAGGCATCAGAGTCTTAAGAAAATTGACAGAAAGTAGATTAGCCTGGGGTTGGAGGGTGAATGGGGGATAAACTATAAACTGGTATAAGGGAGGTAACCATCCCTACTGTGGCGATGGTTGTACAACTAGATAAATGTACTAAAAATCACCAATTGTCACTGAAAACAGGTGACTTTTATGGTACATAAATTATACTTCAATAAAGTTTAAAAATACAAGGGAAAAGGGCCCCTGATCTGTACAATTATAAAACACAGATCAAATAAAAGACGTATATTAACTCTTCAAATTAGGAAAAACCATTCTTTTAAGCATTGGTTAATCTCTAACAACTTTCTACCATCCCTGGGTGTAGCAAACTATCACACATTAAAAAGAGCTCTCTTCATATTTTTATAATAACTTTAAAAATAAATAATATCACTAGTATCAATCTTTATCTCAAAAACCCCAAAAAACCCTTAAACACTTTAACATTTGGGTTAATTGTGGTATTATTGTTAACAGTTTAGCAAGCATCAATATAGGCCTCAGAAGATGCTACAACAGATCTTTTATGTGAATCAAAGTATAAATGTAACTTCTGGATGCTGGTACTAACTAATCATAGGCCCAGTTCCCTCTTAAGCTTTCTGATTCTAGCACTCAGAGAACCAGGAGAACTGAAGCAACAGTCATTATACATCATTAATTAGGGTTAAAACTCCCAAAATTCAAGTTTAAAAGCTCCTAGCCATAACAATAAACCACCTTTCTAGACAACTTTGAAGCTTCTCATTATCTGTCATCAGCCCAGATAATTTCAACATTCACCCTTAATCCATTTCATCAAAATTCTTCAACAATTCCAGTGCCATTTTTTATCTCCTTTAAGTCCACACCCCTTACTGTGGTACCAGATATTACAGAGAAAAAAGGTAATATATAAAGCTACATTGGAGGATTAATACTAATTGGACTATTCATAATAAAATTTCAAGTTAGACCCTAAAGGATATAAACCTAGAGATGAGGAGAAAAAATACTAAATAGGAAAAGTAGTATGGGTTATGTATGTTAAAGAGATTATTAGAAGAATGAAATGGAATGGTAAAAGAAAAATGAATAAACTGTGACATTAAGATCTAACACATTGAGCTTTGAGTCAGTAACGAGTAAGAAAAATAAAAGAGAAAAAAAAAAGATCGAACACGTGAACTTTTTTGAAAGTTTTTACATGATCAGATCTATGCTGTAGGAAGATGAGGTCTTAAAGCAGCATGAAGGATGTAATTCAAGGACTTACTATAAAACATGAATGAAAAACTATTATTGCAACAGGTAGTAGTAATAGGCCTGAAAAACCTACTGCTTCTTTTCTACTTCACAGGTGGCTTCCATACTGCTTACTCTGCCCCCTCAGAATGTCTTTAACTTTACAAGACAGGAAAAAGAAGAAAAGCACACACATTTACATCAACAAATTCCCCAACACCATCACCCCTTTAACTTACAATCTTAACTTGACCCCTTACTAGCATTCCACTCAATAACCCTGTTATCAGAAATTGCTTTCCCCAAGGTTACCAATTCTTTAAAGGCTTTTTACCCCCAGAAAGTCTTCAGTTTGCTTTAACCTCTCTGATTTAGAAATGTCAATATCTGTTTATTTTTCTAATAGCTTTTTACTTATTTACAAAAGTAATTCATGCTCAGTGGTAGAAAATTTACAAAATCTATGTAAGAAAAAGGAAACTAACCACAATCAACCTTCTTACTTGAAATTCTCTTTTTCTGGCTTCTTCCCTACTTTTATGCACAAAATCTCCAGCCTCCTTTTTCAGATGTCTCTGAAAGTCCCTAAAATGGGCATGGCCCAAAGTTTAGCCCTCTAGTCCATCCCACACCTCTGGATCATACTTCCTTCTCTCTAATCACCTGCAGGAAAAAAAAAATCACTTTTCCATTGCTGCTTTCTCTTCTAAACTTCAGTTCCACATTCCAATTGCCTGCTAGACTTTTTTTACTTGATGTTTACCAGCACCTAGACTTAAACCTTAACTCGTGTTTCCCTCAAAATCAGTTTCCCCTCTGGATCCACATTTTCCAATGCAATCACCTAATGTCAGTATCTTTTTAAAAAGCTTACTCTTCAAGACCATAACTTTTTATACTTTCTCTCCACTGAAATACAATCCAAGAGACCTTCAATTAGCTGATGCACTTTAGACCATTCATAAGGAAGAAAGAAGAGGCTTAAGGACACTGTGATATCAGATTTTTACATAAAATTGTGAATACAACCAGGTAATTTCAAGATCCAAACAATTTCTAACATTCCCTTTTTAGTAAAGAATTTGACAAAGGCAAATTCTACTTTATCTAAGTGAAAAAGGCAAATTCATCTACTTTATCTAAGTGAAATAAGAGGCACAGAGAGGTTAAGTCATCAAAGTAGTGAATCAGGACCAGGCTGTGCTTTTCATTGTGCTCTCCTGCTTTCATTAAATAACAGTAATACTTACAAGTTTTTCAACTAAGGAATTTTTAAAAACTTCTTTATTATAAATTATTTGAGGACCAAAAGAAAAATCCCACTTTAAATCAGACTCAACAATGTGCCACTGACAGAAACAATAAATAAAATTACATATCTATCTCCTATATCTGAAAAAGAAAATCATTGTTTTCTTACAATTTTTTTTGACACAGGGTCTTGCTCTGTGGACCAGTCTAGAGTACAGTGACATTGTCATAGCTCATTGCAACCTCAAACTCCTGGGCTCAAGCGATCCTCTTGCCTCACTCAGTCTCCCAAGTAGCTGGTAGTACAGGCATGTGCCATCATGCCTAGCTAATTTTTCTATTTTTTGTAGAGTCGGGGTCTCGCTACATTGCTCAGACTGGTCTCAAAGTCCTGGCTTCAAGTGATCCTCCCACCTTGGCCTCCCATAGGATTAAAGGCATGAGCCACCTTGCCCAGCCTTCTTACAAATATTAATAAAGCATTATCATCTGGGTCCAGTGGCTCATGCTTATACTCCTTCCTAGCACTCTGGGAGGCCAAGGCGGGAGGACTACTTGAGTTCAGGAGTTCCAGACCAGCCTGAGCAAGAGCGAGATCCCATCTCTACTAAAAATAGAAAAATTAGCCAGGCATCATGGTGTGCACCTGTAGTCCCAGCTCCTCAGGAGGCTGAGGCAGGAGGATCGCTTGAGCCCAGGAGTTTGAGGTTGCAATAAGCCATGATGACACCATTGCACTGTAGCCCGGGCGACAGAGGGAGACTGTCTCAAAAACAAACAAACAAAATATAGTTATTATCTTTCTTTCAGATCTGTTAACACACTATGTCACTGAAAAACTTCCTAACAGCCAAAGTATCTAGGGACTTTCCCTCTCCCAAATCCAGAACAGTATCTACTTCCCAACATTCCTAGATAAGGAATGTTATCTACTCAAACTACTACTCTGGTCTTCCAAAAATATACACTAAATCCTCAAATATTTGCTTAATTTCTAAACATGCCAAGTTATCCTACAAATGCTATTATTGTGTACTCTTACAGACCTAAAATTTTCATTAAGCATTTTATAAGTCCTTTAATAAAACAAAATAAACCATTTATAAATAGGTATATCACATACATCAGTAATAGTTAACTATTTGCGATGATCCTAAAAGTGATTCAGGGTAGTGTGAGTTGAAAAGATAAACACAAAATATCAAGAAACTTATCAAAACCAAATCCACTTACTTTTTCACATAAAGCATGTGAATAAGCAACACTTCTGCCCACATAATCATTTTATAGCACACTCAGCTTTGGAACTGAAGGTTTAAATGGCTACTAGGTAAGGCTTCTAATTTCACTTAGGGCATTTTTCTTGGCTACATGTATAACACAGGAGGGAATACTGACGCTGAGATCACATCTGCCTTAACCAAAGTCAGATTTAATGGTTTCCTCATCCAAAACTTATACATAGCTCAATTATAGTACTGACCACATGTATTGAGAGGGCCAGTGACATGGTGATTATGGAGCTCTAGAATTCTAGGCAAGAATCATGAGTTTCTTTGCATCTACTTCTAAATACTTAGCTCCATGCCTAGCACACAGCCATTTGCTGTTAAATGGACCAGACTGAGAACTATTATTCAGAATAAATATTTCAAAAAAAATTTCCTAGTATTACATTTAAAACTTCAGTTCAAACGTAAGCTTCACAAGAGCCAGGACTTTCTCTTGTGAACAGTGTTGGATCCTCAGCATCAAGGATAATACCTGCTACATCATAGGAACTCATTTTTTTTTCAAATATGTTTTAAATATCAGAAACAATTATATGTTAAGTGTCAACTCTCAGCTAACCTCTGGGGGTTAAAAAAGAAATAGATTCTGATCTAAAGATTTTATTCCCACTGGAGCTAAACAAGTTCAAAATCAGTGAATTTTTAGAGTAGAAGGGACAGTTTGCAATCACCCAGTTCAAATAAAATTAAAGTAAAATAAAATGTAAGGGATAATGTAAGATTAGGTGTTAAAAAGATGAGTTGTAAGTTAACACAGTACCACAAAAAGTTAGAGTAGGGAAAGGTCAACATAAGCTGGAATATGAGGAAAACCTTCCTGGAAAAAATGGCATTTAAGATGGGTTTGATGAGATTTAAGGATAGGAAAATTTTAGTTGTAGATGAAGAGCTTAACAGAGCTTAAGCAGCACGAGTAAAGTATTGCACATAGAAAGGTTTGCACAGAAGAACACTGGCAGCTAAAGCAGGAAGAAGGCCAAGAGATTATTGTCTATTTTAATAATCTGCCAAAAATCTTCAGATGTTTTATCCTTATCTTACAAATGAAGAAACAAGCATTTCTGTGTCTGTGTGTGCACGCGTGTAGGAAGACTTTGTATCCCAAGACCAAATAGTCTCTGAAACATCATAAACACTCAATTGTTTACTGAGTGAATGAATACTAAATGTCACATATTTTAGATTACCTAAACAAAACAAAGTACTTCAAAAATTCCACTTCTAAACATATACAAGTCAATTAATCTCCAAAGTATAGCATTTAATTGAGGTGACAGCTGTAACACAAATCTTTTTAAAGATTCAAAGATGAGTATTCTTAACATCTCAATTATTCAAGTTCTTATTTCTTTCTTCATTCAACAAACATTTACTGAGAATCTATTATGTGCCAGGCACTGTTCTTATAATTGTGCCAACTTTCATGTTATGATAATGCTACCTACTAGTGATCCCAGTGTCCAAAGCTTCATTTTTCACTGAGATGTACAACTACTAAGATAGCAGACTGAAGTAGGAAAAAATTTGTTTAGCACCTTGAATTTGTTAATCAACTGGCACACATGCAGTAGTTCAAGATAATATGGAGGACTTGGTAGGTGCCAAACACTTTCGTAAATTTTTTTACATGCATCACCCCACTCAATCCACATAATACAATGACATAGATACCAGTACTATTTTCAGTATATAATAAAACTGGTGCTTAGATGTTAAATAACTTTCCCAAGATCCCTCAGCTAGTACAGAACCCTTTAGTAGTTAAAGTAAATAAATAAAATGGCTAAAGGGCTTTCAATTTTATTTCCAAGAACACTTGTACCTTTCAATTGCCTTCTCTAACCTTCAAGGCAAAGTTTGCTATAGGAAGATATTTAGTACTGACAATGGGATCCAAAGTTATAACAGTGGTCCAAAAACAAAAAAGAAACGCATCAAAACACAAACATACTACAGAGTAAGTCAGTGGGGAACACTAAGTGAAATGTATCTTGAAAATACTTGCCAAAAACACAGTCCTCACTGAGGTCCCTAACAGTCTAATAAAATTTTCTTAATTTTATCTATAAGTAATAATAAAAATAAATACCCCAAAAGTCCTCAACATGGGAGTGGTATAATAGTGATAAAGCCCATACTGTTCTCTATTATTATAGGAAGTCCATAAATAAAGCCTAACATCAGCAAATCAATGAATAATGGTAACAAAAGATAAAAACTCCTGATCTCATGAAACTTAAAATTATAGTGGGGAGAACAAAAATAAGGAACCACCACACCCAGCCTATAATCCCAGCTACTCAGCAGGCAGAGGCAGGATTGCTTGTGGCCTGTAATAGCCACTACACTCCAGCCTGGGCAACACAGCAAGACACCCATCTCTAAAATAAATTTTTTTAAAAATTGGCAAAACATGTATGATAAATCAGTGCTATAGAGAAAAATAAATAAGTGAAGGGAGGTGGGGAGTATGGCAGTCAGGGAACTCTTCAGTGATGACGAGACATTTGAACAGGGACGGAAGGAAGTGAGAGAACAAGTCAGGGAGATTACTGAGTTCCAAGCATATATAACAATTAAGTGTAAAGGCTCTGAGGCAGGAGCACTGTTCTGTTTAGAAGCTATCTACATTATAAATACTTTGATAACATTTACACAATTTTTTACAGAGTTAGTGATTACATCACTCAGCAAAGAGATTCAGTCAAATGTCAATGATCTTTTTTCTTTTAACTAAATGAACCAAAATGCAGCTTCAGTAGAATAAGAGATATCACAGAATGATTCCTTCACCTATCTTCTCCAAAGCAAGAGCCTCCCAGAAATAAACTGGTACTTCCTCATCCTTACTATATTTAAGAGTTATCTGGGAGCTGTTTCCTCAACCAAAGTTCTGCCACAAGAAAGTCAAAACAAAAAATATTTAAATGGAAGAAGGGAGGGGCAAAGCAGTGTATTAAAATGGAATAAAAATTAGAGATAAAAGTAAACATTCTATTAGAAAAGTTACCTTAGGAAAATTACTAAAAAATCTAGGTGTGTAATAATTGAAAGAAATGTATAAAATGTAAATAGCTAATAATTACAGAAATACAGGTCACAAAACAAATTTTGACAGAAAAGATTAGCAGTGTTGACTGTTCCATAGTATTCCAAAACAGCAGCTTAATGGTTAAGTTAAAAAGGCTTTGAGGCCGGGCTCGGTGGCTCACAAGGTGGCTCACGCCTGTAATCCTAGAACTTTGGGAGAGGCGGGTGGATCGTTTGAGCTCAGGAGTTCAAGACCAGCCTGAGCAAGGAGACCCCATCTCTACCAAAAATAGAAAGAAGTTATTTGGACAGCTAAAAATATATAGAAAAAATTAGCCGGGCATGGTGGCACATGCCTGTAGTCCCAACTGCTTGGGAGGCTGAGGCAGAAGGATTGCTTGAGCCCTGGAGTTTGAGGTTGCTGTGAGCTAGGCTGACGCCACGGCACTCTAGCCCGGGCAACAGAGTGAGACTCTGCCTTAAAAACAAAAACAAAAAACAAAACAAACAAACAAAATAGTATTGAATAGTATTTTGATCAATTCTATTACAAAAACTAGCTTGTGAAATATTTACTCCAGGTCTTTATTACAAGATGTTAATGCATATAACATTAACAAGACACGTAATACCTGCTAGAGGAATAATGAATTTCAAATTTTCAGGAATTATCATTTATCCAATTTTCATATGTGGGAAACAACTCTTTCAAGCAGTAATTTTTAAAAATAATTACAAGCAAGTATATTTAGTCAAAATAATGAGCTATTAGATTAAAGTCATGGTAGAAATCACCATGACTAAACTTTTATGTGTTCTAGATTTACAACTATATTAATACCTCATAAGCAAAATGTTTATCTTAACCCATGTCTATCACAAAATAAAAACAAAACGTAATCCAGAACTCCCTCCATAGTTTAGTAACTGCTCAAAGTAGGAATTTGTTTCAATTTACTATTTTATATCCAAAAGAAATCTAAGCTCCTCCCAAGGTGACTTTGAGTCTAAGAATTTGACCATGTAATCATCAGTCTTAGTATAATAATGGTCTCATTTACATATAAAATAGAATTAACTTTTTATTTTGAAATAACTTCACATTTAATTTGTCTAAACTCTGTCTTCTTGAACTGTAAGTTCCATAAGGTCAGGGATCTCTAGTACAGCACTTTAAATTGAAAATGTACAATTAGTAATATTACTGCTGTTTCTGGTAAGATATAAATAACGTTTTTAAATTATCTACCTACCAGCTAAGAGAATCATTTTATAAAATAATTGAATTTCTATTTTAAAATGGGACTTCTTAAGCTAAAAAAATGTATACTATTCTCTAACACTAGATATAGTTATGAAAAAAATGTACACTAAACCTCACCAAAGCTGCAGATTCAGTAGTACACTAAAAGACAGTAACTGGCATAGAAGTTACTGCAGCCCTTTTAAGAAGGCTTTAAAATAGTGATCATTAATATATAAAACTGCAAAAGTTTAAAAACGATGCTAAATATAATACAATAAAATATCTAAGTAATAAAGCTGTTTTCCAAGGGGTGGTCCCCAAAAAATATGATGTAAAAAGAAACTAACCCTCAGTGAATGCAATATCTGAATTGACACGGAGCTTAGCACGTTTCAAGGCATTCAGACTTACATTATCTCACTTGACTGTCACAGGATCCTTATGGCATAATTTTATGAATGGGAAGCTCAGGATCAAGAGGTTAAGCGACTTGCCCAAGGTCACTCAAGAAATCAGTGGTGCTGCTATACCTAGAAGGGTGCACTTCACCTGACCCTTTGCACTACATTACCTAACGTCCCCAACTGGGCATTATGACAGTAGAAGATCAAGGATCAGATTCATGTAAGTACCCGGCAACTACCCCTGCTCTGCCGAGGCGTGGACTTGCCTCTGAAAGCTTTCCCTAACTGCTCAGTGAGAGAGGAGGAAGTTGTGCCCGCGAGACAGGCCACAGATCAGCCCAGCGAAGTGACAAGGCTGACAAGCGCAGCTCCCCGCGGACCAGTCTGCATTCCCAGGAGCCCCTCCAGACCAGGCGCCGGCGAGACTGGTCATGAACCGTCTTGAAAAACCTCCCAGTGAGTTTCGCCCCCTCCTGGGCGCAAGGAACGAGCTTGAGAATGAGCCAGAGGGCGGCCGGCCACCCGAGCCGGCCATGTGTCCAGCCCGTCACGCCCGCCTCGCCTCAGCCGGTTCCTCATGCCTCGACCGCAGCCAGAGGCCCAGCTCAGGATCCGACGTAAAGGAAGCCTTGGCGGCAACCACCACCACCGCACCACACCGAGGCTCCCCGGCGTGGCACTCGCCGTCAGACCTCCGCCCCACCCCTCCAGCTGGGCCTCTCACGACGCCGTCCGCGCCTCTGGCCAGTTCCCGGGGCTCGGCCTGCCACAGTCTGTCTGCCCGCCCGCCGCCGCCACCGCCGGCCCGGCGTCCTTACTTCATTTAGCTGGCGCTCCGCGGCCTCACGCAGGGCTGGGTCCATGGTGCCCCGCAGGGCCTCGATAATGGTATTGGGGTCCATCGCAGCGCGGACTCGATCAAACCAGGAGCTCAGAAGCTACTGGGCCAGGAATAGCGCCACTCAACTGCGCACATGGACACGCCGCGCTCCGCAGCGGCAACCGGCGCGAAAGGAAAGAGAAGCGCCAAGGCCCCGGATAGAACCTCTTCGCCCCGGCGTGGAGGCGGGAGATGCTCCGGCTACTTCCTGTCAGCGCGCCCGCGGAGCACCTTGGGAGATGTAGTCCACAAACGCGGCTTGCAGCCCACGTGGCTGTCTGAGCTATCGCTCCACAGAAGTCTTTCTATTCAAAAAGGAAAAATGTTCAAATTCCACAGAAAGAAAATTAAAACAATCAATTACAAATGTTTCACATAATATGTGTATGGGGAACATAAAGGGAATCTGATGCAATGTGTGATGCAATTCATTGCTAGTGGCTGTGTAATCGAAGGAAAGTTTTTGAAAAGCAATTTGACACGTGTTTCTGTATGCCATAAAAATGTATATACTCTTTGACCCAGTAATCCCATTTCATCCTAAGGAAATGACACAGAAGATTAAGTGATCTTTAAGTATGAAAGGTATTTATCATACTACATATTTGTAATTACCAAATAAATACTGAAATTATGGCTTTTTATTGAGTATTCCAAGTTTAGCTGGGACTTTATATAAATGACCTCCATGTGCAGAGTAAAGCATAATCCCTATTAAATCTCACCTTCTTAGCCAGGCGCTGTGGCTCGCACCCGTAGTCCTGCCTACTTGGGAGGCTCAGGCAGGAGAACCATTTGAGTGAGACCAGGAGTTGGAGGGTTCAATGCGTTATATAATAGGACCTGTGAAGAACCACTGCATTCCAGCCTGGTAAACAGAGAGAGAGATCATGTCTCAAAAAAAAAAGAAAAAAAAAAGCAGAAGACAAACAAAAAAAACAAAACAAAAAAATCTGATCTTTTTAAAAGCAAAGAAACAGTTTCAGAAAGTTAAATAAGAGGTTCAAACATAAGATATCTGTTTCAAACTTTTCATTCTCTCAACTGAATCACTCTGCCTCTCAAGAAAAATGTCAAACAATATGGAAATAGTTAAGCAAATTACAAGAATCCAGTCAATTAAATACTTCGCAGCCTTTAAAAATTACAAATATATATTTTGTAGCAACAGGAAAGCATTTATGTCAGGATACAGCTTTGTAACATGGACAAATACTGGAAAGCAAAGCTAGCAAATGAAAATGATTTTCTAGGCTGCTGGCTCATGCCTGTAATCCTAGCACTCTGGGAGGCCAAGGAGGATCCCTTGAGGTCAGGAGTTGGAGACCAGCCTGAGCAAGAGCAAGACCCTTCATCTCTACTAAAAAATACAAAGAAAAATTAGCTGGGCAACTATAAACAGAAAAAATTAGCCGGGCATGGTGGCACGTGCCTGTAGTCCCAGCTACCCAGGAGGCTGAGGAAGGAGAATGGTTCAGGCCCAGGACTTTGAGGTTGCTGTAAGCTAAACTGATGCCACAGCACTCTAGCCCAGACAGCAGAGCAGGACTTGGTCTCAAAAAAAAAAAAAAGATTTTCTAAGATAGTGAGATTTGGGGTAATGTCCTTTCATATCTGTTATTACTGGGTAATAAACTTTATAAACAGATATGATTAATTGTAACATTCAAATACAATTTGTTAAATGATCACTTATTGGTTTGGGGTTTTTGTTTTGTTTTGTTTTGTTTTTGAGACAGAGTCTCACTCTGTCTCCCCAGGTAGAGTGCAGTGGCATCATCGTAGCTCACTGCAACCTCAAACTCCTGGGCTCAAGCCCACTAACTTCTCTACTTTTAGTAGGGATAGGGTCTCAGTCTTGCTCAGGCTGGTCTCAAACTTGTGAGCTTAAGCAGTCCTCCCACCTAGCCTCCTGTAATCACAGAGTGCTAGGACTACAGGTGTGAGCCACCACCCCAGGCCTGTTTTTGTTTTTGAGACAGGCTCTTGCTCTGTTGCCCTGGCTAGATAGAGTGCAGTGATGCCATCATAGCTCACTGTAACCTCAAACTCCCGGGCTCAAGCAATTCTCTTGCCTTAGCCTCCTGAGTATCTGGGACTAGCCACCACACCCAGCTAATTTTTAAAAAAAATTTTTTTGTAGAGACAGGGTCTCTCTGTAGCCCATGCTAGCCTCAAGTGATCCTCCTGCCTCGGCCTCCCAAAGTGCTAGAATTACAGGCACAAGCCACTGCACAAGGCCCACTTATTATTTTTAGTTTACAGGGGGAAAAAAAGGGAAAGAAAGAAAAAGCAAGCAAGAAAGGGAGGCACACAAAAGCCTTTCCCTCAAATAGTGGGCTTTTTAAAATTAATACCTCTTATAAGCCAGCCACTGTGCCTGGAAGCGAGGTGTAATCATTCCTAATTTACAAATGAAGAACCCAAGGCTCAGAAAGGCTATTTAAATTGTGAAAAATCATGAAGTTTTCATAATAATAACCTGTAGAAAGCTCCATCATTGTACTAATACAATCTGTCTAAGAATTTTCCTCTCCCTGCCCCACGTCCCAAATAGAGGGCCTTAAAAACATTATGTTTTATTCACCTTTGTATCCTTATCTACCACAGAGCTTGAATGTCTAGTAGGAAGTTCAGTAAATACTTTAGTCAATAAATGAAGAAAAGAATGAACAAACTAGCGGTGACTTATAGGTGGCTAAGCCAGAACTGAAACTTCATCCTTCATGATTCCAAAACCAGTCCTTTTACAATATTATATATCTATTTTGGATTCCAGAATTGACTTATATATCATGGAATTGTGAAGATTATAGCAAAGCACAATGTATGCAAAAGAACCTGGCACATAAAAGGTGGTCCAAAAATGTTAATTCTCTCTCCCTGAAACTGAGAAGGAGAAGAAGTGGCAGTGAAAAAGATGGTTCTTAAGTTATAGTCCTGGGGACTAGGAGCCAGCAAAGCTTGCTACAGCTGGAGTGGGGTGGATGTCTCTTCCTTAAGAGAGAACAGAGCACGCCGGGTACAAGACCCGGTCAGGGAGGCAGAGTTCCTGTTTCCACAAAAGGAGATTGGCCCCAAGACCATTCAGGGGCTAGCTGGTAGAATGATTAGCACACACACATTATTTATAGATTTAATTTTATTTTGTTGGCCGGGCGAGGTGGCTCACGTCTGTAATCCTAGTACTCTGGGAGGCTGAGGCAGGCAGATTGTTTGAGCTCAGGAGTTCAAGACCAGCCTGAACAAAAGTGAGACCTCGTCTCTACCAAAAATAGAAAAAATTAGCCGGGCATAGTGGTGCATGGCTGTAGTCCCAGCTACTTGGGAGGCTGAGGCAGAAGGATCGCTTGAGACCAGGAGTTTGAGGTTGCTGTGAGCTGGGCTGACGCCACGGCACTCAAGCAGGTGCAAGACAGTGAGACTCTGTCTCAAAAAAATAAATAAATAAATGATAATTTTATTTTGTTAAACTAGTGCCACAGAAAATGTGACATATAACTGGAAATTTCATTGTGAACTCCTCTATAGCAGGGACTGTGTTTATCTTTTTGTGGCAGACACAGAAATGAGTGGGTGCTCAATAAATAAATGAGAAGATTAAAGGGAAAAGTGTTTTGTTAGGCCAGTCTTAATTAAGTAAACTCACTGCACCTCCCAATCCCAGCACCTAGCCAACATAGTTACCTCCTTGGGCAAGGTTAAGGTTGAGGAATTCAGAAAAGTATAAAACAGTTTCAGAGCTGGTTTCAAGCTAGGATGGAATTAGACAAAAATAAAGAAGAGATAAGGAAAAATACTGGGTGATTTGGTTAATGGATCTTATAAATAGCCATTCTGTAGTTCAAACAGAAAAAGCATCTCTATCTACGGCCATACCACCCTGAATGTGCCTGATCTCGTCTGATCTCAGAAGCTAATAAGCAGGATAGGGCCTGGTTAGTACTTGGATGGGAGAAAAAGCATCTCTGTCTGCAAGTAAGAGAGTGGAAAGGGGTGCTTGGGAAGTGACCATAATAGTTATAATATAAGAGAATGGAAAGAATTAGTCTTCCCTTTACAGCCCTCCATTAGAGGCTTTTGTGGTTGGATGTCAATGATGAGATCCTTGATGATAAGTACTTAGAGCACCCAATAGCATCTTAGAGCCCAAGCTGATCTGTATGAGGTGACTGGATTCTGTAAAGAAATCCTGTAATTACTGAAACCCCACATCCTATATTTCCTGTGCTATACCTATTTCAAATCTCAAAAACATTTTAGACAAAATTTTTCATAGAATTTAGTTTTTTTCAATAAAGGTAATCATTGTATTTGTAAATAAGTGATACATGGAATTCATTTTTACAACTTGGAAAGATTTTTACTCTAAACAATTCAAAATGTATGCATAAAAAACATAGAAGCTAAGAAAAGAGTTACCAATTCTATCTGAGGCATTTAAAAAACTGTGCTGCCTTGGTTAAAACTTTTTTTCACTGGCTCTGAGTTCTTTTTTCTTTCTGTAAAATTAGTAAATAGTCCCATTGCAAGCTACCAAAATTATTCTGAGGATCAAACAAGATTTAAAAGTGCTTTGTAACTATAAAGCTCCGTATAAATATAAATTATTATTGGTGGTCAGGAAAGGGCTGAGGAGAAAGGAAGGTAAGATGGCAAGGAAGAAGAGTTTTTTAAAAATGAAGAAACAGGGACTTTCTGCAGAATATTGTTCCCAGTAGCTGTGAGTCTGCATGTTCAGCAGCTTGATACCATATGTGTATAAAACTTAGTATATGCAAAGGAAAGATAAAAGACAATCTTGTCCATCTCTGCAAGGTCAACAACAAAAAAAGAATGAAAAAGAAGAAAAAGACAATCTTATACTGAACCTTGTCACTAAAGATCACTTTATCATTACATTTCTTTTAAGTACACTGATTTACATAAAATTGAAATTAACATCCTAAATGATATAAAAAATTTTAAAGATCAACTTTCTCAAGATATAATTTGCATACGATAACAGGCAGTCATTTTAAGCTTACAGTTCAATAAGTTTTCACAAAGGTATTATATCAATGTAACATCACCATAATCAACATATGACGTATCTCCATCATCCCTTTTCCCAGTCAATCCACATATGCCCAGCCCCAGGCCACAGACAACCACTGATGTGCTTTTGGTCCTTACCGATTAGAGTTGTCTTTCTTAGAGTTTCATATTAATAGAATCATTCAATAAGTACTTTTCCTGTCTGGCTTTTTCACGTAGCATAATGTTTCTGAGATTATTTTGAGATGTCAAGTATATCAGTAGTTCCCTTCTTCTTGTTGCTAAATGGCAGTCCATTGACTTGATATACAATAATTACCCATTCATCTGTTGACGAATATTTGGGTCATTTCCAGTTTTTAGCTACTTTGAATAAAGCTGACATGTATATTTGTGCAGATATGTATTTCTCTGGTAAGTAGCTGGGAGTGGAATGGCTGGTTTACATTGTAAATATATATATGTAACTTTGTAAGAAACTGGCAAAGTATTTCTCAAATTGGTTGTACAATTTTACATTCCACCAACAATTTATGGGCATTCTGTTGTTCCACATCTTCACTAACAGTTGGAATTCTCAATCTCTTTAAGTGTATCCAGGGGAGTGGATATGTATTGGTATGTCATTCACAATATGTATTTCTCTGATGACTAATGATGTTAAGCATCATTTCGCATGCTTTTGGCCATTTGTACCATCTTTTGTAAAATGTCTGTTTCAATCTTTTGCCCATTTCTAAACCTGGATTATTTCCTTCCTGTTATTGAGTTGTGGGAAACTCTGAATATGATTCCTTTTGTCAGATTTCTGTATTGTGGCTATTTTCTCGCACTCTCTGTCTTGTTTTTTCGTTTTCTTTTTTTTTTTTAATTTCTTTTTTTCTTTTTTGAGACAGAGTCTCGCTCTGCTGCCTGGGCTAGAGTGCCATGGCGTCAGCCTTGCTCACAACAACCTCAGACTCCTGGGCTCAAGTGATCCTTCTGCCTCAGCCTCCTGAGTAGCTGAGACTACAGGTGAGCACCACCATGCCCAGCTGATTTTTTCTATTTTCAGTAGTTCTTGGCTAATTATTTCTATTTTTTAGTAGTGACAGGGGTCTCAATCTTGCTCAAGCTGGTCTCGAACTCCTGACCTCAAGTGATCCTCCTGCCTCTGCCTCCCAGAGGCATCACATTGCCTGACTTCAAATTATACTACAAGGGTACAGTAACCAAAACAGCATGATACTGGGATAAATGTAGACACATAGATCAATGGAACAGAATAGAGAATTCAGAAATAAAGCCACATACTTACAGCCAACTGATCTTTGACAAAGTCAAAAAGAACACATACTGGGGAAAGGATGCCCTTTTCAAAAAATGATTCTGGGAAAATCGATTGCCATACGCAGAAGAATGAAACTGGATCCTTGTCTCTCACCATATAAAAAAATCAACTCAAGATGGAATCAAGACTTGAATGTCAGATCCAAAACTATAAAAATATTAGAAGAAAATCTAGGGAGAAGTCTTCTGGACATTGGTCTAGGCAAAGAATTCATGACCAAGACATCAAAAGCAAAGACAACAAAAATAAAAATAGATAAATGGGACTTAATTAAACTACAAAGCTTCTGCATAACAAAAGAAATAATCAACAGAGTGAACAGACAACCTGCGGAATGGGAGAAATTATTTGCAAACTATACATCTAACAGGATCCAGAATTTATAAGAAATCCCAACAACTCAACAAAAAACCCCAAATAACCCCATTAAAAAGTGAGCTAAGGACATGAGTAGATATTTTTCCAAAAGAAGACAAACAAATGGCCAAAAATCATATGAAAAAATATTCAACATCACTAATCATCAGAGAAATGCAAATTAAAACCACAATAAGATATTATCTTATACCAATCAGAATGGCTGTTATTACAAAGACAAAAAATAACATGTTGGCGAGGATGCAGAGGAAAGGGAACTCTTATACACTGTTAGTGGGAATGTAAATTAGTGCAACCTCTATGGAAAACAGTATGGCGATTTCTCAAAAAGCTAAAAATGGAACTACCATATGATCCAGCAATTCCATTACTTGATATCTTCCCAGAGGAAAAGAAATCAATATAACAAAAAGATATCTGTACTTGTATGTTTATTGCAGCACTGTTCACAATAACAAAGGTATGGAATCAACCTGTGTCCATTAGTAGAGAATTGGATAAAGAAAATGTGATATATATATACAATGGTATACTATTCGGCCATAAAAAAGAATGAAATCATATCTTTTGCAGCCACATGAATTGAAATGGAGACCATTATCATAAGTGAAACAACTCAGACACAGACAAACACCACGTTACCATTTATAAGTAGGAGCTAAATAATGTGTACACATGGAAGCAGAGGTGGAATGACGGATAATGGAGACTAGGAGGGGTAAGGTGGGGAGGTGTTGGAATGATGGGAGATTACTTGGCAGGTACAATGTGCATTGCTCCAGTGATAGATGCTCTGAAGGCCCTGACTTCACCACAATGGGCAATATATCGATATAGCAAAATTGCATTTGTATCTCATAAATATATAGAAATAAAAATAAATGGAAAAAAATTGGTTAAATGCCTATGTGTCCCTTAGTAATCCCTCCATTCTGACCTAGGCAAACACTGGTCAGATTTTTTTCACTGTGCATTTGATTGACTTCTACAGGTTTTCCATAGATTTTCTTTATCAGGTTGAAAAGTTCACTTTCATTCCTGATTTTCTTAGAATTTTTAATATGAACAGGGTGTTAAATTTTGTCAAATATTTTTCTACAGCTATTGATACCATCATATGGATTTTTTTCTTTATTCTGTTGATATTACTAATTATATTACGGTCATGTGTAACAATGGGAATATGCTCTGAAAAATGTGTCCTTAAGTGATTTCATTATTTTGTGAACATCACAGAGTGTAGTTACACAAACCTAGATTATATAGCCGATTGCTCCCAGGC
This sequence comes from Cheirogaleus medius, assembly GCA_008086735.1. Lineage (NCBI taxonomy): Eukaryota > Metazoa > Chordata > Mammalia > Primates > Cheirogaleidae > Cheirogaleus > Cheirogaleus medius. Next base: position 30,543,483 of record VBSM01001265.1, read on the forward strand.
TATAAACTTGTGTAGCATGTTACTGTACTGAATACCGCAGTCAATTGTAATACAGTAGTAAGTATTTGTATATCTAAACATAGAAAACGTACAGTAACAACATGGAATTATAATCTTATGGTGCTACCATCATTTATGTGGTCCGTTGTTGACTAAACTGTCATTTGGTGTATGACTGTAATTGATTTTTTCATGTTGCTTTCCTGGGATGAACCTCATTTGTTTATGGTGTATTATCATTTTTATATATTGCTGGATTTGATTTGTTAATTTTTTAAAGGATATTTGCATCGATCTTCATGAGGGAGATTGGTCAGTAGTTTTTTTTTTCTAAATGGCTCTACCTGATTTTAGTATCTGGGTAATGCTAGCCTCATAAAATGTGCTCCTTACTCTTTTAGTTTTTTGGGGGGGGGTTATTTTTTATCTTATTTTTTTAAAGTGATAGAGTCTTCCTGGGTTGCCAGGCTGGCCTTGAACTCCTGTGCTCAAGCAATCCTCCCACTTCAGCCTCCATCCTTTGTTTTTTGAAAGAATTTGTAGAGGACTACATTATTTCCTCCTTAAATATTTGGTAGAATTCAACAGAAAAACCATCTGATCCTTGGAGTTTTCTTTCTGGAAAATTTTTGAATTATGAATTTAATTTTTAACAGATATAGGACTATCAGATTTTCTAGTTTTTCTTAAGTCAGTTTTGGTAGTGTGTGTCTGTCAAGGAATTTGTCCATTTCATTTAAGTTGTCAAATTTATTGGCATAAAGTGGTTCATAATATTCATTTATTACTCTTTTAATGTTTGTAGTATCTGTAGTGATGTCTTCTCTTTCATTCCTGATATCAGTAACTTGTGTCACATTTTGCTTCTTCTTGCTAGGTCCAGTAATTTTTTACTGAATGTTGGATATTATGCATTTTATGTTGCTGAGTGAGTGAGTTTTCTTATCTTTCTTTAATGAATGTTGTCCTTTGTCCTGGCAGGCAGTTAAAATTGTTTGGAGTTTAGTCTGAGACCTTCAAATCTTGTTTAAACAATTTTAAGGGTACGTCTGTTAGCATTTTCTATAGGGATATTTTACTGTACAACTAAGGTGTGATCTTTTGGGAGTTTCTAATGATGCCCCAACTAATTAACAAGGTCTCTGTAGTCTAGTATCCCAGCTCTGTCAGAGTTCTAGGAACTAATTGTTGAGGTCACAAATTTTTTGGTTATTATTTATCCAAGATTTGAAGTTTTATCCTATGGATAAACATCTAAATATTTAGCAAAGTTTGAGGGGGATCCCATATAGATTTCTGGAGCTGGTTTTTTTTTTTTTTTTT
>VBSM01001265.1:30544905-30584873 GCA_008086735.1 Cheirogaleus medius
GCCTCCCAGAGAGCTAGGATTACAGGCGTGAGCCACCGTGCCCGGCCTGGAGCTGTTTTTCTGTGTACTCTCTCCTTTCAGAAACTCTACCCTGCTATCTCCATCCACAGCAGCCTCCTAAACTTCAAACTCTTTCTCCTTGACTCAGTGAGACCACAGTGCTCTTGATGGAAAGCACCTCCCTGCCATATGGTCCAGAATGAGAATTTGGACAGAAAACTGGGATAATTATAGGGCTTACCTCATTTGTTTTCTTTCTCTCATGGATCACAATCCTAATCTGCTTCTTATCTGATGTCTGAAAACAGTTGTTTCATGTATTTTGTCCAGTTTCTAGTTGTTTGTAACATGAGGTCTTCACTGTTACTCCACTTGATTGAAAGCAGAAGACTCTTTTTCACTTCTATGAGAAGGTAGATACTTTCATTATTATCTTAAGTATGTAGGGTAACCATGAGGATAAAAAGAGATATCACACATCAGATTTACACTTTTAACTCACAATGGAAAAGTTTTCTTTTATTTGCTCAATCCTAACATGGTAGAGATATGCTACTTACTTCACATAGTCCTTTAATATATAGAGCCAGCACAACAGGCAGATTCAAGGAAAAAATAAAGTTAGAATGTATGAGGTAGCTTTGGCCCCACTACTCAGAAAGGCCTGACCTGAGGTCAGAGTAGCCCAACTCCTAGGAAAGAGGCCTTACTTAGTAGTAACCCAAAGATATCTCTTCTTTTTCCATAGAGCACATTAAACAGTACTCATAAAAGCAGAACCGGGCACTGTGGCTCATGCCTGTAATTCCAGCTACTCAGGAAGCTGAGGCAGGAGGATTGCTTGAGCCCAGGAATTTGAGGCTACAGTGAGCTCTGATTATACTACTGCACTCTAGCCTGTCCAACAGACAAAGCAAGACCCCAACTCTTTAAAAAAAAAAAAAAAAGGAAAGAAATAAAAGAAATCTGAATGGACTAATATTCATTTAAAATATATATATAATAATCAAAAAATATATATATAATAATCAGAGTCTATTTCCCTCAACAACAACAAAAAAAGAGATAAAACCTACCCATCTCACTGGATAAAGTTAGTATAACCTTGATTCCAAATCCAGATAAGAACAGTAAAAGAAAATTAAGTTATAGGCTTATTATATTATTAGCATCTATGTAAAATAAATCTACATAAAATATCAGTAGTCAACAATATCCAGTTGTATGGATATTGTGTGCAAAAAACCACAACTTATCAAGAAAGGTACAGCATCTAGGAATGCAGTATTGGTGCAACATTACTAAAGTTATTAATATGATTTGCCATATTTTAACAATAAAAGAGAGGTGTTAGCCAAAGATGTAAGATAAGACAAAAGAAAAAAAAAGTAGGATTTGGAGAGCAGAGAAGAAGCTGTCATTATTTGCAAATTATAGGGTTGCCTACATTAAAAAATTTATCAATAAACAAATGATAAGAATAACTAAGATAAATCATCAAGGTTACTAAGTACAAGATAAATTTTAAAATTCCATACTGACAAAGAATCAATTAAAAAATTAATAGCGGCAAAATAATAAAATTATAGAAGTAGAGAATAAATTAGTGGTTAACAAGGGTTAGAGATGGTGGCAGGGTGGAGGAAAGAGAGGTGGGTGTGACTATGAAGGGGTCGCATAAGGGAGATATTTGTGGTGATGAACTAGCTCTGTATCTTGATTGTGTTGGTGGTTACATGAAACTACATATGTGATAAAAATAACATAGAACTCTATACATACATCTTACCAATGGCAATGTTCTGGCTTAATAGTGTACCATATTCATGTAAGATGTCATGGGGAAACTGGGTGAAGAGTGCATGGGGCTTGCCAGTACTATCTTTGCAACTACCTGTGAATCTGTAATTATACCATAATTAAAAGTTTTTAAAAATAACAAATAGCTTTTCCTCAGCTGTCATTAAGTCACTCAGTCCTTCCAATGAAGCTAAGGCTGCACTGGGTGAAGCCATTGTTTCATCCAGTGACTAGCGATGCCAGCCCAGGACTCTCCTGCACCATGGCCTCAGTCTCCAAGCTTGCCTGCATCTGGTTGGCCCTCATCTTGCATAAGACTGAGGTGACCGTCACGGAGGATAAAATCAATGTCCTCATTAAAGTAGCTAGTGTAAATGTTGGCCCTTTCTAGCCTGGAATGTTTGGAAAGGCCTTGGCCAATGTCAATATCCAAACCAAAATTTGTCTAACATGGAAATAGGATTTCTGTTCAACAAAAGATACTGTTGATGAAGTTAACAGACAAATGGCAGACTTTGTAAAGATATTTAGAACATCTAAAATCCACAGAGGATTATTATCAAATATATATGCAGAATTCCCATACACTAAATAAATAAGACCCAAAGAAAATGGGAAAAAGTTATTATATTAATAGGCAATGCATAGAAGAGGAAGCTTGGATTCCTAAATGGGATGTAAAGAAATGCTTAAGGTAACAAGTAACTGGTGAAACATAAAACAATTAAATACCATTTTTATTCCATTGGAATGACAAAAAATATAAAGTTGTGTAATACCAGGTATTTATGAGTATATGGGAAGACTGGCACTCTTGTAGAGTGCTCATAAGAGTATAAACTGATTCAACTGTTTTGGAAAAGAACCTGTTAGTACTTAGGAAAATCACCATAAGGCAGTGTTCCCAATTCTAGGTTTATATTTCAGAGTATATTCTTTATGGCATTTTGTTGTTGTTGTTGTAGGGGGGAGTAGGCAGCAACCTAAATATCAACCACTAGGTCAATGGAAAAGACAAAAGTAGTAAATTCACACCACAGAACTCTTATGCTGTAGAGGTAATAATCTCTATGTACTTATAACTATGTGAACAGATCTTGAAAACAGTGTTGTGTGGAAAAGGAAGCAACTTGATGAAATTTATAGCATAATGACATTGATGTAAATTACAAACCCATACACATGCCACTTCTGACCATAATGGAACAATTGTGGGAAAAGCCCTCTCACTGTAAATACTATAAAACTGGACAATATGTCTTTTTCAGGTAAAGAAAAAGAAAAAGGCAATGTAAAACTGTGATCCCTTAGAGAAAGGAAATTCATATAGTGAGCCCCATGACTGTCCATCGATCTGGCTGAGGATAATTCTTAACTACAGTACTGAGTTCTGGCAGAAAACAGGGATTCCAATAATCTGATGAGACAGAGATCAGAGATCAGAGATCAGGATAGTGAAATTGCTGTAATCTTTGGGGTGAGATTTTTGTAGAGGAGGGAGCTGTGTGGAGGTGAGCTCTAGAAGAAGCCTGTGTAGTAGTCTCCCATAAGAACATGGATGAGGGATGTGCTCTACACACACAGAGTGAGACCTCCCAAGGCTTGCCAGATACAAGCTCCTAAGAACTTGAAAACGGAACAGAAATACTAGAGGTCAAGCAGTCTGGAGGTCACTGGAGTTCCAGCCCTGACAGAGTGAAGAGATCTCATTAACAACTCTGGACTTCAGTTGAGACACTAGAAATGATGTGCCTTAGGAATAAGGACCATGCCTACACTAGACATGCCTTAACAAAATCTAAACATAAGCCCTCAAAGATTCACAGCAGAGAGTGTTTAGATGTTGAGGCCTGCCAAATTAGAAGGGTTTGGAAACCTTTAGGCTTCTCACAGACCTGCACTAACAAACCATAAAACCAAACCTAGACATGTTCAAGATGATTATTTGTAACAAGTATTTGAATTGCCTGCTAAGACTCAACATTCTTCAGAGGAAGGTAACAAAACCCAGATTCTTACAATGTATTGTTCACATTGTCCAGTGTCAAATTCCAATTTGCTAGACATAAAAAGAATGAAGAAAATAAGATCCACCACGTGGTGGGGGTGAGGGGTAGGGTGGGGTGGGCAGGAAGCAGGCAATGTAAATTGAACCCAAGATCATAAATAGTTCAAAAAATTAAAGGAAAATATATTTAAGGGAAGAAAAAAAGTTTAATCTTAATGATTGAACAGAAATAGAAACCATAAAAAAGAACCAAATGGAAGTTCTAGAACTGAAAAGTACAATAGATAAATTTAAAAATTCACTAGATAGGATTTACAGCAGATTAGATATGGCTAAATAGGTCAATAGAAAGTTTTCACTCTGAAGAACAGAAGGTTGAAAGATTATTAAAAAATGAACAGAACTTCGGGGACCTCTGGCACAATATCAAATGATCTAACATATATCTAATTAGAGTCCCAGAATGAAAACAGGCTTAAATTGGATCAGAAAAATAAAAAACTATTTGAAGAAATAATGGCCAAAGTGTTCCATATGTGATAAAAACAAAGGATGTTACAATGACACAGGAACCAGCTTGTAGGGGCTTTCACAGGGCAAATCTGAGGAAATCAGAGCAACAAAATATATTCTGATGTAAGAACAGATGGAAAAAACTCTACTAAAAATAGAAAAAATTAGCTGGGCATGGTAGTGCACACCAGTAGTCTCAGCTACTCAGGAGGCTGAGGCAGGAGGATCGCTTGAGCCCAGGAGTTTCAGGTTGCTGTGAGCTAGACTGATCCCACAGCACTCTAGCCCAGGCAGCAGAGCGAGAGAGAGAGCGAGAGAGAGAGAGAGAGAGATAAAGAGAAAGAGAGAGAGAAAGAAAAAAGAAAATAAATGTTGAAAGGAGCTAGAGAAAAAAACGTACTATGCACAGGAAAACAAGGATAATAATTACAACAGACTCTTCAACAGAAACAATAGTAGACAGAAAACAATGGAAGTACATCTTTGAAATGCTAACAGAAAAAAAATGTCAACCCCAAACTCTACATTCAGTGAAAATATCCTTCAAAAATTATGGCAATCCAGGCACAGAGGCATGTGTCTGTAGTCCCAGTTACTCAGGAGGCTGGGGCAGGAGGATCACTTAAGGCTTGGAATTTGAGGCTGCAGAGTACTATGATTGCACCTGTGAATAGCCACTGCACTCCAGCCTGGACAACATAGTGAGAACCCATCTCTAAAAACATTCTTTTGGGCCACACGTGGTGGCTCATGCCTATTATCTTAGCACTTTGGGAGGCCAAGGCAGGAGGATCACTTGAGGCCAGAAGTTCGAGATCAGGCTAAGCAACATAGTGAGACCCTATCTCTATAAAAAACAAACAAATAAAAAAATTAGCTGGGTGTGAACCTATGGTCCTAGCTACTCAGGAGGCTGAGGCAGGAGGATCACTTGAGCCCAAGAGTTAGAGGCTGCAGTGAGCTATGATGACACCACTGCAATCTAGTCCAGGCAACAGAGTGTGAGACTCTGTCCCAAAAAAATAAAGAGAAAGAAAAAGAAAAAGAAAAAAAGGGAAAAAAGAAAAAAATTTCAAGGAGTCTAGGAGGACTTTTCAAATGGCTATATGTCATGATTTCTGAACCTAAAGAATGAGTAAGAGATAGTACCCTCAATGAAGCTAGGGGGAAGAGCATTCCAGGAAGAAAGCATAGAAACAGAGAGTGATGAGAGTGCCTGACATGTTGGAGTGGAAAGGGAAAGACAATAGTGAGAGATGAATTTAGAAAAGTCAGTTAGTGCCAAAATGTAAAACTATCACATTAGACTTTGCACTATAGGTAAAAATACTTGTTAAGACAAGTTAAGATTGTCAAGATAGTATTCTGTAATGGTTAAAAAGATCAGACTCTAACTAAAAATCTCAGATTTGAATTTGAGCTTGACCACACTGCAGATGTAGGACCTTGGGCAAATTATTTAACTTCAATCAGACTCAGTTTCTGATTATGAAAATTTAAATAATATTTAGCTCAGTGAGTTGTGAGAAATGAGAAAATGCACATGAAGTTCTAAGCACAGAAGCTGACATATAATAAATGTTCAGGACATGTTATTATTTTTTTAATCATCATCATTTTCATTCTTATTATTTGAACCAGAGAATTACTTGTATTTTAGAAAGGTCACTCTGGTAGTAATATGAGGGTTGACTTGGAAGGAGTGATGCTAAGAGCAGATAAACAAAATAAAAGTGAGTTGGAGTAGTCTAAGTGAGAGATAATAAGGGTCTGAGTGTTGCTAGAGAGCAAGAGAGGTAGAGAGAAATACTTCAGGGAGTAAAGTTCATGGGACTTTTCATCTACTCCTAAAGTACCACTTCACAACCTCTTGGCTATAGCCGTAGTGACCAGTTCTGTGTGGTCTTCAACCACCATCCTACAGGTGCAAACTGACAGCACCTCACTTCAGGTCTGCAATTTATTATACCTCTCACTTTCTGCCATAGGACTTCCATGATACACATCTTGGCATTCCTGTGGGTACCTGCTTGGGTATTTGCACATGTGTAATCCATAAGTACCCAGGCAGGTTTAAGCCTTGTGAGTCAACCATTGACCAATGGAAACAAGAATGGACAGATAAATGTTTCTCTGTCTCTTCCCTTAGGTGGATAGTCCTGAAATAAATTTCAAATAACTCCTCAGATGGTCTCACAGGATCTAGCATCCAATTGTTCAGAACAGTAGCTAATTTCATAGCCTATATTTGTATTGACTTTTCCCTCTTTCCTTGTTTTTATTTTTTTGTTTGTTTTTTTTTCTGAGACAGAGTCTCACTCTGTTGCCCAGGCTAGAGTGCCATGGCGTCAGCCTAGCTCACAGCAACCTCAAACTCCTAGGCTCAAGCACTCCTTCTACCTCAGCCTCCCGAGTAGCTGGGACTACAGGCATGTGCCACTATGCCCAGGTAATTTTTTCTATATATTTTTAATTGGCCAATTAATTTCTTTCTATTTTTAGTAGAGACAGGTTCTTGCTCTTGCTCAGGCTGGTTTCGAACTCCTGACCTTGAACGATCCTCCCGCCTCGGCTTCCCAGAATGCTAGGATTACAGGCATGAGCCACCGTGCCCGGCCTCTTTCCTTGTTTTATTCCTATGTCTCTTACTTCTGTTCTCTGAAATCACACTCTACAATAAGCACATAAGCCTTTGTCTCAGGTTCTGCTCTCAGGGAAATCCAGGCTAAGAATATTGTTACGTAAAATGGTCTTATAAAGCAGACCTTTAAGAAGGAATTGCATCACTTACTATTTCTATGGCAATGAGAACTACATAGCTGTCTATAAATGGGGTAGTGAAAACCTCTGGCCTGCACTGGCATCACATTTGCTAAGCATCTCACATGTGTTGACTGGGATGAGGTGCAGGTTAAAGGAAAGTGTTCAGCTATGCAGTAGTTGTGGCACTTGGAGAGTATGTGGCAATGATAATTTTAAGGAGTGTAGAGTGCGTTCACATTTTATTAACATTGAAAGACTCCAAGAAAAGAAAAAGAATAAGCTCCTATAAGCTAACTGACAACTCAAATTAAGCTGTAAAAGCAAGACAGCCTCTATGACAGTATTTCTGAAGACCCTCAACACCTGTAACAATAGAGTAGACTGAGCTGAAAATCAGGTCAAGGTTCTAGTCTTAAGGGTAGCATTGCTTTAAAGCCTCAACAAGACTCATAAAGACAGGGCCTGATATTATAGAAAGAAAGTAGAACCCTGAGGGTAGCTCATGCCTATAATCCTAGCACTTTGGGAGGTCACAGTGGGAGGATTGCTTGACACCAGGAGTTTGAGATCTGCCTGAGCAAGAGTGAGACCCCATCCTACAAAAAATAGAAAAATTAGGCGTGGTGGCATGTGCATGTAGCCCCAGCTACTCAAGAGGCTGAGGCAGGAGGATTGCTTGAGCCCAGGAGTTTGAGGTTGCAGTGAGCTATGATAATGCTGCTGCATCTAGTTTGGGTGACAGAGTGAGACCTTGTCTCAAAAAAGAAATAAAAGAGGCCGGGCGTGGTGGCTCACGCCTGTAATCCTATCACTTTGGGAGGCCGAGGCGCGAGGATCCCTCAAGGTCAGGAGTTCGAAACCAGAGCGAGACCTCGTCTCTACTAAAAATAGAAAGAAATTAATTGACCAATTAAAAATATATACAGAAAAAATTAGCCGGGCATGATGGCGCATGCCTGTAGTCCCAGCTACTCGGGAGGCTGAGGCAGTAGGATCGCTTGAGCCCAGGAGATTGAGGTTGCTGTGAGCTAGGCTGACGCCACGGCACTCACGCTAGCCTGGGCCACAAAGTGAGACTCTGTCTCAAAAAAAAAAAAAAAAAAAAGAAATAAAAGAAAAAGAAAGTGGGACCCTGAGACCTAGGATAAAGATATTTGGATGAACATGAGAATTTTGAACACTGGATTCTCCTAAACCCCCAGGCTAGCAAAAGCAGTCTCTTCTAGATGAAGGAGAAACATTCCCTCCTCACTTGGGGACTCTGCAAAGGCCTAACCTGAGGCAGATGCCTCACAAGATTACTTTTGTGGTTAAGATCTATCCCTGCCATTCTGTACTGCCTCCAGACTCATGCTGATGAGCAGGGTTAGGTCTCAGCACAGCCAGGAGGGGAAATACCTTCTCTACTCCAAGAGAAAATAGATTACATATCAAAAGAATTACAGGATCTGAATAACATGTCCCAAAAGAAACCAAAGGAGTGTATCTTAAAAGTGTTAGAGTAGGGTAGTGATGTATAGGCTAAATAGGTGAGAATTTATTGACATGGAGGCACCTGCCCTTGACTCAGATTCAATCTTCTGGCAAGGACATGCTTTAAGCTGGTCCTAATACCATGCTGGGGATGGATCTTTTAAAGCTTAAACAAAAGGAACATATCAACATAGCTTCCAGCAATTAGTATATGGCTATGGCTCTGTAGAAAATGAAGACCAAAAGTAATTTGTCTTTAGTGGGAAAGACATTACTTTCTACTATCTACTACTCCCATTTACTATCTTGCCCCAACGTTTTTCTAACTCTTCTGTCCTCTATCGTTATATAGCACACTGTTACCTTGATCTCCTAACATTCTACAGGTCATCACACTGGTCCAATATATTGAAAACACTATATTAATTGGACCTGATGAGAAGGAGTGATACATACCCCAAATTCCCTAGTAATACAAATGTAGATCAGAGGATGAGAAAGAAAACTCATGAAGATTTAAAGGACTGCTATATTGGTGAAGTGTTTAGGGATCCAGTGGTTCGGACCAGGGGTCCTCAAACTTTTTAAACAGGGGGCCAGTTCACTGTCCCTCAGACTGTTGGAGAGTGCGCACTGTGGGCCCGGGACGAGTCGGCTGCTAAGCAGGACAGGCAGCGGCGGCCAAAACACCCGGCGGACCAGATAAATGTCCTCGGCAGGCCTCATGTGGCCTGAGGGCCGTAGTTTGAGGACACCTGGTCTGGACACTCTGGGACATCCCTTAAAAGTTAAAGGACAAGTTGATTCAACTTGTACTAAGAAAGAAATGGAAAGAAACAGTGCTTGGTGGAGCTCTCTCAATTATGGGGGCAGCATATACCATATTTGGGAATACTATTGATTCCATTTTTTTGGTAACTAGGAAGGCTCTCAATTTTGAGCAAGACCAATAGCAAGAGAGAGACTTGCCACAGAGCAGGTCCAACCAATAGGGAAAGCTGTCCTGCCACTTGGGTCATATAACTCAGTAGATGTAATAGTGCCAGAGGTATCCACGGTGGGTTAAACCACTGTACGGTATCTCTTGCAATGTCCAAAAGGAGCGTTACAGCATGTTTCTAGGGTTCTAGACCAGGAATCATCAAACTATGGTCCATGGGATAAATTCAGTTTGGTGGGATTTTTTTGTTGTTGTTGTTTGTCTGTTTGTTTTTGAGATGGTGTCTCACTATGTTGTATAGGCTGGTCTCAAACTCCAGGGCCTCAGTGATCCTTCTGCTTCAGCACCCCCCACCCCAATAAGCTGGAACTATAGGCATGTGCTACCATACCAGGTCAGCTTGGTTTTTATGTTGTTTTTTGTTTGGTTTGGGGTTTTGTTTAATTGGGTTTTTTGTTTGTTTTACAGCCCACAAATTAGAATAGTTTTTACTTTTTTTAAAGGGATGTAAAAAAAACCCCAGAAAGTGCAACAGAAACTATGTATGTTCTATAAGTATAAATATTTACTATCTGACCCATTACATAACTGTTTCAGAAACAGCTTCTAGGCCGGGCATGGTAGCTCACGCCTGTAATCCTAGCACTCTGGGAGACCAAGGGGGGTGGATCGTTTGAGCCCAGGAGTTCGAGATCAGCCTGAGCAAGAGTGAGACCCTGTCTCTACTAAAGAAATAGAAAGAAATTAGCTTGACAACTAAAAATATATAATATATATATAAAAAATTAGCCGGGCATGGTGGCGCATGCCTGTTGTCTCAGCTACTCGGGAGGCTGAGGCAGGAGGATAGCTTGAGCCCAGGAGTTTGAGGTTGCTGTGAGCTAGGCTGATGCCACGGCACTCTAGCCTGGCAACAGAGCGAGACTCTGTCTCAAAAAAAAAAAAAAAAAAAAACAACAAAAAACCAGAAACAGCTTCTAGTGTGTAACTGGGACCCCATAGAGCCTAAGTGCTTTACCATGGGACACCAGTAACAACACAACCAGTGCTCCCAATCATGTTGGGTGTAATAAGTTCTGCCATTTAAAAAGGTCAAACACTCCACTGTACAACAGAAATGCTATCGATACATTTGGGATTGGGTCTAAGCAGGACCAGAAGACATGAGTAAATTACAACGGGTGACCCAAACTCCTACATCACTTACCTCAGTTGTACTGAAGCCTCTCCTTCAATTCATTCCAATGATGGGCATAGGCAACTCAGGCCTGGATCACATAGGGTCAGATAATATATTGGTACTAATAAAAAATGGACCATGGTGCACCATAGCTCTACTCAGAGGTGACCCTAAAAGACAATGAAGGAAACTTAGTTGAGGACAGTACATTTGTTCATTCACTTTGTAGATAGGGATAAATAGCCAGATATATGGATATACATGAAACCATAGTGATGAATATTTTGTCTGGTTAATCAGGGTCCTGGAAAAAGAAAGATTAGAAGATGGGGACAAAGAGGTCTGGGTAAGAGATAAATGGGTGGATTTAAAGAAATGGGCACAAAGTATGTAGACCTTTATGTTTCATGATAATGTCTACCAGAGAGCAAACATCACAAAGGATGCACTCAGAATCCAGGTGGACAGGATGACTTGTCCTGTGGATATCAGCCAGACTCTCTCCTTAGTCATCCCAGTGCTTAAACAATGGGTCTCTTAATGGAGTGGCCATAGTAACATAGGCTTAACATTATGGGTTCCTTCTAACCAAGGTTGATCTGGCTATTGCCACTGAGGGATGCCCCACCTGCCAGCTGAAAAGACTGGTGCTAAGCCCATAATATTACTCTGAGGGGACCAGCCAGCCACTTGATGGTAGATTGATTATATTAGGTCCCCTCCTTCCTGGAGTGGGCAGCTATTCCTTCTTACTAGGATTGACAACTACCCCAGAATAGTTTCTACCTACAATGCCTCTCTGCCAGTACCTCTATCTCAGGGCTTACAGAATTCCTCATATACTATCAGAGGATTCCATACAACATTGTCTCAGAGCAGGGACTGTTTTTATGACAAATGAAGTACAACAGTGAGAGCATGGCCACAAAATCCACTAGTCCTTCCATATTCTCCATCATCTAAAAGCTGCTGCGAACAGAACTGGAATGGCCTATTAAAGGCTCACCCCACACATCAGCTTGGAGATAGCTCCCTGTGGGTTTAGGGTACTGTCCTGTAGGATGCATTTATGTGCTAAACTAATGTTGATATATATTCCAAATGGTTCGAATACATGGATCTGGGAACAAATTGTGAAAATAGGATTTGCTCTATTCACTTGGGACACAGAAAGCTTGAATTTAAAGCTACAACTTTTATCTTGGTCATTTCGGACTTCTTATGCCAGTGAGCCTGCAGGCAAAAGAGGAGTTGCTATAAAGGTATGGATAATCAACTGTTATTAACACGTGCTTCTGTGTCCAGTGATGATAGTGAAAAGCTAAATTGCAGCAAGCACAGTCCAACCAGGCTTAGGAAACTATGGGTTAAAGGTCTGGGTTGTTCCCTTAGGCAAGCAACCCAGAATAGCCAAAGGGTTGGCTGAGGATAAAGGGAACTCTGCTAAAAGTTGGATTTAATGGAGATTATAAGTGGATCTGTGTGGTACAAGGAATAGACTGTATCTTTCAACTCCTGTGTACCACTTCACAAGTGCTGATCCTATCAGGCTCATCTCAAATTTCAACTACAACTGTGGTGACAGTTCTTCTTAGGCTTCAACATCTATCCTGTTTAGAGACAATTCTCCATGGGTCTATCAGGTTTCAACATGTCTTGTGTCAGCTTTTGACCCGGACTATCTTTTCAAGAATGTTTATATAGCAAACAGCATTAGAAAATGGAGATAATACCTCTCTTTGGGAGTTGGACAGGTTTGCTAACATCCCCCTGTAAAAGAGTGGGGTTTCCTAAATTCCAGATTCCTGAGCTGTGACATGAACCCACTATGTGCACAGCATCTACCTGGGTCTGCCTCCACATTTGCCTTGTGGGATTTGTAGGGGCAAGAGGAAGTGGAGCAAATATGAAGCTCACGCTGCCTGCTGTGTGGTGAGTAGTACAGTTCTTTGTCTCTGATCTAGGAGTCTTTATTTTAAGTACTCAATTTTATATGTTTTGACATATTTATACACCAGTGGGAACACGACCATAATTAAGCAATGAATCAATCCATCCCCCTCCCCAAAAGCCTCCTCGTGTCCTTTTGGAATCCTCCTTCCATCCCTTCCCACAACAACCTCCCAGATAACCACTATCCACTCTCTGTGATTATTGTCTGGTTTCTATTTTCTAAGATTCATAAATGGAATTATTCAGTCCATATCCCTTTTTTGTCTGGTTTTCCCACTCTGCATTCTTCTTTGAGACTCTTCCATGTTGTTGAATTGAACTAAATCTTATAGAGGACACATCATGACATCGTGTCCCTGCTCACTTTTACTTCCATGGGCCCTTTCCCATAATATATGTGTATTAAAATTCTATGTTCCAACTCCATAGGTGTAGAGACAAATATAATCCAGGCTGGATTATATTCATTTTTCTTTTGATTCTAAAATAGATTAATCTAATTTTTTATGCTCCTAAAAGTATTGAGCCCTCTACTATACAGATGGATATGCAGCCCGGCTTGCATCTTATGCTATTGGTTACTCACTTTTAACAAGCACTGAACTTTTTTTTCTAATTTTGAATAGATAATACATGAATAAAATATGTATCATTATCTCACTAAGTAAAATTATTAACTTCCCATCTCCATTTTGAAACAAACAAAAAACTATAAAAGTAAAAATCAATAAAATTATTCTCTGCTTACCAGGCATAGTGGCTCATGCCTATAATCCTACTGTGTTTCCCCAAAAATAAGACCTACCCATAAAATAAGCCCTAGCAGGATTTCTAAGTATTTATGCAATATAAGCCCTACCCCAAAAATAAGACCTAGTGATGTGCGTGGCTACGCAGCATATCTGCACAACCCATGCATTTCGTCGAGGAGCAGTAAAGAAGATGAGTAGCCCTTCTCATCTGCCCCATTGTGACAGCTACTATCCCACAGGTGACCGGAAAGGTGCCAGCAGCCCCACCAAGGTCGGCTCCCCCTGTCAGGTCCCAGCCATCTTGTGCCTGCTGCAAGCTGAGGCTTTGAGGGGAAAACAACACATCCCCTGAAAATAAGCCATAGGGTGTCTTCTTGATGAAAAATAAATATAAGACCCTGTCTTATTTTCGGGGAAACACAGTAGCACTTTGGGAGGCCAAGGTGGGAGGATCGCTTGAGGCTAGGAATTCAAAACCAGCCTGGGCAATATAGTGAGACCCCATCTCTACAAAACGTAGAAAACAATTAGCCAAGTGTGGTGATATGCACCTGTAGTCCTAGCTACTAGAGAGACTGAGGCAGGAGGATCCCTGGAGCCCAGGAGTTCAAGGTTGGAGTGGGCTATGATCATGCCACTGCACTCTAGACTGGGTGACAGAGTGAGATCATATCTCAGAAAAAAATTATTCTCTGCTTAATAAATACTCAGTGACCCAGATAAGTATTCAAGTAGAATAGCCTTGTAAGAAGACCATCCCAGCCAGGAGGAGGGTGGTGTTGATATTCTCTGCAGTCTCCCAGGAGGGCTTCTCAGATGTGCCCTTCAGCTTTTTCCTCAGGGTTGCATTCCCTTCTTTGGTCAGCTTGGGGCCTTTATTTTGCAAACCACAGAATAAGTCATAACCCTTGTGGAGACATTTGAGAGATTCCTCAGGGTTACCTTTATCAATCCCATCATCAGCTTCTTTTTGTCTTTTTTCTTCTGCATCTAACTTGGTTTGTTCTCCCTATGGTTCTGAAGAGCCCAGCACAGATGACACAGCACCAAACAGGTCCAGCCCAGGTGACAGCTCGGCTGTGAAGTCTTTCCCAGTCTGGTAGGAGACATTAATTATTCCTTTTCTATGTTCTGCAATTTATAAATTTAATGTCAGGTAGTTTTGACAGTTCCATAAATTTTTGGTCAACTGAAAGCACTCATTTTTTCTCACAAGTTGATAGGGATGGGAATATGTAGTCCCCTCTTCCCCTTAGATGACGAGATGCATGGGGTGAGGTATAGAAAGGGCATGGAGCTTCCATGCCCTCCCTGGGCTCATTACCCTCCAGAAACCTCCATGTGCTTAGCTATCTGGAAACTCTGATCCAGGAGTCTTATATCTTCAGTTCATCATCCATGAAACTGTGGCTTGCTTTTTCCTGTATTTGCTACAATTAGCTTGCAAATGCAGTTCTTTTTTTTTTTAATCCTTTATTGCTTTTATTTTTAGTGTTTTTTTAATTTTCATTTTTTCTGAAGTTAGGTCTCATCATGTTGCCCAGGCTGGAGTGTAGTGGTTGTCCACAAGCGCAACCCAACTACCAATGAGCACAGGAGTTTGACCTGCTCCATTTCTACCCTGGGCCAGCTCACCCCTCCTTAGGCAATCCAAGTGGTCCCCAATCCTGGACTGTCACCATACTGATACTGAACTTAGTTCAGACACCCGATTGCAAATTCAGTTCTTAACATGCACACGTGGAACCTATATGACCAGGTCTGTGCCACAGATCTCTCACTTCCTACCCAGGGCTTCCCTGATGCCATATCACAGTATGCCCATAGAAGCATACTTAGCTCTTATGCATGTATAACCTGGAAGTAGGGAGAAATTAATACTCTATGAAGAAACCCTTGACCAATGGGTAATGACAGCCAATTCTTCGCTTTTTCTTCTCTTGGTCAGATGGTCCTGAGCTAGATTTCATAAATCTGCTCACAATTCCACAGGACCAACTACTCAGACTCCTTAGTAGTAGACAACTAAAAGCTTTTCTTTGTATTGGCTATTTTTCCTTCCTAGTTTCACTCCATCTGCACCTCAATCCTGCCCTCTGAAATTATACTTCCAAATAAACTATGGACATTACATCTCAAATTCCACTTTTGAGGAAACCCAGACTATGGCAACAGAACTTTAAATGTAGTATCAAGGTGATTTAAAGTACAGTTTTAGGCCTATGTAACTTGGAGGGTGGTGATGCTATTAAAAGAAGTCAGCAAGCCTGGGTACTAGTGAGATGCCATCTCTCCAAAAAAAAAAAAAAAAAATAGAAAAATTAGCCAGGTGTAGTGGCACATGCCTATAATCCCAGCTACTCTGATGGCTGAGGCAGGAGGATCACTTCAGCCCAGGAGTTGGAGGCTGCAGTGAGCTTGTGATGATGCCACTGCACCCCAGCCCAGGCAACAAAGCAAGACCATATATTAAGAAAGAAAAGAAAAGAAAAGAAAAGAAAAGAAAAGAAAAGAAAAGAAAAGAAAAGAAAAGAAAAGAAAAGAAATCAGCAATGCAACAGGAGAAACAAACATGTTTGCTACTGAGAACATTTGAAAAATATTTATAATATATCCTTGTGATGCCCAATGCACAGAGCTTGATGCTGACCTAGATATCAAGAAAAAGCTAGATCTTCCATTCAGCAAACATAGATTGAAATTCTACTATATACAAACCAGTATTGGTTCAATGCCTTGTTCTTAAAGACAACTGACACCATGAAAGAGACTTGAAAAATGGGGAGAAGACAAGCACCTTATCAGTACAAAGAGCAGTAAATAATTAAGCCCCTACTCTGTACATGTCTCTATGCTTATCTCTCTAATGAAGGAAATAAATAGTCATTGTCTTTACCTCAAGGTACTCATAATCTACTAGAGATAATGTTTTTATATAACAGAGTTGGGAGTGAGAAATATTCTTAAAAGAAGTAGAATTGGGAGCTCTGAGGAAAGAGAGTCATCACTCGTAGCTGAGATATCAGAGATGGCTGGAGGGATGAAGTGGCATCTGAGCTAGGCTCTGGGCGTGGAAACATGCAGTAACAGTACTGTGAGGGCACAACATTCCAAGCAGAGGAGATGATAAAGGCACAGAGATGGGAAAGCATAGTTTGGAGAATGTGGTAGTTAGGATCTTTGGTTACAAAGGTCATATTACTTTAAGTGATAAAGATTTATTCCAAGGTTATGTCGGAAAATAAAGAAGACAAGAATCTCAATCATGTAGGATTGAAGCTCACAGGGTATTAAATTCAGTCTGGGACCTGGGAGGATATCCTGGATGCGAGGTGGCTCAAGGAATCAAGTCCTTAGTCTGGATCCCTTTCTATGGTCTGTCACTACATAGGGATACTCTCTCTGCATCTATTGCTCCTGCTACTGCCACATAACTTCTCTCTATTCTTTTGAATACTCAAGACTTCTGTCTATTCCTGGCTTCTGCTATGTCATAGTTTCTACTTATAGTTTTTTCTCTATGTGCCTTTTAGCTTCTGATCCTGCTATTAACTACTTTCCTGTCTGGGTCTCAAATTTAATCTTTGCAAGAGAAAATTTGATTTATCTGGTTAATTATTATCATCCTATTGAATAACTTTCTTGGACAATTGGACAGATTATGAATGGACTCCCTTAGGTCAATTAGATGTGTCAGAGGTGCCAGAGTCCTATAGTAAAGAACAAGATGACCTTGGATGGGGTCATGGGTGTAGAAGACACTGCTCCAGTACTGGGAATATTAAGTAAAGCAACTTGGGCTGGTCTTTGGTATATCAAAGAAGAAAAAATCTGATAAAAGACAATGATGGCCATAAATGCCATGATCATTTAGATTTATTGGTGTAGGCCAGTTGTCCTTAACTCCATCAGACTCCTTTTTGTAACTTCCTCTCTACTATTCTTAAAAGAGACCCATATATATTATAGTCAAACTAACTACACACATATTTTTTTTAAAAATCAATATAGTGCTCTAACTATAATATAAATAAGAAATAAAAGGAAAGTGATTTATAATAAAATAATATATACTTCAATATGTAATTGCTCATTCACAGCTACACTGGAAGTCATAAAGCAGTAGTCAGATGCTTGCAACTATACACAGCAAAACCATAAATGTTACGGCTGCAAATTCAGATTGATACAAGCATGTTGTGTTGGTACTCAAATGCCACCAACACCATTGTGGTCAATAATGTAATTTTCTGAAACAGTATAACCAACCCCTAGCACAGTGTCTGGTACTCAGTTAAAATGTAGTGTTTTTTAAGATGAAAAAAATCTGAAAGCCAAAGAAACCCACTACAGACTAAAAAGAGAAGTATCTGAATCAGAACAGTCTTTAGAAAGATTTAAGACTCTCAAAAGATGATGAGCTTCAAGTTCTGGGTTGTTTTCATCTTTGGCTCATCTCCTACTCCTACCCCAGTGCTGATAGGTAGTAGACACTCAATGTATGATTTTGAATTTAATTGATTTGAATCAAAGAATTTCTCAGCAAAGAGTCCACAGGGCCCTTTAGGATAACATTATCTTAGGGCATATATCCAGAAAAGCAGTATTGATGGAAGAGACTCCCTTACCCCAGTGCCCAAAGTCAGTCCTATCTCTATTTCACATGTGCAGGAGCCTGGAGTCTGAAATGGAATATTTTAGGTCCAACTCTATTGCAAATAAAGCTACATTATATCAGAGCATCCCAAGATTCACTAGAAACAAGCACAAGGACCCACAAACATAGAAGTCTTTAACAAAAATCCACTCTAATAAATAAATAAATAAATAATCCACTCTATGTAGCTGGCATACAACACACTCCAAATTTTGGCTGGCTGTTTGAAGAATATCTTCAAGACCTAGCATAGCACTTGGCACATAATAGCCACTTAATAAATACGTGTTGAATGGTTGAATGAATAGCAGCAGTGGAAAACAGTGCCTAAGACAGAGCAAAGAAACAGCAAAATTCTAGTGTGTATTAGTGTGTGTTATACCAGAACCAGATCTGGGACTCTCAGATTGCTTTTCAGTTTGAAGAAATGGAAAGCAGACTGACTCAAAAGCAAGTACTCAGGCCACACAGCCAAAACAAAACAAACAAACAAAAAGAAATAGGTAATATATGCACATGATTACAAAGTAGTGCAGAAGAGCTAAAGATGAAAAGGAATAGCTTCTTGACCTTATTCTTCCCCCTTCCTCAGCCTCACTGTCCCAGACAGGTCCAAGTTTCTAAGTACTGTATAAAACTCTGTTTAAAATGATCTTGTGACATGATATCTATTTTCAGCTTTATCTATTTTTCTCTAACTATTTAATCACTGATGTGATTAAGAAGGACTTACACTCTGAACCAATTTTCAAATGGTAGGAAGAGTTTGCAAGGAAACACTTCTACCGTTTCAGCCTTGGCAGCCACATAGTAGATGTGCCTGTCATTACTCAGTGCAGAGCTATTGTTCTCTTTAATAGCAAAAAGGCAATAATATTTACTTATAAGTAAACATTGAGCACTAAATATGTGCAGGCATCATTCTAGGCGCTCACAAATGTGATCTCATTTAATTCTTACAACAATTTATGAAGTATTGTTATCCCTGTTTTCCAGGTGAGAAAATTGAGACTGAGAGGTTAAATAGCTTGCTCTAAGTTACACAGCTAGTAAACAGTAGCACTGAAATTGAATACCAAATTGCTTGATGAAAATCTGAAAATATCTCAGACACAACTCTGAATCCCACTTTTGTCAGACTTCTGGAAAGGTCTACTCTTTTAAAGTGTGTGCCACAATGAGTTATATAGCATTAAAGAGGGGTTGTGTTTATACAATCGGGATAAAATATCAAAAGCATATTTAGGGAAATGATGCCAATTCTTAAAAAGAAAATAAGCTTTCCTGCAGTGCAATGGTTGGCAGCCACTATTCTTCACAGAGTTCCACCACTTTGTCTGGTGAGAAGTTTTCCTGATGGAGGACAATCGCTGGCAAGCAGAAAAAAGGAAGGAGCAGCTGCAGTCCATAAAGAACCTACAGGTACATCAATAGGAAGCTAATTTAGTAGTTTATGTGGTGAGCATAATGCAGTTGTTTAAAATAATGATCCTGGAGATCTGTGAGACATGGGCAAATGTTTATATAACATCACCTAAAAACAGTAAAATAGAAAATTATAGCTCTGATGCAGCTATATAAAAAACTCTTCTTGGCCGGTTGCAGTGGCTCACGCCTGTAATCCCAGCACTTTGGGAGGCCAAGGCAGCAGGATTGCTTGAGGCCAGGAGTTCGAGACCAGCCTGAGCAAGAGCAAGACCCCATCTCTACAAAAAATAGAAAAATTAGCTGGGCATGGTGCCATGCGCTTGTAGTTCCAGGTGCTCAGGAGGCTGAGACAGTAGGATCGCCAGAGCCCACGAGTTGGAGGTTGCAGTGAGCTATGATGACGCCACTGCACTCGCCTGGGCAACAGAGCGAGACCTTGTCTCAACAGCAACAACAAGAAAAATACACCACTTCTTTTGAACAAAAATGTAGCCAGAGAAGCAAAAGTACATGTGGCTCATGGTTTAAGCGCTGCAATTAGGCGTTATTTTTCCAGAAAACTCTCTTAGTATAGTTGTTTTTTGTCTAGAAAAGAAACTTGAACAAAAACAATAAAGCATTATTATACAAAAAAATGAGTCCTGGCCTCAGTAGCATAGGAACTGGGAGAAACTGGAGACGAAGATAAACAACTTAGTCCTGGTACCTGTGGACCAAGTTTACAGGGCACCTAAAGAAAGTTCCCTCTGCAAAGCTTACATCTCCTGTTAGAACTTCATCTTGAAATCCAAGATTTATTTTCTTTTTGAATTCTAAAAGTTTTGTTCCTGAATTTTAAAAAAGTATGTGTTTTGTTTTGATTAGTATTTACTGCATTTTTACCTGAGTCAGACAAATCATTTTTGGCCCTAGGCAAGTACCTTTGATCTTCAACATCTATCCAAGTCTTGGAGACATTGCTCTCTCTTCTCACAAGGTCCCTAACTTCCACGGAAATCTGCGTGTCGTATTTGCTGCTTGGGGCCACCTCAAGATTTCAAATTCCAGTCTCAGATTGCAATCCCCGGTTGGGATCAAGGAAACGCTGCGCCTAATCCGACCTCTGTGGGGCTGACGAGGATTGGATGGCCCGGGATCGCGGCGGCGCGCGGCCCTCCGCGCAGGCTAGGCGCACGCGGCCGGTCAGCCCCTCCCGCCGGGGGCGCTCGCGTCGCCTGCGCTGACTCAGCTCTTCCGGTCACCGCCGTCACTGGTGGTTCTGCGCTGCCCGAAGGTGCGGACGCTGAGCGTTACGGCTCAGCAATGCTGGAGCCGCCGGCGTCCCGGACTCTCTCCAAACAGGCTGTGTTCCTGCCCACGCCGTGACTCAGCCGCTTCCGCTCCAAGGTCCGCAGAGCTCCGGCCGCCGCCCGCGAGGCCCTGCCGCCTTCCCACTGCCCCAGGGCGGCCACCCCGCGCCTGCTTCTGCCCTTCATGTGCCCTT
Source organism: Cheirogaleus medius (assembly GCA_008086735.1). Classification (NCBI taxonomy): domain Eukaryota; kingdom Metazoa; phylum Chordata; class Mammalia; order Primates; family Cheirogaleidae; genus Cheirogaleus; species Cheirogaleus medius. The sequence goes on from VBSM01001265.1 coordinate 30,565,856, forward strand.
CTCCTGGGCCCTGAGAGGGGAGGGGGAGTTGGCAGCTTGATAAAGGGCCCCCGAGCCTCAGTGCTTAGCCTCTGCAAGGCCCTTTTTAGTAAATTGAGGAGTTGAGGCCTCCGCATAGGAAAGTATTCCTCACCCGCAGTGCAGGGAGGTGTTTAGTCTTGGACAGTCCTGAGGTTTAGAGCCCCATGGACCTCCGTTGGGAACTCAGCATTAGCGCTTGTGGGTGTGTGACACCCCACCCCACCGCAGTCACTTAATCTGGTCAAATACTTTGCAAATGGGCGAAATGGGAATGATTCCATGCCCACCTTGGTGGTATCGGCATAGCCAAGCACATAGTAGGAGCTCAGCAAATCTCAGCTTTTGTTATTATTCCTTTTTTAAATGTAGGTCTTCCCCTCCATGGCCACTACAACCATCTTGGACTCAGTTGTGAACATCTCACTGCAGGGTCACCTCAGCAGCTTCTAACTGGTTTTACCGCATTCCCATCCAACACTCACACGATGACCAGGTACAATTTTACCGCACACTATGTTCTTCAAGCCATTCTCCGCGCAAGAAAATTTAATATCCTGTGGTCTTTTGGTTTGAGTCAAAAATCCTTTTCTTGGTATTTAAAATACTCCAGCATAGTCTGACTCCCATCCTTCCTATAAATACTTTATGCCTACTCTGCACCCTACATTGTGGTACATAGATTCTTGCCTTCCAGCATCTGGGGGTCTGGGGAGGAATAAACGCATAATCATACAATTATAATACTGTGCAATAAATGCTCTGACCAAAGTACGGACAGGAGAGGGAGCAACTAAGTGAATAGAGGGGGAAAAGGAAAGGCTTCACGGGGAAGTAATATACGGAGTAGCCAGATGGCTTGATGGATGTAAGTTTACCGCGTTCTGTTAGATACTGTATATATCCGAGCGTCCTGGTTGCTGTAGGACCTAGAGGTCATCGTGTGCTCTGCCCTGTTGCTGTTACAAAATGCTCGAAACATCTAGCCCCATCCTTTGATTTTCTTGGATCCAGAAGTACTATGATAAATAAAATTTGGATTTAAAAATGAACATCATCTGATGAAATACAGATTGTAGGAAGAAATAATGGATTCTTTAAGGGAAAAATCCTGTACTAAGGAAGGAGTTCCCTCACAGGGGTAGAATCTGCCATAGGGCCTGAGTGTTAAAGAAGGCAGTGCTTATAAAGATCCTATAAAGCTGTCCTTGAGCCTGCCCTAACTCTGCCCTCGGTGGCACTCTGTAGTCCTGGGAAGGAGAAAGTTGTGCATTAAAATGGAAACAACTGAATCATCAGGGGCCTATGTCCTCTTCTGGGTCAAATGCTGAAAAAACAGAATTATTAAGAACCCAGCACATAGTGCTGCGGGATCCTCACCTTTAAAAAGAGCTGCATACAAGAAAGGGACAGGCATTTACCTCCACTCTGCAAATTGGCAGTGACAGATTACAGGTGGCAGTAGTAGAGAGAGCTGATGCTCCCAAGGGGCCTCTGGGATCAAGAACACCCAGTGACACTGCAGATGGCCCAGGTAGCATGGTTACTGGTACTGACAGGGAGGAGGGATCACCAACATGGTGAGAGCAGCAGTTCAAACAGCGTCTGCGATTACAGGTGATTTAAATTTCTTTTTATTTTTCTGAATTAAAAAAATTTTCCATCATGAACATGTTTTACTTTTTACATGAGAAAAGAAAACATTTTTTAAAAAGTTATTACCCAGTGTTAGTGCAGGTGAAGCAAAAGTTCTCATTAGAGTTTTATAAGAAAGGAATTGTATAGTACACTTTTTGACTCATATGTGAAAATTATACATATCAGAATGTAAACACTGACTATTGATGTGAACCAAAATTATGATTTAACTTCTTTGAGAGGCTTGGGAAGGAGAAGTGGTGGTGTGTATGTGGTATATTTGTAGTATCTGTAAGAGTGCTACATTCTCATCTACCACAACAGGAAATCAATAGATCATGTTTAAAGCAGATATATCAGGAACTAGCATAAGCACATTATTTTGATATATGGAGGTGACTACCTGAAGCAACAGTAAAAATAGTGGGCGATAGTTGCCTTTGGCTATGAAAAGGAATGAGGCAGAAGACTACTGGCTTTCATTATACATTTTTTAGTTCTATTAAAATATTTAACTTTATGTGTTTTTAAATATGGGTAAAGTGAAAATATACAAACCCATTGTTCCAGTAATTTCATTTCTATGTATGTATCCTAAGTCAATAATTACAGATGTGGGCAAAGATTTATATACAATAGTCATTGTAGTATTAATTAGAAATAAAAAACTGGCAATAATGTAAATGTCTAATATAATACAGTAATTTTTTTAAATTTGGTAGATTCATGTATTGATTTTTTTAAATCACATTTTGAAAATTATTTAATTTCATAGTTGAAATGCTAATTTTAAAATTAGTGAAAATAGGAATTTGACCAGTGCATCTCTCTGTCTGCAAGAAAAAATGATTTTTTTAACCATATTTTATATTTTTTGTAATCTCCTAATTTGGGGTACCAAATATGACTTATCTTTTTTATAATAAAGTTGATTCCAAATAAAAGTTTAGAAGGGATCGCCTAAGGTAAAGTATATATGCTTTAGAGCATTGGGGTTTTTTTGTTGTTTGTTTGTTTTTGTCAGCTATTTTGTCTGTTCAGAGATGGTTGCTCATCTCATTTTGGCTTGTAGGCTATGTTCCAAATAAATGAGGTCGCCAGAGCTGACTTTTAGTACCTCATTTGTCTAATGAAGAAATTTTATCTCACTATGATTGTGAAAATTATATTATTCCTCTTGATTGGTTTTTTTCATCACTCAACAAACATTTGTTATGAATCTACCTGTTAAACTATTGTACTAGGCACTTTGCTGAATATGGAAATTAATGAGATGTTGACCACACACTTATAAAGCTAACAGATTAGTAGATGAAATAAGTCATGCACTAAACAATAATATGCTGAAAATATGTTACCTTAGAATTTCGGTTTTGCAAGATGAAAAGAGTTCTGGAGGTTGGTTGCACAACAATATAAATGCACATAACACTACTGAACTTTATACTTTGCATAGGTTTAAATGGCAAATTTTATGTTTTATGTATTTAACCACAGAGAAAAATTTTTTTTAAATGTACATACACTATTACCTGATGATTACACTTCTGGGCATGTACCCCAAAGAAACTCTCATGCATGTATATAAAGAAACAAGTATGAGGATGTCCTCAGCAGCAGTGTTTGTAATACTATAAAGGTGGAAGCAGCCTAAATTTGTATCAAAGAAGAAAGGATAAATAAAAATGTAACATATTCATGTATCAGCATGAATTGGTCTCAGAAACAATTTGGGGTGATAAAAGCAAGATGCAAAGTGATACACAATGATATTATTAATGTAAATTTTAAAACACACAGCATCTTAATTCATGGCTGATGGATATATATATATGTATCCACATAAAGTCATAAGGAGTGGAATGGAAGGATACATACCAGACTATGGTAGTTGCCACTGGACATTGAGAGGAGAAATGGAACTGAGTGGGAGAGTATGTGGTTAAAGGAGAGAGACTTTACTTTTATCTATGATGTTTTGCTTGTTTTAAAAATATGAAAGCAAATATGAAACAGTGTTAAAAGTTGCTGGTTCTCGGTGATAGGAACATGTGTGATTGTTACTTTATTCATTACACTGTTTTAAATTTTAATTTTAAATAAATAATGACAGACTTTTTTTTTTTTTAAAAAAGCAAATGATACATGCATGAAGAGAGGTACAGGTAAAGTTCTATGGGAGTTCAGAATGGACAGATGTTATCAAAAGCAGGGCGGGAGAGAGAGAGGGAAGAGGAAAGGTGTCTGATGTGCGCCTTCAAGGACCCAGAGGATTAAGACAGGTGAGCATGGTACTGTGGAGTAATATTCAGGCAGAGAGAGCAGCATGAAAGAATTATGAAGATGGGGAAACTAGGGACTCCTGAATAGTTCAACTTGGCCAGACCAGAAGATACCTGATGACAAATAGTACGTGGTGAGGTCTGAAAGATGGTTGCTGCCTCATCTAAAAGAAGTCTTCTATGGGAAACTGAAGAATTTTAGTCTGTTCTGTAGATAGTGGCTTGTTATTAAGCGTTTTGGAGTTGGAATGACAGGATCAGAACAGGAAGATTCATCTAGACATGAAATATATAATGGTTTGAAATGGAGAGGGAATGCAGGCAGAGAAAGCAGCCAGGAGGAAATGATTATAGGAGATCAAGGAAGGGATGAATATAAGTCCCCTCAACCCCCCTTTTTTAAACAGCTTTACTGATCCAGGTGTCCTTTTGACCACCTGCAATAGTCTCTAAGACAGTCTTTCAGCCTCTAGGCTGATGTTTCCCAACCATTTTTCATGTTCCAACACATAGCTAAGGGTTAGAACCCTTAGGTTCTAGTGACGGTGGAAGTGTGCAGTTTGAAAGAGGACCTGCGGTCAATCATAGCTTTCGCCCTGTACAAACACTGTTAATGTTCAGAGGTTTCCATTGCCTGAGAACAGAAGCCACATTCCTCAGCCCATCCACTATCCCTGGTCTGGCATCAGCTTTAGCTCCTTCTGCTCTCTTGCATGGATTCTACACTCTGGCCATGTTGATATGCTCTGAAATGCCCATAGACATAGCCATGCATTTTCTTCTTTTTAAAAATTTTTTCTGGGATGCTTTCTCCCAGTCTATGCTTATCAAAAATTCTGTTGATCTTTTAGGGCCCAGATTCCACTTCTTCCATGAAGCCTTTTATGGTCAGCCCAAAGAGAATTATCTTCTGCCTCTCAGTTACCAAGGCCTGTGCCAGTGACATGACAGCTTGCATGCACTACCTTTCTCTGTTTAACATTTTTGTTTCTTTTAATCTAGATTTTTTTTTTTGAGACAGAGTCTCACTCTGTCTCCCGGGCTACAGTGCCATGGCATCAGCCTCGCTCACAGCAACCTCAAACTCCTGGGCTCAAATGATCCTCCTGTCTCAGGTTCCTTAGTAGCTGGGACTAAAGGCACGTTCTACCACACTCAGCTAATTTTTTCTATTTTTAGTAGAAATGGGGTCTCACTCTTGCTCAGGCTAGTCTCAAACTCCTGACCTCAAACAATCCTCCCGCCTCGGCCTCTCAGAGTGCTAGGATTACAGGTGTCAGCGACTGAGCCCAGCCTGACATTATTTTCAACTTTGCAATAGTACCCATATAACCATTCTGTTTTTTACTTTGAGTACAGTAGTCAATAGATTAACTGAGATACTCATAACTTTATTATAAAATAGGCTTTGTGTTAGATGATTTTGCCCAACTATAGGCTAATGTAAGTGTTCTAAGTATGTTTAAGGTAGGCTAGGCTAAACTCTGATGTTCACTAGGTTAGGTATATTAAATGCATTTTGACTTATGATACTTTCAACTTACAATGGGGTTATGGGGTTACTTACATAACCCCATTGTAAGTCAAGGAGCATCTATATATACTTTCCATTGTACTAAGCCCTATAAATTCAGGTCTCAAGCAGGCAGCATTCTCCACTCCCTAACCCAGTAAAGCTAAGCCATAGCAGCCTCTGACCTATGTGACATTCACTTTGAGGCTACTTCTGGGTTAGAAATTCCAGGTGATACATTCAGCAGACATTGCATCACACAGATCAAAGGGATGTGGAGATGGTATTGCTGATTCTGTGGTTGTTAAGACAGAAATCAGGAGATGTTGAGACAGTCAGCAAGGTGATGGAACTCCACCCACCTTAGGGTCAACTCTTGTGTCTCAATTCCTGTAACCTCAATCCTACAGACAGGAACATACCTGAGTCCAGCCCCAGCAAAGGCAAGCTTTCTGGAGAAGTCTTTGTACATCCTCATCTAGGCATGGATGGAGATGGTTTAGATTGGACATTGAGAGGCTATCCATTAAAACTTAGTCTAACATTGTGGAAGCTTAAAGAGCAAGAGGATAGGTAGAGGGCAATGGAGCAAGAAAAGCAGGTAGGTAGGGATTGATTCATATAATATTTGTAACTGAAAGTTTGGCACTTGTCCTTAAGGCTGCATCAGAAGAACGAGAACAAGTGGTTTGAGGAGAAGGAAAGAGGAGTTTATTAATTTGCTAGCAAATGAGGAGGTTGGCAGACTCCTGTCTCAAAGTACCAACGTCCTGCTTCTGAGCAGAAATGCAGAGTTTTAAAGGTTCTGATCAATCCCATCTTTGGCTAAAACAATCTCATGACCTGCTCTCAGATTCATCCCATCTTGGATTTTGTTCAGGCTGGTCTGGAACTCCTGAGCTAAATGATCCACCTGCCTCGGCTTCCCAGAGTGCTAGGATTACAGGCGTGAGCCACTACACTTGGCCTGGTTAAGACATTCTTGTGACCTCTGCCCAGACAATGCCCTTGAGCCATCTCCTGTGGCACAAAGAACAAAAGACATCCCCCTGCCCCTCCTGACCACTGGCCTGAGTTAGGGATGCAGGTCCTAGTTCTCCAAAAGGAGTGTGGGATGTTTTAAAGAGACATAAAACATTTTTGCCATTTTTTCCAAGGCATTTCTTCTGTTACATCTTTGGAGCTCGCAGGAGATGAAGAGTCTCAGATAATTTGCAGCAGGGATATGACATGCTCAGATCTATGTTTTAGAAAGATCACTCTGGTGACAGCATTAGGAATTATTTGAATAGGGCAAGACTGGATGCAGAGACTAGAGGTAATTATAGTTATTCAGTTTAAGACATCAAAATTTCTAGAAAAGCATAGGATTTCATCATTAGAGAGAGGAAATAAAATGGCAAAGTGCACTAGAAGATAGGGGAAATCCTATCCCTTTGGAGAGCTCCATAGGTAAAATACATTTTTCTGTGGGATTGCCTTTTTTTTGGACATTGAACATTTTAAAGAAATAAATGTTTATATATTTTTCTGATTACATACATCAGAGTATACATACTCCTAAAAATTTTAAACAATTTAGAAATATTTAATTTAGGAAGTAAAAGTCTTGCACAGTCCTACCCACAAGAGGTAAGAGCCATTACTAGTAAAATACCTTTCTCACAGTGGGGAATCCTGCTCTTACCAAACAAAGGACTTGAAATGCTTCATGCCAGTGCTCAAAAGGCAACACAATGCTCAGGTTCCCTGAAGAAAAATGATGAAAGATTTTTCAGAGGAGGAAAGATGTACAGAAATAGCTGGATAAAAGGATCAAGTGCTAAAGGCACTAATTCTCTATCGTATTTTCTACTCAGGGTTTCCTTTGCCTGAAGCTAGCTAGGGTGCTCGACTAAGTGAGTACCTGGTGTTTATTCTTGTGGAACAAATGAGCTCCAGAAATTTACTGCTGGTCTAGTGTTCTTTTGAAAAGAAAAAGTGTTGTCCTGAGGCTGGGAAGGGTTTTCTATTCCTAGAAGACCTCTTAACACAGTGGATAACAACAGAAAATAATTCAGCATTTTTATGCCCATTTGTTCATATCAGATTGGGATAATAATACCTGTCTGCCTCCCCAGGGAGGTGATAAGGCAATTGAGTAATTTCTTCTTGGTTGTTTGCTTTTAAAATCATAGAAAAAAATTCTAGCCTTGAGGCCTTTTAAAGGAAATAATTGTCTTTTCTAGGCAATTCTTGAAGAGTTTTCCTTAGAAAGAAAGCTTTTCTTGGAGCCCATCTGGGGTTTAACAACTTTTATCATCTGCTGAAATCATATTGAAAAGACTCAAATTGGGCTGGGCATAGTGGCTCACCCTTGTAATCCTAGCACTTTGGGAGGCTGAGGAGGCAGGATTGCTTGAGGCCAGGAGTTTGAGACCAGCCTGAGCAAGAGCTAGACTCCTCTATGGAAAAAGTTAGAAAAACTTAGCTGGGTGTGGTGGTGCTTGCCCACCTAGTCCCAGCATCATGGCAGGCCCCTATTGTCCCAGCTAGCTGCTACTGGGGAGACTGAGGTAGGAGGTTGAGGCAGTAGGATCGCTTGAGCTCAGGAGTTAGAGATTGCAGTGAAGTATGATGACACTACTGCGCTCTAGCCCAGGCAGCAGAGTGAGACTCTATCTCAAAAAAAAAAAAAAAAAAAAAAGAGAGAGTGAGACTCAAATTGTTCAACCTGCATCTTCTGCCTCTCCTTATTTCTAACACCTGGGACAGTGGCATAAAATATAATACGATTGGCCAGTGGTCTGAGCCTGTTGCCAGAAGTAAATAGACATGCTTGAAAGACAAAGACATTTTGGAATAATCCAAGTCCATCATGACGCTGCTGCTCAATAATGCCATATTACTTTAGAAAATTCTTTGATGTTTATTTTTATTTATTTATTTTTTAAACAGAGTCTCACTCTGTCACCCAAGATAGAGTGCCCTGGCATCAGCCTAGCTCACAGCAACCTCAAACTCCTGGGCTCAAGCAGTCCTACTGCCTCAGCCTCCCAAGTAGCTGGGACTACAGGCGTAAACCACCATGCCCCGCTAATTTTTTCTTTTTCTTTTTTTGGTAGAGACGGGGTTTCACTCTTGCTCAGGCTGGTGTTGAACTCCTGAGCTCAAGCAATCCTCCCCCCTCGGGCCACACAGAGTGCTAGGATTACAGGTGTGAGCCACCACGCCTGGCCTGTTTATTTCTAAATTAATTTAGCAAAACCCTAGGCTGGGCACGGTGGCTTACGCCTGTAATCCTAGCACTCTGGGAGGCTGAGGCGAGAGGATCACTCAAGATCAGGAGTTTGAGACCAACCTGAGCAAGATCGAGACCCTGTCTCTAACTAAAAATAGAAAGAAATTAATTGGCCAACCAGAAGTATATAGAAAAAATTAGCCGGGCATGGTGGTGAATGCCTGTAGTCCCAGCTACTTGGAAGGCTGAGGCAGAAGAATTGCTTGAGCCCAGGAGTTTGAGGTTGCTGTGAGCTAGGCTGATGCCATGGCACTCTAGCCTGGGCAACAGAGGGAGACTCTGTCTCAAAAAAATAAATAAATAAAAATAAATGGGGGGAAGGGAGGGCAAGGGCATTATTTGAAACCCAAAAATTTGTACCTCTATAATTTGCTGAAATAAAAATAATAATAATAAAAATAAAAATAAATTTCATACCAAAAAAATAAAAAAAAATGAAAAAGTAAAAATTAATTTATCAGAACCCATAAATGAACTGGCAATTTTTATTAAATCTCATTATTTATTATGTTCTCTTGCCAGAATTAACAAAATTAAATCCAAAAGAAGCCCTAGAGCATTGTGTTACTGTATGTTGTTTTGTTTTGTTTTTTTGTTTGTTTTTGAGACAAAGTCTCACTCTCTTGCCCGGTCTAAAGTGCCATGGCGTCAGCCTAGCTCACAGCAACCTCAAATTCCTGGGCTCAAGCAATCCTTCTGCCTCAGCCTCCCAAGTAGCTGGGACTACAGGTATGCGCCACCATGCCCGGATAATTTTTTGTATATATTTTTAGTTTGCCAATTAATTTCTTTCTATTTTTAGTAGAGATGGGGTCTCGCTCTTGCTCAGGCTGGTCTTGAACTCCTGAGCTCAAACAATCTGCCTGCCTCAGCCTCCCAGAGTGCTAGGATTACAGGAGTGAGCCACCGGCCAAGGGGTACTGCTTTCTGATGTAAATTATTTGCTGTTAAAAATAGTGTTAGAGAGGGAGCACTAACAGATAGAGCAGGTGCCCTCTTAACTCTCTATAGGTGATGGAATTTGGCCTTTAACTACAACCCACATGGACCTTACCTTTAAAATGTCTGCTTTGAATAAGCTTAGATTTCTTAGAACTCAATATTAAGAGATTTTCTTCTTTAAGCAAGCAGAAGAGCACTGAACTGACACATTACATGGTCTTGACATATAGTGGGCCCCAAATATATGTGTAAGTGGCTTACTAAGAAATCTCACCCTATCAGGCTCTAAGAGGCAGTAGAGTATGGGTCAGGAGCTTGGCTCTGGAGCAGGATTACTGGGGTCTGAATTAGGCAAATTAACGTTTCTGTGCCTCAGTTTCCTCCTGTGTCCAGTAGGAATTTCAATGGACTTGCCTCAGAGGGTTGTTATGAGGATTAGATGGGTTAATATATATGTATATAAAGTTCTTGAACAGGCTAAGCACATAGTAAGTACTCAATAATTATTAAGTGTTGTTATTTTTTACTACCACTTTTAACTATGCTGTAGCAAATCCCTCTCTCCTCTACCTTAATGACCCCCAGGGCAGATTCTGTGATTTGACTACCAACACTCCATTCTGTCTGGTTTAAAACATCAATCTCATGATTGGCTCGAAGCTCTCCGCCTCTCTGCTACAAGCTAGACATATGGCAAGAGGAGATTGGTGACTTTTTCAATCCTCCTCCTACTCTAGTCCCCTGGAGGGCAGATGGAATCCAGGTCATGCCCTGTTACACATAATCTCCTTCCCTGTTCTGGGGAAGAGGGCAGGGAGAGAGATGAAGCAGTCAGAATTCTCATGTAGCTGGCTGCCTATTGTTAGGGTGGCATCCCTGGTATCTACCACTTTGGTTCAGTTTTGTTCTGTTACTGCTGGTGGTCTCTCTCTGGCGAAGAGGTAGCCTCTACCTGGATAGGCACACAGTCTCCTTGTGCACATGGTTCAGTTTTACCCCAGCCACTTCCTTAGTGTTGGATTACTGTAGCACAATAGATGATGACAAGGAGGCTGGAGATGATGCTTGATTTTTGTTGCTGTTGTTGTTATAGTTCTTTTTCTTTTTTTCTTTTTGTTTGAGACAGAGTCTTACTCTGTTGCCCGGGCTAGAGTGCCGTGGCGTCAGCCTAGCTCACAGCAACCTCAAACTCCTGGGCTCAGGCAATCCTACTGCCTCAGCCTCCTGAGTAGCTAGAGCTACAGGCATGCACCTCCATGCCCGGCTAATTTTTTCTGTATATTTTTAGTTGTCCAGCTAATTTCTTTCTATTTTTAGTAGAGATGGGGTCTCGTTCTTGCTCAGGCTGGTCTCGAACTCCTGACCTCAAGTGATCCTCCCACCTTGGCCTCCCAGAGTGCTAGTATTACAGGCATGAGCCACCATGCCTGGCCGTTGTTATTATTCTAAAGAGCAGTTTACAATCAAAACATTCATGTTTCCCAAACTGACTGCTGAATAACCTCCCAGGGAGTATGTGTAACAGAGTTCATTGTGGCTGAAGCAGGTTGGAGACCAAAGGCCAGATGCTACTCAAAGGGTACTTCTGGATTTCAAATACTTTAAAGCGGGCAAAAATCCAAATAATATTGATTGAACATCAACTAAAGCTAGATATTTAGTATACACTACCTACTCCATGTAATAAGGATTATTAGCTCCATTTTACAAGAGGAAAGTCAAAGTAAGAGGAGTTAAATCAATTGCCAAGATCAGAGGTCAATAAGAAGCCACACTAGATGTTTGAACCCAGGCTTTCTAAGTCCAGTGCTCTTTCCACCTCTCCCAAAAAGGATGGCAAAGAGGCAGAAACAACCTGTTTGTTTTTCTATTAATTTTTTATTTTTATTTTTTAAGGCGGCCTCACAGCCACCCTGGAAGAGCCCTTCTATTAATTTTTTTAAACAATAGATTCCCCAAAGCCCCACCCATATACATATCTGATTATATCTCATTGACTTGATCTGTGTCACCTGGCCACTTTTACTGCAAGGGGCATTGGGAAATCAAGTTTTCCATTAATTTTTAATTGTTTTAGAGAAAAAACTAAAGTAATAAAACCACAAGACTAGTTTTATGGTAAAAAAATAAGTTAGTTTCATATCATTAATGAAATTCTAGGAAAATATAAAAGTCTTGGTTAGAAGTAACAGAAGTCCAGATCAAGCTAGTGTAAGCCCCAGAGGGGGAATTTGTTGGTTCCGCTAAACAAACCCTGAGAAGGGCAGAATTGAAGCTGACGCTAGGAGTACTAGAACTTGGGACTTGAAGGTCGATGGAACCCTCCCTCTGTCTTTTATGCCCAATTCTCTCTCTTATGCATTTGGGCTTAGAGGTGATAAAAGAAACTTCTCTATTTTGGGAACGATTTCAAAAATCCAGAGGAAGGACTTGGATTAGCTTATCCTTATCCTATGTCACATGCTCACCTTTGGCCCAATGCTTATATTCAACTAGTGTGCTCAGTTACAACCATCTACCCAGTGTCTACTCTGACTGGTAAAAACCTTTGACCTGCAGATTGTTAAATACTTTGAGTTGTCACCATTGCCTTGGACCAATCACTGTGGACAGGGGAAAAGGTCTCAAGATTGGGAGGAGGCAACGGGATGGGTCTGTAATCATAGGAAGGAAGAAAGGGATACTAAGCAAACAGAAACTATAGGCCTTAAACAGTATGCAAACAGGTATGTGTGTATGTATGAATAATTTTCCAACTTTTTGCTTTGAAATTTTTCAAATCTGCAGAAAAGTTGCAAGAATGGTATAATAATCACCCATATGCCCTTGGTCTAGATTGCCTAACTGCTAACATTTTCCCATATTTGACTTCTCTGTCTCTCTTTTTCTCTCCACACAAACACACACACACACACACACATACTTTTTTGGCTGAACCAGTTGAGGGTAAGTTACATTTGTCATAAAACACTTTACCCCTGAATTCTTCAGGATGTATCTCTTTCAGAACAAGGATTCTCATATATAACCACAGTATAATTATCATACTAAAGAAACTTAATATTTATACAATGCTATTATATAATATATAATCCATACTAAAATTACCCACTTGTACCAATAGCATCTTATAGATGATTAGTTTTGTTGTTCTTATTGTTTCTTTGTTTATTTCCAATCCAAATCCCATATGGCAAATAGTTATTGTGTTTCTTTAGTCTGCTTGAATCTAGAAAAGTTTTCCAGCCCTTTTTGTTTTTGTTTTTTGTCCTTGACAAAGCATCGTTAACATTTTTTTTAAGAATTCAGGCTAGTTTTCAAAGAGTCCCTTAATTTGGATTTGTCTAATTTTTTTCTCATGATTAGATTCAGTTTGTGAATTTTGGGGCAGGAACACTACCTGAGTGGTACAGTGTCCTCACTACATTGTATCACATGATGTCAGTGATACAATTACCATTTTTGGTAATGTTAAGTTTGATCACTTGGTTAAAGATGTTATCCACTACTTTTCTCCATTATAGAGATATTTTCTCATTTGTAACTAATAAGTAATATCTGGGGTGATACTTTCAGACATGATAATTCTTTGTTTTATTTTAATTTTTATAATTTTCATTTCAAAATATTAAGGGGGTACAAGTGTACCCCCTTAATGTACATGGATGAATTGTGTAATGCTGAAGTCAGGGCTTTTAGTGTGTCAGTCACCAGAATAGTGTACATTGTACCTGATAGGTATGTTTTTATCCCTCACTCCCCTCTTGCCTTCTCCCCTTTTTAGTTTCCAATGTCCTTTTCACCTATGGTCCCCAACCACCCAGTCCCTGGTCCATGGCCTGTTAGGGACTGAGCTGAATAGTGCCGCAGCCTGCCCCCCCCAACCCTGTTCATGGAAAAATTGTCTTCCATGAAACTTGGTGAAACCTGGCCGGAGGTGAGGAGGGGCACACAGCAGAAAGTGAGCTGCAACTAAGCAAGGGAAGCTTCATCTGTATTTACAGCCACTCCCCATCCCTGACTGCCCCCCCCCATTAGTGGGAAAATTGTCTTCCATGAAACTGGTCCCTGGTGCCAAAAAAGTTGGGGACTGCTGCTTACACCACTTTATGACTGTGTGTACCCATCATTTAGCTCTCACTTATTAGTGAGAACCTAAGGTGTTTGTTTTCCCATTTCTGAGAAACTTCACTGATAATTCTTTTTTATTATTATTATTTTTTCAGCATATTATGGGGGTACAAATGTTAAGGTTATGTATATTGCCCTTGCACCCTCTCCCCCCTCGAGTACTGATAATTCTTTAAGCCACATTTTCTGAAATGAGCAAGGTAGCACTTAGAATGACAGTGCTGGAAGAGTTGACCTTAGTTCTAGCAGAACTAGGATTAGAGTAAGGCAAGTGAGGTGCCTAGAGCACAAACTCTCAGTCAGCCCTTGGAGTCTCGCTTTCCTCATCCTAGTCCCAGCCCTGATTTTTAGCTTTCTTTCCTCTCCAAATGCCTAAAGCACACATAAACTTTGCTTAGATCCCAGTGGTGAAATAATTCCTAATTTTCTCTGAATATATCCTTCTTAGAAATTAATTTTGTTGTGGCTTGTGAATCTGGGTAATATAAAATGTTTTTAACTGATTTTCTTAGATCCTTAAATAAGCACTATGTTTAAAAATGATTTAGAAAACTAATGAAATATGTTGGTAGAGATGATGAATTATACATATACTTTTGAAGTATTATTTTTAAAAGTATTTTAAATGGGAGTTTCAATGTCATAATAAAAAATTTAGAATATAATCAGTTATTTTCATTTTTGAGAGCCCTGTTTCTTACATACTAATTTCTATACTGACCAGAAAAATATAGTTAGACTTTGGAGAGGTAATATTAATAAAGTCATGTTTCTTAACATTTAGGATATAGCTGTGCTTGCTAAATGTTAAATTTTTTTCTAATGCAAATATATATCTTTTTTTTTTTTGAGACAGAGTCTTACTTTGTTGCCCAGGCTAGGGTGAGTGCCGTGGCGTCAGCCTAGCTCACAGCAACCTCAAACTCCTGGGCTCAAGCAATCCTTCTGCCTCAGCCTCCCGAGTAGCTGGGACTACAGGCATGCGCCACCATGCCCGGCTAATTTTTTCTATATATATTTTTAGTTGGCCAATTAATTTCTTTCTATTTTTAGTAGAGATGGGGTCTCGCTCTTGGTCAGGCTGGTTTTGAACTCCTGACCTTGAGCTATCCACATGCCTCGGCCTCCCAGAGTGCTAGGATTACAGGCGTGAGCCACCGCACCCGGCCTATATCTTTATATCAATTCACAATGTGTACAAGGGCCATGAAATGCATTAATTTTTACCATCCCTGCAATCTTTTCACTACAGGGAAATAAGGATGACCTTATTGTTGCTAAATTGAACCCAGTACTATTTTGGTCCCTTTAAAATTTATCTTCTTTGTACATGTGCAGTCCCTCTTCGCTTTTATTGAGTAAACTTTTCTATTACTAAATTTGCACATTCCATTGAATAACGGTGTGTTTATATTATACTTCCTGCTGGGTTCTCATGACTAAAGGTGGGAGGAATGGAGAGAGGGGAGAATAAAGGAGAAAAAAGGGTGACTCATCTGAGAGATATTGAAGAAAACATGTGTTATTGTTACTCTAAGATTTCCTTTGCTCTCAGATACCAGGGGTGAAACTAGCACAGTGTGTGTGGTATAGTTGTACCAGGCACAGAAACCAGGGCCCAAGGGCACAACTAGAGGCTGGCAAGGGACATGACAATCCCAATTTATTCTTTTTCCTTTTTGCAAGGGGATAATTCACTGAAAATTAAAATCTTCCTTTTAAATCCTTAAACAAATTACCCCTCCCTTGCTCTTAATTACTACTGCCCGCCATTTATCACCTACCTATTCGATAATAAATAAATATGTATAAAAAGCTTTCTGTGTGCCAGGCACTGTGTAAGGTGCTGGGATACTGTGGTAACCAACATAAACCAACATAAACAAGGTATTTGCTTTCATTTTTAAAAAATAATATAATTACAGATGGTGAGGTATGAGGAAAATAAGACCAAGTGTCATGGTACAGAATGACAAGAGGGGGGCCATACGAAATAGGATAGTCAGGAAGGATGGACATTTGACTGAAACCTGAATGATGAAGAGGCAGTCACTCAAAGATTTGGAAAAAGAGCCTCTCATGCCAAGGGCAGAGCAAGTGCAAAGTCCCTGGGGAATTATTTGGCAACTTTTAATGTTTTGGGTACTGAGAATGGGGGCTGAGGGCTAGTGCCACACGTTCCCCTTTATTCTCCCGTCTCTCCATTCCTCCCACCTTTAGTCATAAGAACCCAGCAGGAAGTATAACGCAAGATTGGAAGATTTTGCTTAACTTCTGGAAGGTAGAAGACCTGGTGCAGAAATAAGCAGAAGTCAAGAAGAAAATGAAGCTGAATTAGAGCTTAAAAGAGTACTAGGCCTGCTAAGAAGTTTTACTATTGTGAAGGGGAATTCTAGGAAATTTGATTTAGTTTTGTTGATTCCATAAAGTTATCAGTTATCAAGGAATGCAACATAAATCACTCTTCTATGCTTAGTGCATCACTTTTTTGATAACTAAATGTATCCTAAAGTAAAATAGAGAACAACCGCTTTGCTTTATATACTTACGCTTCTCAATAGAGATGCGATAGTAGACGATTCTTACTGTTTCTTACGCTTGTGATAAACTGCTTTTACCATGCTTCAAGGCAATGAAAATAGTTTTCATATGATTATGTCTTTGGAAGACTGGTGCAAAATGTGATTTCACTTAGTGATTATGGTGGGACAGCTGTAAATTGCCACATTCCTGCTTAGTGCTTCAATATCATATTTTCAGTGTGACTGAGTCACTCACTTCTGGCTTTGATTGCCTTTTCCACAGAGAAGCTGGCACTTAGATAAGTTCCCTGAGACATCCTAACAAAGAGATGTTGAAAGATCACTGTCTCTCAGAGGTACTAACTGGGCAGTATCTCATCCAGACGTGCTAGGCATGAGCATGAGCATGAGCATCTGTGTCTGTTGTCCTATGGTAGAGTCTCATGATCTGCTTATTTGTCCAGCAGCCAAGAGGCATAGAGAGCCTCTTGGGATGGCATTTCTGCCCTGAGGCCAGCATGCTTTGGTAGGAAGGTGTTGGGCCAATTTAATAGGGCAGGGAGTCTTACTCAAGAAATCTGAAGTAGTGTAGCAAGCTAGAGAATCAAATTCCTCTCCACAGTATGTGTTGAGTAATTGTGTACGTGCTCAATAAATAAATGGTAGAGTGTTCAGGCATGCTACTGGGTATTTGAAATGCATGGATGAATGCCTAACTCAAGGAACTCACCCTGACTTGTTTGGGGGAAAGAAACTGTAGCTGCCACCCTAACCCAACCTCAAGGCTGCTTACAACTCATTGAATGTTTTCAAATAGTTTTTATCAAGTACTCTATCTGTGCCAGCCATTGTACTCTGCTTAGGATACACAGAAGGAAATAAGACAGATTGTTCTAGGATTATCATTGTACACAAAAATGTTGTAAAGGATATTTTAGGGGAGTAGAATTAGATGGAGATATGGACAGGGGTTCTTAATTTTTACTGTTGAA
Source organism: Cheirogaleus medius (assembly GCA_008086735.1). Classification (NCBI taxonomy): domain Eukaryota; kingdom Metazoa; phylum Chordata; class Mammalia; order Primates; family Cheirogaleidae; genus Cheirogaleus; species Cheirogaleus medius. The sequence continues at coordinate 30,583,174 of VBSM01001265.1, forward strand.
CTTTACTATTTGACCTTTTTTGTAACAATCTTTTGGCAAAAATATTTTTTCATAACTCAACAAAGATCTGAGCAATTGTTTGTGCCAGGTACTCTTCTGAGCTTTGAGAAGACAGCAGTGAATTTTGTAGAAAAAGCCCCCGTCCTTATGGAGCTTACATTGCAGTTAGGGAGGCACCATAAACAAATAAGACCATTCAAATATGCCATATAGTATAATGAAAAATAAAGGTGTTCATTTAAACAAGTTATCATATTCTGATTTGTTCATATAATCTTGACTCTTTAGAGACTAGGCAAGGCAAAGATCAGATTCATTTACTGGCCTGGGCAAATAGCACAGAGAGAAATGGGCCAGAAGGCCAAGCCTCAAAGTCTGAACCATTTGGACTCTTGTCCAGCGCTCTCACCACCCGGTACAAATGAAAAGGCCATCTGAGCCACCTGCATTCTTTTGGCACATTAGGGGTGTCAATCCAGAGAGTTTGGCCTGGCTGGTTGCCCTTGACTGAAGCCCAGGCCTTTCCCCACACAGTCTGGGGACAGAACTCACTGCTGTGCCAGTATTTCAAGGTGCCAACCCTGCCTACCCTGCATCTATAGCCTGCTTCTTTCCAGCTTCACCAGCTGGTTTCCAGGGACCTGGTCCCACTGGCTTCTGGTTTGCCTTGTCAGACAGCTACTTGAACACTGAGGTTTATAAATTGGTTCAGAATGCCAGATCATATGGGGTGAGGTGGCTCATGCCTGCAGAGTGCATCCTAGCACTCTGGGAGCCGGAGGCAGTAGGATCACTTGAGGTCAGGAGTTCGGAGACCAGCCTCAGCAAGAGTAAGACCCCATCTTTACTAAAAATAGAAAAATTAGCCAGGTGTGGTGGTGCACACTTGTAGTGCCAGCTACTCAGGAGGCTGAGGCAGGAGGATAACTTGAGCCCAGGAGTTTGAGGTTGCTGTGAGCTAGGCTGACGCCACGGCACTCTAGCCCAGGTAACAGAGCAAGACTCTGTCTCAAAAAAAAAAAAAAAAAATGCCAGATCCCAGCCACCACATTCTGATCTATTTTTAGGACAACATCCTAACATCCTCCTTCTTTGGCTCCCTGAGAAACTGCTGTTCTATTTCTGTCTCTAAATTGTTTCATTCCCACTTCATACTGAGGTTTCCTTACCTGGAAATGCAAAGTTTAGGATTCCATTTCCTGCTCACAGCCAAGGTGAAGATGCTGTTTTCGCTAAATTTCTTTAGTAACAGAAGATGTAAAACTAGATATTATATAAATTAAAGAAATACAACAAAAATTGTACGCACACTAACATTACAAGCATTTAAAACTCTTTTTTGCTTTTAATCCTTTTTATTTCAATTATGAAGGTAATGCAAACCTTTTGTAAAAACTTTAGAAAATACGGTCCAAATAACTTATACTTTTAACATATTATTTTCATTTTTATTTGTTCTAGTGCTTACAAGTTTGTTGTTATTTATGCATACAGTACAAAATTCAAAAAGTAAAATCTCATTGTTCTCCTGCTGTCCAGTTTCTCTCCCTGAAGATATCCACTGTTAAAAGTCTCTTTATAATATTTTCAGTGATATTCCAGGCACATAAAAACATATATGTAGGCCGGGTGCGGTGACTCATGCTTGTAATCCTAGCACTCTGGGAGGCCGAGGCGGGAGGATCGCTCAAAATCAGGAG